>CM056813.1:6497500-7697500 GCA_029852735.1 Persea americana
TCACTTTATTAGTGGCTTTTCAATGGTTACGCACTTTATTAGGTGGCTTATCAAATGGGTGGGTGCACCAATGTCTTGATCAGAGATCACCGGTCCCACGGAGCTCCGGAACGCTCCATCTACTGCAGCAGACTTATTCTTTGATTCATTACAGTGGTTGTACATTTCAGTTCTTTTCTTGTCATTTCATTGCATTTCATTATATTAACTCAATACATTATTCAATGATAGCTCCACAAGGAGCATAACAGTAAGAGACAAGAGAGGACAAGCCAACTCAAGTCATAACAATTAAATTTCCTAAAACAACATTCGGGTGAAACGTTCATTATGCAATGTAGGTGTTATGTTAGATGACATCACTTTTTAGTGAAATGTACATTCACATAAGTTTAGCTAACACCCATGAAGGTTTAGGAAATTATCAGAACTAAATTCTGATATTCCCTCACTTTCGGTCACCTCGGCGGTTACCTAGCGGTTAGCCGCATGAGGGGGTTTCGGCTGACCGAACCACATTCGGTCAGCTTCCAGACTTTCAATTTAGACAGGACAAGTTGTCCAAATTCGGTCACCTACGCGGTCACCCTCACGGCTGGCCGAAATTTACATTTCGGTTAACCGAATTTATTCGGTTAGCTTACGGTCCGTTTTCCAGAAGCTCGATTTCTGATGAAAAACCCTGACAAGAATTGCGGTCACCTCACGGTTAACCCGCGGCTAGCCGAACTCACAAATGCGGCTAGCCGACCAATGTCGGTCAGCTCTCGGTTAGCTAGCGGTCAGGTGGCGGTCAGCCTGGCGGCTGACCGAATTGCGCCCAGAAGTTCAGAAAATTCTGAACCGAATTTTCTGTAACTGAACTTCTTGAGTTCTACCAAATTACCTAACAATTGAAATCAATGAAATTGAGTATACTTGCCTTGTTTGGAAGCTTTTGAACAAGAATCTCCTTGTCTAGCTTGAATCCAAGCGGAAATCCTCAATCAAACCTCCATTTGAACCTAAAACCCAAAATCAATCCACCAAACCGAATTCGTGTGAATTCTTTGAACCATAACTCAAGAATGAACCAGGAAAGTGCTGCAATCAACTCAACACTTACTTGTAGCTTCTCTGATGGAAATCTTGAGCTCTTCCCAAGTTGAAACTCCAACCAAATAAGAAAGAAGGTGGAGAATAGGATGGTGAAGATGAAGCCCTCTTCACAAGTCCTTGACAATTCTCTCAATCACCACTTAAGGAAGAAAACGTGGAAGAAAGAAGAAGAAGGGAAAGAAAGAGATCGGCTGGGATGAAGAATGAACTCAAATGAGTTCATCCTCATCTTATAATCCCCATTTTTGCATTTAGCCCCCTCCTAGTTCCTCTAATTACAATTTAAGTCAAATGAATGGTCATTTGACCCAATGCACGCCGAATGGACCTACTATAATTACGAAAGTTAACGTACTCCTCGAGATACACGTGTGAGTATCAAGAGTTTCCGTATTCGACGAAATACACGTAATTTCGTATTTACGAAAAAGTCCTTACATTGCATGGTTTAGCCTAAAACCATTTCAAGTCATTCACAACATTCACCATTCTTTTCATTAAGTTCAATTTGACCACTTGAGCCAAAGTCTATATCAATTTAGCCATTAATCAACATTAAGTCAATAAAACATGTTGAATTAGCATTAATCCCGATTTATTAGAGTTAATCTTAATTAACTCGGGTCAGGGTGTTACATTTCCCCTAAACTTTTAGAACCATTCGGTCCTCCGAATGCAATACAAATCAATTAAGCAATGTAAAACGAAATTTACCTTAATGAATAGCTCTGGATACTTTCGAGCCATTTGCTCTTCAAGCTCCCAGGTAGCTTCGTTTGGTCCATGATGTGCCCAAAGCACTTTGACCCATTTAATAGTCTTGGTACGCAAAACCACCTCTTTGGTGTCAATTATCTGAATTGGCTTCTCAACGTATGCAGTGTCTGGCAACACTTGGATCTCTTCATGACGAATCACATGTGAAGGATCTGACACATACTTCCGAAGCATTGACACATGAAAGACATTGTGGATACCAGAGAGTTCTGCTGGAAGATCTAGACGATAAGCCACATTCCCAATTCTACTTTGAATCTTAAAGGGTCCGATAAATCTCGGAGAAAGCTTACCTTTTTGTCCAAATCTGACGGTGCCCTTCATTGGAGATGTCTTCAAAAAGACTAAATCACCAACGGCGAATTCCAGATCACGCCGACGATTGTCAGCATAGCTTTTCTGCCTTGATCTAGCAATTTTCAACCTTTCTTGCACTTTCTGCACTTTATCTGCTGTTTCAGCAATGATCGTAGGACCGTGGAAACTCCGAGTTCCAACTTCT
Source organism: Persea americana (assembly GCA_029852735.1). Taxonomy (NCBI): domain Eukaryota; kingdom Viridiplantae; phylum Streptophyta; class Magnoliopsida; order Laurales; family Lauraceae; genus Persea; species Persea americana. Next base: position 6,499,878 of record CM056813.1, read on the forward strand.
TCCCAGCTAACTGGAGTCCTACATCTTCTACCATATAATGCTTCAAAGGGGGCCATTTCAATGCTGGAGTGATAGCTATTGTTGTACGCAAATTCGCACAAAGCTAGGTGATCATCCCAATCACTTCCAAAATCTGCAACACTAGCCCGAAGCAAATCTTCAAGAGTTTGAATCGTTCTCTCTGACTGCCCATCTGTCTGTGGATGATATGCAGTACTAAACCGCAGTCTCGTACCCATGGCATTCTGATAAGTTTGCCAAAATGTGGAGACAAAGCGACTATCTCGATCAGAAATGATTGAGACAGGTACTCCATGCAGTCTAACAATCTCCTTGACAAACAATTTGGACATTTCACTGAATCCCATATCCTTTCTAAATGGAAGGAAATGTGCGGACTTCGTAAGACGATCCACAATAACCCAAATGGCATCATGTTGTCTCCGCGTCCTTGGCAATCCGGACACAAAGTCCATCGTGAGATGTTCCCACTTCCATTTAGGGATATACAACGGATGAAGCAAGCCTGGTGGCTTCTTGTGCTCAAACTTCACACGCTGGCAAGTCAAGCAGGAAGATACATAACTGGCTATCTCCCGTTTCATGTTATTCCACCAGAATCTGCCTTTAAGATTTCTATACATCTTCGTACTTCCTGGATGCACAGAATATCTGGTGTGATGAGCTTCAAACATGACTGCTTGCTTCAAATCTTCCTGAGCTGGTACACATAATCTGTCTCTGAAATAGAGAACTCCTGTTACCAACACAAAGTCTGGCCTTGCTGCAATGTTATCCCGAATTTTTACTAATTCCGGGTCATCGAACTGCCTATCTTTAATTTGCTGGATGAGTAGCGGTTCGAATACTGACATCGCTGCAAACATGACATGATTGTCCATAACTTCAATGGATACATCCCAATCCCTGAAGTCTTCAATCATACGCCATTCGCCCACCAATGATGCCAAGTCAGCTGATTTGCGACTCAAAGCATCAGCTACCACATTACCCTTTCCAGGTACATATGTGAATGGAAAATCATAATCCTTGATTAGCTCTAACCAACGGCGTTGCCTCAGATTGATATCTTTCTGAGTGAACAAGTATTGGAGACTTCTATGATCGCAATGGACTTCAAAAGTCTCTCCATACAGATAATGTCTCCATTGCTTCAATGCGAATACAACAGCCGCGAGCTCTAAATCATGTGTAGCATAGTTCTTCTCATGCTCTTTTAATTGACGCGAACCGTAGGCAATTACCCTACCTCGTTGCATCAACACACATCCCAATCCAACGCCTGAGGCATCTGAGTAAATCTCAAATCCACCTCTCCCTTCAGGTAAAGCCAAGATTGGGGCTGTTATCAACTTCTGCTTCAGAGTTTGGAAACTGCACTCGCAGACATCATTCCATTGAAAAGGAACATCCTTCCGAGTCAGTTTCGTCAACGGAGCTGCTATCTTGGAGAAGTCCTTTACGAACCTTCTATAGTAGCCCGCCAACCCTAAGAAACTCCGAACCTCTGGCACATTCCTCGGACTCTGCCAATTGCTAACCGCGTCAACCTTAGCCGAATCAACAGCTAATCCATCTCTGGTAATGACGTGACCCAAAAATGCAACCTGCTGCAACCAAAAGTCGCACTTCGAAAACTTTGCATACAACTGATTCTCCCTCAGTGTCTGCAAGGCTATTCTCAGATGATGTGAATGCTCTCTTTCTGACCTTGAGTATACCAGGATGTCATCAATAAAGATCACCACAAACTGGTCTAGGTACGAGGCAAACACTCTGTTCATTAGAGCCATAAAAACTGCAGGTGCATTGGTTAGACCAAAAGGCATCACTAAAAATTCATAGTGTCCATAACGGGTCCTGAATGCAGTCTTCTGTACATCTTGATCCTTAACTCGTATCTGGTGATATCCAGATCGAAGATCAATCTTAGAAAAGTAAGCTGCACCTTGGAGTTGATCAAACAACTCATCGATTCTAGGCAGTGGATATTTATTTTTAATGGTCACTTGATTGATCTGCCTATAATCAATACACATTCGAAAGGTGCCATCTTTCTTCTTCACAAACAGTACAGGTGCTCCCCATGGTGAGACACTCGGTCTAATAAAACCTTTGTCTAGCAATTCCTGTATCTGTTTCTTCAACTCATACAACTCTGATGGTGCCATTCGATACGGTGCCTTGGAGATCGGTGCAGTACCGGGCACAAGTTCAATAGTGAAGTCCACTTCCCTTGTTGGAGGTAGACCTGGCACTTCATCGGGAAACACGTCTGGAAATTCACAGACTACTGGGATGTTCTCGAATTTCTGTTCAGGCTTCTGTTCAGAAATGAATGCAATGTAGCCTTCACAACCACTATGCATCATTCGTTCAGCCTTAAGTGCTGAAATAAGCCTCGTGTCAAACCTCTTCAAAGTGCCTTCAAAAAGGACACTGGCATTGGCCTCATCAACCCTGAAGGTGATGATTTTGCGGAAACAGTCTAAACAAGCTCGGTACTTCGCAAGCCAATCCATGCCAAAGATCACATCAAAATCATTCATGGCGAGTATAACCAGATCAGCTGGCATTGCCACTTCCCCGATTTTCACATCACATTGGGGAACGTACAACTCACATACGACCTTTCTCCCTAAAGGAGTAGATACTGTAAAATCATATGGCAATTGCATTATCCGGTCTCGCATATTACACACAAAGACAGGTGCTACAAACGAATGCGTGGAACCGGGATCAAATAATGCAACCGCAGGTTTATCACCAATAAGAATTGTACCTTCAACCACATTGGTTGCAACATCAGCTTGCTCTTGATTAAGAGCATAAGCCCTTCCAACTATCTGTGGCCTCTGCTGTTGTTGTCCAGGCTGTTGCCTCTGCCATTGACGCTGCTGGCCTTGTTGTTGCTGTTGCCTAGGAGGTGCTGGCAAAGCTAATCGCTGTGGAGGAGCAGGAAGTGCTGCTTGTCCTTGAGCAGTCTGCTGATTAGGAGCTCTGTCATCTCTCCTTGCCTTTGGACATTGTGCCATTCTGTGTTCCAAAGAACCACAAACAAGGCATGCTCCAGTAGTCCTCCAACACAACTCAGTCTTGTGAGCCTTTCCACATGTCTCACAAACTGGCTTATTCTCAGTCCTTGCAGCAAATTTCTGTTTCTTATTTTTGTCCTTAACTCGTCCTCCCTTTTTGAACCAGGAGCCGGTAGATTTTTCACCACTACTCCTTTTAGTACTTTCATTCTCAGCCATTTCCTCTCTGTGGACTTCTTCTGCCGTGTAGGCTCTATCAACGGCATCATCGAAGGTAGTAGGCTTATTTGCCAATACCATTTTCTTATATGTGGCATTCAGGCCATTGAGAAACCTCTTCACTTTCTTGTCTTCCGTATCTACCAAATCAGTAGCATACTTAGACAACTGCAGAAAGGTATGGACATACACAGCTACGGTCATTTGACCTTGTTTCAATTGCAGAAATTCTGCTTCTTTCTTCTGCCTCACATGTTCTGGAACAAACTTCCTTTGAAATTGCTGTTTGAAAGTCTCCCAGATTACTGCTTCTGGCGATTTCATGATGGCCTCACTCACACTCTTCCACCATGTCTTTGCTACTTCCCGTAGCATGGAGGAAATGAGAGCAACTTTCTGCTTCTGCGTACATGTGACTGTACCAAACACATCCTCAATGTGTTCTAGCCACTCATCAGCTTTCAGCACATCTTCAGTACCCCGGAACTCAGTAGCTCCTCTTTTCCTGAATTGTTCATACAGGACATTAGGGTCTTTCTCCTTGGATTGAATTACCACTTGTGTTCCAACCTGAGTAGGTGGTTGAACTGGTGGCACTACTGGCGTTGCTTGCATTTGAGCCTGCAATTGGCTCTGCACTTGCATTAGAGAAGTGATCTGGGCTTGCATACCCATCTGTGCTTCATGACTCTTGGCCATTTGTTCATTACTTCTCACCAATTGCTCTAGAATGGCAGTCATCCGTGTGTCCATATCGGAGACAGGAGACGGGGTGACAACCTCAATAAAGTCATCACTTCCTGGATTCGATCCAGATGCAGCCATGCTGTAAACAATACGGAAGGTAAGATACATAGATCTCAACACTTCCATCACATATATCACATCAGGTGAAAGCATTTAAATCACAAATCCAAGATTGGATTTGGCACGAAACGTAACGTTCCTCACTTCGTTCCTATCATTGGCTAAGTCATTTAACTTAGTTAACTTAGCTCTGATACCATACAATAAGTATGTCACGACCCGGGCCCGAGATTAGGGTTCCCACGGCCAAACCCCGAGTCGTGATGCCATACTTACTCCCGTAAACCTCGTATCACCGAAGTCAATACGAGATTCACAAGGGATCTTACATATACCTGTCAATGCACATTATGTTGCGGAAATATTTACATACATTGACATTTAACTTTCATATGTACACAGTCTTTACAGAAAGTAAAGTTCACTTATACATCTCATTTCCTATTTAAATCACCCATGCATATTCAATACAATGCATGTGATCACTGTTTACAACAAAATGAATCTATGCAAAATGTTTCCAAATTTGCTAAACCGGACGCCTCCGTTTTAAGTCCATTCGTTCAACCCTCCTGGAGGAACCGGATTGGTCTCCTCCGCTGGCGGCGCGGTCTCGGAACCACTGGCACGGCCAACTGGGCCTGCAATGTCATCAATAACACTGTGAACACGACGGTTCAACAATGTATACACAATTCTATGATAATCACATGTTAGCAATTTGGTTCCAATGTAGAACAGTTCTATTCAAGTCAATTCAGTTCAATTCAATTCAATTCAATTCAATTCAGTTCAATTCAATTCAGTTCAATTCAATTCAATTAGTTCTTCCCTGAAGGAAGCATTCAATTCATGTAGTTCTCCCCTGAAGAGAGCAGTCAATTCATTTCGTTGTCCTCTAGCATAGGCGGAAGGCGCACCATTCACAACCCAGCCTTTCAAGGACTCATTTCATTTCATTAGTGCTCACTTTATTAGTGGCTTTTCAATGGTTACGCACTTTATTAGGTGGCTTATCAAATGGGTGGGTGCACCAATGTCTTGATCAGAGATCACCGGTCCCACGGAGCTCCGGAACGCTCCATCTACTGCAGCAGACTTATTCTTTGATTCATTACAGTGGTTGTACATTTCAGTTCTTTTCTTGTCATTTCATTGCATTTCATTATATTAACTCAATACATTATTCAATGATAGCTCCACAAGGAGCATAACAGTAAGAGACAAGAGAGGACAAGCCAACTCAAGTCATAACAATTAAATTTCCTAAAACAACATTCGGGTGAAACGTTCATTATGCAATGTAGGTGTTATGTTAGATGACATCACTTTTTAGTGAAATGTACATTCACATAAGTTTAGCTAACACCCATGAAGGTTTAGGAAATTATCAGAACTAAATTCTGATATTCCCTCACTTTCGGTCACCTCGGCGGTTACCTAGCGGTTAGCCGCATGAGGGGGTTTCGGCTGACCGAACCACATTCGGTCAGCTTCCAGACTTTCAATTTAGACAGGACAAGTTGTCCAAATTCGGTCACCTACGCGGTCACCCTCACGGCTGGCCGAAATTTACATTTCGGTTAACCGAATTTATTCGGTTAGCTTACGGTCCGTTTTCCAGAAGCTCGATTTCTGATGAAAAACCCTGACAAGAATTGCGGTCACCTCACGGTTAACCCGCGGCTAGCCGAACTCACAAATGCGGCTAGCCGACCAATGTCGGTCAGCTCTCGGTTAGCTAGCGGTCAGGTGGCGGTCAGCCTGGCGGCTGACCGAATTGCGCCCAGAAGTTCAGAAAATTCTGAACCGAATTTTCTGTAACTGAACTTCTTGAGTTCTACCAAATTACCTAACAATTGAAATCAATGAAATTGAGTATACTTGCCTTGTTTGGAAGCTTTTGAACAAGAATCTCCTTGTCTAGCTTGAATCCAAGCGGAAATCCTCAATCAAACCTCCATTTGAACCTAAAACCCAAAATCAATCCACCAAACCGAATTCGTGTGAATTCTTTGAACCATAACTCAAGAATGAACCAGGAAAGTGCTGCAATCAACTCAACACTTACTTGTAGCTTCTCTGATGGAAATCTTGAGCTCTTCCCAAGTTGAAACTCCAACCAAATAAGAAAGAAGGTGGAGAATAGGATGGTGAAGATGAAGCCCTCTTCACAAGTCCTTGACAATTCTCTCAATCACCACTTAAGGAAGAAAACGTGGAAGAAAGAAGAAGAAGGGAAAGAAAGAGATCGGCTGGGATGAAGAATGAACTCAAATGAGTTCATCCTCATCTCATAATCCCCATTTTTGCATTTAGCCCCCTCCTAGTTCCTCTAATTACAATTTAAGTCAAATGAATGGTCATTTGACCCAATGCACGCCGAATGGACCTACTATAATTACGAAAGTTAACGTACTCCTCGAGATACACGTGTGAGTATCAAGAGTTTCCGTATTCGACGAAATACACGTAATTTCGTATTTACGAAAAAGTCCTTACATTGCATGGTTTAGCCTAAAACCATTTCAAGTCATTCACAACATTCACCATTCTTTTCATTAAGTTCAATTTGACCACTTGAGCCAAAGTCTATATCAATTTAGCCATTAATCAACATTAAGTCAATAAAACATGTTGAATTAGCATTAATCCCGATTAATTAGAGTTAATCTTAATTAACTCGGGTCAGGGTGTTACAAAATGTAATCTGAATTGAAATGCAGAAAATTAAAATATTGAGGATTTAAGTGAAAGCTAAGCTATAGTTTTCAAACTATCATTATTTCACAACTCGTCCAAGTTTCAATCGATTGAGCGCCAGACTGAAACTCGTTAAGAATCGTGAAACAACTTTATAGAAAAACAGGAATTCTATGAAATCGTGTTTCCTATGTGACCAAAACACAATCAAAGACTTCCTAATAACATGATTTCAAATGTTTGTATTTGAACGAGGAAGGAGAGAAAGCCTCCAACAGCTGAAACAATTGAACCCATTTTGTGAGACTCCAAAACTCAAATGCTAAAAGCTGAAATGTTTGAGTATTTGAGAGTGAAAGCTCAGCTGTAATGTCTCTTCAAACATTTCAGATTCCATAAAACCTCTTCATTTCTTTACAAGTATTTCACTACGTACATATCTCTTAAGTTTTCAGTCAAAGTCCTGAAGTCAAATCACTTTCTTGGTGAGATCTTAACTTCTATACCCCATAACTAATAAAATTTGCAAAACAAATGTCTAATTTCCTAGAAACCACAGTTCAGTTTGCAAACAAACTCAATCAAAAGATCAATATTGATATATTGTGAACCTTCTAGTCTTTAAACACATGGAGATGCACATAAGAATATTTAAGCTCAATTGATTTAAAGGGTCGTTTGGATGTAGAAAAAGCAAGCTGAGAGAGGTATTAAAAGTAAAAATTTCCACCTTCATTTTCTTTTCTCCTCATCCACAAACAGACACCTTGTATGCATATGTTATGTGAGACCAAAACCAGCTTTGAAACTGACTGAAAATCATAAAGAGAGAAGAGTAGCTTTACCTACTACAAAAGAGCAAGCTTTCCATCCTCCTCTCTTGGATCTAAGTACAGGGTTTCCTCTGAGATCAACCGTTCCATCTTGGGTGAAATCATCACAAGCCGTTTCTAAGCTACCAACAGCCATGTTTGGGTTTTCTCTTACTAGTTGCTGCTACCAGACGCTGCAATGGAAGCCCTATTTATATACACAGAAGAGTGGTCTAATTACGAAAGTGCCATCCAATCTGTCTCCAATATACATACATCCTCTTTGTTGCTTTTTTTTTTTTTTCCTGCCAAATGTATATGAAGTGGACAAATCACATGCGATATTCTTCCGGCTTCCACGGCCCTCGGTCAAAATGGAAATCCAGAGTGGGGCCCACTTCTGAGTCCGAATCCTCCGATGCCTTAATCCTGTGAAATCTCTAATTAAAAGAGCGGAACTCTAAAGTGGGCTTCACTTATTGAAATCTAAATCAATTAAAATAAATGTCCTCTTGACATATGGAAAATTCGCAAATCTTATGTTAATACAGCTTTGCTCCACAGTTGGATTGACATTTGTTTTTAAAAAAAATGTGGTACGAATTTATCAAATTTTTTTAATCAAACAATCAATTAATGGTATAACAAACTCATGTACTGATAAGGTATTTATTGTGAAGGATATCAATAGTGATCACGCCGTGGAATTCCACGCTCATCTAATTGAGGAACTTTTGTATTTGCGGGTTCTCTCCTTATATATGCTAGTCTATTCACTCGCCCTTAGTTGGGATTTAAAAAAAATAAGAGAAATATTAAAAAAGAAAAAAAAAAAAAAACTATTGGTGAGCTTTAACGCCAGAGAGATCTTGGGTCCCTCTTTTGGTGAGCTTTTAATGGGAAAAAAAAAAAAAAAAAAAAAGACTATTGGTGACCTTTAAAGCCAAAAAAGTCAAAAGAAACAAAAAAAAAAAAAAAAAAAAAGAAACCGATGACTTGTCTAGGTTAACAGGGATCTTGGATTCCTCTTTTCTTGTATTTGCCATTTTTGTGGTGTTAGTTTGAAAAGACAAATATCACTGTGCCCTGTGGGCTGTGCCCTTTCACACGAAATTTTACAAGTTGGGTAAGCATTGTTGTTGTGGGGGAGGTTTTAATCATTTCTTCCTTCTACACCTTTTGAAGTGAGAACTAATAATTAGGAAGAAAAATGCGACTTTTCGTCGATTGAGTTTCACACGGCCCGATGCAGAAAAAAGACAGGGTTGGTGCTGACAGCTGACAGCTGACAGCTTACAGCTGACAGTGAGATTATAATTCGCCGCATTCTTAGGTAGAAGAATGTTTAGAATTCTTATGCTATCAAAATCATGAAAGTGACTTTTTCCAGCGAGTTGGTTTTAGAATTTGGGCATTACCACTTGGGAAGTTTCCACTGATAATACGATTAATAAATATAAAAACAGCCTTTTATTCCAGTGATAAGTGGTAACATACATCGGTTTTTATCTGCCTGTTTAACACTCGAATCTAAGCAATTACCTTTTCTCCCCCGAGGACTCTTCTACCTCACTCGTGATCTATTTTTTTCAGTAGATGGTTGGATCTTGGCCTCTTATGCTAAGTACAAAAAAACATAATTAATAAATATGATTAATAATGTATAAGGTTGTGTTAATCATGTTTTCAGTCAAATATACTATCTTTTGATCATGAGCTAGAGTAAGATTTTGACGGTTATTACTCTTATATATATATATATATATATATATTAAAGCAAAAGGAAAGTGTGCTCTTGAGGGTGCCACGTAAACGGCCTGGACCTCATTGCCTTGACACGTGGATTTCTGTGCTCTCTTATTTGATTGATTTCTACGTCAACTCAATTCAATCCTGTTCTTCCAGTTATTTTCATTGGCTTCCCATCATATCCTAAATTATTGGGATACACGGTTTTACTTCTAATTATCTTCAATTGTTTCCCATCATGATTCCCAGCCATCTCTTCCATATTTAGCATTATTGTCACCTCATTCACTAATTGTTTTAAATCCACTTAACCACATTTATATCCGGTTCGACAATCAGTTAACGCGTTCAGTTTCTATTTTGAATTCCGCTAATTATGACTTCCTCTCTTAATTGATGAGAGGTGTATATTTTAGGCATGCTTGGTTGAGCCTAAATTGGTGATGGTGTGATTGTGGCTGCATTGGGATGCTCGAGTGTACGATGGTGTGATTCCTAATATATGATCATATGATATGTACCGTGGCTTAATATGTTTAAGCCTGAATATATTCAATAGAATATCTATGTCTTATAATCTTTTTTTCTTCAATATCAAGTGTATTCATGGAGATTACATCACTTACTGTGATTATTTCAATGTTCTCAGTTACTCCATTTTGTTTTTATGAACTAATTTTATGCAATGTTTAACTTTTGGTCTGTGCTCTTGCTTTCTTTTGTAGGGATCAAATTTGTGATTTTTCTACGACAAGCTGAGGAGAAATAGAGGAGGAATACATGTTAATCACTCATGAGAAACCAGTGGTTGATTTTCCTACGTTCTCTTTTGTTTAGTGGTAATCAAAATATTTTATCTTGGAATTTCTTTTAGTACTAATAAAATTATAGAAGTGTTACATAATTTACCCTTTTTTTTTAGTTTAAAGTAATTTGAATTTTTACCTCCCACCTAGGAAGGCCTGGTACAACCTGCCAACTTACAGATGGTTTCTCATAGGTGCCATTTTTTGTGATTTTATGATGGTGTTTCTTCTTTTTTTACATAGTTTCTATTGTAACATATATATATATATATATATATATAGCGGTCAGCTCTCCTAAGGTCAAGCTCAGGATAAGGTAAGCTCAAGCTTAGGATTTCAAGGACTCCCTGGGATCTTCCTCTCTGCAAAAAATCAGCCCCAACCGTGATTTCTATCATCTCCATATAGGCCCAAAAATTTAATGGTCAATGGTCCATTCGGATTGATACATAGTCGATCCAACGGTCTAGTAAATTCATATTAGACCGAAAGTCGGTGGACATGTGCAATTTAGATAGGTCACGTGTTTGGTCCATTTGAATGGACCAATGGTGGGCCCCACAAGTACGAGCTTACGAGATTTTATCCTAAGCTTGAGCTTAGGAAAGCCTTGCTCATATATATATATATATATATATAAATATATTTAAAGCTGGTTTCATCTTTGGGACTCTTACCAATATTTGTAATTTAATGAAATTAACCAATGATGGCCCATTCCCTGTTAATCCTGCCATAAACAAACGGTTTGAATCATGAGACCATTCTTCTCGTTTCTATCTTTTATTCCCTTTTTTATATCTAAACGATTTACATTCCCTATTAATTAAGGATTTTAAAAACCAATGAATCTATTCATCTCATGAATCCTACTAAATTCCTTCTTAATGACAACACTAACTCGATCTCTTTTAATGTACTAATTCAGATATCTGAAGTCACTAAAATTATGGACCAAAAGTGCATCAGAGAAATCTTATTTGTGTTTCTGAGATCGAATTAAGGTATTTTTAGGACAGAAGGAGCATCCAACCTCATGGGTGGAGAATAAGTATTCCAATCAAATTATTATAGATGTTTATTCGGGCATGTTTGTGGACCTCCACTGCCATCAATTTTACCATCAAAAGAGGGTGGGTCCATAGAGCTCCATGTTAAATGGGCAAAATGATTGAAACAATTGGACAGGCCCTACCAAGATGAGGAGTGCAAAAAAAATGTGGAGATTAGATGAAAAAGGAAAAATTCTCCGATGTTGTCCTCCTTTGGACGTTGTTGTGGTCGATCCTTTTTGACCCATTTATTTGTAGTGAATCATATGATATATTTACCAACTCATCATGCATGTGGTGATTCATCAATGCCGTCTAAGTAGTATATTTTAACTCTAATCTTCAATAAAATTTGGAAAATCAATGGTTGGATAAGTGAATAATTCAAAATTTTGGCTTAAAATCATGCTGGAAATTCGGCCTTAACACAGGCTCGGGTCCCAACCAACCGATCTCTACTAGATTTCAATAACCGTGATTAAACTGGTGATTAATTGTAGATCCGATTAAAATCAAGCAATCCACACAAAGAGAATGACACATGATTTATACGTGGAAAACTCTACTCGGAAAAAAAAACCACGGGCCTTATCCTCTAGACCAACAGACAACCAAGCACTATAACTTGAAAGTTACAAGAAAACTCACAACCCTTTCCCAGTTACTAATTCAATCTAAGGACTGCGCGATCTTGCTGACTACTCGTCGTGCACCTTCACCGTACTTGAATCAAACGCCTCAAAGCCGTCTTCAAGGAGTCTCTACTTCAGAGGAGTAGAATGGAGTATAACCAAAGCTTGGATCTTCAGCACTTCAGATGATAGCCTTGAGGGAAGATGGATCTCTCAAGTTCTCTCTAGGGTTTGATCTTGACAGAGAGGTGAAGTTGAATAGAGAGATAAATGCTTTATATAGGCCTATATTCGTGCCTCAAGAGTTGTAGTTTCATTAGGAATCAGCATGGCACCTTGAGACAATTCAGGAGAGTAATTTTGGGCAAGTTTTTATTTTTGCACCTATGTTCACTCGAGCGATCAAGATGTCCGCTCGAGCAACCATGCTTCTATCTTTGGAATTTCGAACTTCAGTTGCTGGCTCGAGCAAATATAAACCTAGGGTCGAGCGAAGGAAGTTTTGTCTCGAGTTCGCTCGAGTGGTCAATAACATCGCTCGAGCAAGCTGTGTTCTGGCTTTAGATTAGAAAGGTGGCTCGAGCGAATAGAAAGAGAAGCTTGAGCGATGAACGTTCTATGAGCGGTTCGCTTGAGCGGTCTTTGACTTAGCTCGAGCGATGATCATATTGTCTTCTTTCTGGAGGATGGCTAGAGCGAAAGATAAATGAGGCTTGAGCGAAGGATCTTCTGTGAGGGGTTCGCTCGAGCGACCAATGCCAGTTCAGTTCACACTAGAAGTCTTGAAAAACGATCTTGGCAGTCCTTTTTCTAATCAAACTTACATTGTAAAGAAACCCGATTTTGTCCCTAACCCAATAAATTAGCCAATCTAAAACTCTTACACATGCCTTCCAAAGGGATGCCACATCAGTAGGTAGGGACTACTCCTTTCGAAGAAATACTAAGAAACTCATTCAGTGCATTAGGGAAGAGATTTTTAGAGAGATAATTTAGGGAAGAGATTTGGAGAGGAATAGTAGTTGACAAATAGTGAGTGGAACTATTTCTGGACCAATCTCAACGATTACCACAATGGAACTATTTATTAGTTCCATTTATTAGCAAATAGTGAGTGGAAGGGAGAACTTCCTGCCTTTTGCAGAAAAAAAAGGAAGGAAAGGTTCTCCTGGTGAAGAACGATGGTATAGGGTTCTCTCCCGGAGAAGAGCCGGGGGGGCGGGCGGCGCGGACTTCCTGCCTTTTGCAGGAAAAAGAGGAAGGAAAGGTTCTCTTGGTGAAGAACGATGGTGTAGGGTTCTCTCCCGGAGAAGAACGGTGGTGTAGGTATTTTTCCACAAAATTTACTGTATTTATTAAAGGGAAATATTCAAGTTAAAACTAGTTCTCACTTCCGTGAGAACTATTAGTGGGGCCCACCTAGAAACCAATCCAAACAATGCATAAACAGTGACCTCCCTTGACAGTTATTAATCATGAGGTTTGACACCCATCCAAATGGACTAGGCCGTTGGATGGATGATTGAATTTTTTCTTAATATGAAGCCATTAAACCTGTGGGTAATGGATGAAGGGGTTAAAGGCATGGGATTAGGGTCAAACTTGATAATTGGGGTTCTCTCACATAGATCTTTCCATCCCCTGGGGTCCCATCACTAAATGGGACCCACAAATGGGCCCTATAAAAAGTTCTCACGATGACTATGTGAGAACAATTCTTACTGGAACAAAGCCTTTTATAAAAAGCACCTTGTTCTTTTATTTTTTTTTGTTACAAAGTAGCAATTTACGAGGTCCATCTGACATGGCACATTCTTACACGTGGCGAAAGCTGTTTCATCGAAACAGTAACAGGGATTCCAGACTCTTGTTTTTCACATTGTCAACTACTATTTCTCTCCAAATCTTTTCCCTAAATTATCTATCTAATAAAATATTAATATAAATAATCTCAATCCAATCACCTCCCCTACAATCTCGCTCATTAGGAGACTTGAATCTTAAATTTTTAACTTCTTTTTATAGAAGAAGGATCTCTATCATCTCTCCCTCTTTTACTCCATATAAGATTATAATAACAGTAATCTCACCCAATCTCCTCCCTTAAATCTCTCCACTTTAAACTTTCTTTTTAAATGATAGATCTCCATCATCTCATCTTGCATCTTTCCTCCATTTTCTCTTTTCATCTAACAAGGAACTAACTCTGCGTCATTCACACTGCTTCATTGAACCATGTAGAGTGTTTTGATGGGTGCCCATGCGGTGCATAATCCGTCTTGTATGTAAGTGCCTTCAACTTTACTGCACCTTTTTTTTTTTTATTGTATATATAGATAGCTTTTGTGCACTTGGTTATCATGTGCAGTATCTCGTATCTCTGCATCCAATATGACATCTGTGTACTCATTATCACATTAATGAGTCTTTAACATGGTTAGTTCTTGCATTGACGATTTCGTAAGCTAACATTTCTTTATGTTCCTGAAGATCAAGCTTATATGGGGAGTATATAATATTTCCATCAAGTGGTCATCATATAAAAAAATGGTCATCAGACCCCTCCTTTATAGAATAAAATATCACTGTAATACTTAAAGGGCCCATACTTAAATTTATGTAATAGTTACATTAAATGTAACACATATTAATAATGTTATGTGAAGAATGAGACCTGAGCGTGCTAAGTCCATCTCAAAAATTTGTGTACTTTCTACATCGAATATAAATCCAAATGTACTTCCTATCAATTATTCTAGCTTTATTTCTTGTTTTTTTGTAAAATCCAAATTTGTCCATGAAGGATTGCCTCTATGATCAAATATTCATGTTGATACTGGAGTGGTTATAAATGTCCAAATTATCACAAATGAGTCTCTTGTAATTTATGATCACCCATTGATACTAGATCTGAATGTTCCCAAATGCAATGATTCCTTTTGACATAAATTTTTATTTTCACTCTCCTCTCTACTACACTCATTTACGCATGTGTTGCTTCTTGAGTGACCAATATTATAGTCACTAAACTAAATGGCCATAACCATCATATAATATCTATGAGAGGCTAACCGGTTTGTTCATAATGAGACTGTGAATTCAATGATTTGCATATATCTAGACAAGATCTGTAACGAAGTTAACAAAGAGTTACGGTCAATTCCCATTAAAAAAAAATTACACCATTGTTGTTGCCTTCACACTATCCAGCCACAGTGCATTTATCATACTCGAGTTCGAACCATGTATTTACTTTGAGAAATAATAAAAGCATTCTAGTTAAGCAAGTGACACTATTGAAAAAATAAATAAATACTCACATTCATATGACAATATGACAACTATCATATTAGACCAATTTATCAGAATAACGGATCACATATTTATGTTATGTGTAGTTCAAATCTAAAATAGTGTCCATCATTATGATTAATATTGAATAGAAATTAGTTCCCATCAGATATTTTTCTTCATTGATTAATTGATCGATGGATTTTGAATTTTGATTTTCCTCGTTTATAACTAAATCATTTTTGGGAATCAATCCAAAGCTAAGTGTAATATCAGATGGGTATCACATCCAACCTGTTTCCAAATTGGAGAAAGACCTAGAAATTTCTCCAAATCTACGAGATATCAAACTAGACCTTCCAAAGAAAATCAATGGTTTGGATCTTGTGTTTGGAGCCCACAGAATGCAGAAGATAATATAAAATGGGTCACTTTTTTTTTTTACAAATATCTCGAAATGGGTGATAATCCAACTCCTAAATCTTGGACCCGTAGTAATGCTAGACCTTCTAAACAACTTCAATAATTTGGGTCATAATTTACTATCCCAAAAATAGAAAAAGGAGAAGAACCAAACTAAATATGGACCAATCCAGAACCGAGCACTATACATCAATTATTGATATTTGCTTGTAAATTTCTTGAGATCCATGGGGTATCACGCTTTGAAATCTGACTTCAAAGTCATGTTTATCCTTCCAAAGAGATTCGACGGTTTAGATCCTGTGTTTGGAGCGCACATAATTGAAGAAATTATATTAAATAGTTCATATTAATTTTTTTTTATAAATATCTCAAGATCTGTGATGATCCAACGGCTGAAATTTGAACATAGATTCATGTTTGATCTTTGAACAATTTCAATGGTTTGGATCTTGATTTACTCTCTTATAATTAAAAAAAAAAAAAAAAATGGACCGGTTCATGAAGACGTCCAAATTACCATTCATCGCCTCCTTTTTTTCTACCTCTCATTTTCAACTGCCCAGAATTGGGGTAATTGGCTGTTAGAGGTTTTTCCTCTACTTCTCTAAGGGTAGAGGGTAGATATGTGTGTCAATCCTCTGATTTTTCAAAACTCTACCCGCTTTAGACATTTACAGAAGTAGATGTTGAAAATAGATCGGATGCCAAATAGGGGCTTAATTAGAAAGAAAAGAAAGCTTCTTATTATAGTTATAATTACTAATTACAAGGAAGGAATTCCAATATATCTAAAAAGTTCCATTCTGGGAAGGAACTGTGATGAAAAAATAAAAATAAAAAGGTCTAGCATTACTAGCTTCATTTCATCGGATCATTTGGCATCCCATCAATAAGATAGACACCGTGGAAATTTAAAGAGAGTTGTAAATCTCTCACGAAGAACAACCTAGTGGTATGTGATCAACAAATCGAACAATGTACCTTTAATTTGATTTCATATTATTCAGATCCAATCCATTGAGGGCTAGGTCCTAACATGATTAATTGCATAAATCTAACAAGAAAATCACATGATTAATTGCATAAATCCAATACTATCCTCGATTCTTCAAAGCCAAATACAATAAAATAAGCACTTTTTATTCATTTATAGAATGGAATTCTCTCCAACAAAAAGAAAGAAATGACATTGCATAAAGTTTTGTATTGCTGTATCCTGATTGTATTTCAACATACACAATAATCTCGATTCACTTTGCATGTGACCGAGAAAAATTCAACACAAGACTCTTATAGTTTACATAGCCAACCATCATCTATTAGACCATTAAGAATGACTCTACCCATGAAGTAGCCATTCCATTCAAGTCTTCAGTAACATGTAGGAACTTATACAATGATCTTCCTACTTATTTTATCTTTTAAGGAAGACCCAAATCAATATATAACAAGTTGAACAAGACCAAAAACCAGCCACACCACGCAAATGCCACCGCGAGCCATCTACTGCACCTTTCACATAGTCACACCATACGACATTCGGTACAATGTTGCACGAATCACACTCATACTAACCATTTCTTTGTTTCTCTATTTAGAAGTGTGGCAATCTATGGTAATGATTACAAATAGTTGATACTTTAGCTCTCCAACACTTCATGATTGCCGTTTACTTTCTCAAAGCTAGCAGCCCTTTTTTCTTCGTTGAGCATTTCCATTGATTGTGAGAAATCCGCTTTATACACATAGAACTTGACAATAACCAAGAACAAAATGAAATTAAGAAAGTTCAAACAAGCGAAGAACGCATAATAATAGTCAAGATGGGAGATATTGAGGTTATTCAATATCCATCCTCTGTGACCATGCTTTTCAGTGACATGAGAAACAATTGAAAGAAGAAAGCTGCTAACGAAGTTCCCTATCCCAAGACTAGTCATGGAGTAGGAGGTTCCCAAGCTCTTCATCCCCTCCGGAGCTTGATCATAAAAGAATTCTATCTTTGCCACCTCTAAGAAAGCATCTGCAATCCCCATAATCGCAAACTGGGGAAGTAATATGAATATGGTAAGAGGAACTATTTGGTCTTTTCCCACTACACCATGGTCCCTAGCAACACTAAGTCGCCTCCTCTCAGCAAACGATGCAGTTAGCATTATTATGATATGCAGTACAAAGCCAATACCCATCCTCTGGAGGAGGCTGATTCCTCTAGGGTTCTTGGTCCACCTCCTCATCATTGGCACAAACCATCGATCGTATATCACAATGGAGGTGAGCATGAATATTGTAACAAAAGCAGCAAAGCTAGCCGCGGGGATTTGGAAGTGAGAGCCTAAGCTTCGATTTAGAGTTTTTCCTTGCTTGACAAAAAGGGTATTGACTTGAGCAATCATCGTGCTTGGAATAAAGGTTGCCACCAAGATAGGCAGCATTCGGAGCATTTGCTTCGTTTCTTCTACTTGGGTAACTGGACATAGAATCCACGGAGAGTTCAAGCCAGTTCTTACAGCAGCTTTGTTAAGAAACCTGCATGAAATATTAAATCAAGGAATACTCGTAATGGACTCTATGATTGTAGTTAACTTCTCTTTAATTAGTTTTCCTTAAGAGTCTAGGATCCTTCAAAGTAGAAGAAATTTGAAGCCACATGACTTTCAGATGAAGTTCATTTCCTTGTAAAGTAAAAGGTCAGGTTATGGATAAGGCAAATTTTAAAAAATGAGTCCAATTAGCCATTCAATCATGAAAATGTAATGCATAGGAAAATGCGACATTTTTTTTTACTAATAATAATAATAGTAAATAAAATAAAGGCAATAAACCCAAGTGAATTAATCAAGGTTGACAGTTAGAGTGTAAGGTTTTTAGAGTATTGGCATATTCATGGGATTGGACAAAACTCTGGTTTGACATCATTGTAATTTTCTCTTTTTTATAGAATGGACTGCAAAGTCCTTTTCGAGTAGAAGTAAAGTTTACAATGTTTTTTTGAAGAGGAATGGAAGCCTGAAAAGGCAAGAAAGTCCATATGGGGTGTTCTCGTTTGAAAGCACGTTCGAACGGTAAAGTTTCAAGCTACAAACTAAAACCCGAGATGGTCAGAAATTCGAACAAACCTCATCCCCATTCGAATGGATCTGTACATTCTCTCATGCCAAATCTAGAGAGCCTACATGATCGAACGAATGACCTGGACGTTCGAAGAGACCTACCTCTCCAGTCAAGAATCTAAAGAGCTTCAATGTTTGAACGTACTCCATGCATGTTCGAACAGCCTATGCGTAGGTTTGCCCAGTCGGGTCAACGACGTTCTAACAGACCGTGAGAGATTTCTTGGATCCGAGTTTAGTTGGTTTAAAACTTTCCAACTCAAAACCCTAGCCATGACCCACGAATTATGGCATATTTATTCCTTCTTTTCTTAGCCCTAAGTGATTCTCTCCGGCACCAACAATCCTAAGAGATCATAATAGAGAACTTGTTATTTTCTCTAGAGCCTCCTCCATTGAAGTGCTGAAGATTCTTCCTCTAGAGATTCAATCATCATCTTTCCTTTCATGGATTCGTCTTGAAGTGGCTTCGTGATGGTAGGCGGTGATTTAAACACAGCTGAAGGTGAATGGTGAGTAGTTGGCAAGAGGATTTGCAGTCTCTTAGGTTGAGATGCAACTAGGGAAGGGTTGTAAGTGACTCTTGTAATCTTCTTTTGAATGGTGCTTGCTTGTTCCCATGGATAGGGTTCCAGGATCTGTGGGTTTTTTTTTTTTTTTTTTTTTCCGAGATTGGGTTTTTCACGTACATCATGTATTCTTGTCTATGTGTGGATGGTTGATAAATGTTTGATTGGTGTCTTAGTTTCTTTTCTTGAATTGCATATCAAAGATCAAATCAGAGACATTAACTCGTGATAGGGTTTCAAACCTTCATAGGTTTGATTCAAACTAAAATTAGATCTATGGAATTTTATATTTTGTCTGCTTTTTTTGGGGGTAAAATACAGTGGATGCTATCGAATTAGTCGAAAACCAAACTATGGCTATTGTTCGTTGAGATTTATTTAGATTTACTTAGATCTTCAAATTAATAGAGGTGATTATTTGTAAGATTATGAAGTCAGATAATATCTGTGGCATTACTGACCTTAGAGTTGAGGTAGAGTCGATTCTGAACTTGTGGTTCTTGGCATAGTACTCTGAGTCCAACTCATAGAGTTCCTTGGGGTCACTCGGAAGGACCACCTTTGATTTTCTTACTGCAGCCACTATAACCCTAGCCATCCTGGTAAAAGGACTCCCAGAGGGCACCTTGTGCCTGTAAAAGGGAGTCCCACTTACGAAGATAATCACCGAAATCAATAGCCCAAGTGTAGGAAGCCCATAGCCCAGGGTCCACCCCACATTGTCCTGAACGTACACAAGAACTGTGTTGGCAAAGAGGGTCCCAAGGAAAATGCTGAACATCCACCAGTTAAAGAAGGAGAGCTTATGGGCCCTCTCTTTGGGCTCAAAATCGTCGAATTGGTCTGCACCAATGGTCGATATGTTGGGCTTGGTTCCACCTGTTCCAATAGCAAGTATGTACAGTGCACAGAAAAATACACCTAATTGTAGTGTAGATGCACTCTTGCAGTCAGCATTGTTTGCACAAGGAGGCGGTTTGAGTGAATCAAGAGAAACTGCTAGTGTCAATAGACACATTCCCTGAAAAAAAAACATACCATTTGAGGTTAAGTCACTATGCCATCATTACATGTGCAAACGAAACTATTGATAAGAGTTATAGGCCATCTCATATAGCAGGTAAAAGAGGTGTGATGGCATGCTCTTTTTCAGTGTGGCCATGCCGAGAGCAAGTTGGTTTGGTTCCGAACTTAGCCTTTTAACCCATAATATGCACTATGAGTTTGGTAGATTAGTGATCACCCAACTCCTACGCTTAGCGATGTATATTCTACAAAATGGATTTTATGTAGTTGGTGGATGATATGAAAAGTGAGGAATGATTTCTTTTTTAAATGGGTCCCCTAAATCCTTGCAATATTATTCGATCCATTCTAAGATTCCTTGAGGAGGATGTGCCCTCCCTTAAGTGTGCCAACCAAAAGAAGAGAAACAAGGTTGGCAAACTCTTAATCTAATGAGAGTGGCACTTTAGTCTTCTCAGACACTGTCGTTAGGGCAGCTGATGGTAAAGCTTCTATGGGATTTATATTGAATATTAAAGGGAATATTATGTGTGCAGGAACTTTTCAAGGCCTAAGGTTCTCTCTCCCAACGAGAATGAAGCGAGGGCGGTCCTCCTTGTGCTGATGAAGGAAGACGACAGAGGAAAGAGGTTTCATCAGGGCTTGCTAAGTAGGTGGTGCAAACGATCAATGGAGCATGTAATTGGACTTGCTATTCATTCAATTATTCTAGACATTAAATCCATAGCTTCTTTTGTGCATGTCATGTTTGTTTTTGTTCCTATGAGATTGAATGGAGTTACTCACTTGTTGGCTAAATTGAGCTACTCCCTAAATAGGAACTCCTTGTGTGATGGGGTCAAGTTGGCTTAGGTATGGGATGTCCTATTCCTGTTTGCTGTTTGTTTGTGGTTTGTCTCTTGTTTCCTCTTGTTGTTTGTTGCATAACAGGAGGCCCAGTACAGTATAATCATAGATTGGTAATACAGAAATTTCATCTCCCGGCCAAGTCTTTTAAGTGATCAAATACTTGCTAATTTCATGAGTATTCCTCCATGGCTAACAACTTTATATTCTTCCATCTCTCAGTCTCACGAGGTAGGTGGGTATCTCCAGCATCCAAGTTATATAACGGTTTTCTAGATGAGAGAGATTGACGATCAAAGGGCAGGATGAAGGTCGAGTAAAATGAGTCTACAACATTCAAATGGATGGTTTGTTCCTCAAGACTTGGGTATGATTCTAGCATAAGGATTAATTTAGATGGTTTGAGATGGTCTTTATCAATATCATAATATACTTTCTAAACTGTATGAATACTCGGATTCTCCAATGGTGTACTACAAAAAACCATGACTTTCGGGAATTATTTTCCGCAGCTAAAACGGTTAGAAATCTTTAGCGGTTTGTATAAAGGTAAAATCGGCACTTATAGAGGCAGGAAAAAAAAAACAAAAAAAAAAAAAAAAAAAAAAAACCCAATAAAAGCAGATTTTTCAGCCACTAAAAGTCACTTTTTGTAGTGGTAGGACCCAAAGAATTATTTGTGCCTGTTACTAAAATCCCATGAAATAGCACCCACCATTCAAATCTAAAAACCCTCAAGATATTGTTCCACCTTGTACTACTATTTAGGAAAGCTTTAGGGCAATTAAAGTTATGCTGGGAGGGAGATTATTGATTGCAAAACATATTGTATATGTAATCATTATGAAATAGGCATAGCATTGATTATTAATGGTATAATAAGAAAAACAAATGATATAATAAGATGGGGTAATGATTTTGAATGGCATAAATCGGAAAAGTGGGATCCATTAATGTATTGACATTATACTATGATGGGCTTAGGGTCTTTTTTGATACGATGTCTCCATGGATATGACTCACACCCTCACCATACAACGCGGGGATTGATCCCTAGGAAAATAGGTTTAGCTAAAGAAGAAACAAAATTAAAAATCATCTTTACAAAAACTTATTCTAACTTTTTGTCTCGCTGATTTTAAAAACCAAACCTTCACATGAACACAATTAATCTAATTTTTTAGGATATCCCTTTTAATTTCATTACGTAGAACTTCTCCTCCCTCCACTTTCTTGGTTACTAGAGTAGCGGGCGCCACAGGGTGACGCATTAGTATCTTACAAAGGACTCTCTTTCTACATACATCATATGTATTTGCATAGAGAGAGATACTATCATACAAGAGTGTATTTGCACATAGAGAGAGATACTATCATACAAGAGTGTGGACCCAATAATATTCCCTACGTCAAGCCAGAAGGGTCTACATGAAATGGACCAATTCATACGTCAGACCAAAAGGGTTTACATGTAGGGATGTAAATGGGCACCCGATTCTCCGATTATCTGAAGGTTCCAACCTGTCAATAATTGGGTTTGGTTCTTTATTTAGTTTTTGACAAGTGAACGGGTTAGGGTATGGGTCCTTTTTTTACTTGTGTCCTAAATAGGTCCAAGTCTGGGTCCACCTTTGTTCTGGTCCATGGACTCATGACCCGACATATTATCTCAATTTCTACAATTCCTCCCAAAAGTTAATTTCTCCCCAAATCATTCTTTACACCTGAACCCGAACTTGAACCCAGACCTGAACCCATCTCATACACGGAACCGGTTCCAGTTCTAGTTCTATTTTTTCATTAACGGTTACGGTTTCAAAACCAAGAAACTGGCTCCGAACCAATTCCGAATCCACCGTGGACCCGGACCGGAAGTGACCCATTTACATCCACATAGAAAGACCAATTCATTTGTGGATGGCATCCACCCAAAAAGTGAAATGGACCAATTTGTCATTTCTATTCATCCAATCTACGGCGATGTAGTAAAATACACTGTCAACAAAGGACAAGGGGTAGTTCCTTTTCATCCCTATAGTTTATTCTATTCTATATTCTATAACTAGCAGTTTTCTCCTTAGATTTTTTTTTTTTTTCTTACCCTAGCTAAAAAGGGCAGAG
The DNA here is from genome assembly GCA_029852735.1 of Persea americana. Taxonomy (NCBI): domain Eukaryota; kingdom Viridiplantae; phylum Streptophyta; class Magnoliopsida; order Laurales; family Lauraceae; genus Persea; species Persea americana. The sequence goes on from CM056813.1 coordinate 6,523,106, forward strand.
CCCAAAAGAGAGCCCGCATACACAAAAACAAACAACCCACTTAAATGAGAAGAAAGCTCACACAAAAAGAAAAAAAAAAAAGCCCTTACAAATGGAAAAAGAGCCCTCATAAGCAGGAAAAGGTGACCTCCCCCGTGTTCAAAACCCGGACATCCAAATAAAAACTAATGCTGCTTACCATTCGAGTAAGTAGCCGTTCTTTCTCCTTAGACTATTTTAGCGACAACTGCAGACCTCGAAAATAAATAAGATTGTTTTCCAAATATTTGTCACGTTACCTGTCGGCCTCAGTCATTAATAGTACCTGACGAATACTACCTCACTCAGTCAGACTAAATGGATGGTCCAGATGAGTCGATAGGTAGATGTCCGGCCAGCCATCTAATCTGGAAGTGGCGGGCAATGGGCAGGTTGGCTTGGATCCATTTGGGGCCTCATATGCCGGCTAAACTGATCCATTTATTAATTGAGTTGGAAATGTTAGAAATAATTCAACTCACAGGTTAAAAAGGTTAATCCGAACCCTTAATAAATGGGTAGGATTTGAATTTGATTAGTGGGTGAAAAACCACACTAGGACGGGTTTGAATCAAGATGATAGGTTTCGGTGGCAAGAATGAGCTCAATCCAAACATTTATTACATGGGTACCCAATTCCAACCTATAATGGGCCACCAAAATTACCAGTAGTTGGGTTGGCTCTTCAGGTCAGCAATTGCCACCTGAAAGTCCTCACCAGGTCCCATGAAATCAACACTTTGGGTCACCGAACAACAGGACTTAGACCCAAATGAATGGACCGTCTCCATCTCACATAAATAAGGACTAGTGACCCACGTGGCTAGGGTTCCCTCTCCATCTAGCTATTTTTGACATTTTTCTGATAAATAATTACATATTGGTACCGTGTCGTGCGGTGGTTAGGATAATTATTTATAAAGAAAAGAATTTATGAGTTCAAATCTTGCAACCAAAGCATTTTTAGCTTTTTTTTTTTAACTAAGGCTCAATTAAAAAAAGTCAAAATTGAAAGAATTCTGTCAAAATTGAATCCCAAACACTCGACTTTAATATATTATATTGTGATAATAATGATAATGATGATGATATAAGTTGGATTAAGGAGCTGTTACCGAGAGATAAATGCAGGAGGCAATGACAAAAGTCCAGTATCGGCCGAGATGAGCATCTGCTACATAAGCACCTAAGACGGGCATCATCCAAACCGTGCCCACCCAATTTGTGACGTTATTTGAAGATGTAACAGTGCCTTGATGTAGCTTCGTTGTCAGATAAATGACAAGGTTTGATGAAATGCCATAGTAAGCCATCCTCTCAAACACCTCATATACTGGTCTCATCACCAAGCCGGGTCCCAACACAAAAAAAAGAAAAAAAGAAAAAGAAGCCTCCAATCAGCACCATGCATAATTAATACAATAAAATGCAAGAGGAGGCAAACACTAACCCTGTCCCTACATAGACATTCACATGAATCATCATCATATATATATATAATGCTTTTATTTAGAGTTCAGATCCTCTTGAGGCCTTTTTTTCTAGGTGATTCTGAGTGGGCTAATTACGATCCGCCACGGTAGGTATTTCCACAGTTCAAAAGTTTCATAGTGATGTGGCAAATCGTGATTGATCCATTTACTGTCAGTGTAGATTAAAACCCTAAGAGGATTGGATTCTTTTATTTTATATAATGTTCACAGAGAGATAGAGTTGCCCACTTGCCTCGTCAGATGAGGTTCTCTTCATTTTCAATCATTTATTTTATGGTCAAAATTGAAGCCTCTAGATTCCGTGCAATTCAAGATTCCATAGCCTGTCATCTTCTAAAACAAAATAACGTAGACTTCAAAATTGGCAGAAAAACGAGAGAAAGAGATAGGGTGTCACGTTTGCCTACTAAAATCATAAAGACAGGGCCCACCCACTTTGTGGAAATGCAATCTGAAATGGGGAAAAGTGAAATATTGATAATTTGAGTGAAATCTGAGCTATAGTTTTTTCTTTTGTTCCATTTGTTTCAAATTTGATCAGATTCTTCATTTATTGGCAGTCGTAAGTTTCAGTTTATTCCCTCAAGCTATCATTATTTCATAACTCGTCTAAGTTTCAATTGTTTGAGCACCAGACTGAGACTTAAACTTGCAAGAATTATGAAACAACTTCAAAGAAAAATAGAAATTCTATGAAATCGTGTTCTCTAGAAATCATGTTTCCTATGTGACGAAAACAAAATCAAAGATTTCCTAATAGCATGATTCCAAGTGCCTGTATTTGAAGCAGGAAAGATCGGAGAAAGAGCCTCCTGCAGCTAAAAAATTGAAACCTGTTTTTTGAAATTCCAAACCCAAATACCAAAAGCTGAAAAGTTGAGAGTATTTGAGAGTGAAAACTCAGCTATAATGTTTCTACAAACATTTCAGATTCCATAAAACCACTTCATTTCTTTACATTTATTTCACTACTTGGTTAATTTCTAAGCGAGATCTTAAACTTATATGCCTCATAAATAATAAAATTTGTGAAAACTTGTTTCCTAGGAAAACACAGTACATTTTCCAAACGAACTCAATCAAAAGACATTGTGAACCTTCTAGCCTTTTTTAAAGTTTTAACACATGAAGATGCACAGAAAGATTAATGTTTCCCTTTCCACATAAGCTCAATTGATTTGAAGGGTCGTTTGGATGTGGAAAAAAAACAAGCTGAGAGAGCTATCTACAGTACAAATTCCACCTTCATTTTCTCCTCATCAAACTAGACGCCTCGTATACATCTGTCATGTGAGACCAAAACCAGCTTTGAAACTGACTTAAAAATCACAGGGAGAGAAAAGTAGCTTTACCTACTACAAAAGAGCAAGCTTTCCATCCTCCTCTCTTGGATCTAAGTACAGGGTTTCCTTTGAGATCAACTGTTCCATCTTGGGTGAAATCATCACGAGCCGTTTCTAAGCTATCAACAGCCATGTTTGGGCCGGTTTGTTCCTCACTAGTTGCTACTACTAAATGGTGAAATGGAAGCCCTATTTATATACAAGGTTTATGACTGGAGGGTGGTCCAATTACGAAAGTGCCATCCAATCTATCTCCAAGTCCAAGATACATAAGAACGGACTCTCTGACGCCAGTAGTAAGAGGCGCGTAGGTACTTAGGTTGGAATCACAATAGGTCTTTTTTATCTTCTAAGACTGTGATACCTCATCAGAAGTCTGTTTTTCTCACCAGACGGCCCCAACCTCACCTAAGATTTTTTCCCCTCGCAGAAGAGCCCACTCTCCTGCACCCAAAGTTTGGATACCCAAAAAAGTCCAAGATAAGGGTACATGTTCTTTTTTCTTAATTTCTCCCAAATGTATGCAAAGTGGAAAATCTTATACGATATATTTCTGGCTTCCACGGCTCCTCCCTTGTAATGTTTAATGTCATTTTCGTCTTAGTCTGGATCCTCCGACGACTTATTAGGCTAGTCAAATCCAAAGAGTGGGGCCATCCATTGAAATTTGAACCATTAAAAAGAAATGCCCTCTATCTATACGTGGAGTCTTCAAATTTTATCTCAATCAAGGTTCCACACCACTGGATTGACATTTGTTAAGAAAAATGTAGTAATGAATATGTATGAGAATGGGTTAAAGCCTTTAATTTAGTAGGGGCTGGACTCACGTGCAGGGACCTCATTCTGCATTCTGCCAATGAGAATCCACCATGTGGATTGTGTACAGCCAAAAAGGAGAATGGAGAGAGATTAAATTTCGGAAATCCAAATGAACACATTTTCTTTAAGTTCATTCCAAATCTACCCTTGCACTGTCACACTCAATCTCGCCATAGTTCTTTAGTTTCCATTGCGGCCAGTAAGATTTGGGTGCCCCACTAAACAATGTAATTGTAGGGCTTGTAGGACCTAAGATTAGATTAAATAAATATATCCAATATGTAGGACCCGCTAGATGAAATATTGAATTGTCTACCAATAAAGTGGGTCCCATGGGAAGAAGGGTGGATGAAATATCGTGAGTCACACTTAGATAATGACAGAAAAATATATGGAGGTAAATTGGTTGATATAGTGGGTCCCATTAAATAGCTCCTAGTAGATGGGTATAGGATGGATGTACATGTCCCATCTATTGATCTCACATAGATGGGTGGATTGGTTAGATTTAGTGGGTTTGAAGTAGGCAATGATGTTGGGTGGAATGAGTGGATGGATAGATGCTTAGATTTTCAATTCTATTGTACATTTGATTTGAGCAGATCTAATAATATACGTGGGACCCCTTAGATTTAAGATCGACCATCCAACAAAACATAAGGAACCATCATATTTATCAAAAATTGTATTGAAGAAAACCCAACTATTCGACCATCCACCCATTCCACACATCACACCTACCTAATTTCGAACTCACTAGATTTGATTAATTCGGCCACGCATCCATTTGGAACCAATTAAATGAGACTTCCAATGCACATTATATCCAATGGGACCTAGTGTATCGGATAACTTACCCATCCTAACCTTCTTCTCTTTTTTCTCCATTTTAGTAAGACCCATCATATTCCACTCATTCACTCTTTTATATGGAACTCGCCTGATTAATAGATAGTCATATATTTCACTTAGTGCGTCTCATATAGATAGACATTCTAATTTGATCTAGCAATCTTAGGTCCATATAGAGATGTGGATGGGCTTTGTCCACTGTCATTATATCACCACACAGGAGTATGATATTATGCCTAATCAGGTGGGTGATCCATAAATCATCATTTAAGTGGGGCGACTATTACATCATTGAGTGAGTCATTTAATGAGTGCAGAGAGAAAATGCTGAAAAGGGTGAGAGGTGACCGAGAGATATAAATGAGAGAGTAAAGGGTAGGTTTGAAATGAGGTTGCAAACTGCGATGACTTGGATTTCAAAAAACGCCTTACATTAGTGTGCACGTGACTAATTCTCATTGGAGGACTGCACGGAAGTCCAGCCCTTAATTTAGTACTTTGAAAGATATGTTATGTATGAATTAAGGGAATTTTACCAAAAAAAAAAAAAAAAAGATAACCAATGAGCTTAAAAGGACATTTTAACCGACCTTACACCAAATTAGACATTTTTGTTGAAAAGGTATTTTTTTTTTATCACTTTCAACTAGCGTCCCTAGAGACCCTGCTGTGTATACGAAGTAGAATAAAATAAGGTTGTTTCCTCGTTAACAGATTATTCTTTCTTCAAAAGCCTGGTTGTTTGCACCCATATCTTCCAACCCAGCCGTCCAAGAGGATAGATTTCTTCCGATGCAGCCATCCAAGATGATAGATCACCGGTCCGGCCGACCCGCTGCCGAAGCGGGAGTTGTAAAGTTGTTGGTTTTTTGGGATTTTATGTCTAAAAACTTTTGGATTTTGTAGACATGAAGTTGCAAACTTTATTTATTCATTCTTTCTAAGACAGATCAGTTGAAATCTTTTTGGGGTTCTGTAAATTTCTCTGATTTGGATTGTGGAGAGCAGGAATATGTGAAACATGAGATTTTTCTACTTAGTGGAGCTAAGAAAGGGAGGAAAAGTTATAGATTTCAGTTCTTATGGGCCAAAAAGATATAGAAGTTTTTTGGGCTTGTATTTTCTCATCTTTCTGCAAAAGGTTTTGTAGCTGGACAGATCAAAGATCACTAAAGAACAGGGAGAGAGATATTTGGGAAAGTGGGTTCCAAAAACCTTAGAAAAATCTTGCTAGATGAGAATTTCAAGCATTTTCACACCTCTTTCAGCGGAAATGTAGTTTTGAGCCCCAAATTTGTTGTTTAAAATAAAGAGGCACAGGAGTTCTCTAAATCCTAGCAAGAAAAATGCCCTAAAAATGGCGTTTGCCCTTTTTGGAAGACAATGGGCAGAGACAAATGCATGATCTACTGTCATGATGAAAGTGCATGTTGTATACTATACATTATTGAATGAAATCATTACTTGGAGACATTGAACATATGAAAATATTGTATAGAGTTCTATACAAACAAGAAAAAACACTGTAAAACAGAACAAGCTGTCATGATGAAGAAACTAATTTGTGTACACCGCAGAGTCCTTAGGAACTCTTAGTGTCATAAAACTAAGGTCGCTAGGGTCATTAGTTGAAAGTGCTAAAAAAAAAAAGTATACGCCGCAAGGTCCCTAGGGGCCGTTAATGTCATAAACTTAAGGTCCCTAGGGACACTAGTTGAAAGTGCTAAAAAAAATACCTTTTCGTGCAAAATGACTGATCTGATGCAAGGTCGGTTAAAATATTTTTTTAAGCTCACTGGTCATCTAAAGTGCTTTTTTTGGTAAAATCCTCATGAATTAAAGTCTATTGGTTAGACGAATTAATTTCGATTGAAGGACAATAATTTTAAACTGATCAGCGGAGTCTATTCGCTGTAAATTTAAATGGGGGATCTTCTTATGCATACTTCCCTTACGATATGGTGAGGGACACTTCTCCTTTTGGGGATTTTCAAGTACAAGTGTACCTCACCCTATATACTTGAAAATCCCCTTTTGTACTTGAAAATATCCAAAAGGGAAAATGTCCCTCACCATATGGTGAGGGAAGTGTGCATAAGAAGAACCCCAACACCCCCCCCCCCCCTACCAATTTAGATCGCTCAAAACAAGTCACCTACTCCTACAGGGGTTTCTACTGGCACCACACTTTTATCTTTTCACACTGCGAAGAAATAAAAAAATTCCTTTTCCTAAACTACCCATTTCCCCTCCTCCCTTTCCCGCTCCTACTCTCTCCCTCCCTCCACTCTCTTACGGTCTTCTTATTCTTCTTCGATTGGGTTCTGCAATAGGGGAGACGAGGCCCTGTTGTTTTCTCCTTCTCCGATCGAGTAGGACCGGCAGCGTGGCAGTGTGTGGCTCCGCCGACACTGTCTCTTCCTCTTCAGCCACGGTGCTGCCAGCGGTGACGTGCGACAGCTTCCTCCGGTGTTCTTTTTTCGGTCAGAAACGAACTCAGCCTCCACCACCAATATCCAACATATATGAAAACCAATCCCTCTGTTTCCTGTGACAAAAGTCCGGATCCTCTATTTCTTGCTGCAACGCAAAAGAGAGACAGAATCGTCCCTCCTTTTCCGGCAACACGCAGTGGCAACGGCGACTGCGTCTCCGTCAATGTGGTGTTTAGATGAGGCGTCTTCAGCAAGACCAAATCAGATCTGGAAGCCCATATCCTCTGAGTTTCTCCTCTTCTTCGACCACGGCCACAAGAGAGAGAAGGAGAGGAAGGGAGGGAGGGAGAGAAAATAAAGGACGAGGGAGGGAAGAAGAAAGAGGGAGAGGGGGGAGGGAGGCCGCTGGCTGGCCGGAGACGAGGAGGGTGGGGTGGGGAGGAGGGAGGTAGAGGGAGAGAGAGAGGGGTAGTTTAGGAATTTTTTTTTTTTTTAATTTGCGGTGTGGAGAGACAGAAGTGTGGTGCCAATAGAAGCCCCCACTCCTATATAACTCTAGCCAAAATTAATTTAGTATACTTTGAGTGTCACATGTGCATCATCTCATGATCATGAGATCAGGTTGAAGAGCCTAAAGTTCAACTATTTGTATTCATGACTATATATTAATATATAGGACTCTTGATTAAGTAGTATTAGTCATCGTCGTTGTTGTTATCATCTTCAAAACCTTGTCCCAACACAATTGGGGTGAGCAGAATTAATTTTGTTCTTTCTATTCTGATTTGTCCTATGTCAAATCTTTGGACATGTTGTTCTTCTTTAGATTTAGTTTTACTATTTACTTTCATGTCCTCTTTGGTCTATTTCCTCTTTGATGGGCACTTACACAAACAGACTTCTTCAATGTCCATTGCTAGTCTCTTTTAATTTATGATCACACATTGATACTAGCTCTAAATACTCTCTAATGCGCTGATTCTTTTTAACATACATTTTTCTTAATATATTCTTCTCTACTAAATTCATTTTACGTATGCATTGCTTCTTGACTGACTAAAACACTGGTCACTAAATTAAATGGCCATGATCATCATAAAATATCTACATGAGGCTGATCCTCTAGTACATAATAAGACATTTTAATTCACATATTATAGGTTTTGCATATATCCAGGCAAGGTCCATAACCAAAGTTAAGAGAGAGTTAGGGTTAGTTCCCATAAAAAAAAATTTACACCATTGTTGCTGCCTCACATTATCCTGCTGAGGTGCATTTATCATACTAGAGTTGGATCCATGTATTTACCTTGAAAAATAAAAAATGGATTGTAGTTAATTAAGCAAGTGACACTCTTTTAAGAGGGCAGGGTTTCAATACTGCGACGCTGTATATTAATATACTGCAGCGTCTTGCATTATCAAATCAGGGAATGCCACTTCATTATTCACAAGAGGAAATCGGTAATGCTTCTTTCCACCTTTCCTTAAAGTAGGGTTGCTTAGTTAAAGTTGATTCTTTTCCAAAACTATCCTCACCAATTCTTTAACAAAGCTCTTTCTATTAATATATTCACATTCTTAATTGATCATATTAAGTCCAGCATTCCATAATTAGATTTAAATCCTCAAAATCATCACAAACTGGCTCACTGTTTCTTTTTCAATTATTGATCTAGTAATAAACTTAACTGTGAGAGTTGATAAAAGTGAAAAGAATGTGATTTTAGATGTGGATCTCACAAAAATCATGAGGGCAAAAAAATCCTAAGGCCTACCGTTAGAAAAAAAAAGAAAAGGGAATGCCTTCATTGAGCCATATGATTTTCACGACTAACTCATATGAAATCAGATCATCAAAACAAAAGCGGAGATATTGTGTCATTTGATTTCTATAAAGTCATCCCTAATAAGAAAAAAAAAAAGGAGAAAAAAAGGTAAATTTCCAATATGTAATGGGTGTAGGCCCTATTGGGGCTCATTATTAGATGGGCCAAAATCCAAGAGTCCATTAGGCCTGCTTATGTATACACATGCTTAAACCCTCTTAAACATTAAATCTACCCTCAGATTTTGTACTTTTTTAATTTAATAAACCCCTTCCTATATCGTACGCTAGTAAATCTCCATGTTTTTTTACGGGCGTAAGCCCATGAAAACCTTACATCATGTCCATTTTAATCTATGCAAATCGATCCTCCTCAAATGGTCTGGCCTTTAGTATTTTCATTTAAATTAAGTTCAACACTTTTATGTATTGGATCTCCAATTGAAAGTTTGGGCCTATTCCTAGACGAATGAAAGATATTATGAAAAATTAGACGACTGATCAGTGGTAAATAGATGAGTGGATTTTTTTTTAAAGCCTCTCTTCCCTTTTTCAATGATCTAGTTTTATATGAATGAATATTATGAATTAGATTGCTCACCTTTCTCTATAATTATGGGGCTTAAAATGCTCTTGGCTTTCAAGATTTTCATGAGGCCCACATCTAAATCCACTCTCTTGTCACTAGGTCTCATAATTAGGTAGGTTGTCAGCTCAATAGTTAAAAAATGACGTGTGCTAATTTAATGGTAGGCCCAACTTTGAGCAAGGGAAAATGGTGGGCCCAACTTAGCAAGGCAGAATGGTGGTTTTGAGCCATTTACATCTAATTATGGGATGACTGATCTAATATGATCAGTTTCCAGTTTGTAAGGATATTGTTGGTGAGAGTAGTTTTGGTAAAAAAAAAAAGATCAATTTTAGTTAAGCAACCTCGCCTGGAAATGGAGTGAAAGTCGTTCTCGATTTTCTCTTACGTGTGATAAGGTGGCATTGGGTGAATTGGTAAAGCAGGACGCTGCACTATACTGTTATGCAGCGTCGCTGCACCCAAGCCGGACCCCTTCTAAGAAAATAAATAACTACTCACATTCATATGACAATTATCATATGAGACCATTTTATCAGAAAAGTGGATCACATATATTTATGTTGTGTGCAGTTCAACTCTAAAACAGTGTCCATCGTTATGATTAATATTGAATGTAAATGAGGTCCCATCAGATATTTTCGTTCCTTGATTGAATTGATCGATGGCTTTTGATATAACTCGTTCATACCTAAGTCAGTTTTTGAGAAGCAATCCAAAGCTGAGTGTAAAGATCAGAAGGGTTATCACATCCAACATGTTTCACAAGTAGAGAAAGACCCAAAAAGTAGAGGCAGATGGACATCACCTCATACAGCATGGCACTTCCATGGAGAAGTAAGAATAAAACAATGTCATCAATGGGTGAGGAGACTTGGCTGTCAGGGAGACTTAAATTCGCCTCTGGTAAAAAAAATCGAAAATTTCCACAGCTTAAATACATGGGTCCGTCAGCCATAAACGCTGCTGTAAAAAGAATCGAGAATTTCCACAACTTAAGTACATGGGTCCATCAGCCATTAACGATGGGGTCTGGACTCTGAATAGTCAGAGGACTCAGGGCACGGCACTTATTAGAGGATTCTCTCCATCTTGAAAAGCCAATACATCTTCAAATTGGACATCCAATTAGAGTTTTAGATTTGGTATTAAGAGGTGGTTCCTAAAATTTGTAGGATATATGATCCAATAATTATAAGTTTTTTTTTATTTTTTTTCAAAATTTATGAAAAATTAAGATCTCAACTTTAATCTTAAAGCTGTTCTTGGCCATTTAGAGAATTTGAATTGTTCGGCTCATGCAAATGGGGCCCACAAGAATAAAAAGTTAATTTCTAGAATCTGGACAGTTTTACAAATATCTCAAAATAAAGTAAGGATCAATGGCTGAGATTTGATCAATTGGCCGTGTTTGACCTAGAAATATTTCACAGTTCATATCGTGATTTTGGGGCCCACAAGAACCAGAAAGTTAAAAAAATGGCTTGTTTTTTCATCTCACTCTATGTTTTGCGTGAAAGCAACGACAAAGAGTTTTTAGCCAATTCTTCGTGATCCATGATGAATCCGGTTGTTAAATTTGAACCCATAGATGTTTAAGGCCATTTGAAGAGATTAGATATTATCAAATCAGGTTGTTAAATTTGAACTCATAGCTGTTTTAGCCCTTTTGAAGAGATCTGGTTGTTTCGATTGTTTCGATTTTGCAAATGGGGCCCACAGAATTTTAGAAATTGTGATAAAATGGTCCTGGCTTTTTGCAAATATCTCAAATTCTATAAGAAATCAGCAACTGATTTTTTTATCAGATAGTCGTTTTGTAGTCTTTAAACATGATTAATGGTTTTGACCTTGATTTTGAGATCCAAAATGTAGGTTTCCAAAGAAAAAAACCTTTAACCTCTAAGTTATCGTCGGTTTCACTGTAGCTTGGGTGTTCTTTCGTTCCATGGATTTACAACGTTCAACTGTGGGAGGTCTGATTATGGAAATATTTGCATCTAACCCATACTTCAATTGCAATCACACTTAAATTGTTGTTCTAGTAGTTAGGAAGTCCACTAATGAGCTAGAGGTCTTGGCTTTAAAACTTAAAATATATATATATATATATATATTTCCATCTACGGATCTCCAATTTCATTCCTCTCAAAATCAACACCCAATCCAATGTACAAAATCCATGAATGCGCGGAAAAAGCACGAGGTTTCCCAGCGCATACAGTTTCAGACATGCCCTTAGAGAAATTCCGAGAAAGGCTAGAACTCTATAGTGGGCCCCACCTATTGTAATTCAAACCATTAAAAATAAACACCATCCACTTATATAAAGTATCATATCCTTAAATTTCACAGGAGTTTGTTCCACTATTTGATTGGGTATTTGATAAAAATTGTGATTACTAAAATCTTATGTATATTCATTATCGCGTCTTCCTTCAAACAGTCGATCAGGTTGATCCAATGGTAGACTGAACTCGAATTGAAGTCAGATTTGAGATAACACAAATTCCACAAGGGTGTATGGAGCCTTTGGACCCCCTCTAGGGAGTTCCACTAATTTAACTCAAAATTCCTTAGCACGATAGTCAGCGGATGGCCCACCCCCAATGAACACATCACATCAATAATTTCAGCATTCCTATGCCGAACTGTCTGCATTGTTGGGGAAACTTCAGTCTTCATCCAGTGGGCCACACTCTATACATGGTTCCAGAGAAAAACGCCCACCAGAAAAGTATGGCAGAAGCAGATTCCAAACAGTGGTCCACATTTAGAAAAAGAAGAGTGGGGTTGGGCCCAAGAATACTGCAGGTCAACCGTTCCCCTTAAGTCTACTGACCAATGGGCGCTATAAATAATGCGGATGGTGATGTTTGGTGTGAACTCTGAAGCTGTTTTTTATGGTAGAAATCAACACCGGAACATGAAGTCTCAAATGGGATAAAGTAGAAAGAGATCTGGCCCACAATTGGATAGAGATGGCTTTGATCCTGCAAGGGCTGGAAGGCAGGAGCAATGTTTTTCAAAGGAGACTTTCTTTCATTCTCTGTGATGTGCCTCGGAAAAAGAGATATGTACATGTATCAGCACCAAGCGTAAAAGGCCCTCCACAGACCAAGTTGCACTAGAGCTGGATACCTACCCCACGTAGGATGTTGGAAGTAGGAAACCATATTCATGAGTTGTTGACTTTTGACCCTCTTTTTCCTACTTGTTCTTCTTTTATTATTCCTCTTAGAATGTTTCATCTGCCTAATTATCTGCCGCCAATGTGGAGTTTAAGCCATGCATCTCGCATAAAAATCTTATCGGATCAAATTGGAGTTGTTTTTGTTTACAGATAGTGTGCTGTTTGCTTTGGATTGTTTGAAATTTGAGTTAAAATTCATAATGCACTTAGTTTCTTTTGTAGTCTAAGATTCTGACCAAATTGATTGCATCATCTGTCCATGTTCGAAAAATTGCCTGCTTGTTTATTCTAAGATCTAATGAGGATAGAGTGTGGATTGTGTTGCAGTTGTAGGCGCTAGTTCGTAACTACTTGTCATGGGTTTGAAAATGGGCAGCTGCCTTTCCTCATTCGGACTGTATAACTTACCAGTTGTGTGGGTAAAATTACGTGATCAAGCGAGGACCACGGTAATCCACCGACCTTTCACCTCGGTCTCGGTAATCACAGCCAGCAGCTCGGCGGCTCGGTAAGAAGCGTCAGCTCAAGAGGCTCAGCAATTCAGCAGCTCGGTTAAAGAGTGCCAGCTCAGTGTATCAGTTCGGCAGCTCTGTTCAGAGCGCCAGCTCGACAAGGGGCAGCTTGGCATGTGTGCCAGTTAGGTGCCAGCCCAGCCAGACCTTTCATGGTCATGGTAAAAGCACGAAGGCAAAGAGTGGGCCATCACTCCTACGAAAAGTACGGGCGAGCCCTGACAGATAGGGGCGCTCATTTATGGCGATAAGAAGTTGGCTTTATCATCCATTCACATTAACTGACAAAAAGCATGGAAGGTTCCGATGGGATGTGCCCTTTTTACCTACCGCCGAATGTCAGGATAAGGCCCGATGGGACCTTACCCCACCTACCCCCACTCACAGAGAATGAACGAGGAATCCCCTTCATATACACATGGGATCAGCCCCATGGAGGTAAGCGATATGCAACACGCAATACACAACATACTATCTCTCATTCTCTTCTTCCTCCTCTTGCTTAGTTTTCCCAGAACTAACTCAGGCATCGGAGTGCCTTCAGCTCACGGCAGCCAGGGGCTTTGACCCAAACCTTTTTCCTTCCCTTTTTAGGTTATCGGCGTTCAGTCTTCCCTGATCTACAAAGTTCATTTCAATCTAAGTAGATGTCGTGTTTTTACCGCCTACAGTTTAGCGCCGTCTGTGGGAAACTGAACAAAAAGCATTCAAACACCTTGCCTCCAAAAACCAGAAATAGTGAAGGACCCTCCAAGGGCAAGGGCCCATCCGTGCAGCCTGTGCTGAGGCAAAATCCACCTCCTCGGCAGAGGAGGTCAAGAGAAAGGTCCTTCATGGTCCAGTCAGTATCGCAGTCAAGAGGGCTGACAATGACTTCTCTTCACAATGCTCTACCTCCAAAGCAGCCCCGCCATGACAAAGAGCACACCAGGCAAGGTGACAAATCTGTCGCCCAGCCAGGTGAGAAGTCCTCGTGGGCTAAGTCTCATCATCAGGCCAACCCTGACGACCATGAAGATTCTCTCCAGGATGCTGTCCAAGCCCGAAACCTCCTCATCCAGGAGCAAGAAGAGCTCATCCCGAGGCTTAAGCTGCAGCTCCGGGATAAAAGGGCTCTGATAAGTCCTTAAAAATGCAATATTTTCTTATCATTTTAGAGTAATTAAGGACTTAATCATCAAATCATGGACCATTTTAGTAAAAAATTATGAATTTATGTTTTGAGCATCAAAGTCTGAATTTGAGCCAAAATTCATCAAAAAAATTGCATTTTCACATAAAATCATGAATTTCTCTATTTTTGGCATTGAAAGTCAAAAATCTCTCATAACTTTTTAATCACACATGAAATGATGAATTTTCTTTGCACCTTTAATTTAATTGAAGAAAACTTGATAAAATGGTGACATTTTATGCATTTATTTAGTGTGAATTGGGCCCGCATCTTGCATAATTCCTTACCTATATGATTAGATTGTTCTTTGATCTTGCTTTTATTTTTTGTAGGGAATTTCAGAAATCGGGGCCCACGGAAGAGAATTGATGAATCAAATGCACCATGGACCCACCTTCCTTTGGCATGGATTCTAAGGTAGGGGCGGCCATGGTAGGGTCCGCTCTCATATGCAAGAAAAAAATCAGATTTAATCTCTTGAAGATGAGTTCCAAATTTGTGGGCCATGAGATGATGAGGTGTCATATCTACTCTCCAACAAATGTTGCTTACAGGTCATGATGGATGGCTAAGATTCAATTCAAGCCAAACAAAGAAGTGTTGCACGGTTGGATCGCCATTCAAGACCGTGAGTCCCTCTCCTCCGTTTAGTGTTTCTTGTGTCTATGGTAAGGTTGGATGCACTTTATTTTTATTAAAAGAATTTTGTAATGGTTATTTGCTTGTAATGGGTCTTTCATTAATAAATCAAGTTTATGGGGTCTTGGTCTTCACCAATGAGTCAACATCGAATTTTTGTGCGTAGTGACAGTGCGCACTTGGTGCGGTGGTCTTGATTTTTCTTGATGGCATTAAGCAAAGTAATTATTACAAAGTTTTAGAATTAAAATCTAATTTCTTTATTCTCTGATTTTATTTTATTTTATTTTATTCTTTATTTTATGCACCTTAACAATTATTGCAATTGGTTGGGCTAATAAATCTTATGGTGATGCAGTGGTTAGATTAGGTTTCCAGATTAGGATTTTAATTTTCTTTGGTTGTAATTAATATTTCAGATTTGTAATTAATTTTTAATTCAATTCAGAAAATTTGATTTGTATAGTTTTTTTTAGGCTAGAACTAGTTTTTTTTATTAGGACAGGTTTTGCGATAAATAAACTCTCCGTGGATCGATCCGGTTTCACCGGTTATTACTACAATCGCAGCCTTGCACTTGGGGCTACGATCAGGCTCCGAGCCCGCCTCCTGTGCATAGCCATGCTTCGGGTCCTCCACCCAAGCACGGCCAAGCTCCGACCCATGAGCGAGACCTGAAGCACGTCCTCAATAATAAGAGGCGTGATCAGGTCCACAGAGAAGAAGACTCCAGCGGCCATGTGCATGAAGGGCCAAAGAAGCAGCGCTAGATGCCAGTAGACGAGGAGGAGCTCAAGCAGTGGCTTGACAAGCAAATCAAGTAGGTTGTCCGTCAAAATATGGAGACTGCTGGTATCGCTCCAAACCAATTCAGCATCTTCGGAGCTGAAGACACGGGCGCATCACCTTTCTCCAGAGATATCAGAAAGCTCACCCTCCCTGAAGAAATCAACGTCTCGAGGTTCACCCTGTACGATGGAACCTCAGACCCTGCAGCACACCTCCGACACTTCGTCCAGAGAATGTCGGTGTGGGGCGACAATGATTTCCTAAACTGTCGAGTTTTTTCCTCCAGTTTGGGAGATCTCCCCCTGAGATGGTTCACTTGCTCCCCGAGGGCTCCATCTCTAGTTGGCAGCAGCTCCGACACTCCTTCTTAGTTAAGTTCCAGGCCAATAGGATCATCCCGTGGACGTACGCCAACCTAATGGCCCTCAGGATGCGAGAGGACGAGAGCGTCACCCAGTTCATCCGACGATTCTGGACTGTCTATAGCCAGATTGAGGGTGCTTCCGACGAAGTGGCCGTAAATTGCTTCTTGAAAGCTTTGCGACCGGGCACCAATCTACGGGCTCATTTGGTCATGTTCCCCGTGGCCACAATGAAAGAATTAATGACCCGGGCTAGTCGGTTCATCAAGGCGGAAGAAGACGAGGCTCGAGGACGGGAGAACCTTGGCTGCCACCATAAGGACCGGCCACCTAAGAGTGAAGAGATCCTTCAAGAGGGATCGACCCTGTGCAGCTCGACATAAATGCCAGCCTTCTTGGGCTCAGTGACAACACCACCCCCCAGCTCGGCAGCTCTGTTCAGAGTGCCAACCGTCCTTAGCTCGGTGCCAGCACCAGCTTCGACGGATCAGCAAGAAGCATCAGGGTCCGGTGACAACACCACCCCCCGGCTCGGCAGTTCTATTCAGA
Organism: Persea americana; assembly: GCA_029852735.1. NCBI lineage: Eukaryota > Viridiplantae > Streptophyta > Magnoliopsida > Laurales > Lauraceae > Persea > Persea americana. Next base: position 6,539,704 of record CM056813.1, read on the forward strand.
GTGCCAACAATCCTTAGCTCGGTGCCAGCACCAACTTCGACAGCGTAGCCAGAAGCATCAGGGTCCGGTGACAGCACCACCCCTTGCTCGGCAGCTCTTTTCAGAGTGCCAACCGTCCTTAGCTCGGTGCCAGCACCAGCTTCGACGGCGCAGCCAGAAGCATCAGGGTCCGGTGACAGCACCACCCCCCGGCTCGGCAGCCCTATTCAAAGTGCTAACCGTCCTTAGCTAAGTGCCAGCACCAGCTTCGACGGCGCAGCCAGAAGCATCAGGGTCCGGTGACAGCACCACCCCCCGGCTCGGCAACTCTTTTAAGAGTGCCAACCGTCCTTAGCTCGGTGCCAGCACCAGCTTCGACGGCGCAGTCATAAGCATCAGGGTCCGGTGACAGCACCACCCCCTGGCTCGGCAGTTCAGTCAGAGTGCCAACCGTCCTTAGCTCGGTGCTAGCACCAGCTACGGCGACAAAGCCAAAAGCATCAGGGATCGGTGACAGCACCACCCCCGTCTCGGCAACTCGGTCAGGGTGCCAACCGTCTTTAGTTCGGTGCCAGCACCAGCTACGGCCGCAATGGCAGCTTCACAAGGCACGGAGACAGTCCCAGCCCCGGCTCGGCAGCTCGGTAAGAGTGCCAACCATCCCTAGCTCGATGCCGACACCAACTACGGCGGTAAAGCCAAAAACGTTGACATTGACTTCGGCGCTTAAAAAGGCCCTGGGTTGAAGCACCAAGGTGGGTCTCTTGGTCAATTCAGCACTAGATGCTCTCTCCTCGAACGATTATGGGTATGGCTCACTAAGGCTCCGGTTGTTAGACCAAGCTCGGTCTCTTAAGCGAAGTCTGAATTCTAAGCCTATGAGTTCGGCTACCAAAACCAATGAAGCACCCATTTTCAACATTTAGACAAGCAAAAGAAAATAAAAAAAGAAGCCAAGTATGTAGAAGTCTTTTCCATTAATGTAACTGTCGATTACAAGGATGTGAGATACAATGTAAAATAAAAAAAATGATACAAGACTGAGGGGGCTGCGGCTTCCACGTTGCAGTCGATCCCTGCAGGAGCCCCAGCGTCAGACCTGGCAGCACTCTCTCCAGGGCCGGCCAAAACGGTCTCAGGGACTACCGAGGCAACTGGGACGACTTCGAGCGCGGAGGAAGCTTCAGGCACAGCACTAGCTGTTGGAGGAGCTTCCGGAGGCACCTCGTCAGCGGCGCTCACCTCTGGCAGGGCTTGAAAAGATGAATCGGGGAGGGACGAAGCAATGGCATGGAGTTCCGAGTCCGAGCGAGAAAACTTGGGGGGATTCCTGAAAATAGGGCTATCCCAGGAACCCCAACCTTCTTCAAGGTTGCTTTCCATCCGAGCTCCCAGGCTCGGTCCCGGATCCCTGGCAATTGAGCCTTGTAGTTCGCTGCCAGTTTGCCAACCTCCTCCCCCATGGCGGCGTCATGCTCGGCCAAGAACTCCTCCTTGAGCTTGGCTTCCTGCTTCGCCAGAGCAGACTCAAGCTCGGCTACCTTCCCCTTCAGGGCCATCTCCAGTTCGCCTTTAGCCATGTTCCGCTGGGAGATTAGCCTCTTGTTCGTCCCGCGGATGATTCGTACAGCTTCTTCTTGCCGCGCCAGCCGGACATCGTCGAGCTCAGAGGAAAGGTGGGCGTTCTGGGTCGCCTCCTCCTCTGGCTCTTCTTTGAACTGCTCCAATAAGGCCCGAGCTTCGTCAAGGTTGGCAATAAGACCAGCACTCCTGCCTGCCTCTTCTACCAGCATCGCCTCATTGGCCGCCAAAGACTTTAGCAGCTCCTCCCTCTCTGCCGCCCAGCCAGCTGCCCTGGCCTCGGCTGCATCCAGCCTCTCCATGCCCATCTGGCATTTTTGCAATAGCTGCAGAACGAAACCAAACGTCAATGAAAGAATACCGAAGTGAAGGATTCAAAGAAATGTCAAACTTACCGCTACCAGCGACCGCATTGACGAAAGCAGTAGCGACTCGTTGTCCATTTTTGCCCACCTCGCCATGTCCTAGGGAAAGGCGCAAGCTCGCCCCAGCGCGGCAACTACTTCAGGATTGACTGCGCGGTCTGTCTCGGCCAGTTGCCTCCCCAGCATGCCCTCAATGTCTGGCCTCCAGGGGACCAGCGGAGTGGGCGTGACTGTTCCTCCGGCTAACGGAGGTGACGAAGGGCCGGGCGGGACTTCAACCCTTGCCCTCTTCTCAGCTCGGCGCGCCTCGACGGCCTCGGCAGAGAGAGCCTGACCTCCTGCCCTAATAGCGAAGTCAGGGGGCGAGTCGTCGACGACAATAGCCGCAGGAGGTAGAGCTGAGCCGACCTCGGCCGCAGCGGAGGGAGTGGCTTCGGCCACAACTGCAGGAGCCGTCTCGGCCGCAACAGCTATAAACGTCGAGGCCGAAGTGACGCTGGCAGCCTGGAGGGGATCCAGGGCCTCGCCCTTAACGTCCCCGAAAGCCGCGGCAGACAAGTCCTCGGCTGCGTAACGTTGGCCACGATGGCATAACATCTCCTCTTCCTCTACCTCTTCCGAGCTGGAAGATGCCGAGCTCTGAGATGTGCTGGAGGCTACGAGTTTCTTCCTCCGCCGCGAGGGCCCTGCCTCGGCTGCCGCAGTCCCGGCAGGTTCTGGATCTGTGAGCGGAGCTGAAGCCCGGTCACCGGACTCGACCAAACGCCCAGTGGGGACCGCGACTGTCACTGGCTCCGAGCTGGTGAATTCTCCGCGCAGCACGGAGTCTATCCCGGTCACTCTTCTTGAGGTATTGAAGGATTTGTAGTGCGGCGTAGACCCCAGCAGCGACCACGCAGCTCAGCAATCGTGACCGCGGTAGTTCCTCACTTTCTCGTGCCAGTCGATGTTCACCTTCCAACGGTTTTTCCTGGCTACCTCCATTCTCTGTCGAAAATCTGCATAAACAGAAAAAAAAGAAGGTTGTTAGTTTGGTAGGCAGGGGAGAGAGAAACTGTAAACTGAAAAGACTTCGGCCTTTACTTGGAGGAATTCCTATTTTCGAGGAATCTGGACCGTGGTGCTAGCCTTTGCTTTGCCGAACTCCCATCCTCCTTTGACGAACACTCGGTCCTTGCCCACGTACTTGTTGGAGTCCTATAGCGCGGTAACAAAGCCAGCCCGGCGAACCCTCAGCTGGAGATAATGGGTGTTCCCCTCTGCGGATTTGCAGAGGTCATATGTGTCCTCGATGTCCGGGACACTGAGGTCGATCCCCAGGATCTCGTTCAGCTGCACTACCCCTATGATAATTTTGTATCCATTAAGAAGTAGTTGGCAGGGGCACAACCTCCACTCCCGAAGGCAGTCCCTCAGGAGCGGATGATGGGGAAGCGGACCCCTCCCTCCACAACGGTGACCAGCCAAAACGGCATCCAGCCATCGTTGTAGGCGAGGCCATCTTCAGGGCCATCGGGTCTGACCTCTACATTGGCAGGGATCTTGTACATGTCCCTAAATAAAGCTATGGAAGCTGGGTCTCCTAACAGGTGCCTGTAAATTCCTATTCTCTACTCGGACTGAAATCTACCTAGAAGAAAGGAAAAGAGAGAAGCAGAAAGAAACCCTACGGGGGGACTGCGTGGAAGACGCTGGTGACTTAAGGAGCAGAAGAAGCAGATAGCAGAGAGCTTAAGGAGCAGAAGAAGCAGAAGAAGCAGGAATATCGATGGAGCGCAGAAAAGAGCCAGGGCGAAGAAGACGCCCCAATTTATAAGGGTTAGAGGCGCTGTTTCGGCTTTCGAGGCACGCCTTTAATGAGGCGTCGCCTCAAGTAGCCCTAACATCGCATCGTGCAACCCTAGTATCCCTTCAAAGCGATTGCGTGGCAGCCGAAGAGGCGACACGTGTCACCATCATAGCCATTGCTGAGAGCTATTAAATGCCTCGGACAGGCGAAGGGACATCTTGATAAAGACCGCACGTCAGCAACGGTCATCAGGATAAGGAGGGACCACCTCTTCTAACCGGGACTCCGTCATCTCGGTAAACTCTTTCATACTTCAGCAACTGTCTCTCCAGCTTAGTAGAGGCACCAGCTAGGCAGTCACTTAACATCCAACCTCCACAAGTTAGAAGACTTTCAGAGGTCAAAAGCTAGGGGGCAATTGTGTGGGTAAAATACCGAAATGACGAGATCAAGTGAGGACCACGGTAATCCATTGACCTTTCACCTCGGTCTCGGTAATCACAACCAGCAGCTCGGCGGCTCGGTAAGAAGCGTTAGCTTAAGAGGCTCGACAATTCTGCAGCTCGGTTAAAGAGTGCCAGCTCAGTGTATCAGCTCGGCAGCTCTGTTCAGAGCGCCAGCTCGACAAGGGGCAGCTCGACATGTGTGCCAGTTAGGTGCCAGCCCAGCTAGACCGTTCCTGGTCTTGGTAAAAGCACGAAGGCAAAGAGTGGGCCATCACTCCTACGAAAAGTACGGGCGAGCCCTTACAGATAGGGGCACTCGTTTATGGCGATAAGAAGTTGGCTTTATCATCCATTCACATCAAACTGACCAAAGGCATGGAAGGTTCCGATGGGATGTGCCCTTTTTACCTACCGCCGAATGTCAGGATAAGGCCCGATGGGACCTTACCCCACCTACCCCCACTCACAGAGAATGAACGAGGAATCCCCTTCATATACACATGGGATCAGCCCCATGGAGGTAAGCGATATGCAACACGCAATACACAACATACTATCTCTCATTCTCTTTTTCCTCCTCCTGCTTAGTTTTCCCAGAACTAACTCAGGCATCGGAGTGCCTTCGGCTCACGGCAGCCAGGGGCTCTGACCCAAGCCTTTTTCCTTCCCTTTTTAGGTTATCGACATTCAGTGTTCCCTGATCTACAAAGTTCATTTCAATCTAAGTAGGTGTCGTGTTTTTACCGCCTACACCAGTGGTCTACTTCGTTTCCCTCACTAGAGGGCAATTTACCTCACCCGAGGTATACTCCCCTCACACAAGGGCCCCCTCTCCAGAGGGCTAGGGGCCCTAGCCCCCTTAAGCCAGGATACCAAAATTTATATGTATATATATATATATATATATCATTTCTTGCCAAAAGTAAAAGAGTATGGATCTGTAATCTTCTTTATCTGGGACATATGTGACAGTTTGTGTGGGAGTTTTGGGTTATGAGCGGGAGGGTTAAATAAAATTGGCACAGAATGATAAAATTAAGTTAGAGCGTTTTGTATATATCCCGCTATGATTTGTAGGATTCGAAAGTAGGCACCTAAGTTTTTAGTATTTAGGCTCCTACATCTTCATTTTAATACATTTTCTTTTCCTAAAATCAATAGTCTTCCAATCACCAAAGGTTTTTAAAGCGAAATGACACTTTTTTTTTCCATCTCAATTATCCTCATATGGATAATTTCTAAAGCTTGGACTTAATTGTTTTTATAAAGCATGTAATATTAACAATTGTACTTAGTGGGAGAGAATAACCCTACATTAAATTCATTTTTTCTTATCAATAAATGGTTAATTTTATTAAATCCAAATTGATCATGACGACAATTGACACTACTTATAACCAGTTATGATTTATCCAATCCTTACATGACCCACCATTAGATTGATGAAAGTCTCAAAATACTTGATTATACTTTGTGTATGGGGGATTTAAAAGAAATATTGGGGGAATGGGGCAAATGTAAAAAAAAAAAAAAAACATTAATTTTTAGAATTTACGGTGGGGGGGTGTCTGGCTCTATGTAACAGTGGGAATGGTCAAATTAAAAATAAATAAATAAACATAGTAAATTTTAGAATTTGTGTGTGTTTGTTGTTTTTTTTTTGGGGGGGGGGGGGGGGGGGGGGGGGGGGTATTTTAAACTTTTCTCAGATATGGGTGGGGCTCTAGTTCCCAAACCGTTGTACCTGGGTCCACTCCTAGTCATTTGCATAAGAGAGTTATTTAGAGAAAGCATTAGGACTTGAGTTAAAATAATGGTACTTTTGTAAATAATAATATACTCATTTTTGTTTAATAGATTTAAGGGCAAAGCTGTCATTTATATAAAAATTTAACACAAATCTCAAATCTCATGGGGCTGCCCATTCTCATTAAGAATATTGATTTTAGGGATATAAAGGGTATTAAAAAGAAAAGGAAGGGGCCTATTTATAAATATTAAAACCTCAAGAGCCTATATACAAATCCTACAAACCCTAGGGGGGTATATACAAAATGCTCTTCAAGTGTTGTATTTAGTATGTCATCAATATCTCATTATAAAAGGATGCAAATTAGGGGAAGAACTAAGGCCTATTTGTTTGCATAGAATATATAGGAATTGATTACAAGATTCATGCTCTAAGTGATTATAAATGAATATCAAGGGTGAATATCCAAAAATGATAAAAAAAAATTTCTTTTAAAATCCTAAAATCAATTAAAAAAGAACTTTCTTGAGCAATGCCTTTTAAATTTTAAAACAATGGGTACCGGAAAAAATGAAATCTCAGTCCAAAAATCATTTATTGGCCGACATTACAGGTTTTATAACATTGGCTAATGAGGTGTCCAAATGGTGTTTTAAAATCATGCTTTAAAATGTGGAGACAAACACAACCTTCCAAACTATAACTATAAATAATATACTGTAATATAGCATAAAGATGATCTGGTTCTTCTGGGGTCATTGATAAGATAAGATTTAACCCATTGCAAACTAGTATATATCAAGACAGAAAGATATACTTATATTACCCTTTCAATAATATAGTTTATAGACTAAACAGAATTAGATCATCACTATATTAAGAGTTGTTTATAATAAAACAATTGTTAGGCTTCCTCAGTTGGATTATTCTATGCTTATTCATGTATACAATGCAATCAAGGATTAGAGAATTACATAATTAAGTTAATCAGATCCATATGGGCTTTTGATCCTGCTCTGGGGGATCATTGATTGTTAGCTATGTACTGATGATTTTCAATTGGGCTTAATATTGATATAGGTTCTTCTAATGACGTAGGTTGGACAAGTTGTTATGGTCCATATCATATTAACTATAACCTTTTTAGAACCATTCAGGTTGGGTCTATTGAAAAATGTTACATAATACAAGTAGTGCTCCCAAATAACTGGACAGAACCTACTTTTAGGCCCAATTGGCTATAGTTATTGTGTCCATTAAAGCAATCTGATTTTATGTTGAATTGCGCCAAAACATGTGTGCCTACTTTGGGGGGACAGGTTTGATCATACGTTAATCACTATGAAATAAAACAAGCACTTTTGGCCTATTTGAAAACCAAAGCCCCGGAAGTATTGATATTTTATAAAAGAATGCTTCTTTTGTCCAAATGTAACAAAAACCTACCTCCATGATATCTCTTGTAATTGTATTAAAGGAGAAGGTGCCGAATCTCTCTTTTAATTCAATGTACTCTACTTGGAAATATGAGGAAGAGTTGCTATATATAAAATTTGTGACATGATATGAAGTGGGTCGACAGATACTAGATGGTGATGTATACAAGGATTTAAATATCTTGGCCATGCACATTAAAGGGCACATGTCGATGCAATGCAATATGGGAGTGATGCCTTAATAATCATATTTGTTATTTACTATTTTGATTATATGCACAGTTTTATGGTGGGATCAATTTTTATTGAAATAATATATTCGATTAAGACCGGCTCATCATTTTAACAGATTGGTCCGATATGAATTTGCAGTCTTTCCACGCATGGCAAGCCAGAGTAAGAAAGCCAGAAGATGCAGACTTCCAAGTCCACCAAAAAAAAAACAGTCAAAAGGTGCACAACCAAAGAGACAAGAACATACATGTCTCGCTACAGAAAAAATGAGGCCGGAATTAGGGACTGTCATAAATGAAGGTAATGAATTCATTATAAGAAGAAGGGGAGGGGAAATTAACAAGAGATGTCCCACACATTAAATCTGAAAATATCTAAGACAAAATATCTCACATCCCTCTCACATGGTCTAAGACCTCTTGTGTAAATTAAAAAAACTCTTGTAATAGATTTATAATCAAAATTCTTATGAGGAGAGGGAACCCATATAGCACCTCATGCCCAAGAGATGAAAGAAGTTTGTAAGCATAACAAAAACCAACTGCTAGCTTAACAAATGAAAAAATAAAAAAAATAAAAAAAATTAAGGGCATATTTGTTTGCATAAAATGATATGTAGGAATTAAATCCAATTCCTCTGCAATCTAATGAAACAAAAGACCCTAAAAAGAATACCATCTGAAAATAAAATTATACCTATTATAATGATATCAATAAACCATATGTCAATGCAAGATTCGATCCTGATATTTTAACCAAGCATGATAGCAATACAGAATTAAGTAGAGAACAAGGAACAATGGATGTGGCCATGTGAGCATTTATCTTCTTGTCGTTTCGATGTGCCCCAATGAAATAAAAGACAATTCAAGTTAACTGGTCAAGTGATTCCCTTCAAAACTTAGCTTTCATTACAGCTTTCTTATTTCTTATCTTCTTCTGTATTTTTCTTTTGTGGTTATGAAAGGATTTTAGCTTTGTGTTTGCTCTTCCTCCTTTGTCTTTAACTGTCTGTCTTTGTCTGATAGGTGAGTTAAAAAAGTCAAAAGGTTTTATTACAGGATCCCATTCATACTATGGCTATTACTAGAAGATCCCTTTCAGGACTTACCTAACTTCATATGAACAGAATTTAGTGATAACAATAACCAAATTGATGCTTCACTCTCTCATATATTATACACTAAGCTTAATGAGAATAACACATTAATAGTGACATTAATAATATTGTAATATATAGTGCCAAAGATAGCCTATGCATACGTATCGATGATGATAATGATGACGAGGAAGATATTTGTATGGATGTCATCTTTGATTTTATTATGAACATAATTGATGGCATCATCTGTGGTCACTACCAAGGGCAGTTTGGCACTAAATTCAACTATGGTTTTATTTATACATGGACAAGAAACAGTTTTTGTAGGATGTATTGAAGGGTTACATGTGTAAGGAATTTAGTAAATGGAGAGACTAGTAGAGACCCCGGCATGTTTCTTTACTGAAATTCAAAGAATTATCGTTTGAAGAAATAGTTGGAGTTCATGAATCCTCCTCCATATTTGAGCATTTAGAAAATTTAGCAAAAAGTGAAAAAGTTGTAATTCCAGCAATTTCAAAGGTCATTTGGGCGTTTTGGGTCTATTTCTTTTGATAAGAATTTAGCATGTTGGGGCTTTATTGGACACGAAGTAATGACTTATCCCTTAAATTTAAAACGCCATAGTTTTTTTACCAGAATTCCAAATCCTAAACACCTAAAAAGTCTCAAATGATTTTTTGCAGTTTTTAAAATTCAAGTCTCTTTGCATTTTGCTAGAATTTCAAATGCTCTTGTTTGGAGCATTTGAGACTCTAGCAAACTACAATGGAATTTCAAGAACTTCAAAAGGGCATTTGAGTCGCTTTAGGTGGCTAAAATCTTGAAATTTTGATAAAGATATATGGTATTTTTAAATGACATAAGACAAGCCATCACATCATGTCCATAAAATCCTAGCATGCCAAATTCTTATTAGAATATCAAGTAAAAGTATAGACCCAGACTAACGTAGTGCATATGGAATGAATTGTTGAGTTCTTAAAAAACGGCCGGCTGGGATTTGGAAACTGTGTGGATAAAATACCGTAAATGCCGAGATTGAGGGAGAACTACAGTAATAGCACTAGCAGCTCACCTCGGTCTCGGCAGCCACAGCACAGCAGTTCGGCGGCTCGGTAAGAAGCGTCGGCTTAAGAGGTTCCCCGGCTCGGCAGCTCAGCAACTCGGTTAAAGAGTGTCGGCTCAGCGTTTATCAACTCGGCAGCTCGGCGTAAGTGCCAGCTAAATGCCAGCCCAGCCAGACCATGCCTGGTCCCGGTAAAAGTACTGAAGGCAGAGTGGGCCATCACGCTTCTATGAGAAGTACGGGCGCTCCCTGACAGATAGGGGGGCTCATTTATGGCGATAGGGGCACTCATTTATGGAGATAGGATCGCTCATTTATGGCGATAAGAAGTTGGCTTTATCATCCCTTCACATAAATTGACCAAAAGCATGGAAGTTTTTCATGGGATGTGCTCTTTTTACCTACCGCCACTCATAAAGAAGAATGAATGAGGAATCGTCTACAAATACACATGAGATCAGCTCTATGAAGGTACGCTAACTCAAAATACGTGAACCCTTACTCAAACTCTCATTCTCTTCTTCCTCCTCCTGCTTAGTTTTTCCAGAACTAACTCAGGCATCGGAGTGCCTTCGGCTCACAGCAGCTAGGGGCTCTGACCCAAGCCATTTTCCTTCCCTTTTCAGGTCCTCGGCGTTCGGTCTTCCATAATCTATAAATTCTACATCCTAATCTAAGTGGGTGATATTTTTATCGCCTACAGTTTGGCGCCGTCTGTAGGAATTGAACAAAAAGCTTACAAACACGAACTCCATGCCTCCAGAAACCAGAAATGGGGAAAGACCCTCCAAGGGCAAGGCCCCATCCATACAGCCTGTTCTTGTGGAGAACCTACCCCCTCCACCCCCTTAACAGAGGAGGTCAAGAGAAAGATCCCTCTCGGTCTAGATAGCCTCATTGTCAAGAGGACTGATGATGCCATCTCTCCACAACGTTCCACCTCCAGAGCAGGCCCTCCATAGCAAAGAACACACTAGGCGAGGTGACAAATCAGTCACCAAGCTGGGTGAAAAGTCAGCGCGGGCCAAATCTCAGTCCCACCATCAAGCCAACCTTGACGACAAAGACCCTGTCCTGGACGATGTCAGGGCTCAAAACCGCCTCATCCAGGAGTAGGAAAAGCTCATCCGACGGCTTAAGCAGCAGCTCCAGGAGAGGAGGGGGGCTCGGAGTCCACCTCTCATGCGCAACCATGCTTCAGGTCCTCCACTCGAGCATGACCAAGCTCCACCTCCGTCACATGGGCGGGACCTGAGGCACATCCTCAATAATAAGAGGCGTGATCGGGTCCATAATGAAGAAGGCTCTAGCAACAGCCATATACATGCAGGCCTCAAGAAGCAGCGCCAGAAGCCTTAAGAAGACGCCGAGCTGAAGCAATGGCTCGACCGGCATATCAAGCAGACTATCCATCAGAATATGGAGACTACTGGTATCGCCCGAGACCAGTACAGCACCTTTGAAGCTGAAGACACGGGCGCATCTCCTTTCTCCAGAGATCTCAGAAATTTCTCCCTCCCTAATAAGTTTAACGTCCCGAGGTTCATCTTGTATGACGGAACCTCGGACCCTGCAGCACACCTCCGACATTTCATTCAAAGGATGTCGGTGTGGGGTGATGATGATTTCCTGAACTGTCGAGTCTTTTCCTCCAATTTAGGAGATCTCCCCCTGCGGTGGTTTTCCTCTCTCCCCGAGGGCTCTATCTCCAGTTGGTGGCAACTCCGGACCTCCTTCCTGGAGAAGTTCCATGCCCACCAGATCATCCCAAAGACAGACGCCAACCTCATGGCCCTTCGGATGCGAGAGGACGAGAACGTCACCCAATTCGCTAGACGATTCTGGACTGTTTATAGCCAGATCGAAAGCGCTTCTGAGGAGATGGCTGTGAAGTCCTTCCATCAAGCTCTACGACCAGGCATTGAGCTGCAGGCGCAGTTGGTCATGTACCCTGTGGCCACAATGAAAGAGCTGATGGCCCGAGCAAATCGGTTCTTCCGGGCGGAAGAAGACGAGGTCCGAGGTTGGGAGAACGTCGGCCTCACCCAGAAGGACTGGCCATCCAAGGGAGACGACAATTCCTCCTGGAGGGAGGACCGTCATAGAGACCCTTCCCTGGACCGACGCAGGGTCCAGTCCTCAGATCGTCACCAGGCCCCCTATACCACAGCAGCGGCCTCAGGGAGCAGCAGGAAGTCAAGGCGCGAAGCTGCCACCTTCAAGGCGGTGAACACAATCTTCTAGAAGCTAATCTATAAGCTCTTCAGCAAAATAAAGACGCGGCCCTTCTTCAAGTGGCCGCAGCGAATTAAAGGTGACTCCTCCTCCCGGGACTAGAGCAAGTTCTGTGCTTATCACAAGCAAAACGGGCACAGAACCGACGAGTGCAAGACCTTCAAGGCCCACCTGGAGAACCTTGTGAAGGAGGGGCACCTGAGGGACTACATCAAGGAGGAAGGTCGAGACAACAGCCGACCTCCGCGCCAAGATGAAGGCGGCCAGGACAGCGAACCGGAGGGCATCATCAATGTCATCCACCTCGCTCATTCGCCTAAGGGGAGCTCCCAGGCCCGTGTAGAGGCCAGGAGGGCCTCCCATCAGAAGCAGGTGCTGACCGCCTCACCAGAGCCAGCTGCAAAGAAGGTCAAGATGGAGGGGCCCAGAATCTGGTTCTCAGACAGGGACCTAGAGGACGTCGAACTCCCACATAACGACCATTTAGTACTCACCTTGAAACTGCAGAACTTCTTGGTTTAGAGAGTCCTTGTCGACCTTGGCAGTTCGTCCTAGATCCTGTACTACGATTGCTTTAAGAAGCTGAAACTCCAAGATGAGGATCTCTAGACGACCCATACCCCTCTCGTCGGCTTCAGCTCAAAGCCCGTGTACCCAAAAAGCACGCAGAAGACCCGGAAAGATTCTTCCTGATAGGAAGCCAGCTCCTCCTCAAGAATAAAAAGGTCTTTGCATGGACACCATATGAGATGCCCGGTATCGACCCAGCAGTCATGTGTCACAAGCTGAATGTGGACCCCAACCACAAGCCCGTGATCCAAAAAGCACGCAAAATTGGGGTCCCACAAATCGAGGCTGTGATTGAAGAGGTCCAGAAGCTGCTCGAGGCAGAAGCAATAAAAGAGGTCCACTATCCACAGTGGTGGCCAACACAGTGGTGGTCAAAAAGAAGACAAGGAAATGGAGGGTCTACGTGGACTTCACCGACCTCAATAAAGCCTGTCACAAGGACAACTTCCTTCTTCCAAAGATTGACTAGCTTATTGATGCCGCTGCCGGACACGACCGCATGAGCTTCTTCGACGCCTATCGGGGATATCTCCGGATCCCCTTATACGCAGCAGACCAGGAAAAGACAGCCTTCATCACACCCTGGGGCACCTATTGTTACAAGGTGATGCCCTTTGGGTTAAAGAATGCAGGAGCGATGTACCAGCGGCTAGTGACCAAAATGTTTCAGGCGCAGCTCGGCAAGACGGTGGAGGTCTACATTGATGACACGGTCGTGAAGTCCAGGAGGTCGCAGGACCACTTGGTCAACCTCGGTCAAATATTCGACATCCTCCGCTAGTTCCAATTGAAGCCGAACGCATCCAAATGTGCTTTCGGGGTCGGTTCCGGCAAGTTCTTAGGGAGTCTGGTCAAAAGAAGGGAGATTCAAGCAAACCCTTACCAGATCACGACAATGCAGGAGCTCCAAAGTCCGACCTCGGCAAAACAAGTTCAGAGGCTGACCGGCATGGCTGCCGCGCTCAACCGCTTCATCAGCCGAGCTTCCGACAAATGCATGCCTTTCTTTCAGCTCCTGCGACAAAAAGGCTCCAAGTTCCAATAGACGCCGGACTGCTATCAGGCCCTGCAGCAACTCAAGCGCTACCTTTCTTCACCACCGGTGCTGTCGACTCCAACCCATGGCGAAGCGCTGTACTTGTACCTGGCGGTCTCAGACCACGTAGTGAGCTCGGTACTCATCAGAGAGGATAACGGCCAACGGAGGCCTATCTATTACACGAGCAAGATCCTGCTCGACGCCGAGACCCGGTACTTGCAACTAGAAAAGCTTGCCTTCGCGCTAGTCAGCGCCTCGTGAAAGCTCTCTCATTACGTCCAAACCTTCACAATTATGGTCGTGACAGAACATCTACTAAAGGCTCTCTTCCGGAAGGCAGACTTCTCTGGCAGAATCTCCAAGTGGGCTGTCGAACTGGGACAGTATGATATCAAGTATCAGCCCAGAACGACCATCAAAGCCCAAGTTCTAGCAGACTTCATCGTGGAATTCACCTCTCAGAGTTCGGCACCGACCCTGTTCGACACCGAACTGGGGGCAATGAGGATACCGAGACAGTCACCGAGACGGAGCAAGAACAGTCCTGGAAAATGTTTGTAGACTCGGCCTGGAAAGTCTTCGTCAACGGATCCTCAACGTCTAGAAGGGCTGGCGCTGGCATAGTCCTCCAGTCTCCGGAGGGCCTTGTCATCGAGCAAGCTCTAACACTCGGCTTCAAGGCATCCAATAATGATGCTAAGTACGAAGCGATCATCGCCGGACTTAACAGTGCCAAAATCCTGGGAGCTCGGCGCATAGTGGTTTCATTGATTCTCAGTTGGTAAAAAGCCAGCTCAGTGGAGATTACCAAGCCCGGGACGACAGGATGGCGGCTTACTTAGCTCACGCGAACGAACTCCTCTCCCAGTTCGAAAGGGCCGAGGTCCAACAGATCGGCAGAGAGTCCAATTTGCATGCTGACGCCCTTGCCAGCCTCGCCTCGGCTGTCGAAGCCGGTAATAAAAGAACTGTCGAAGTAGAGACTCTACAAGAGCCCAGCATCGAACTCCAGCAACCTCGGCTGCTCATGTGTCTCAATCTCGGTCCGAGCTGGATGGACCAGATTGTCGTATACCTGAAGGACGACCAGCTACCCGAAGACAAAATCGAAGCTCACAAGATCAGGCTGAAAACGACCCGGTTCTGTCCCTCCCCAGATGGTAGACTCTACAGGAAGTCATTTACCGAGCCTTACCTCTAGTGCGTTCATCCAAGCAAAGTCGAAGATTTCCTTGATAAAATTCATGAGGGGATCTACGACAGCCACATTAGAGGTCTGTTACTAGTTTATCGAGCTGTAAGCCAAGGTTACTGGTGGCCATATATGCAGAAAGACGCCTAGCTCTACGCCAGAAGATGTGAAAAGTACTAGAAGTTCTCATACTCTCTCCACCAGCCAGCACAGGACCTAAGCCCTCTCTCTAGTCCATGGCCTTTTGCTTAGTGGGGCTTGGACATTGTAGGACCGCTCCACCGAACTCCAGGGAACAAGAGATGGCTGATAGTAGCCACAGACTACTTCACCAAGTGGGCCGAAGTGGAGCCTCTGTCCTCCATCACTGAGCAGGATACGAAGAACTTCGTATGGAAGAACATCATTATAAGATTTGGAATCCCGCGAACTCTCATCTTCGATAACGGGACACAATTTGATTCCAACTTCTTCAAGAGCTTCTGCCAGGAGCACGGCATCCGAAATATCTACTCCTCCCCGGCGTACTAGCAAAGGAATGGCCAGGCTGAGATCTCAAACAAAGTGATCCTTGACGGACTGAAAAAGAGACTCGACTGCGCCAAAGGAAGGTGGGCAGAAGAGCTTCCAAGTGTTGTATGAGCATACAGGACGACTCCAAGGCGTTCCACCTCGACTACACCATTCTCCCTTGCCTACGGCATGGAAGCAGTTATTCCACTTGAGATCGGCCTTCCAACCTTGAGGTCGGAACTCTGCGACCAAGGGTTGAATGATCTGAACGTGGCTCGAGAGATGGACTTCGCTGAAGAACGAAGAAAAGAAGCAGCCATCTGCTTGGCCGCCTACTAATAACAGTTGGCAAGGGATACAACCAGAAGGTCAAAGAAAGAAGATTCACGGTGGGAAAGCTAGTCCTGAAGAAAATACTTCCCGGCGACAGAAATCCAAACGAAGGCAAACTGGCGCCTAACTGGCAAGGGCCGTTCAAAGTACTTTCAGCAGCTGGAAGATCCGCGTACAAACTTGAGGACATAGAAGGTAAGGAGTTGCCACGGCCATTGAATGCAACGCACCTCAAGAAATTTTACTTCTAAAAAATGTACTCAGATTCAAACATAAAAAAAAGGCAGTCTTTCAAACGGATCTCTCTCTCAAATTGCTTCAAGTTAAACAGCTCGGCAGCAATGCCAGCTTCCTAAGGGCACGGTGACAAATCCCAGCCCCGGCTCGGTAGCTCAGTCAAAGTACCAACCGCCCTTAGCTCTGTGACAGCACCAACTGCGGGGCAAAGCCAAAAACATCCTAAGGGCACGGTGACAGTCCCAACCCAGGTTCGGTAGCTTAGTCAATGTATCAATCGCCCTTAGCTCGGTGACAGCACCAGTTACGGCAGTAAAGCCAAAAACATCCTAAGGGCACGGTGACAATCTCAGCCTAGGCTCGGTAGCTCAGTCAGAGTTATAACCGCCTTTAGCCCGGTGACAGCACTAGCAACGGCGGCAAAGCCAAAAACATCCTAAGGGCACGGTGACAGTCCCAGCCCAGGCTCATTAGCTCACTCAGAGTACCAACCGCCCTTAGCCCGGTGACAGCACTAGTTACGGCGGCAAAGCCAAAAACATCCTAAGGGCACAGTGACAGTCCCAGCCTAGACTCGGTAGCTCAACCAAGTGTACCAGCCGCCCTCAGCTGCGGCAACAACTCCAAAAACATCAAGGCATTGGCTTCGGCGCTTAGGGATGCCTTGGGTTGGAGAACCAAGGTGGGTCCTTTTGTCAAGTCAATACTGGATGGGTTTACCTTCTCAATGATTATGGGCACAGGCCACCGAGACTCCGGTTGATGAATCGAGCTCGGTCACTCGAAGGGAAGAGGTCCAATTTTAAGCTTACGAGAAGGAACTGTGATGAAAAAAAAAAAAAAAAAAAGGTCTAGCATTACTAGCTTCATTTCATCGGATCATTTGGCATCCCATCAATAAGATAGACACAGTGGAAATTTAAAGAGAGTTGTAAATCTCTCACGAAGAACAACCTAGTGGTATGTGATCAACAAATCGAACAATTTACCTTTAATTTGACTTCATATTAATCAGATCCAATCCATTGAGGGCTAGATCCTAACATGATTAATTGCATAAATCTAACAAGAAAATCACATGATTAATTGCATAAATCCAATACTATCCTCGATTCTTCAAAGCCAAATACAATAAAATAAGCACTTTTTATTCATTTATAGAATGGAATTCTCTCCAACAAAAAGAAAGAAATGACATTGCATAAAGTTTTGTACTACTGTATCCTGATTGTATTTCAACGTACACAATAATCTCGATTCACTTTGCATGTGACCGAGAAAAATTCAACACAAGACTCTTATAGTTTACATAGCCAACCATCATCTATTAGACCATTAAGAATGACTCTACCCATGAAGTAGCCATTCCATTCAAGTCTTCAGTAACATGTAGGAACTTATACAATGATCTTCCTACTTATTTTATCTTTTAAGGAAGACCCAAATCAATATATAACAAGTTGAACAAGACCAAAAACCAGCCACACCACGCAAATGCCACCGCGAGCCATCTACTGCACCTTTCACATCATCACACCATACGACATTCGGTACAATGTTGCACGAATCACACTCATACTAACCATTTCTTTGTTTCTCTATTTAGAAGTGTGGCAATCTATGGTAATGATTACAAATAGTTGATACTTTAGCTCTCCAACACTTCATGACTGCCGTTTACTTTCTCAAAGCCAGCAGCCCTTTTTTCTTCGTTGAGCATTTCCATTGATTGTGAGAAATCCGCTTTATACACATAGAACTTGACAATAACCAAGAACAAAATGAAATTAAGAAAGTTCAAACAAGTGAAGAACGCATAATAGTAGTCAAGATGGGAGATATTGAGGTTATTCAATATCCATCCTCTGTGACCATGCTTTTTGTCACGCCCCCGATCGTGAAACCGGGGTTTATGCGTGAGATTAGGGCTAATTAAAAATTTTCAGCATTAATAATCACGGGGCCCTAATCATGTCCCAATATGGATCGAAGATCGCTGTGAGGTATAAACATTTCCTCAAATACATAAAACGTATAGCGGAAGCTTCAGAGTACAAATGGTATCTTGAAGTATATAGTTAAGAGCAAAGACTGATCATATACATTACTAAAGTTCAAGTTTTGAAACAGTTAAACAAAAGTATTATTTACAACAATAGGCCACATCCCAAAACTCGGGCCTAATCAAAAGATGGAGAAACAAAAGATGAAACTACGCAAAAGATATCATGATGGCGCTCATGTACGGGGTCAGTACGGCTATACAATGCCGTCCGTACTATACTCCAAGAAGTCATCAGGCTGATCAGCCTGAACTTCCTCCGTCAACTCCTCCTCAGCTAAGTAGAGCTTGGTACCTATGCACCAAGAGTAGCATCATCAGACACGAAGGTCGGCAAGCAATATATATATGAATCATTCAGATATGTAGAACGAATAAGAGTAAACGAGAAACAAAATCATATGAAATGCATAGCATCCTGATCGTAGAAAGTGCATAACATTTGAATCAAAATCAACTAACATAACCATCTAGCAAAGAGGCAACCCACATAAACTAATACACCACGGGATAGTTCCACATGACCCTCCCGACTCAACATTTGAGTTGTGGTAGAGTGGCACGGGATGAACCCCGGCAAGCAAGCAATCAAAATGGATACCAAAAGGTCTGAGTAATCAAAGTCAATCAATATGTATCCGATGGTGTACAGCCATCAAAATATAAAAAGTCGTACTGCGCAGACGTTCAATCCAAAGTCCTCACACAGAATGGTGCCCCATCTGTGTTGGGCGTTAACAGTCGAGTGGTGCCTGACACAAAGAGTCCTAAACAACCCATCGTGAAGAGCTAGACTTTCTTGTGTGAACAAGATTCATTGATCAAAGAGAACTACCTTGCCATCATCAAATCAAAGTCAAAACCATCAATACCGGTAGTTCTCAAACAAGCTTTCCAATTAAAGCCGTCTAGCCTCAACACTCCCATCAAACTTCGAAAGAACGAAACATCAAAGGGGATCCTAAATTCATCATTCTAAGTTCTCAAACGTGATCCCAAAACAAAACAAATAAACGAAGCTAATGAACATGAACGTCTCATGTAAACAGTACCCGATGGTACAATCCGGAATTCAAGGCAATAAACAATCCAATCCTAGGTCAATTGTTAAACCTGAAGCATCGTACAATCCTACTCAGTCAACGAAAGGGTTAGGGTGCGCGATACCTGAATATATGATCTTCGTGCATAGATATAGAAAAGGTATCCCGTTGTCCCGTACCGTTCAAGATTGAGTGAAATTGATGCCCGATACAACCGGATTAACGTGAAGAACGTGGGCTCAAAACGTCCTCACATGTAGTCCAATGAGTCTCAAAAAGGTTTGCCAAGATCCCCCCTAAGGTCCTCAAACATAAGGAAGCAAAAGGGAAAAAACCCAAAAAAATTCCTCCCTGCAGTTGACCCGGTCGACCGGGTACCTACCCGGTCGACCGCGTGCACAGGGAACCAGGTCGACCTGGTTCCCATCCGGTCGACCCCAGGCTCAGTGTACCCGGTCGACCGCGTGCACAGCCGGTCGACCGGGTACACTGCAGTTACAGAACACAGTTCTGTAACTGCCAGTGCACCTGGGCCTCCTTTTTCACATGTTTTTGGGACTTTTCCTTCTGATTTAACACAATTAAAACCCACATAATATGTAGATGCAACAAGTCCCTAAAAACCCCATCTTACATCTAATCAAGTCATTAGTGTCCTAATCCATTTCATTAGCAATTTTCAAGCAATTATCATGTTTTCAATCTAAAACAAATCTAAAGAGCAAAGGGTCATCTAAACATCATCAATTATCAATTAAAGGAAAGACAAACATATCAAATCATAAATATACATATTAACTTGCCTTGATGAAGAGCTTAGGGAATTTTCAAGAAGAAAATGGATGAAGAAACTCCTCTAAAGCTCAAGAAAGTTTCCAAACCAAAACCTCACTACAAAAATGAATGCAAAGGGTTGCTATAAGTCTCCCTAATCCATTTCTAATCCAAAGGAAGAAGATTAGCTAAGTCTAGTAGCTTGGAGAGCTTACCTTAGAGTGATTTGTTGATGAAAAGTTTAGAAAATTGGATGGTTGAGTTCTTGGAGAGTTGATGAAGAAGATTAGTGGATTGGCTAGTGAAGATGAGCTCTAATTGATCTCTTTGGCAAGGCAACAGTGAAGGGAAGGAAGAGGTTGAAGCTACCTTAGAGACATGAGAGAAGGGATGAAGATGAATGAAGATAAGAAGATGGGAATGAGTCATCCGGTTGATGACTTGTTTAAAAAGGGTATTTTTGGCAAAATTTGGGTTAAGTCCTTGGTGAGCTAAAAGTGATTATTTGGGCCTCTTCAGCGCGTCGAATCGAAACGCAACAGAAGACTAAAGTTCATGAAATGACGAGACCTATCCAATGCACCCAAACTCACAAAACTCATAATCTCATAAAAACCCCTGAAAACTTCCCAAAATTGCAAACCAGCCCCCTACTCTATCCAAACGCACTCGGACTCGCACGAAACTTCGCACGCGCGATCCCTACGCCAAACCCGACTCGCTAAGACTCTAACACACCTACTAACTAAACTACTAACTAACCAAGCAATTAATTAGTATTAATACGGGATTAGGGTACGGGGTGTTACACTTTTCAGTGACATGAGAAACAGTTGAAAGAAGAAAGCTGCTAACGAAGTTCCCTATCCCAAGACTAGTCATGGAGTAGGAGGCTCCCAAGCTCTTCATCCCCTCCGGAGCTTGATCATAAAAGAACTCTATCTTTGCCACCTCTAAGAAAGCATCTGCAATCCCCATAATCGCAAACTGGGGAAGTAATATGAATATGGTAAGAGGAACTATTTGGTCTTTTTCCACTACACCATGGTCCCTAGCAACATTAAGTCGCCTCCTCTCAGCAAACGATGCAGTTAGCATTATTATGATATGCAGTACAAAGCCAATACCCATCCTCTGGAGGAGGCTGATTCCTCTAGGGTTCTTGGTCCACCTCCTCATCATTGGCACAAACCATTGATCGTAGATCACAATGGAGGTGAGCATGAATATTGTAACAAAAGCAGCAAAGCTAGCCGCGTGGATTTGGAAGTGAGAGCCTAAGCTTCGATTTAGAGTTTTTCCTTGCTTGACAAAAAGGGTATTGACTTGAGCAATCATCGTGCTTGGAATAAAGGTTGCCACCAAGATAGGCAGCATTCGGAGCATTTGCTTGGTTTCTTCTACTTGGGTAACTGGACATAGAATCCACGGAGAGTTCAAGCCAGTTCTTACAGCAGCTTTGTTAAGAAACCTGCATGAAATATTAAATCAAGGAATACTTGTAATGGACTCTATGATTGTAGTTAACTTCTCTTTAATTAGTTTTCCTTAAGAGTCTAGGATCCTTCAAAGTAGAAGAAATTTGAAGCCACATGACTTTCAGATGAAGTTCATTTCCTTGTAAAGTAAAAGGTCATGTTATGGATAAGGCAAATTTTAAAATATGAGTCGAATTAGCCATTCAATCATGAAAATGTAATGCACATGAAAATGCGACATTTTTTTTTACTAATAATAATAATAGTAAATAAAATAAAGGCAATAAACCCAAGTGAATTAATCAAGGTTGACACTTAGAGTGTAAGGTTTTTAGAGTAATGGCATATTCATGGGATTGGACAAAACTCTGGTTTGACATCATTGTAATTATCTCTTTTTTATAGAATGGACTGCAAAGTCCTTTTCGAGAAGAAGTAAAGTCTACAATGGTTTTTTGAAGAGGAATGGAAGCCTGAAAAGGCAAGAAAGTCCATATGGGGTGTTCTTGTTTGAAAGCACGTTCGAACGGTAAAGTTTCAAGCTGCAAACTAAAACCCGAGATGGTCAGAAATTCGAACAAACCTCATCCCCATTCGAATGGATCTGCACATTCTCTCATGCCAAATCTAGAGAGCCTACATGATCGAACGAATGACCTGGACGTTCGAAGAGACCTACCTCTCCAGTCAAGAATCTAGAGAGCTTCAATGTTTGAACGTACTCCATGCATGTTCGAACAGCCTATGCGTAGGTTTGCCTAGTCGGGTCAACGATGTTCTAACAGACCGTGAGAGATTTCTTGGATCCGAGTTTAGTTGGTTTAAAACTTTCCAACTCAAAACCCTAGCCATGACCCACGAATTATGGCATATTTATTCCTTCTTTTCTTAGCCCTAAGTGATTCTCTCTGGCACCAACAATCCTAAGAGATCAGAATAGAGAACTTGTTATTTTCTCTAGAGCCTCCTCCATTGAAGTGCTGAAGATTCTTCCTCTAGAGATTCAATCATCATCTTTCCTTTCATGGATTCGTCTCGAAGTGGCTTCGTGATGGTAGGCGGTGATTCAAACACGGCTGAAGGTGAACAGTGAGTAGTTGGCAAGAGGATTTGCAGTCCTTTAGGTTGAGATGCAACTGAGAAAGGGTTGTAAGTGACTCTTGTAATCTTCTTTTGAATGGTGCTTGCTTGTTCCCCTGGATAGGGTTCCAGGATCTGTGGTTTTTTTTTTTCTTTTTTTCCGAGAATGGGTTTTTCACGTACATCATGTATTCTTGTCTATGTGTGGATGGTTGATACATGTTTGATTGGTGTCTTAGTTTCTTTTCTTGAATTGCATATCAAAGATCAAACCAGAGACATTAACTCGTGATAGGGTTTCAAACCTTCATAGGTTTGATTCAAACTAAAATTAGATCTGTGGAATTTTATATTTTGTCTGCTTTTTTTGGGGGTAAAATACAGTGGATGCTATCGAATTAGTCGAAAACCAAACTATGGTTGTTGTTCATTGAGATTTATTTAGATGTACTTAGATCTTCAAATTAATAGAGGTGATTATTTGTAAGATTATGAAGTCAGATAATATCTGTGGCATGACTGACCTTAGAGTTGAGGTAGAGTCGATTCTCAACTTGTGGTTCTTGGCATAGTACTCTGAGTCCAACTCATAGAGTTCCTTGGGGTCACTCGGAAGGACCACCTTAGATTTTCTTACTGCAACCACTATAACCCTAGCCATCCTGGTAAAAGGACTCCCAGAGGGCACCTTGTGCCTGTAAAAGGGAGTCCCACTTACGAAGATAATCACCGAAATCAATAGCCCAAGTGTAGGAAGCCCATAGCCCAGGGTCCACCCCACATTGTCCTGAATGTACACAAGAACTGTGTTGGCAAAGAGGGTCCCAAGGAAAATGCTGAACATCCACCAGTTAAAGAAGGAGAGCTTATGGGTCCTCTCTTTGGGCTCAAAATCCTCGAATTGGTCTGCACCAATGGTCGATATGTTGGGCTTGGTTCCACCTGTTCCAATAGCAAGTATGTACAGTGCACAGAAAAATACACCTAATTGTAGTGTAGATGCACTCTTGCAGTCAGCATTGTTTGCACAAGGAGGCGGTTTGAGTGAATCAAGAGAAACTGCTAGTGTCAATAGACACATTCCCTGAAAAACAAACATACCATTTGAGGTTAAGTCACTATGCCATCATTACATGTGCAAACGAAACTATTGATAAGAGTTATAGGGCATCTCATATAGCAGGAAAAAGAGGTGTGATGGCATGCTCTTTTTCAGTGTGGCCATGCCGAGAGCAAGTTGGTTTGGTTCCCAACTTAGCCTTTTAACCCATAATATGCACTATGAGTTTGGTAGATTAGTGATCACCCAACTCCTACGCTTAGCGATGTATATTCTACAAAATGGATTTTATGTAGTTGGTGGATGATATGAAAAGTGAGGAATGATTTCTTTTTTAAATGGGTCCCCTAAATCCTCGCAATATTATTCGATCCATTCTAAGATTCCTTGAGGAGGATGTGCCCTCCCTTAAGTGTGCCAACCAAAAGAAGAGAAACAAGGTTGGCAAACTCTTAATCTAATGAGAGTGGCACTTTAGTCTTCTCAGACACTGTTGTTCGGGCAGCTGATGGTAAAGCTTCTATGGGATTTATATTGAATATTAAAGGGAATATTATGTGTGCAGGAACTTTTCAAGGCCGAAGGTTCTCTCTCCCAATGAGGATGAAGCGAGGGCGGTCCTCCTTGTGCTGATGAAGGAAGACGACAGAGGAAAGAGGTTTCATCAGGGCTTGCTAAGTAGGTGGTGCAAACAATCAATGGAGCATGTAATTGGACTTGCTATTCATTCAATTATTCTAGACATTAAATCCATAGCTTCTTTTGTGCATGTCATGTTTGTTTTTGTTCCTATGAGATTGAATGGAGTTACTCACTTGTTGGCTAAATTGAGCTGCTCCCTAAATAGGAACTCCTTGTGTGATGGGGTCAAGTTGGTTTAGGTATGGGATGTCCTATTCCTGTTTGCTGTTTGTTTGTGGTTTGTCTCTTGTTTCCTCTTGTTGTTTGTTGCATAACAGGAGGCCCAGTACGGTATAATCGTAGATTGGTAATACAGAAATTTCATCTGCCGGCCAAGTTTTTTAAGTGATCAAATACTTGCTAATTTCAAGAGTATTCCTCCATGGCTAACAACTTTATATTCTTCCATCTCTCAATCTCACGAGGTAGGTGGGTATCTCCAGCATCCAAGTTATATAATGGTTTTCTAGATGAGAGAGATTGAAGATCAAAGGGCGGGATGAAGGTCGAGTAAAATGAGTACAACATTCAAATGGATGGTTTGTTCCTCAAGACTTGGGTATGATTCTAGCATAAGGATTAATTTAGATGGTTTGAGATGGTCTTTATCAATATCATAATATACTTTCTAAACTGTATGACTACTCGGATTCTCCAATGGTGTACTACAAAAAACCATGACTTTCGGGAATTATTTTCCGCAGCTAAAACGGTTAGAAATCTTTAGCGGTTTGTATAAAGGTAAAATCGGCACTTATAGAGGCAGGAAAAAAAAAATGAAAACAAAAAAAACCCAATAAAAGCAGATTTTTCAGCCACTAAAAGTCACTTTCTGTAGTGGTAGGACCCAAAGAATTATTTGTGCCTGTTACTAAAATCCCATGAAATAGCACCCACCATTCAAATCTAAAAACCCTCAAGATATTGTTCCACCCTGTACTACTATTTAGGAAAGCTTTAGGGCAATTAAAGTTATGCTGGGAGGGAGATTATTGATTGCAAAACATATTGTATATGTAATCATTATGAAATAGGCATAGCATTGATTATTAATGGTATAATAAGAAAAACAAATGATATAATAAGATGGGGTAATGATTTTGAATGGCATAAATCGCAAAAGTGGGATCCATTAATGTATTGACATCATACTATGATGGGCTTAGGGTCTTTTTTGATACGATGTCTCCATGGATATGACTCACACCCTCACCATACAACGCGGAGATTGATCCCTAGGCAAATAGGTTTAGCTAAAGAAGAAACAAAATTAAAAATCATCTTTACAAAAACTTATTCTAACTTTTTGTCTCGTTGATTTTAAAAACCAAACCTTCACATGAACACAATTAATCTAATTTTTTAGGATATCCCTTTTAATTTCATTACGTAGAACTTCTATTCCCTCCACTTTCTTGGTTACTAGAGTAGCGGGCGCCACAGGGTGATGCATTAGTATCTTACAAAGGACTCTCTTTCTACATACATCATATGTATTTGCATAGAGAGAGATACTATCATACAAGAGTGTATTTGCAGATAGAGAGAGATACTATCATACAAGAGTGTGGACCCAATAATATTCCCTACGTCAAGCCAGAAGGGTCTACATGAAATGGACCAATTCATACGTCAGACCAAAAGGGTTTACATGTAGGGATGTAAATGGGCACCCGATTCTCCGATTATCTGGAAGTTCCAACATGTCAATAATTGGGTTTGGTTCTTTATTTAGTTTTTGACAAGTGAACGGGTTAGGGTATGGGTCCTTTTTTTACTTGTGTCCTAAATAGGTCCAAGTCTGGGTCCACCTTTGTTCTGGTCCATAGACTCATGACCCGACATATTATCTCAATTTCTACAATTCCTCCCAAAAGTTAATTTCTCCCCAAATCATTCTTTACACCTGAACCCGAACTTGAACCCAGACCTGAACCCATCTCATACAAGGAACCGGTTCCAGTTCTAGTTCTATTTTCTCATTAACGGTTACAGTTTCAAAACCAAGAAACTGGCTCCGAACCAGTTCCGAATCCACCGTGGACCCGGACCGGAAGTGACCCATTTACATCCCTATCTACATAGAAAGACCAATTCATTTGTGGATGGCATCCACCCAAAAAGTGAAATGGACCAATTTGTCATTTCTATTCATCCAATCTACGGCGATGTAGTAAAATACACTATAAACAAAGGACAAGGGGTAGTTCCTTTTCATCCCTATAGTTTATTCTATTCTATATTCTATAACTAGCAGTTTTCTCCTTAGATTTCTTTTTTTTTTTCTTACCCTAGCTAAGAAGGGCAGAGCCCAAAAGAGAGCCCGCATACACAAAAGAAAGAAACAACCCACTTAAATGAGAAGGAAGCTCACACAAAAAGAAAAAAAAGAAAAAGCCTTTACAAATGGAAAAAGAGCCCTCATAAGCAGGAAAAGGTGACCTCCCCTGTGTACAAAACCCGGACAACCAAATAAAAACTAATGCTGCTTACCATTCGAGTAAGCAGCCGTTCTTTCTCCTCAGACTATTTTAGCGACAACTGCGGACCTCGAAAATAAATAAGATTGTTTTCCAAATATTTGTCACGTTACCTGTCGGCCTCAGTCATTAATAGTACCTGACGAATACTACCTCACTCAATCAGACTAAATGGATGGTCCAGATGAGTCGATAGGTAGATGTCCGACCAGCCATCTAATCTGGAAGTGGCGGGCAATGGGCAGGTTGGCTTGGATCCATTTGGGGCCTCATATGCCGGCTAAACTGATCCATTTATTAATTGAGTTGGAAATGTTAGAAATAATTCAACTCACAGGTTAAAAAGGTTAATCCGAACCCTTAATAAATGGGTAGGATTTGAATTTGATTAGTGGGTGAAAAACCACACTAGGACGGGTTTGAATCAAGATGATAGGTTTCAGTGGCAAGAATGAGCTCAATCCAAACATTTATTACATGGGTACCCAATTCCAACCTATAATGGGCCACCAAAATTACCAGTAGTTGGGTTGGCTCTTCAGGTCAGCAATTGCCACCTGAAAGTCCTCACCAGGTCCCATGAAATCAACACTTTGGGTCACCGAACAACAGGACCTAGACCCAAATGAATGGACCGTCTCCATCTCACATAAATAAGGACTAGTGACCCACGTGGCTAGGGTGGGCCCTGTCTTTATGATTTTAGTTGGCAAACGTGACACCCTATATCTTTCTCTCGTTTTTCTGCCAATTTTGAAGTCTACGTTATTTTGTTTTAGAAGATGACAGGCTATGGAATCTTGAATTGCACGGAATCTAGAGGCTTCAATTTTGACCATAAAATAAATGATTGAAAATGAAGAGAACCTCATCTGACGAGGCAAGTGGGCAACTCTATCTCTCTGTGAACATTATATAAAATAAAAGAATCCGAATCCTCTTAGGGTTTTGATCTAAATAGATCAATCATGATTTGCCACATCACTATAAAACTTTTGAACTGTGGAAATACCTGCCGTGGCGGATGTAATTAGTCCACTCAGAATCACCTTTAAAAAAAGGCCTCAAGAGGATCTGAACTCTAAATAAAAGCATTATATATATATATATATATATATGATGATGATGATTCATGTGAATGTCTATGTAGGGACAGGAATGTCTATGTAGGGACAGGGTTAGTGTTTGCCTCTTTTTGCATTTTATTGTATTAATTATGCATGGTGCTGATTGGAGGCTTTTTTTTCTTTTTTTCTTTTTTTTGTGTTGGGACCCGGCTTGGTGATGAGACCAGTATATGAGGTGTTTGAGAGGATGGCTTACTATGGCATTTCATCAAACCTTGTCATTTATCTGACAACGAAGCTACGTCAAGGCACTGTTACATCTCCAAATAACGTCACAAATTGGGTGGGCACGGTTTGGATGATGCCCGTCTTAGGTGCTTATGTAGCAGATGCTCATCTCGGCCGATACTGGACTTTTGTCATTGCCTCCTGCATTTATCTCTCGGTAACAGCTCCTTAATCCAACTTATATCATCATCATTATCATTATTATCACAATATAATATATTGAAGTCGAGTGTTTGGGATTCAATTTTGACAGAATTCTTTCAATTTTGACTTTTTTTAATTGAGCCTTAGTAAAAAAAAAAAAAAAGCTAAAAATGCTTTGGTTGCAAGATTTGAACTCAAAATTCTTTGAAAAAATCAACATTTATTTATTTATTTATAAAGAAAAGAATTTATGAGTTCATGGATTTTGTACATTGGGTTGGGTGTTGATTTTGAGAGGAAGGAAATTGGAAATCCGTAGATGGAAATATATATATATATATATATTTAAGTTTTAAAGCCAAGACCTCTAGCTCATTAGTGGACTTCCTAACTACTAGAACAATTAAAGTGTGACTGCAATTGAAGTATGGGTTAGATGCAAATATTTCCATAATCAGACTTCCCACAGTTGAACGTTGTAAATCCATGAAACGAAAGAACACCAAAGCTACAGTGAAACTGACAATAACTTAGAGGTTAAAGGTTTTTTTCTTTGGAAACCTACATTTTGGATCTCAAAATCAAGGTCAAAACTATTAATCATGTTTAAAGACTACAAAACGACTATCTGATAAAAAAATCAGTTGCTGATTCCTTATAGAATTTGAGATATTTGCAAAAAGTCAGGACCATTTTATCACAATTTCTAAAATTCTGTGGGCCCCATTTGCAAAATCGAAACAATCGAAACAACCAGATCTCTTCAAAAGGCCTAAAACAGCTATGAGTTCAAATTTAACAACCTAATTTGATAATTTCTAATCTCTTCAAAAGGCCTTAAATGGCTATGGGTTCAAATTTAACAACAGGATTCATCATGGATCACGAAGAATTGGCTAAAAACTCTTTGTCGTTGCTTTCACGCAAAACATAGAGTGAGATGAAAAAACAAGCCATTTTTTAACTTTCTGGTTCTTGTGGGCCCCAAAATCACGATATGAACTGTGAAATATTTCTAGGTCAAACAAGGCCAATTGATCAAATCTCAGCCATTGATCCTTACTTTATTTTGAGATATTTGTAAAACTGTCCAGATTCTAGAAATTAACTTTTTATTCTTGTGGGCCCCATTTGCATGAGCCGAACAATTCAAATTCTCTAAATGGCCAAGAACAGCTTTAAGATTAAAGTTGAGATCTTAATTTTTCCTAAGTTTTGAAAAAAAATAAAAAAAAACTTATAATTATTGGATCATATATCCTACAAATTTTAGGAACCACCTCTTAATACCAAATCTAAAACTCTAATTGGATGTCCTATTTGAAGATGTATTGGCTTTTCGAGATGGAGAGAATCCTCTAATAAGTGTCGTGCCCTGAGTCCTCTGACTATTCAGAGTCCAGACCCCATCGTTAATGGCTGATGGACCCATGTACTTAAGTTGTGGAAATTCTCGATTCTTTTTCCAGCAGCGTTAATGGCTGACAGACCCATGTATTTAAGCTGTGGAAATTTTCGATTTTTTTTACCAGAGGCGAATTTAAGTTTCCCTGACAGCCAAGTCTCCTCACCCATTGATGACATTGTTTTATTCTTACTTCTCCATGGAAGTGCCGTGCTGCCATTGGACCTGTCCCACACTGTCTTAATAATTAAGGTACGAGAACGGATCTCCAGTTTCGTTCAAATGGGGGAGCCTTGTTTGAACAAATCAGGGGCCGACAGGTGCAGGGGCGGAGGAAAGAGAAATAATACCTTTTCTTTCCTCCGCCCCCTTCGCCCCCGCACCTGTCGGCCCCTGATTCGTCCAAACAGGGCTCCCCTGCTTGGACGAAACAGGGGATCGGATCCTTAAGGTACAGGTGATATGGAAGGGAAATTGAATTTTCTTAGCTGTATGAGGTGATGTCCATCTGGCTCTACTTTTTGGGTCTTTCTCTAATTTTGAAACATGTTGGATGTAATACCCTTCTGATCTTTACACTCTGCTTTGGATTGCTTCTCAAAAACTGACTTAGGTATGAACGAGTTATATCAAAAGCCATCGATCAGTTCATCAAGGAACGAAAATATCTGATGGGACCTCATTTACATTCAATATTAATCATAACGATGGACACTGTTTTAGAGTTGAACTGCACATAACATAAATATATGCGATTCACTTTTCTGATAAAATGGTCTCATATGATAACTGTCATATGAACGTGAGTAGTTATTTATTTTCTTAGAAGGGGTCCGGCTTGGGTGCAGCGACGCTGCATAACAGTATAGTGCAGCGTCCTGCTTTACTAATTCACCGAATGCCACCTTATCATACATAAGAGAAAATCGAGAACGACTTTCACTCCATTCCAGGCGAGGTTGCTTAACTAAAATTGATCTTTTGTTTTTTTACCAAAACTACTCTCACCAACAATATCCTTACAAACTGGAAACTGATCATATTAGATCAGTCATCCCATAATTAGATGTAAATGGCTCAAAACCACCATTCTGCCTTGCTAAGTTGGGCCCACCATTTTCCCTTGCTCAAAGTTGGGCCTACCATTAAATTGGCACACTTCATTTCTTAACTATTGAGCTGACAACCTACCTAATTATGAGACCTAGTGACAAGAGAGTGGATTTAGATGTGGGCCTCATGAAAATCTTGAAAGCCAAGAGCATTTTAAGCCCCATAATTATAGAGAAAGGTGCATATGGTTGTGCCGCGAGAGCTGGTGCAGGCACCGCGCTAAGGACGGTTGGCTCTCTGAACAGAGGCGCCGAGCCGCGGGGGTGGTACTGCTACCGGCCCCTGAAGTGCATATGGCTGTGCAACCAGAGCTGGTGCAGGCACCGTGCTAAGGACGGTTGGCTCTCTGAACAGAGGCGCCGAGCCGCGGGGGTGGTACTGCTACCGGACCCCTGAATCTTCTAGCATTGATGCCGAGCTGGACGGGGTCGATTCCTCTTGAAGGAGCTCGTCAGTCTCAGGTGGCCAACCCTCGTAGTGGCTGCCAAGGTTATCCCGTCCTCGAGCCTCGTCTTCTTCTGCTTTGTTGAACCGGCTTGCTAGGGTCATCAATTCATTCATTGTGGCCACGGGGAACATGACCAAATGCTCCCGTAGTTTGGTGCCCGGTCGCAGAGCTTGCTGGAAGGACTTAACGGCTACTTCGTCGGAAGCGCCATCGATCTGGCTATAGACAGTCCAGAATCGTCGGCCGAGCTGGGTGACGCTCTCGTCCTCTCGCATCCTGAGGGCCATGAGGTCGGCGCACGTCCTCGGGATGGTCCGGTTGGCCTGGAACTTGACCAAGAAGGAGTGTTGGAGCTGCTGCCAACTGGAGATGAAGCCTGCGGGGAGCGTGCAGAACCATCTCAGGGGGAGATCTCCCAAATTGGAGGAAAAAACTCAACAGTTCAGGAAATCGTTGTCGCCCCACACCGACATTCTCTGGACGAAGTGTCGGAGGTGCGCTGCAGGGTCCGAGGTTCCATCGTACAGTGTGAACCTCGGGACGTCGAATTCTTCAGGGAGGGTGAGCCTCCGGATTTCTCTGGAGAGGGGAGACGCGCCCGAGTCTTTAGCTCCGAAGATGCCGAACTGGTCTGGTGCGATACCGGCAGTCTCCATATTTTGACGGACGGCCTGCCTGATATGCTTGTCTAGCCACTGCTTGAGCTCCTCTTCGTCTTCTGGCGTCTGGAGCTGCTTCTCTGACCTTTCAAGCACATGGTCGCTGCTGGAGTCTTCTTCTCGGTGGACGCGCTTCAGGTCTCGCTCGTGAGTTGGAGCTTGGTTGTGCCTGCGTGGAGGACCCGAAGCACGGCTATGCGCAGGAGGTGGGCTCGGGGCCCTTCCATCCCGGAGCTGCTGCTTGAGCCTCCGGATGAGCTCTTTTTGCTCCTGGATGAGGAGGTTTCGAGCCAGGACAGCATCCTGGAGAGGATCTTCCTGGTCGTCGGGAGTGGTCTGGTGACGAGACTTAGCCCGTGCGGACTTCGCACCTGGTTGGGTGACAGATCTATCACCTTGCCCGGTGTGCTCTTTGTCGTGGCCCTTGCCCTTGGAGGGCCCTTCACCATTTCTGGTTCTTGGAGGCATTGCGCTTGAAAGCTTTTTGTTCAGTTTTCCCACAGACGGCGCCAAACTGTAGGCGGTAAAAACGACACCTACTTAGATTGAGATGAGATCGGGGTAAACTTCTTAGGACAGGAAATGCTGAACGCCAAGAACCTGAAACGGAAGGAAAAAGACTAGAGTCAAAGCCCCTGGCTGCCGTGAGCCGAAGGCACTTCGATGCCTGAGTTAGTTCTGAGAAGACTAAACAGGAGGAGGAAGAGGAGAATGAAACGGTGTGGAGTCTTGTGAGTTGTGTATTGCGTACCTCTATGGGGCCGATCCCATGTCTCTATGAAGGAAAAATGTTTGTCATTCTCTGTGAGTGGGGGTAGGTGGGGTAAGGTCCCATCAGCCTTACCCTGACGTTCGGCGGTAGGTAAAAAGGGCGCATCCCTTCAGTAACTTTTGGTCAGTTGACGTGAGGGAATGATGAAGCCGACTTCTTATCGCCATAAATGAGCGCCCCTAACTGTCAGGGCACGCCCACGCTTTTGGTAGGTGTGATGGCCCACTCTTTGCCTTCGTACTCTTGCCGGGACCAGGAGCGGTCTGGCTAAGCTGGCTCTCTGCTGGCACAGATGCCGAGCAGCAGAGCTGCCCCCTGCCGAGCTGGCACTCTGAACAGAGTTACCGAGCTGCTGAGTTGATACAATGAGCTAGCACTCTTTATCCGAGCTGCCGAGCTTAGTTGCTGAGCTGGCACTCCTAGCCGAGCTGCAGCATGGTGCCTCTTGAGCCGGCGCTCCTCACCGAGCCGCCAAACTGCCGGGCTATGCTCGCCGAGACCGAGGTGGATCACCGTGATCCTCGCTTAATCTCGTCATTACGGTATTTTTCCCACACAGATTGGATGGCACTTTCGTAATTGGACCACCCTCCAGTCATAAACCTTGTATATAAATAGGGCTTCCAGTTCACCATTTAGTAGTAGCAACTAGTGAGGAACAAACCGGCCCAAACATGGCTGTTGATAGCTTAGAAACGGCTCGTGATGATTTCACCCAAGATGGAACAGTTGATCTCAAAGGAAACCCTGTACTTAGATCCAAGAGAGGAGGATGGAAAGCTTGCTCTTTTGTAGTAGGTAAAGCTACTTTTCTCTCCCTGTGATTTTTAAGTCAGTTTCAAAGCTGGTTTTGGTCTCACATGACAGATGTATACGAGGCGTCTAGTTTGATGAGGAGAAAATGAAGGTGGAATTTGTACTGTAGATAGCTCTCTCAGCTTGTTTTTTTTCCACATCCAAACGACCCTTCAAATCAATTGAGCTTATGTGGAAAGGGAAACATTAATCTTTCTGTGCATCTTCTTTAGGTTTTAACACATGAAGATGCACAGTGAGATTAATATTTCCCTTTCCACATAAGCTCAATTGATTTGAAGGGTCGTTCGGATGTGGAAAAAACAAGATGAGGGAGCTATCTACAGTACAAATTCCACCTTCATTTTCTCCTCATCAAACTAGACGCCTTGTATACATCTGTTATGTGAGACCAAAACCAGCTTTGAAAATGACTTAAAATCACAGGGAGAGAAAAGTAGCTTTACCTACTACAAAAGAGCAAGCTTTCCATCCTCCTCTCTTGGATCTAAGTACAGGGTTTCCTTTGAGATCAACTGTTCCATCTTGGGTGAAATCATCACGAGCCGTTTCTAAGCTATCAACAGCCATGTTTGGGCCGGTTTGTTCCTCACTAGTTGCTACTACTAAATGGTGAACTGGAAGCCCTATTTATATACAAGGTTTATGACTGCAGGGTGGTCCAATTACGAAAGTGCCATCCAATCTATCTCCAAGTCCAAGATACATAAGAACGGACTCTCCGACGCCAGTAGTAAGAGGCGCGTAGGTACTAGGTTGGAATCACAATAGGTCTTTTTTCTCTTCTAAGACTGTGATACCTCATCAAAAGTCTGCTTTTCTCACCAAACGGCCCCAACCTCACCTAAGATTTACTCCCCTCGCAGAAGAGCCCACTCTCCTGCACCCAAAGTTTGGATACCCAAAAAAGTCCAAGATAAGGGTACATGTTCTTTTTTCTTAATTTCTCCCAAATGTATGCAAAGTGGAAAATCTTATACGATATATTTCTGGCTTCCACGGCTCCTCCCTTGTAATGTTTAATGTCATTTTCGTCTTAGTCTGGATCCTCCGACGACTTATTAGGCTAGTCAAATCCAAAGAGTGGGGCCATCCATTGAAATTTGAACCATTAAAAGTAAATGCCCTCTATCTATACTTGGAGCCTTCAAATTTTATCTCAATCAAGGTTCCACACCACTGGATTGACATTTGTTAAGAAAAATGTAGTAATGAATATGTATGAGAATGGGTTAAAGCCTTTAATTTAGTAGGGGCTGGACTTACGTTCAGGGACCTCATTCTGCATTCTGCCAATGAGAATCCACCATGTGGATTGTGTACAGCCAAAAAGGAGAATGCAGAGAGATTAAATTTCCGAAATCCAAATGAGCACATTTTCTTTAAGTTCATTCCAAATCTACCCTTGCACTGTCACACTCAATCTCATCATATTTCTTTAGTTTCCATTGCGGCCAATAAGATTTGGGTGCTCCACTAAACAATGTAATTGTAGGGCTTGTAGGACCTAATATTAGATTAAATAAATCTATCCAATATGTAGGACCCGCTGGATGAAATATTTAATTGTCTACCAATAAAGTGGGTCCCATGAGAAGAAGGGTGGATGAAATATCGTGAGTCACACTTAGATAATGACGGAAAAAGATATGGAGGTAAATTGGTTGATATAGTGGGTCCCATTAAATAGCTCCTAGTAGATGAGTATATGATGGATGTACATGTCCCATCTATTGATCTCACATAGATGGGTGGATTGGTTAGATTTAGTGGGTTTGAAGTAGGCAATGATGTTGGGTGGAATGAGTGGATGGTTAGATGCTTAGATTTTCAATTCTATTGTACATTTGATTTGAGCAGATCCAATAATATACGTGGGACCCCTTAGATTTAAGATCGACCATCCAACAAAACATAAGGAACCATTATATTTATCAAAAACTGTATTGAAGAAAACCCAACTATTTGACCATCCACCCATTCCACACATCACACCTACCTAATTTCGAACTCACTAGATTTGATTAATTCGGCCATGCATCCATTTGGAACCAATTAAATGAGACTTCCAATGCACATTATATCCAATGGGACCTAGCGTATCGGATAACTTACCCATCCTAACCTTCTTCTCTTTTTTCTCCATTTTAGTAAGACCCATCATATTCCACTCATTCACTCTTTTATATGGAACTCGCCTGATTAATAGATAGTCATATATTTCACTTAGTGCGTCTCATATAGATAGACATTCTAATTTGATCTAGCAATCTTAGGTCCATATAGAGATGTGGATGGGCTTTGTCCACTGTCATTATATCACCACACAGGAGTATGATATTATGCCAAGTCAGGTGGGTGAACATAAATCATCATTTAAGTGGGGGCCACTATTACATCATTGAGTGAGTCATTTAATGAGTGCAGAGAGAAAATGCTGGAAAGGGTGAGAGGTGACCGAGAGATATAAATGAGAGAGTAAAGGGTAGGTTTGATATGAGGTTGCAAACTGCGATGACTTGGATTTCAAAAAACGCCTTACATTAGTGTGCACGTGACTAATTCTCATTGGAGGACTGCACGGTAGTCCAGCCCTTAATTTAGTACTTTGAAAGATATGTCATGTATGAATTAAGGGGATTTTACCAAAAAAAAAAAAAACCAATGAGCTTAAAAGGACATTTTAACCGACCTTACACCAAATCAGTCATTTTGGCTGAAAAGGTGTTTTTTTTTTTTTTATCACTTTCAACTAGCGTCCCTAGAGACCCTGCTGTGTATACGAAGTAGAATAAAATAGGGTTGTTTCTTCGTTAACAGATTATTCTTTCTTCAAAAGCCTGGTTGTTTGCACCCATATCTTTCGACCCACCCGTCCAAGAGGATAGATTTCTTCCGATACAGCCTTCCAAGATGATAGATCACCGATCCGACCAACCCGCTGCCGGAGCGGGAGCTGTAAAGTTGCTGGTTTTTTGGGATTTTATGTCTAAAAACTTTTGGATTTTGTAGACATGAAGTTGCAAACTTTATTTATTCATTCTTTTTAAGACAGATCAGTTGAAATCTTTCTGGGGTTCTGTAAATTTCTCTGCATTGGATTGTGAAGAGCAAGAATATGTGAAATATGAGATTTTTCTACTTAGTGGAGCTAAGAAAGGGAGGAAAAGTTTTAGATTTCAGTGCTTATAGGCCAAAAAGATATAGAAGTTTTTTGGGCTTGTATTTCTTCATCTTTCTGCAAAAGGTTTTGTAGCTGGACAGATCAAAGATCACTAAAGAATAGGGAGAGAGATATTTGGGAAAGTGGGTTCTAAAAACCTTAGAAAAATCTTGCTAGATGAGGATTTCAAGTATTTTCACACCTCTTTCAGCGGAAATGCAGTTTTGAACCCCAAATTTGTTGTTTAAAATGAAGAGGCACAGGAGTTCTCTAAATCCTAGCAAGAAAAATGCCCTAAAAATGGCATTTGCCCTTTTTGGAAGACAATGGGCAGAGACAAATGCATGATCTACTGTCATGATGAAAGTGCATGTTGTATATTATACATTATTGAATGGAATCATTACTTGGAGACATTGAACATATGAAAATATTGTATAGAGTTCTATACAAACAAGAAAGAACACTGTAAAACAGAACAAGCTGTCATAATGAAGAAACTAATTTGTGTACACCGCAGAGTCCTTATGAACTCTTAGTGTCATAAAACTAAGGTCCCTAGGGTCATTAGTTGAAAGTGCTAAAAAAAAAAAGTATACGCCGCAGGGTCCCTAAGGACTCTTAGTGTCATAAACTTAAGGTCCCTAGGGACACTAGTTGAAAGTGCTAAAAAAAAACACATTTTCGTGCAAAATGACTGATCTGATGCAAGGTCGATTCAAATGTTTTTTTAAGCTCACTGGTCATCTAAAGTGCTTTTTTTGGTAAAATCCTCATGAATTAAAGTCTATTGGTTAGACGAATTAATTTCGATTGAAGGACAATAATTTTAAACTGATCAGCGGAGTCTATTCGCTGTAAATTTAAATGGGGGATCTTCTTATGCATACTTCCCTCACCATATGGTGAGGGACACTTCTCCTTTTGGGGATTTTCAAGTACAAGTGTACCTCACCCTATGTACTTGAAAATCCCCTTTTGTACTTGGAAATATCCAAAATGGGAAATGTCCCTCACCATATGGTGAGGGAAGTGTGCATAAGAAGACCCCCCCAATTTAGATGGCTCAAAACAAGTCACCTACTCCTACAGGGGTTTCTACTGGCACCACACTTTTATCTTTTCACACTGCGAAGAAATAAAAAAATTCCTTTTCCTAAACTACCCATTTCCCCTCCTCCCTTTCCCGCTCCCACTCTCTCCCTCCCTCCACTCTCTTATGGTCTTCTTATTCTTCTTCGATTGGGTTCTGCAATAGGGGAGACGAGGCCCTGTTGTTTTCTCCTTCTCCGATCGAGTAGGACCGGCAGCGTGGCAGTGTGTGGCTCCACCGACACTGCCTCTTCCTCTTCAGCCACGGTGCTGCCAGCGGTGACGTGCGACAGCTTCCTCCGGTGTTCTTTTTTCGGTCAGAAACGAACCCAGCCTCCACCACCGATATCCAACATATATGAAAACCAATCCCTCTGTTTCCTGTGACAAGAGTCCGGATCCTCTGTTTCTTGCTGCAACGCAAAAGAGAGACAGAATCGTCCCTCCTTTTCCGGCAACACGCAGTGGCAACGGCGACTGCGTCTCCGTCAATGTGGTGTTTAGATGAGGCGTCTTCAGCAAGACCAAATCAGATCTGGAAGCCCATATCCTCTGAGTTTCTCCTCTTCTTCGACCACAGCCACAAGAGAGAGAAGGAGAGGAAGGGAGGGAGGGAGAGAAAATAAAGGACGAGGGAGGGAGGAAGAAAGAGGGAGAGGGAGGAGGGAGGCCGCTGGCTGGCCGGAGATGAGGAGGGTGGGGTGGGGAGGAGGGAGGTAGAGGGAGAGGGAAAGGGAGAGAGAGAGGAGTAGTTTAGGAAAATTTTCATTTGCGGTGTGGAGAGACAGAAGTGTGGTGCCAATAGAAGCCCCCACTCCTATATAACTCTAGCCAAAATTAATTTAGTATACTTTGAGTGTCACATGTGCATCATCTCATGACCATGAGATTAGGTTGAAGAGCCTAAAGTTCAACTATTTGTATTCATGACTATATATTAATATGTAGGACTCTTGATTAAGTAGTATTAGTCATCGTCGTTGTTGTTATCATCTTCAAAACCTTGTCCCAACACAGCTGGGGTGAGCAGAATTAATTTTGTTCTTTCTATTCTGATTTGTCCTATGTCAAATCTTTGGACATGTTGTTCTTCTTTAGATTTAGTTTTACTATTTACTTTCATGTCCTCTTTGGTCTATTTCCTCTTTGATGGGCACTTACACAAACAGACTTCTTCAATGTCCATTGCTAGTCTCTTTTAATTTATGATCACACATTGATACTAGCTCTAAATACTCTCTAATGCGCTGATTCTTTTTAACATACATTTTTCTTAATATATTCTTCTCTACTAAATTCATTTTGACGTATGCATTGCTTCTTGACTGACTAAAACACTGGTCACTAAATTAAATGGCCATGATCATCATATAATATCTACATGAGGCTGATCCTCTAGTACATAATAAGACATTTCAATTCACATATTATAGGTTTTGCATATATCCAGGCAAGGTCCATAACCAAAGTTAAGAGAGAGTTAGGGTTAGTTCCCATAAAAAAAATTTTACACCATTGTTGCTGCCGTCACATTATCCTGCTGAGGTCCATTTATCATACTAGAGTTGGATCCATGTATTTACCTTGAAAAATAAAAAATGGATTGTAGTTAATTAAGCAAGTGACACTCTTTTAAGAGGGCAGGGTTTCAATACAGCGACGCTGTATATTAATACACTGCAGCTTCTTGCATTATCAAATCAGGGAATGCCACTTCATTATTCACAAGAGGAAATCGGTAATGCTTCTGTCCACCTTTCCTTAAAGTAGGGTTGCTTAGTTAAAGTTGATTTTTTACCAAAACTATCCTCACCAATTCTTTAACAAAGCTCTTTCTATTAATATCTTCACATTCTTAATTGATCATATTAAGTCCAGCATTCCATAATTAGATTTAAATCCTCAAAATCATCACAAACTGGCTCACTGTTTCTTTTTCAATTATTGATCTAGTAATAAACTTAACTGTGAGAGTTGATAAAAGTGAAAAGAATGTGATTTTAGATGTGGATCTCACAAAAATCATGGGGGCAAAAAAATCCTAAGGCCTACCGTTAGAAAAAAAGAAAAGAAAAGGGAATGCCTTCATTGAGCCATATGATTTTCACGACTAACTCATATGAAATCAGATCATCAAAACAAAAGCGGAGATATTGTGTCATTTGATTTCTATAAAGTCATCCCTAATAAGAAAAAAAAAAGGAGAAAAAAAGGTAAATTTCCAATATTTAATGGGTGTAGGCCCTATTGGGGCTCATTATTAGATGGGCCAAAATCCAAGAGTCCATTAGGCCTGCTTATGTATACACATGCTTAAACCCTCTTAAACATTAAATCTACCCTCAGATTTTGTATTTTTTTAATTTAATAAACCCCTTCCTATATCGTACACTAGTAAATCTCCATATTTTTTTATGGGCGTAAGCCCATGAAAACCTTACATCATGTCCATTTTAATCTATGCAAATCGATCCTCCTCAAATGGTCTGGCCTTTAGTATTTTCATTTAAATTAAGTTCAACACTTTTATGTATTGGATCTCCAATTGAAAGTTTGGGCCTATTCCTAGACGAATGAAAGATATTATGAAAAATTAGACGACTGATCAGTGGTAAATAGATGAGTGGATTTTTTTTTAAAGCCTCTCTTCCCTTTTTCAATGATCTAGTTTTATATGAGTGAATATTATGAATTAGATTGCTCACCTTTCTCTATAATCATGGGGCTTAAAATGCTCTTGGCTTTCAAGATTTTCATGAGGCCCACATCTAAATCCACTCTCTTGTCACTAGGTCTCATAATTAGGTAGGTTGTCAGCTCAATAGTTAAAAAATGAAGTGTGCTAATTTAATGGTAGGCCCAACTTTGAGCAAGGGAAAATGGTGGGCCCAACTTAGCAAGGCAGAATGGTGGTTTTGAGCCATTTACATCTAATTATGGGATGACTGATCTAATATGATCAGTTTCCAGTTTGTAAGGATATTGTTGGTGAGAGTAGTTTTGGTAAAAAAAAAAAAAAAGATCAATTTTAGTTAAGCAACCTCGCCTGGAAATGGAGTGAAAGTCGTTCTCGATTTTCTCTTACGTATGATAAGGTGGCATTGGGTGAATTGGTAAAGCAGGACGCTGCACTATACTGTTATGCAGCGTCGCTGCACCCAAGCCGGACCCCTTCTAAGAAAATAAATAACTACTCACATTCATATGACAATTATCATATGAGACCATTTTATCAGAAAAGTGGATCACATATATTTATGTTGTGTGCAGTTCAACTCTAAACAGTGTCCATCGTTATGATTAATATTGAATGTAAATGAGGTCCCATCAGATATTTTCGTTCCTTGATGAATTGATCGATGGCTTTTGATATAACTCGTTCATACCTAAGTCAGTTTTTGAGAAGCAATCCAAAGCTGAGTGTAAAGATCAGAAGGGTTATCACATCCAACATGTTTCAAAATTAGAGAAAGACCCAAAAGTAGAGGCAGATGGACATCACCTCATACAGCTAAGAAAATTCAATTTCCCTTCCATATCACCTGTACCTTAATTATTAAGACAGTGTTGGACAGGTCCAATGGCAGCGTGGCACTTCCATGGAAAAGTAAGAATAAAACAATGTCATCAATGGGTGAGGAGACTTGGCTGTCAGGGAGACTTAAATTCGCCTCTGGTAAAAAAAATCGAAAATTTCCACAGCTTAAATACATGGGTCCGTCAGCCATAAACGCTGCTGGAAAAAGAATCGAGAATTTCCACAACTTAAGTACGTGGATCCATCAGCCATTAACGATGGGGTCTGGACTCTGAATAGTCAGAGGACTCAGGGCACGGCACTTATTAGAGGATTCTCTCCATCTCGAAAAGCCAATACATCTTCAAATAGGACATCCAATTAGAGTTTTAGATTTGGTATTAAGAGGTGGTTCCTAAAATTTGTAGGATATATGATCCAATAATTATAAGTTTTTTTTTATTTTTTTTCAAAATTTATGAAAAATTAAGATCTCAACTTTAATCTTAAAGCTGTTCTTGGCCATTTAGAGAATTTGAATTGTTCGGCTCATGCAAATGGGGCCCACAAGAATAAAAAGTTAATTTCTAGAATCTGGACAGTTTTACAAATATCTCAAAATAAAGTAAGGATCAATGGCTGAGATTTGATCAATTGGCCGTGTTTGACCTAGAAATATTTCACAGTTCATATCGTGATTTTGGGGCCCACAAGAACCAGAAAGTTAAAAAAATGGCTTGTTTTTTCATCTCACTCTATGTTTTGCGTGAAAGCAACGACAAAGAGTTTTTAGCCAATTCTTCGTGATCCATGATGAATCCGGTTGTTAAATTTGAACCCATAGCCGTTTAAGGCCTTTTGAAGAGATTAGATATTATCAAATCAGGTTGTTAAATTTGAACTCATAGCTGTTTTAGCCCTTTTGAAGAGATCTGGTTGTTTCGATTGTTTCGATTTTGCAAATGGGGCCCACAGAATTTTAGAAATTGTGATAAAATGGTCCTGGCTTTTTGCAAATATCTCAAATTCTATAAGAAATCAGCAACTGATTTTTTTATCAGATAGTCGTTTTGTAGTCTTTAAACATGATTAATGGTTTTGACCTTGATTTTGAGATCCAAAATGTAGGTTTCCAAAGAAAAAAACCTTTAACCTCTAAGTTATCGTCGGTTTCACTGTAGCTTGGGTGTTCTTTCGTTCCATGGATTTACAACGTTCAACTGTGGGAGGTCTGATTATGGAAATATTTGCATCTAACCCATACTTCAATTGCAATCACACTTAAATTGTTGTTCTAGTAGTTAGGAAGTCCACTAATGAGCTAGAGGTCTTGGCTTTAAAACTTAAAAAATATATATATATATATTTCCATCTACGGATCTCCAATTTCATTCCTCTCAAAATCAACACCCAACCCAATGTACAAAATCCATGAATGCGCGGAAAAAGCACGAGGTTTCCCAGCGCATACAGTTTCAGACATGCCCTTAGAGAAATTCCGAGAAAGGCTAGAACTCTATAGTGGGTCCCACCTATTGTAATTCAAACCATTAAAAATAAACACCATCCACTTATATAAAGTATCATATCCTTAAATTTCGCGGGAGTTTGTTCCACTATTTGATTGGGTATTTGATAAAAATTGTGATTACTAAAATCTTATGTATATTCATTATCGCGTCTTCCTTCAAACAGTCGATCAGGTTGATCCAATGGTAGACTGAACTCGAATTGAAGTCAGATTTGAGATAACACATATTCCACAAGGGTGTATGGAGCCTTTGGACCCCCTCTAGGGAGTTCCACTAATTTAACTCAAAATTCTCAAGTACGATAGTCAGCGGATGGCCCACCCCCAATGAACACATCACATCAATAATTTCAGCATTCCTATGCCGAACTGTCTGCATTGTTGGGGAAACTTCAGTCTTCATCCAGTGGGCCACACTCTATACATGGTTCCGGAGAAAAACGCCCACCAGAAAAGTATGGCAGAAGCAGATTCCAAACAGTGGTCCACATTTAGAAAAAGAAGAGTGGGGTTGGGCCCAAGAATACTGCAGGTCAACCGTTCCCCTTAAGTCTACTGACCAATGGGCGCTATAAATAATGCGGATGGTGATGTTTGGTGTGAACTCTGAAGCTGTTTTTTATGGTAGAAATCAACACCGGAACATGAAGTCTCAAATGGGATAAAGTAGAAAGAGATCTGGCCCACAATTGGATAGAGATGGCTTTGATCCTGCAAGGGCTGGAAGGCAGGAGCAATGTTTTTCAAAGGAGACTTTCTTTCATTCTCTGTGATGTGCCTCGGAAAAAGAGATATGTACATGTATCAGCACCAAGCGTAAAAGGCCCTCCACAGACCAAGTTGCACTAGAGCTGGATACCTACCCCACGTAGGATGTTGGAAGTAGGAAACCATATTCATGAGTTGTTGACTTTTGACCCTCTTTTTCCTACTTGTTCTTCTTTTATTATTCCTCTTAGAATGTTTCATCTGCCTAATTATCTGCCGCCAATGTGGAGTTTAAGCCATGCATCTCGCATAAAAATCTTATCGGATCAAATTGGAGTTGTTTTTGTTTACAGATAGTGTGCTGTTTGCTTTGGATTGTTTGAAATTTGAGTTAAAATTCATAATGCATTTTCTTTTGTAGTTTTAAGATTCTGACCAAATTGATTGCATCATCTGTCCATGTTCGAAAAATTGCCTGCCTGTTTATTCTAAGATCTAATGAGGATAGAGTGTGGATTGTGTTGCAGTTGTAGGCGCTAGTTCGTAACTGCTTGTTATGGGTTTGAAAATGCGCA
Source organism: Persea americana (assembly GCA_029852735.1). Lineage (NCBI taxonomy): Eukaryota > Viridiplantae > Streptophyta > Magnoliopsida > Laurales > Lauraceae > Persea > Persea americana. Next base: position 6,583,530 of record CM056813.1, read on the forward strand.
GCTGCCTTTCCTCATTCGGACTGTATAACTTACCAGTTATTGTATGGGTAAAATACCGTAGTGACGAGATCAAGTGAGGACCAAGGTAATCCACCGACCTTTCACCTCGGTCTCGGTAATCACAGCCAGCAGCTCGGTGGCTCGGTAAGAAGCGTCAGCTCAAGAGGCTCGGCAGTTCTGCAGCTCGGTTAAAGAGTGCCAGCTCAGTGTATCAGCTCGGCAGCTCTGTTCAGAGCACCAGCTCGACAAGGGGCAGCTCGGCATGTGTGCCAGTTAGGTGCCAGCCTAGCCAGACCGTTCCTGGTCCTGGTAAAAGCACGAAGGCAAAGAGTGGGCCATCACTCCTGCGAAAAGTACGGGCGAGCACTGACAGATGGGGGCGCTCATTTATGGCGATAAGAAGTTGGCTTTATCATCCATTCACATCATATGACCAAAAGCATGAAATGTTCCGATGGGATGTGCCCTTTTTATCTACCGCCGAATGTTAGGATAAGGCCCGATGACACCTTACCCCCACCTACCCCCACTCACAGAGAATGAACGAGGAATCCCCTTCATATACACATGAGATCAGCCCCATAGAGGTAAGCGATATGCAACACGCAATACACAACATACTAGCTCTCATTCTCTTCTTCCTCCTCCTGCTTAGTTTTCTCAGAACTAACTCAGGCATCGGAGTGCCTTCGGCTCACGGTAGTCAGGGGCTCTGACCCAAGCCTTTTTCCTTCCCTTTTTAGGTTCTCGACGTTCAGTCTTCCCTGATCTACAAAGTTCATCTCAATCTAAGTAGATGTCATGTTTTTACCGCCTACAGTTTGGCGTCGTCTGTGGGAAACTGAACAAAAAGCTTTCAAACACCTTGCCTCCAAAAACCAGAAATGGTGAATGACCTTCCAAGGGCAAGGGCCCATCCGTGCGACCTGTGCTGGGGCAAAATCCACTCCCTCGGCAGAGGAGGTCAGGAGAAAGGTCCCTCACGGTCCAGTCGGTATCGCAGTCAAGAGGGCTGACAATGACTTCTCTTCACAATGCTCCACCTCCAAAGCAGCCCCGCCACGACAAAGAGCACACCAGGCAAGGTGACAAATCTGTCGCCCAGCCAGGTGAGAAGTCCGCGCGGGCTAAGTCTCATCATCAGGCCAACCCCGACGACCATGAAGATCCTCTCCAGGATGTTGTCCTGGCCCGAAACCTCCTCATCCAAGAGCAAGAAGAGCTCATCCGGAGGCTCAAGCTGCAGCTCCGGGATAAAAGGGCTCCGAGCCCGCCTCCTGTGCATAGCCGTGCTTCGGGTCCTCCACCCAAGCACGGCCAAGCTCCGACCCACGAGTGAGACCTGAAGCACGTCCTCAATAATAAGAGGCGTGATCGGGTCCACGGAGAAGAAGAGTCTAGCAGCCATGTGCATGAAGGGCCAAAGAAGCAGCTCCAGATGCTAGAAGACGAAGATGAGCTCAAGCAGTGGCTTGACAAGCAAATCAAGTAGGCTGTCCGTCAAAATATGGAGACTGCTGGTATCGCCCCAGACCAATTTGGCATCTTCGGAGCTGAAGACACCGGCGCATCGCCTTTCTCCAGAGATATCAGAAAGCTCACCCTCCCTGAAGAATTCAACGTCCCGAGGTTCACCCTGTACGATGCAACCTCGGACCCTGCAGCGCACCTCTGACACTTCATCCAGAGAATGTCGGTGTGGGGCGACAATGATTTCCTAAACTATGGAGTTTTTTCCTCCAGTTTGGGAGATCTCCCCTTGAGATGGTTCTGCTCGCTCCCCGAGGGCTCCATCTCTAGTTGGCAGCAGCTCCGACACTCCTTCTTAGTTAAGTTCCAGGCCAATAGAATCATCCCGAGGACGTACGCCGACCTATTGGCCCTCAGGATGCGAGAGGACGAGAGCGTCACCCAGTTCATCCGACGATTCTGGATTGTCTATAGCTAAATTGAGGGCGCTTCCGACGAAGTGGCCATAAATTGCTTCCAACAAGCTCTGCGACCGGGCACCAATCTACGGGCGCATTTGGTCATGTTCCCTGTGGCCACAATGAAAGAATTAATGACCCGGGCAAGTCGGTTCATCAAGGCGGAAGAAGACGAGGCTCGAGGACGGGAGACCTTGGCTGCCACCATAAGGACCGGCCACCCAGGAGTGAAGAGATCCTTCAAGAGGGATCGACCCCGTGTAGCTCGGCATAAATGCCAGCCTTCTTGGGTTCGGTGACAGCACCACCCCCCGGCTCGGAAGCTCTGTTCAGAGTGCCAACCGTCCTTAGCTAGGTGCCAGCACCAGCTTCGACAGTGCAGCCAAAAGCATCAGGGTCCGGTGACAACACCACCCCCCGGCTCTGCAGCTCTATTCAGAGTGCCAACCGTCCTTAGCTCGGTGCCAGCACCAGCTTCGATAGCGCAGCCAGAAGCATCAGGGTCCGGTGACAGCACCGCCCTCCTACTCGGCAGCTCTGTTCAGAGTGCCAACCGTCCTTAGCTCGGTGCCAGCACTAGCTTCGACGGCGCAGCCAAAAGCATCAGGGTCCGGTGACAGCACCACCCCCCGGCTCGGCAGCTCTGTTCAGAGTGCCAACCGTCCTTAGCTCAGTGCCAGCACCAACTTCGACGACGCAGCCAGAAGCATCGGGGTCCGGTGACAACACCGCCCCCCGGCTCGGCAGCTCTATTAAGAGTGTCAACCGTCTTTAGCTCGGTGCCAGCACCAGCTTCGACGGCGCAGTCAGAAGCATCAAGGTCCGATGACAGCACCACCCCCCGGCTCGACAGTTCGGTCAGAGTGCCAACTGTCACCAGCTACGGTGGCAAAGCCAAAAGCATCAGGGATCGGTGACAGCACCACCCCCGGCTCGGCAGCTCGGTCAGGGTGCCAACCGTCCTTAGTTCGGTGCCAGCACCAGCTACGGCGGCAATGGCAGCTTCACAGGGCACGGAGATAGTCCCAACCCCGGCTAGGCAGCTCGGTAAGAGTGCCAACCATCCCTAGCTCGGTGCCGACACCAGCTACGGCGGTAAAACCAAAAACGTTGACATTGACTTCGGCGCTTAAAGAAGCCCTGGGTTGAAGCACCAAGGTGGGTCTCTTGGTCAATTCAGCACTAGATGTTCTCTCCTCGAACGATTATGGGTATGGCTCACTGAGGCTCCGGTTGTTAGACCAAGCTTGGTCTCTTAAGCGAAGTCTGAATTCTAAGCCTATGAGTTCAGCTACCAAAACCAATGAAGCAAAAGAGACATCCATGCACCCATTTTCAACATTCATACAAGCAAAAGAAAATAAAAAAGAAGCCAAGTATGTAGAAGTCTTTTTCATTAACGTAACTGTCGATTACAAGGATGTGAGATACAATGTAAAAAAAAAAATGATACAAGACTCAGGGGGTTGCGGCTTCCACGTTGAAGTCGATCCCTGCAGGAGCCCCAGCGTCGGACCAGGCAGCGCTCTCTCCAGGGCCGGCCAAAACGGTCTCAGGGACTACCGAGGCAACTGGGACGACTTCGGGCGCAGAGGAAGCTTTAGGCGCAGCACTGGCTGTTGGAGGAGCTTCCGGAGGCACCTCGTCAGCGGCGCTCACCTCTGGCGGGGCTTGAGAAGATGAATCGGGGAGGGGCGAAGCAATGGCATGGAGTTCCGAGTCCGAGTGAGAAAACTTCGAGGGATTCCTTAAAATAGGGCTATCCCCAGGAACCCCAACCATCTTCAAGGCTGCTTTCCATCCGAGCTCCCAGGCTCAGTCCCGGATCCCTGGCAACTGAGCCTTGTAGTTCGCTGCCAGTTTGCCAACCTCCTCCCCCATGGCGGCGTCATCCTCGGCCAAGAACTCCCCCTTGAGCTTGGCTTCATGCTTTGCTAGAGCAGACTCAAGCTCGGCCGCCTTCCCCTTTAGGGCCATCTCCAGTTCGCCTTTAGCCATGTTCCGCTGGGAGATTAGCCTCTTGTTCGTCCCGCGGATGATTCGCACGGCTTCTTCTTGCCGCACCAGCGCGAGCCGGACATCGTCGAGCTCAGAGGAAAGGTGGGCGTTCTAGGTCGCCTCCTCCTTTGCCTCTTCTTTGAACTGCTTCAACAAGGCCTGAGCTTCGTCAAGGTCGGCAATAAGACCAGCATTCCTGCCTGCCCCTTTTACCAGCATCGCCTCCTTGGCCGCCAAAGACTTCAGCAGCTCCTCCCTCTCTGCCGCCCAGCCAGCTGCCCTGGCCTAGGCTGCATCCAGCCTCTCCATGCCCGTCTGGCATTTTTACAATAGCTGCAGAACGAAACCAAACGTCAATGAAAGAATACCGAAGTGAAGGCTTCAAAGAAATGTCAAACTTACCGTTACCAGCGACCGCATTAACGAAAGCAGTAGCGACTCGTTGTCCATCTTCGCCCACCTCGCCATGTCCTGGGGAAGGGCGCAAACTCGCCGTAGCGCGACAACCACTTCAGGATTGACCACGCGGTCCGTCTCGGCCAGCTGCCTCCCCAGTATGCCCTCGATGTCCGGCCTCCAGCGGACCAGCGGAGTGGGCGTGACCGTTCCTCCGGCTAGCGGAGGTGACGAAGGGCCGGGCGGGACTTCAACCCTTGCCTTCTTCTTTGCCCGGCGCGCCTCGATGGCCTCAGCAGAGAGAGCCCGACCTCCTGCCCTAGTAGCGAAGTCAGGGGGCGAGTCGTCGACAACAATAGCCGCGGGAGGCGGAGCTGAGCCGACCTCGGCCTAGGCGGAGGGAGTGGCTTCGGCCACGGCTGCAAGAGCCGTCTCGGCCACTGGGGCAACAGGAGTTTCGTCCTCAGCAGCCATAGACGTCGAGGCCGAAGCGATGCTGGCAGCCTGGAGGGGATCCAGGGCCTCACCCCTGATGTCCCCGAAAGCAGCGGCAGACAAGTCCTCGGCTGCGTAACGTTGGCCACGATGGCGTAACATCTCCTCTTCCTCTACCTCTTCCGAGCTGGAAGATGCCGAGCTCTGAGATGTGCTGGAGGCTACGAGTTTCTTCCTCCGCCGCGAGGGCCTGGCCTCGGCTGCTGCAGTCCCAGCAGGTTCTGGATCTGTGAGCGGAGCTGAAGGCCGGTCACTGGACTCGACCAAACGCCCAGTGGAGACCGCGACTGTCACTGGCTCCGAGCTGGTGAATTCTTCGCGCAGCACGGAGTTTATCCCGGTCACCCTTCTCGAGGTATTGAAGGATTTGTAGTGCGGCGTATACCCCAGCAGCAACCACGCAGCTCAGCAATCGTGACCGCGGTAGTTCCTCACTTTCTCGTGCCAACCGATCTTCACCTTCCAGTGGTTTTTCCTGGCTACCTCCATTCTCTGTCGAAAATCTGCATAAACAAAAGAAAAAAGAAGGTTGTTAGTTTGGTAGGCAGGGGAGAGAGAAACTGCAAACTGAAAAGACTTCGGCCTTTACTTGGAGGAGTTCCTATTTTTCGAGGAATCCAGACCGTGGTGCTAGCCTCTGCTTTGCCGAACTCCCATCCTCCTTTGACGAACACTCGGTCCTTGCCCGCGTACTTGTTGGAGTCCTCTAGCGCGGTAACAAAGCCAGCCCGGCGAACCCTTAGCCGGAGATAATGGGTGTTCCCCTCTGCGGATTTGCAGAGGTCGTATGTGTCCTCGATGTCCGGGACACCGAGGTCGATCCCCACGATCTCGTTCAGCCACACTACCCCAATGATAATTTTGTATCCATTAGGAAGTAGTTGGCAGGGGCACAACCTCCACTCCTAGAGGCAGTCCCTCAGGAGCGGATGAAGGGGGAAGCGGACCCCTCCCTCCACAACGGTGACCAGCCAAAACGGCATCCAGCCATCGTTGTAGGCGAGGCCATCTTCAGTGCCATCGGGTCTGACCTCTACATTGGCAGGGATCTTGTACGTGTCCCTAAATAAAGCTATGGAAGCTGGGTCTCCTAACAGGTGCCTGTAAATTCCCATTCTTTACCCGGACTGAAATCTACCTAGAAGAAAGGAAAAGAGAGAAGCAAAAAGAAACCCTACGGGGGGACTGCGCAGAAGACGCTGGTGACTTAAGGAGCAGAAGAAGCAGATAGTAGAGAGCTTAAGGAGCAGAAGAAGCAAGAATATCGATGGAGCGCAGAAGAGAGCCAGGGCGAAGAAGGCGCCCCAATTTATAAGGGTTAAAGGCGCCATTTTGGCTTTCGAGGCACGCGTTTAATGAGGCGTCGCCTCAAGCAGCCCTAACATCGCATCGCGCAACCCTAGTGTCCCTTCGAAGCGATTGCGTGGCAGCCGAAGAGGCGACACGTGTCACCATCATAGCAATTCCTGAGAGCTATTAAATGTCTCGGACGGGCAAAGGGACATCTTGATAAAGACCGCACGTCAGCAATGGTCATCAGGATAAGGAGGGACCACCTCTTCTAACCGGGACTCCGTCATCTCAGTAAACTCTTTCATACTTCTGCAACTGTCTCTCCAGCTCAGTAAAGGCACCAGCTAGGCAGTCCCTTAGCTTCCGATCTCCACAAGTTAGAAGACTTTTAGAGGTCAAAAGCCAGGGGGCAATTGTGTAGGTAAAATACCATAATGACGAGATCAAGTGAGGACCACGATAATCCACCGACCATTCACCTCGATCTCGGTAATCACAGCCAGCAGCTCGGCGGCTCGGTAAGAAGTGTCAGCTCAAGAGGCTCGGCAGTTCTGCAGCTCGGTTAAAGAGTGCCAGCTCAGTGTATCAGCTCGGCGGCTCTATTCAGAGCACCAGCTCGACAAAGGGCAGCTCGGCATGTGTGCCAGCTAGGTGCCAGCCCAGCCAGACCGTTCCTAGTCCTGGTAAAAGCACGAAGGCAAAGAGTAGGCCATCACTCCTGCGAAAAGTACGGGCGAGCCCTGACAGATAGGGGCTCTCATTTATGGCGATAAGAAGTTGGCTTTATCATCCATTCACATCAACTGACCAAAAGCATGAAATGTTCCGATGGGATGTGCCCTTTTTACCTACTGCCGAATGTCAGGATAAGGCCCGATGGCACCTTACCCCACCTACCCCCACTCACAGAGAATGAACGAGGAATCCCCTTCATATACACATGGGATCAGCCCCATGGATGTAAGCGATATGCAACACGCAATACACAACATACTAGCTCTCATTCTCTTCTTCCTCCTCCTGCTTAGTTTTCTCAGAACTAACTCAGGCATCGGAGTGCCTTCGGCTCACGGCAGCCAGGGTCTCTGACCCAAGCCTTTTTCCTTCCCTTTTTAGGTTCTCGGCGTTCAGTCTTCCCTGATCTACAAAGTTCATCTCAATCTAAGTAGGTGTCGTGTTTTTACCGCCTACACCAGTGGTCTACTTCGTTTCCCTCACTAAAGGGCAATTTACCTCACCCGAGGTATACCCCCCTCACACAAGGGCCCCCTCTCCAGAGGGCTAGGGGCCCTAGCCCCTTAAGCCAGGATACCAAAATTTATATGTATATATATATATATATATATATATCATTTCTTGCCAAAAATAAAAGAGTACGGATCTGTAATTTTCTTTATTTGGGACATATGTGACAGTTTGTGTGGGAGTTTTGGATTATGAGCGGGAGGGTTAAATAAAATTGGCACAGAATGATAAAATTAAGTTAGAGCGTTTTGTATATATCTCGCTATGATTTGTAGGATTAGTAAGTAGGCACCTAAGTTTTTAGTATTTAGGCCCCTACATCTTCATTTTACTATATTTTCTGTTCCTAAAATCAATGGTCTTCCAATCACCAAAGATTTTTAAAGCGAAATGACACTTTTTTTTTTCCATCTCAATTATCCTCATATGCATAATTTCTAAAGCTTGGACTTAATTGTTTTTATAAAGCATGCAATATTAACAATTGTACTTAGTGGGAGAGAATAACCCTACATTAAATTCATTTTTTCTTATCAATGAATAGTTAATTTTATTAAATCCAAATTAATCATGACGACAATTGACACTACTTATAACCAGTTATGATTTATCCAATCCTTACATGACCCACCATTAGATTGATGAAAGTCTCAAAATACTTGATTATACTTCGTGTATGGGGGATTTAAAAGAAATATTAGGGGAATGGGGCAAATTTAAAAAAAAAAAACATTAATTTTTAGAATTTACGGTGGGGGGGTGTCTAGCTCTATGTAACAAAAATGTTGCGGGAATGGTCAAATTAAAAAAAAAAAAAAAAAAAAAACATAGTAAATTTTAGAATTTGTGTGTGTGTTGTTGGGGGGCGGGGGGCGGTATTTTAAACATTTCTCAGATATGGGTGGGGCTCTAGTTCCCAAACCGTTGTACCTGGGTCCACTCCTAGTCATTTGCATAAGAGAGTTATTTAGAGAAAGCATTAGGACTTGAGTTAAAATAACGGTACTTTTGTAAATAATAATATACTCATTTTTGTTTAATAGATTTAAGGGCAATGCTGTCATTTATATAAAAATTCAACACAAATCTCAAATCTCATGGGGCTGCCCATTCTCGTTAAGAATATTGATTTTAGGGATATAAAGGGTATTAAAAAGAAAAGGAAGGGGCCTATTTATAAATATTAAAACCTCAAGAGCCTATATACAAATCCTACAAACCCTAGGGGGGTATATACAAAATGCTCTTCAAGTGTTGTATTTAGTATGTCATCAATATCTCATTATAAAAGGATGCAAATTAGGGGAAGAACTAAGGCCTATTTGTTTGCATAGAATATATAGGAATTGATTACAAGATTCATGCTCTAAGTGATTATAAATGAATATCAAGGGTGAATATCCAAAAATGATTAAAAAAAAATTTCTTTTAAAATCCTAAGATCAATTAAAAAAGAACTTTCTTGAGCAATGCCTTTTAAATTTTAAAAAAATGGGTACCGGAAAAAATGAAATCTCAGTCCAAAAATCATTTATTGGCCGACATTAAAGGTTTTATAACATTGGCTAATGAGGTGTCCAAATGGTGTTTTAAAATCATGCTTTAAAATGTGGAGACAAACACAACCTTCCAAACTATAAATAATATACTGTAATATAGCATAAAGATGATCTGGTGCTTCTGGGGTCATTGATAAGATAAGATTTAACCCATTGCAAACTAGTATATATCAAGACAGAAAGATATACTTATATTACCCTTTCAATAATATAGTTTATAGACTAAACTGAATTAGATCATCACTATATTAAGAGTTGTTTATAAGAAAACAATTGTTAGGCTTCCTCAGTTGGATTATTCTATGCTTATTCATGTATACAATGCAATCAAGGATTAGAGAATTACATAATTAAGCTAATCAGATCCATATGGGCTTTTGATCCTGCTCTGGGGGATCGTTGATTATTAGCTATGTACTGATGATTTTCAATTGGGCTTAATATTGATATAGGTTCTTCTAATGACGTAGGTTGGACAAGTTGTTATGGTCCATATCATATTAACTATAACCTTTTTAGAACCATTCAGGTTGGGTCTATTGAAAAATGTTACATAATACAAGTAGTGCTCCCAAATAACTGGACAGAACCTACTTTTAGGCCCAATTGGCTACAATTATTGTGTCCATTAAAGCAATCTGATTTTATGTTGAATTGCGCCAAAACATGTGTGCCTACTTTGAGGGGACAGGTTTGATCATACGTTAATCACTATGAAATAAAACAAGCACTTTTGGCCTATTTGAAAACCAAAGCCCCGGAAGTACTGATATTTTATAAAAGAATGCTTCTTTTGTCCAAATGTAACAAAAACCTACCTCCATGATATCTCTTGTAATTGTATTAAAGGAGAAGGTGCCGAATATCTCTTTTAATTCAATGTATTCTACTTGGAAATATGAGGAAGAGTTGCTATATATAAAATTTGTGACATGATATGAAGTGGGTCGACAGATACTAGTTGGTGATGTATACAAGGATTTAAATATCTTGGCCATGCACATTAAAGGGCACATGTCGATGCAATGCAATATGGGAGTGATGCCTTAATAATCATATTTGTTATTTACTATTTTGATTATATGCCCAGTTTTATGGTGGGATCAATTTTTATTGAAATAATATATTCGATTAAGACCGGCTCATCATTTTAACAGATTGGTCCGATATGAATTTGCAGTCTTTCCACGCATGGCAAGCCAGAGTAAGAAAGCCAGAAGATGCAGACTTCAAGTCCACCAAAAAAAAACAGTCAAAAGGTGCACAACCAAAGAGACAAGAACATTCATGTCTAGCTACAGAAAAAATGAGGCCGGCATTAGGGACTGTCATAAATGAAGGTAATGAATTCATTATAAGAAGAAGGGGAGGGGAAATTAACAAGGGATGTCCTGCACATTAAATCTGAAAATATCTAAGACAAAATATCTCACATCCCTCTCACATGGTCTAAGACCTTTTGTGTAAATAAAAAAAACTCTTGTAATAGATTTATAATCAAAATTCTTATGAGGAGAGGGAACCCATATAGCACCTCATGCCCAAGAGATGAAAGAAGTTTGTAAGCATAACAAAACCCAACTGCTAGCTTAACAAATGAAAAAAAAAAAAAAAAAAAAAAATTTAAGGGCATATTTCTTTGCATAAAATGATATGTAGGAATTAAATCCAATTCCTCTGCAATCTAATGAAACAAAAGACCCTAAAAAGAATATCATCTGAAAATAAAATTATGCCTATTATAATGATATCAATAAACCATATGTCAATGCAAGATTCGATCCTGATATTTTAACCAAGCATGATAGCAATACAGAATTAAGTAGAGAACAAGGACACAATGGATGTGGCCATGTGAGCATTTATCTTCTTGTCGTTTCAATGTGCCCCAATGAAATAAAAGACAATTCAAGTAAACTGGTCAAGTGATTCTCTTCAAAACTTAGCTTTCATTACAGCTTGCTTATTTCTTATCTTCTTCTGTTTTTTTCTTTTGTGGTTATGAAAGGATTTTAGCTTTGTAGTTGCTCTTCCTCCTTTGTCTTTAACTGTCTTTGTCTGATAGGTGAGTTAAAAAAGTCAAAAGGTTTTATTACAGGATCCCATTCATACTATGGCTATTACTAGAAGATCCCTTTCAGGACTTACCTAACTTCATATGAACAGAATTTAGTGATAACAATAACCAAATTGATGCTTCACTCTCTCATATATTATACACTAAGCTTAATGAGAATAACACATTAATAGTGACATTAATAATATTGTAATATATAGTGCCAAAGATAGCCTATGCATACGTATCAATGATGATAATGACGACGAGGAAGATATTTGTATGGATGTCATCTTTGATTTTATTATGAACATAATTGATGGCATCATCTGTGGTCACTACCAAGGGCAGTTTGGCACTAAATTCAACTATGGTTTTATTTATACATGGACAAGAAACAGTTTTTGTAGGATGTATTGAAGGGTTACATGTGTAAGGAATTTAGTAAATGGAGAGACTAGTAGAGACCCCGGCATGTTTCTTTACTGGAATTCAAAGAATTATCGTTTGGAGAAATAGTTGGAGTTCATGAATCCTCCTCCATATTTGTGCATTTAGAAAATTTAGCAAAAAGTGAAAAAGTTGTAATTCCAGCAATTTCAAAGGTCATTTGGGCGTTTTGGGTCTATTTCTTTTGATAAGAATTTAACATGTTGGGGCTTTATTGGACACGAAGTAATGACTTATCCCTTAAATTTAAAACGCCATATTTTTTTTTACCAGAATTCCAAATCCTAAACACCTAAAAAGTCTCAAATGATTTTTTGCAGTTTTTAAAATTCAAATCTCTTTGCATTTTGCTATAATTTCAAATGCTCTTGTTTGGAGCATTTGAGACTCTAGCAAACTACAATGGAATTTCAAGAACTTCAAAAGGGCATTTGAGTCGCTTTAGGTGGCTAAAATCTTGAAATTTTGATAAAGAAATATGGTATTTTTAAATGACATAAGACAAGCCATCACATCATGTCCATAAAATCCTAGCATGCCAAATTCTTATTAGAATATCAAGTAAAAGTATAGACCTAGACTAACGTAGTGCATATGGAATGAATTGTTGAGTTCTTAAAAAACGGCCAGCTGGGATTTGGAAACTATGTGGATAAAATACCGTAAATGCCGAGATTGAGGGAGAACTACGGTAATAACACTAGCCGCTCACCTCGGTCTCGGCAGCCACAGCCCAGCAGTTCGGTGGCTCAGTAAGAAGCGTCGGCTCAAGAGGCTCCCCGGCTCGGCAGCTCGGCAACTCGGTTAAAGAGTGTCAGCTCAGCGTTTATTAGCTCGGCAGCTCGGCATAAGTGCTAGCTAAATGCCAGCCCAGCCAGACCATACCAGGTCCCGGTAAAAGTACTGAAGGCAGAGTGGGTCATCACGCTCCTATAAGAAGTAGGGCACTCCCTGACAGATAGGGGTGCTCATTTATGGCGATAGGGGCACTCATTTATGGCGATAGGATCGCTCATTTATGGCGATAAGAAGTTGGCTTTATCATCCCTTCACATCAACTGACCGAAAGCATGGAAGTTTCTGATGGGATGTGCTCTTTTTACCTACCGCTGAATGTCAGGGTAAAGCCCGATGGGACCTTACCCCACTTACCCCCACTCACAAGGAAGAATGAATGAGGAATCGTCTACAAATACACATGGGATCAGCCCCATGAAGGTACGCTAAGTCAAAATACGTGAACCCTTACTCAAACTCTCATTCTCTTCTTCCTCCTCCTGCTTAGTTTTTCCAGAACTAACTCAGGCATCGGAGTGCCTTCGGCTCACAGCAGCTAGGGGCTCTGACCCAAGCCATTTTCCTTCCCTTTTCAGGTCATCGGCGTTCGGTCTTCCATAATCCAAAAATTCTACATCCTAATCTAAGTGGGTGATATTTTTATCGCCTACAGTTTGGCGCTGTCTGTAAGAACTAAACAAAAAGCTTACAAACACAAACTCCATGCCTCCAAAAACCAAAAATGGGGAAGGACCCTCCAAGGGCAAGGTCCCATCCATACAGCATGTTCTTGTGGATAACCTACCCCCTCCACCCCCTCAACAGAGGAAGTCAAGAGAAAGATCCCTCTCGGTCTAGATAGCCTCATTGTCAAGAGGACTGACGATGCCATCTCTCCACAACGTTCCACCTCCAGAGCAGCCCCGCCATAGCAAAGAACACACCAGGCGAGGTGATAAATCAGTAACCAAGCTGGGTGAAAAGTCAGCGCGGGCCAGATCTCAGTCCCACCATCAAGCCAACCTTGACGACGAAGACCCTGTCCTGGACAATGTCAGGGCTCAGAACCGCCTTATCCAGGAGCAGGAAGAGCTCATTCGACGGCTCAAGAAATAGCTCCTGGAGAGGAGGGGGGCTTGGAGTCCACCTCCCATGCGCAGCCATGCTTCGGGTCCTCCACCCGAGCATGACCAAGCTCCACCTTCGTCACACGGGCGAGACCTGAGGCACATCCTCAATAATAAGAGGCGTGATCGGGTCCACGATGAAGAAGGCTCTAGCAACAGCCATATACATGCAGGCCTCAAGAAGCAGCGCCAGAAGCCTTAAGAAGACGCCGAGCTGAAGCAATGGCTCGACCGGCATATCAAGCAGACTATCCGTCAGAATATGGAGACTACTGGTATCGCCTGAGACCAGTACAACACCTTTGAAGCTGAAGACACGGGCGCATCTCCTTTCTCCAAGGATCTCAGAAATTTCTCCCTCCCTGAGAAGTTTAACGTCCCGAGGTTCATATTGTATGATGGAAACTTGGACCCTGCAGCACACCTCTGACATTTCATTCAGAATATGTCGGTGTGGGGTGATGATGATTTCCTGAACTGTCGAGTCTTTTCCTCCAGTTTAGGAGATCTCCCCCTGCGGTGGTTTTGGTCTCTCCCCGAGGGCTCTATCTCCAGTTGGCGGCAACTCCGGACCTCCTTCCTGGAGAAGTTCCAGGCCCACCAGATCATCCCAAAGATAGACGCCGACCTCATGGCCCTTTGGATGCGAGAGGACGAAAACGTCACCCAGTTCGCTAGACTATTCTGGACTGTTTATAGCCAGATCGAAAGCGCTTCTGAGGAGATGGCTATGAAGTCCTTCCAGCAAGCTCTCAAATGTCAAGGTAAGGCCCGATGGAAACTTACCCCACCTACCCCCCCCCCCCCCCCCCCCCCACTCACAAAGAAGAATGAACGAGGAATCGTCTACAAATACACATGGGATCAGCCCCATGAAGGTACGCTAACTCAAAATACGTGAACCCTTACTCAAATTCTCATTCTCTTCTTCCTCCTCCTGCTTAGTTTTTCCAGAACTAACTCAGGCATTGGAGTGCATTCGGCTCACAACAGTCAGGGGCTCTGACCCAAGCCATTTTCCTTCCCTTTTCAGGTCCTCGGCATTCGGTCTTCCCTAATCCATAAATTCTACATCCTAATCTAAGTGGGTGATATTTTTATCGCCTATAGAAACCTATCAAAGAAATATTGCATTTCAAATGCCAAGTGAACAAGGCCATCATATCAAGTCTTTGAATCCCCAACATATTGAAATATTCACATCAGCAATTCTAAGTAAAAGAACAGGTATTCTATACTAAATAAAGGAGAAGGCGTGTACAACCACTTCAGTTTGTGAGACTCTTGACCCATAATAATTAGGCTTATAAGATTGTTGAAATACTAATGGAAAATGATTTATTGGGCTTGAGTTTGGTAGCAGGTTTGGCTTGGCCTCCTCTCAGCCCAGCCGACTGATACCTGAAACATAATACATAATTACATACCTGTACAAATTGTTGGAAAAAATGGCCTAGAGCAACCTTATTTTGGTCAACTTTGAGCGAAAATAAAAGTGGGACCCACTTATCCTTTTGGGTGGGAATACATGGGGATGTAATCTACTCCATGAGTAGTTTAAGGACATGTATTGGGTTGCTCTAATCCATTAAGGAGTGAATGAGAAAATTGCCTCCTAAACACCACTACTTGAACATGTTGAACATGGAAACAAAAGAAAGTAGTGAATTTGCTTCCCACATTGCTTGGGAGCAAAACATTCTTTGGGTAGGATAGGATGAGCCCCAAGGGGCATTCCACTTTTGTGGATGAGGGAGGACCTAGACCAAGGTGGGGTCACCACCACACACGCGTCCCGCCCCACACCGGGCCTAGGCTTGGGCTTGGGCTTCACGCACGAGTTGGGCTTGGCTAGGCCCACTACCCTTTTTTTTTTTTTGGGATAAATTTTATTTAAAATTTCTTTTTGCAAATGGATTGTGTCCAAAAGGTGTGTGCCCATTCACAAAACATCTGTTCAGTGAACAGTTACTGTACTGAACAGATTCAACTCCATGAACAGACCTGTAGCATGCTATAAATATGCATCTTGTTCATGCTGTTTTGATCATTCCATTTTCGCTGCTACTGCACTTGCATTGGGTCATCATTCAGAGTGAAGAAGAGAGAGTCCTGCTGCACTAATTGGTTCAATTGTCACACTGTTTGTTGTGCTGCTACTGTGTATATGATCATTGTATCCTGTGAGACAATACACCACTAAAGACTCATTAGTACCATTGTGGGGGCGAAATTTATCTTAAGGACATAGTGTTAAACACTAGCTTTGATCAATTGCTAATTTCTGAATCTAATAACTTCAACAACAGAGTATTGTTATTCTGCCTTCAAACAGTAAATGAATTTACTTTTCAAGATTATTTCATTGCTGTTGTTCTATTCTTTCTTTGTAAATATGTTTCCTAAAATACAAAATTACTTCTGTAAGTACTCAGAATAACAATCTTAAGACAAAGATTTAGCGAGAGAGCAAGTAAACCGTTCATCGAGGGGAATGGGTTTAAAGCCTATGAATGAAAAGTCACCATAATGGCAACCCAACCTAGTTGACTGGAGATCCCAAGATCTAGGTTCAAAGGGACAACCGAATTGTGTGTGAAAGATATCACTATGGAGATAAAATCTCCTGCTCATTCCTATAATACTAATAGTAATACCTGCTGCGGTAACCAGGGTAAGCAAAGCTTTTAATGATTCTTATATCTTGACTTATCAGATGGGGTATAACAGGATACTCTTAATAAAAATCACCTATGTGAGTGTGAGTTGGGCCGAAATTCTTTAAAGCACTCATGAAACCAAGCATAGTTCAGGGCCAAAATGAACACAATCATGAGAACCAAATATGTCCGGGAAGATTCTGTGTGAACTCTATTGTCTCGGTTTACACAAATGGCTGAGCAGTTCAAGATTTCATGTTCACTGTTCAACCAGTAAATCTGATAGTATTTCACAAGAAAAGGTTCAAGGCTACAAGCTACCTTTCTCTATACAGAGGACTTCCAAATTGTACTCTCTCTCTCTGTTTCTGCATATCATTTCATTGCTTTCGGTCAATTTCATTCATGTGGAGGATTGTTGGAAAAAATGGCCTAGAGCACCCTTATTTTGGTCAACTTTGAGCAAAAATAAAAGTGGGACCCACTTATCCTTTTAGGTGGGAATACATGGGGATGTAATCTACTCCATGAGTAGTTTAAGGACATGTATTGGGTTGCTCTAATCCATTAATGAGTGAATGAGAAATTGGCTCCTAAACACCACTACTTGAACATATTAAAGATGGAACAAAAGGAAGTGATGAACTTGTTTCCCACATTGCTTGGGTGCAAAACATTCTTTGGATATAAATATGTTAACCTTGGTAGTATAGGATGAGCCCCAAGGGGCATTCCACTTTTGTAGATGAGGGAAGACCTAGACCAAGGTGGGGTCACCACCACACACGCGCCCCGCCCCGCACCGGGCCTGGGCTTGGGCTTGGGCTTCATGAGCGAGTTGGGCTCGGCTGCACCCACTGCCCATTTATTATTTTTGGAGAAATTTTATTTAAAATTTCTTTTTGCAAATGGGGTGTGTCCAAGAGGTGTCTGCCCATTCGCATCTGAAAGAGTGTGTCCAAAGAAGAGAAACATCTGTTCAGTGAACAGTCACTGTACTGAACAGATGCAACCCCATGAACAGACCTGTAGCATGCTATACACATGCATCTCGTTCATGCTGTTTTGATCATTCCATTTTCACTGTTGCTGCACTTGCATTGGGTCATCATTCAGAGTCAAGAAGAGAGAGCACTGCTGCACTAATTGGTTCAATTGTCACACTGTTTATTGTGCTGCTACTGTGTGTATGATCATTGTATCCTGGGAGATAAGACGCTACTGAAGACTCATTAGCACCATCGTGGGGGCGAATTTTGTCTTAAGGACATAGTGTTAAACACTAGCCTTGATCAACTGCTAATTTCTGAATCTAATAACTTCAACAACAGAGTATTGTTATTCTGCCTTCAAACAGTAAGTGAATTTATTTTACAAGATTATTTCATTGCTGTTGTTCTATTCTTTCTTTGTAAATCTGTTTCCTAAAATACTGAATTACTTCAGTAAGTACTCAGAATAACACAAATTGTCATTTCTTTTTCCTTTTTTCTTTTTTAGCCCCAGCTAATGGGGCTGGGACCCATTGAACCCATGCCAGTTGGTAATAAGTTTGTAGTATTCCAACTATTCAGTCCGTATAAGGGTGTGGTGGGTGTCAATATGAAGACACAAGTAATAAATGTATAATCAATTTTTCTATGCTACCTGTACCAGTAGCCATGTTTGGGGTTCTTAATACTACTAGACAGTGCAATGAGAGCCCCATTGATAAAAGATTTATTTGAGTGGAGTTGTGTAAAGATATGAGACAGATGAAAACTACAAGAGTGCCATCCATTTATGTCCATATGCACGTGGGATTTTCATGGCCAGAGCCAGCCCAGTTCAGACCCGGGTCCAGCCCACTTTGGACCAGTCTTAGATATATAATATGGGCCCATTTAATATTTGGTCCGGGCTTGGATTAAGTGTTAGAAAGCCCAAAGTCCAGCCTGACTAACCCAGATAATGAGTGTTTGTAATTAATTTGTCATGATAAAAACCCCGGTTCGGCACAGTCCCATTGACAAAATTGTCTAGGCTTGGGCCCTATATGTGCTTGTGTTTCAAAAGTTGAACTGGGTCTATATATGTCTCAGCCCAGTGGGACCCATGAGCACTCCTATATGCAGGGATTGGGTTGGGTTCAAACAGAGACCCGCCCCAACTGTGTTCTTTTCTACAGGCCTTTTTAGGTAGGGAAAAAGCTGGTTAAGTACCATGGGAGAGGAGAATTTTTAAGACCCAGACAGGCCGGGATTGACTAACCGGGACGATTCATTCAAGTCGACATTGTGTCGCCTAGGTTCAAGTCATGTCACAGCATTAATATACGGCTCCTTCCAAAAGAAAAGGCTTTTATGTTATTAGTGTGTTGTTCATTCTTGTAGCAAGATAAATGCATATACGAATCCATCTAATGTTGATAATCATAATAGGACTCGCCTAGATTTCGCGGATATGAATCACATATACAATGAGCCAAGATGGGTCAAAAGGAGGACTTGACATGGCATTATTGACACATCATTTTTTTCTGGATTTGCAGAAGCAGAGGCTTATAATAACCCAAATTCAAGCCATTTAAGGGTCCTAAACTTGGGACTTTTTCTTTGAGCCTTCTTCAACTCCCTTTAGGAATTCTTCTTCTCAAAGTGCCTTGCTTACTCTTCTTTCCCACAACAAGGGAAATGGTGAAAAGAAACACTCATTGGATGAGATTCTCTCGAACCAAATGAAAGAAATGGCATTGCATAAAATTTCTATTTATGTATCTTAATTGTATTTCTGCATTTATCTAATTATGTTTCGACATTATAAAAGCACAATAATTCCAACTCACCTTGCATGTTATTGAGATAATTTACAACACAAGACTCTTACAGTTTACCCATGAAGTACCCTTCCCATTCAAATCTCCAGCAGCATGTAAGAACTCATACAATGATCTTCCTATTTATTTAATCTTTGAGGAAGATCCAAATTAGTATGCAACAAGTTGAACCAGAACAAAAACCTTCCACCCCACCCAAACACTAGCGTGCCCCATCCACCGCACCATTCGGGAAACTTACACCACATGACATTGGGTACAGTATTGCAAGAATCACACCCATGCTATCCTTTTTCTCTGTTTCTTTATTTAGTTCTCCAACACTTGCTGGTTGGTGCCCTTCACTTTCCCATTGCCGGCAGCCTTTTTATATTCTTTGAGCATTTCTATTCCTTCGAAGACGTCCACTTTATACACATAGAACTTGACAATAACCAGGAAGACAATGAAATTAAGGATGTTCAAACAGGCGAAGAACGCATAGTAGTAGTCGAGACGGGAGGCATTGAGGTTATTCTGTATCCATCCTTTGTGACCATGCTTTTCGGTGACATGAGAAACAGTTGAAAGAAGAAAGCTGCTAACGAAGTTCCCTGTCGCAATACAAGTCGTGGAGTAAGAGGTTCCCAAGCTTTTCATCCCCTCTGGAGCTTGATCATAAAAGAATTCTAACTTTGAGACCTCCAAGAAAGCATCGGCCACCCCCATGAGCAGAAATTGGGGAAGTAATGTGAATATGGTAAGAGGAACTTCTTTTCCACTTTCAACTACACCATGAGCCCTGGCAACACTAAGTCGCCTTCTCTCAGCAAGTGATGCAGTTATCATTATTATGATATGGAGTATAAAGCCAATTCCCATCCTCTGAAGGAGGGTGATTCCTCTCGGGTTCTTGGTCCACTTCCTCATCATTGGTACAAAGAGTCGGTCATAGATCACAATGGTGGTAAGCATGGATATTGTTACAAAGCCAGCAAGGCTAGCCGGAGGGATCTTGAAGTGAGGGCCTACGCTTCTATCTAGTGTGGTACCTTGCTTGACAAAAAGGGTATTGACTTGGGCGAGCATCGTGCTTGGAACGAAGGTTGCGAACAAGACCGGCAGCATTCGAAGCATTTGCTTGGTTTCTTCTACTTGGGTAACTGGACATAGCATCCATGGAGAGTTGGAGCCAGTTCTTACAGCAGCTTTGTCGAGAAACCTACATTAAAAATTAAATCAATGAATATATGCTTGTAAAGCACCCTAAGTCTATGATTGCAGTAACTTATCTTTAATTAGGCTTTCTTATGAGTCTAGGATTCTCCAAAGTTTAAGAAATTTGAAGCCACATGGCTTTCACATGAAGTTTATTTTCATTTTCCTGGTTAAGTAAAAGGTCAGGTTGTTGATGAAGAAAATGTTGGGCTATGATTTGAACTAAAATAAGAGGGTCCATTGAACTGGTTGAAAATTATTTTGTCTTCTTTTTTTAGGGTAAAATACAGTGGATGTCACCAACTTAGTTGAAAACCAAACTTTGGCTGTTGTTCGTAGAGGTTGGTATGGAGATTAATAGAGATCATTATTTGTAAAATTACAAAGTCGGATAAATATCTTTAATTACAAAAAACCACAGGTGGATATTGATGAAATTACTGACCTTAGAGATGGGGTAGATTCGATTCTGAAAGTGTAGTTCTTGGCATAGTACTCTAAGTCCAGCTCATAGAGTTGATTAGGGTCATTAGGAAGGACCACCTTCCATTTTCTTAGTGCAGCCACGATAACCCTAGCCATCCTGGTAAAAGGACTCCCAGATGGCACCTTGTGCCTATAAAAGGGAGTCCCACATAGGAAAATCATCAATGAAAGCAATAGCCCAAGTGTAGGAAGCCCATAGCCGAGGGTCCACCCTACATTGTCCTGAACGTACACAAGAACAGTGTTGGCAAAGAGGGTCCCGAGGAAAATGCTGAAAATCCACCAGTTAAAGAAGGAGAGCTTATGGGCCCTCTCTTTGGGCTCAAAATCGTCGAATTGGTCTGCACCAATGGTCGATATGTTGGGCTTGGTTCCACCTGTTCCAATAGCAAGTATGTACAGTGCACCAAAAAATACACCTAATTGTAGTGGAGATGCACCATTGCAGTCCACATTGTTTGCTTGTGCACAGGGAGGTGGTTTGAATGAAGGAACAGAAACTGCTAGTGTTAACAGACACATTCCCTGCAATCAAAAAACATACCATTTCAGGTTAAGTCGCTATGCCATTATTACATATGCAAATGAAAACTATTGATAAGAGTTGTAGGCCATCTCGTATAAGCAGAAAAAGAGGTGTGATGGCAGTTGATTGATAAAACGAGGCAAGCTACAGGATTCAAGCCTCTTGTTTCGAGTTCTCATAACTTGGGTATGATTCTACTGTATCTCATTTAGGCATTAAGATTGATTTAGATGGTTTACTTTGGGATGGTCTTTATCAATATCAGATGTATGTCATATAAATGTTTCAAAAATCAAATTCTCTTATGGAAGGACCAAGAGAATTCTCTGTGCCATCCACTATAAATCCATCAGTAGTGTGCGCCCACCACTAAAAAAGGAGAATAAGATGCGATAATGATATTGCCACTGTCGCCATCTGATACTCATTCTACTTGAGTGTGGGTTTAGGGTTTAGGCAATTGACAAAATAATTGATGGAATTTCTAGCAAATAATAATAATTTATGGAACTTGAAAATCATTTAAAATCAAGCAGAAATAATAGTTTCCACTTCAAATTACCATAACTTTTGATCCAAATATTATCACACGATGCACAAGTACTCATTTCAAAGCTATGAACATGCTCTATGACATGGGTTCCAAGGTGATCTGAAATCATTTTGAAGGTCAAAATGCATTTATTTATTTATTTTTTTTACAAAACATCCTACTTATTTTAGGTGTTTTTTTAGTGCATTTGAGTCTGACTTTTTTAAGGAAGGTCTTGAAAGTAATTTAGAGCCTAGTTTAAGGGGTTTTTGTAATGAGTTTTTTTTTTTTAACAATTTTTAGTAACTTTTACTATCTTGAGAAAAAGGGCTTTGGGGTGCTATTTACATCATTGTTAAGTTGCTAATTGGAACTTACAAGATTATGTGTCTTTTTTGGATTTAGACAATTTTCCTCCTTGTTAATTTAGGATTTTGTTATTAGGTTGAGGGTGATAATTTTCTTCCTTAATTCTTTCATGCTTTCCTCTGCGCCAGAGTTTAAAAAAAAAAAAAAAAAGGCGTATTTCTACCCAAAAACTCACATGAACACAATAATCTAATGTTCTAGGGTCTTATCTATATGTTGAGACCTTCTCTTCCCTCCATTCTCTTGGTTACAAAAGCCCAAGGTGGGCCCCACAGATAGACTCACCCTGAGGTGGGCCCCACAGATTGACGCACAAGTGTCTTGCAAAAGGACCTCTCTTTATCTTCGGATCATATGTATTTACTTGAGAGAGTGAAAGAGAAGAGTCATGAACCATGAGTGGTGAACCAAAGAATATTTCCTACGTCCAGCCAGATGGGTCTACATAAGATGGACCATCTCGTACGTCTGGTCATTTGTGGATACCATCTGCCCAAAAAGAAAAATGGACCCATTTGTCATATCTATTAGTCCAATCTAAGACAATGAAATTAGGGAGGGGGCGACAAACATGGAAAGGAAATTTCCCTTTTCACGAGCAGCTTTCTCCTTGGACTGTCTAAACGAAGCCGATGCCTTCCGACCTCGAAAATGATATGGAAGAAGAGTGTTTTCGAAATATTTGTCCAGTCCCTATCCACCTTCATCAGGAATCAACACAAATATACTATCTCACTCAATCCTACTTACCTCTAATAGACAGGAAGATGGGCGGTCAGTTAATCAAGGATTCCAATCTCCCAATCTCAAAGTTGGGTGGGAAATGAGTAGGTAGCCTTGGATCCATTTTTTTGGGTACAAATGAGAAGCTTCATTAAATGAAAAAGGAGAACAAAAGACAAACAAGAAGCAGGGCCCAGCAACATAAATAAAATATGAGGTTGAAGGCTACTTTTTGTCCTTTTGATTCCATAGGCTTCCTAGAGTGTTTAATCAAATGGCCCGTGAGTATGCTAGGATAGGTAATGGAAGGAGTTCGTTGTAGGTGCTTGAATCCATTTAAAATTACAGTTGGATCAACTATGAAAAAATTGAATTTTTATTTCGCCCCCCAAAAGACCAAAGAATATTCAGAAATTCTAAAATATTATAAAATGCTAGAAAACAATATTATTTTCATTAGTAAATACTTTAAACTAAAATATCACCCCCTAATTTATAATATTTTGTGTTGTCTTATCTAAAATTTATAATATTTGTTCTGAATTAAATAGATTTATATGTATTTATTAAAATAAGTTGAAATATCACAAAGTTTCAATTATGCACTGCAACAATAACTTTGTTAGTATTCAACATTTAAAGTCAAGAAACAATCAATTATAATAGTGCAGTACTCAATTACTCAATTATCAAATAAATTGATAGTGAATTGAAAGTAACATTTACTAGTACATTAATATTAATTAATTAATTAATCAATAATAACAACGGAATATGGACTTAGGAATATTGTAGATAATGATGAAAGAAGCCTTTATATGAGAATGCATCAAAAACTTTCAAATCACTTGAGTTTTGGCGAAGAAAGAGACGTGAGAGCTTGGGAACAATCTCAGAAAGA
Organism: Persea americana; assembly: GCA_029852735.1. NCBI lineage: Eukaryota > Viridiplantae > Streptophyta > Magnoliopsida > Laurales > Lauraceae > Persea > Persea americana. The sequence continues at coordinate 6,607,063 of CM056813.1, forward strand.
TCCACAAATGGTTTGGTTTAGAAAGAAGGGAAAAGAAACTTAAAATAAATTATATTCGACCGATATTTTAATTGTTGTTTTCAAAATAACAGCCATTAGTACCGTTGGAATGACATAAGCCGTTACCATTTCACAAGGGCTACTATAATTCGGTGACAAGCAATTTTTTATACAGTATAGTTCAGAGGTATCACATCACCTTAGTGGACTGCATGAAATCAACAGTTTTGGATCACTGAACAACAGGCCTGGAGTCTAATGAATGGACCTTCTCCATCTTCCATAAAAATGAATATGATGATGATGATGATATAAGTTAGATTAAGGAGCTATTACCGAGAGATAAATGCAGGAGGCAATGACAAAAGTCCAGTAACGGCCGAGATGAGCATCTGCTACATAAGCACCTAAGATGGGCATCATCCAAACTGTACCCACCCAGTTTGTGACATTATTTGCAGATGTAACAGTGCCTTGATGTAGCTTCTTTGTCAGATACAACACAAGGTTTGATGAAATGCCATAGAACGCCATCCTCTCGAACACCTCATACACTAGTCACGGTAACAAGTCCAAACAAAAAACAAAATACACAAGCCAGCAATCAGCAGCATGCATAATTGATACAATATAAAATCCATGAGGAGACAAACACTACACTGGCCCTACATAGACAATTCACATGAGAGAGAGAGAGAGAGAGAGACATCACATGAGCTGGCCTGTAAGGACAGGGACCGAGCTGGCGGAACCCACGATGGTGTCCCCACACCTGAGGGGAGGGCAGAGCCACACCGCCAGCAGGAGGTATTGTGTACACTTCAAGAGACGGACCAAGGCGTAACTCCTTCCATGCATTTGTCCCACATCGAGTGTGGACGCCTCCCACCCTTGCTATATTAGCCAAGGGCGTAAGACAAGGATGTACCACCACTAGCACGTGCTCTTGGTGGTACACCCTTGTCTTACGCCCTTGGCTAATATAGCAAGGGTGGGAGGCGTCCACACTCGATGTGGGACAAATGCATGGAAGGAGTTACGCCTTGGTCCGTCTCCTGAAGTGTACACAATACCTCCTGCTGGCGGTGTGGCTCTGCCCTCCCCTCAGGTGTGGGGACACCATCATGGGTTCCGCCAGCTCGGTCCCTGTCCTTACAGGCCAGCTCGGTTCAGGGTCCCGGTGGGTTTCGTCCTTACAGGGTCCATTTTGTGGAAATGCAATCTGAAATATGAAGAAACTGAAACATAAAAATTTTGAGTGAAATCCAAGCAGTAGTGTTTTTCCTCTACGATTTCAACTTTCATGAACATTTTCAATTTTTTTTTTTTTTTTTGGCACTTGTAAATTTCAGTTTAGCCCTAAAATTATAATTTTTCATAAATCGTACAAGCTTCAATTCATTGAGTGCCAGACTGAAACTTGTAAGAATTATGAAACAATTTTAAGAAGAAATAGAAATTCTATGAAATCTGTTTTTCTAGGATACTTGTTTCCCATGTGACATAAACTCAAATCAAAGACTTCCTAATAACATGATTCTAAATGTTTGTCTTTGACACAGCAGTGCACATGGGTGAGGGTGAGGGTGAGGGTGAGGGTGAGAGAGAGAGAGAGTGAGTCCTATAGCTAAAATAATAGGACATTCTCTGCATCTCCAAACCCATATGCTAAAAGCTGAAATGCTGAGTATTTGAGAGTGAAAACCCAGCTACAATGTCTCCACAAACATTTCAGATTCCATAAAACTTCTTCAGCTTTTTAAAATTATTTCACTCCATAATTTTTCAGTTTTCTGTCCAGTCCTCAAGTCAATCACTTTCTCTGCGAGATCTCAACTTCCATGCCCCATAAATAATAAAATTTGTGAAAACGTTTTCCCTACAAACCACAATTCAAAGTCCAAACAAACTCAATCAAAAGAACAATGACTGTGAACCTTCTTGTCTTTAACACATGAAGATTCACAGAAAGAATATTTCCCTTTCCGCGCAAGCCCAAGTGAATTAATGGGTCGTTTGGATGTGGAAAAAAACCAAGCTGAGAGAGCTATCCTCCACAGTACAAATTTCCACCTTCGTTTTCTCCCCATCAAAATAGACATCTTGTATATACAAAACCACCGTTGAAACCGACTTAAAATCACAAACAGAGAAGAGTAGCTTTACCTACTACAAAAGAGCAAGCTTTCCATCCTCCTCTCTTGGATCTAAGGACAGGGTTTCCTCTGAGATCAACCGTACCATCTTGGGTGAAATCACCACGCGCCGATTCTAAGCTACCAACAGTCATGTTTGGTTTTTGTTCTTACTAGTTGCTAGTTGCTGGTTGCTGCTACCAAACGGTGCAATGGAAGCCCTATTTATATACAAGGTTCATGACGAGAGTGGTCCACTTACCAAAGTGTCATCCAATCTATCTCCAATATATACATTAGGGGTGTATGTGGATCGGATTGGTTCGGATTAGGCCAAATCCATCACCAATCCGTTGCCTACGGATTGATGGATTTGTAATCCGTCACCAATCCGTTACTGTTGAAATCCAATCCGATCCGATCCGTGGACGAGCGGATCGGATCGGATTAATCCGTTCAATCCGTTACTGTACAATACATGTAAAAAAAAAAAAAAACCCCATGAAAAAATTCGGATTCTTCCTCTACTCTCAACCATTCTAAGACTCGTACTCCAACAATGCAATGAATAAAATAAGAAATTGAGAGATACTATAAGCAAGACAGATGGATGCATATGTAATCAAAATGTTTCACAATGTACATAATACTCACATGTACATAATACCCCATATGAGATTGGTGGCCATATTCTTTTGAAATGATCTAAAAGAGATAGAAATGTTCAAGTGGGAAAATGAAGGAATGAGGGAGACAGAAAGGTAAGAAAATGCAAGTGTAAGCATGTGGAAGATCAGAACACTAGTTAAGAGACTTTCAAAGGGTGGTGGTGACCTTTTGTCACTAAGCTAACGAGAATAAGCAAAATAATTGAACGTTGAAAGTAACTTGATGGGTTTTGGAATCCTCTTGGATCATTCCTAAAATATCATCAGTGTGTCCACAGCCAAAATTCAAATTGCAAAAAAAATTATTATCACTTAAATACACTGTGACATATATTCTAAATTTTTTTCCTTATTTTAAAATTAGACACCCAATTTTTATTTAGACCCCTTATATATATTTTATTTATATTTAATGACAACGGATCAGATCGGATTGAATCCACGGATTGAGAGTGAAATCCGCCACCGATCCGTTGCTAACGGATTACACAATATCCAATCCGCCATCAATCCGTTGGCCTTCGGATCGGATTGAAATCCGCGGATCGGATCGGATCGGATCGGATTGACGGATTTTTTGTGCACCCCTAATACACATGTTCTTTTTTTTTCTCATAAATGTATGTAAAGTCGACGAATCTCATGCGCTATGCTTCCGGCATCCAAGGCCCTTGGTCAAAATTATATAAAGCCCTTTTCTTCTAAAGACTGAATCCTCTTAAGAGCCCACCTATTGAAATCTCTACTTTGGTTTCACTCTTGAATTGACATTTGATAAAAAAGAAAAAAAAGGATTGATAACAAATATGTATAAGATTGAGTTGATCACTTCTTTATCAAACAATCAAGCCACCTGTATAACCAATAAACTCATATTGATAAAAAATTTGAGAATGCATGTTGTGTGTGAGGGATTTATAACAAACGTTTTGGTTTTTAATAATTGCCACACTATGGAGTTCCTCCTCTATCTCACGACGTTTTTGGGTTAATTAATTTTTTTAATGGCATGGATATCCATGAGATCTTTGACTTAATAAAACGAATCCCCCGGATGACACCAGCCAAACCCATACAAATAGGCATGTCAATTGAGCCCGTTGAAATAGGTGCCCGGCCTATTCCAAGCCCGAAAATATAGGGATTTTAAAAATCTTGAACTCCAGTGGGTTATATTTGAATAATGATTTTAAAGCCCGGCCAAAATGGGAATGGGAATGGACAGAATAGGCCCGGCCCAGCCACAAGGAAATTTCATTAATTTTTCATAAATTTACTGAAACATGCGTTGGATTAATCACCCCAAACTTGTTATAGTGATTTTGATGGTTGCTTTCATGAACTACAAATCTACCAGCAGTCTAATGAAAGAGGAATTTTTTAGTAATTTAGTTTTTTTCATAAATTTCATACTTGGGTCTATAAAGCTCAAATCATAGTATGAAATTACTAATGGGCTTAAATGGAAGACACATGGAGTCCTGCCATTTCCAAGATGGAGTACTTAAATCCTGGCGTATATATGGAGATCATGATCCGGATCCAAATTCTAATTCCTCAATCTTAATTCGTTAAATGAACTCATGCCTGGACGCATGCCAGTATGAATCAGATCCAGCTCATTAACAGCCCTAGAAAATGTCATGTGGAAGATGGAAGGACATCAGGTGGCCCCCTCAGACAAAAGGAATTATGTAATTGGCCGCCCTAGTAAATAACCAATATTCTTTCGACTTCCTATTCTCATGACCAATATTTTGGTTTGAGGGGGGGTGATGATAGTCAAAAATCAATTTCCTACTCAACTCTAATGTTTACAAAAATATACCCTAAATCTAGAAATTATATAGGCAGAATAATTTCAGAATTCTAAAGAATATCATTCAAATGATCACTTAATTTGCATAATAAATTAAAACCATTCAAATGATCACTTAATTTCTGTTGATTTGAGGACTTTTCGAGAGAGAGGGAGAGAGGATTTCTGCCATTTCTTTGAAGTTGAAGAAAGGGAGGGGGGCTTGATGGGTTTCTCAAATGGGCGCTGCGTCAAATGGGCCTAATAGCCTTTATGGGCCTTTTCAGGTTGGGTGGGGGCTGAAGCCTCCGAACCCCAGTCCGCCCCTGCCAGCTGGCCCAGCGGACATTTGTATGAGACAAGATTTGATGTAGGCCTGTTCAATTTAGGGTCAGGATTAGGCAACCCCTGATAGACCCGCTAATATTCGAGACGAGGCCCGCTAATATTCGAGACGAGATTGGACAGTACAAGCCCGGCGCGTTTACAGGTCTACATACAAACCCACATGGGTCAAATTTGAGGGGGTTTTTTTATTTATTTTATGCCTAATCTTTTTGTTGTGTTCGTTTGAAAAGACAATTATGACCCCGCTCTGTCTACTGTGTGTGATGTAATGATGGATTTTACAAGGTGGAAAGCATGGAGTGGGGAAGTTTTTAATGATTTCTACTTTATTTTTCCACGGTCGCGGGATCACCACTTTAGAAAGTGGGAAGTTGGGAAAGTAAAATGCGACTTTTCGTCTGGCTGGAGTTTACCACACAGACCGACCACGTGATGTAGAAAAAAGCTATGGTGCTGAAAGTAGGACTATAATTGGGCGGCCTCATCCTCCATTTCGACTTGCGGCCACTTAATTAGGCGGAGGAATTTTTTGAATTCTTATGTTCGGAGCATCTGCAAGTGGCCTTGATTAGGATTTGATTAGAATAAATCTTTTAGATGGCCGGTGCACTAAAAAAGATCGCTTAGTTCTAACTGCACATAAAAGATCCTTACGTCAATTTTAACTTTTTGTATTTTTTGCTTTTCTAACTGAACAACAATATTGTCGCTCGTATCTTCTTATTCCTCTTCTTTCTTCATTTTCTCTCACATCCTTTCCTATCTGTCCCACTCTATTCCTCGCCCAACCCACCACCACCCACCCACCAAGTTTTTCCGGCAGAATCCTCTAATAATAATTTTGTTATTATAGTAAAATGGAGGAAAACGCAGCCTGAGAAAAAGTGACAAAATAATTGGTTGGTATATGGTGTTCAGGTTTCTAAGAAAGGAGAAGTATTGTGGAGGGTTTTGTAAGGAAAAACAACAATCATATAGATCTGTAAACTTTAATCATCTAAGATCCTCCACGTCAAATCATTGAGAGATGTAATGCGGAAACATACCTTGATCCATGACGTGATCTTCTTCGCAGGTTATTGATCTTCCAATCCAATATGGCTATCCAGAGAAAAACCCTCTTGATTCTTTCTGATGATGGGATGTCAGAGAGAATAGGAACTCACCATATGAATTGGGGACCATAACCCTAATATATAATAATAAGAATATCATAAGTTTGCTATTTCTAATTTGGCCCCTCATCAAATTAGATATAGCATTCTGGTATCTACACATTAATCCCATGACAGTTATACCCTTAAGCCTTAGAACTTTAAGTCTTAATTAGATCACTTTAATTTAGGCTTAACCAAAGATAGCATAACACATTTAATATTTACATGTGTGGCCCCACATGATGGAATTTTCCAACAATCTCCCACTGGGCCATATATGTAACTTAACAAATGTGTATGACTGTATGAGCTCCAAAAGTTTGCTATCATAATTTTAGGATATATCCGAACAATCGCGTCCATTGATTATACCATTATAGGATCAAAGTGGTTTTCGTCACATTTAAAATGACTAAACCCATCAATGGTCACATACAACAATATAACCAAATGACATAGATCAATCATGGATGCGTAGCATGGAAAGTACATGCAATGTGATCTATACATGTCTATTTCCAACTGGTCCTACTGTATTCCTTAGTGAGATCAATATTTAACATAATGTGACAGAATGAAATAAACTGAATACTTTACTTTCTGATCAGAAAAATATTCAAATACATAAATGCATAAGTATCTCCAAAATCAAACATAAAGCAATAAAATAAAATAAAATAAAAATACAAACTCCCACTATAATGTGATATCCTCACACAAAATAACACCCATATGAGCGGTGTGCTCATGAAAGACCTTAGGTGGTAATCCCTTTGTAAGCGGATCCGCAATCATGGAGTTTGTCCCAATGTGCTTTATGGATATCTGTCCATCCTGTATTCTCTCCTTCACAACTAGGAACTTAATGGCAATATGTTTTGATCTAATTGAACTCCTATTGTTGTTGGAATATAGCACTGCTGACTTATTGTCACAATATAGTTTGAGTGGTCTTTCAATACCCTCCAAAATTCGCAGCCCAGTGACAAAATTCCGCAGCCATATTCCATGGTTGGATGCCTCATAGCATGCTACAAACTCTGCTGCCATGGTGGAATCAGTTACGAGTGTCTGTTTGGCACTCCTCCAAGATATAGCTCCACCAGCTAACAGGTAGATGTAGCCTGATGTGGATTTCATACTGTCTTGGCATCCAGCGTAATCGGAGTCGGAATACCCTATGATCTCCAACTGATCCGATCTCCTATATGTGAGCATATGATCTTTTGTTCTCTGTAAATACCTCATAACCCGCTTAACTGCTTTCCAATGATCCATCCCAGGATTGCTTAAATATCTGCCTAACATACCAACAATGTACGCAATATCCGGACGCGTACACACCATAGCATACATTAGACTCCCTACAGTTGATGCATAGGGAATCTTCTGCATTTCCTTAACTTCAAGGTTAGTTTTAGGGCACTGATTTAGACTGAACTTGTCTCCCTTAGAGACAGGGGTGTCACCTAGTTTGCTGTCCTGCATGCCAAACATTTTGAGTACTTTATCGATATAGCTTCTTTGTGATAATCCAAGAATACCCCGAGAGCGATCTCGTTGTATCAGGATCCCTAAGACAAAGGAGGCGTCACCAAGATCTTTCATCTCAAATCTCTTTGATAGAAATCTCTTTGTTTCATGCAACATGCCTATATCATTTGTGGCAAGCAGTATGTCATCGACATACAAAACCAGGATTATGTGCTTACTCCCACTGAATTTGTGATACACACAATTATCAACAGCGTTTGTCTCAAAACCAAACGAGATAATCACTTGATGAAATTTGTGATACCACTGACGAGAAGCTTGCTTGAGTCAATAGATGGACTTTGTCAATTTACAGACCATATTCTTTGGGTCTCCCGACTCAAAGTTTTCTGGCTGCGCCATATAAATTGTTTCGTCAATGTCACCATTGAGAAACGCTGTCTTGACATCCATTTGACGAAGCTCAAGATCAAAATGTGCAACAAGTGCCATGATTGTCCTAAAAGAGTCTTTCGATGAAACTGGAGAGAAAGTCTCTTTAAAGTCAATCCCTTCCTTTTGAGTAAAGCCTTTAGCTACAAGACGAGCCTTATACCTTTCCACATTACCATTCGAATCCCTTTTGGTTTTAAAAATCCATTTACAACCAATGGGCTTCGCACCTTCTGGTAATGGGACAAGTTCCCAAACTTTATTGTCTTGCATAGACTTATACTCCTCATTCATGGCAGCAATCCACTTCTGAGAATTGGAACCTTGCATGGCTTGATGGAAGTTGATTGGATCATTTTCTACCATTCCTGTTTCTTCCTCATGTTCTTGGAGAAATACGAAAAAATCGTCCGGAATAGCATTTCTCCTTTCTCTAGTGGATCGCCTTAATGGCACTGGTTCTTGAGGTTGTTGAGTTTGTTCCTCAGGAACAATTATCTCATCTTGAATGGGGGTTTGATTAACATTTTCTTGTTGAGGATCCGGATTCGCTTCTTGATCATTGACAGGTATAGAAACCTGCACATTGTCAAAAGCAATAGTGGGAATCGAAACCGATTCTTCCTCAAAGACAATGTCTCTAACCTTATTTCTCCCCCCAAACTCAACATCCTCAAAAAACGTTGCAGTCCCGTCTCAAAAATTGACCTAAGTGTGGGATCATAAAACTTATAGCCCCTAGATCGCTCAGAGTAGCCAATGAAGTAGCTGCTTATAGTTTTGGAGTCTAATTTCTTTTCATGTGGCCTGTAAGGCCTTGCCTCAGCTGGACATCCCCAAATGTGAAAATGTTTTAGACTGGGCTTTCTACCTGTCCAAAGCTCATAAGGTGTTTTTGCAGCTGCTTTAGTTGGCACTCTATTCAGAATATAAGCTGTTGTTTTGAGTGCTTCTCCCCAGAGTGACTCTGGTAGAGAGGAATGACTAATCATACTCCTTACCATATCCTTAAGAGTCCGATTTCGCCTTTCAGCTACACCATTCATGCTAGGTGACCCTGGCATGGTGTACTGTGGGACGATCCCACATTCCTCTAGGAAATTAGCAAATGGTCCTGGACGTTGTTCACCTGAACCGTCATATCTACCGTAGTATTCACCGCCACGGTCAGACCTGACACACTTTATTCTTTTGTTGAGTTGGTTCTCAACTTCAGCTTTAAATGTTTTGAACACGTCCAAAGACTGTGACTTCTCATGAATGAGAAATAGGTACCCATAGCGAGAGTAATCGTCTATGAATGATATAAAATACTGTTGGCCATTCCAGGAAGCCGTAGGGAACGGTCCACAGATATCTGTGTGTATCAATTCTAAAACGTCTTTAGTTCTATTGGCACCTAATTTCTTCATTTTGGTCTGTTTTCCCTTGATGCAAGCAATACAAACATCAAAATCTGTAAAGTCAAGGGAATCTAAAATCCCATCAGACACAAGTCGCTCAACTCTAGTCTTAGAGATGTGACCTAAGCGTTTGTGCCATAATGAGGCTGAATTATCTTTACTCAGTTTGCGTTTAGTGCCTCGTGATTCCATATGCAAGGATTCATTATAAGCAATAATTGTATCAAGCAAATATAAGTTGTCATATACACATAAAAAACCAGTTCCAACAACATTTGAATTGATAGATAAACTGAATTGATTGTTTCCAAATGAACAAAAATAACCAAACTTGTCCAATAAAGAAACTGAAACCAAATTCCGTCTAAAAGACGGTACAATAAAAGTATCTAATAGATCCAAAAAATAACCAGTTCCTAACAACAACCTAAAATGCCCTATTGCCTCTACTTCTACCGACTTGCCATCGCCCACAAAGATGTGTCTTTCAACATCACTTGGCTTTCGGTAACTCAGGCAACCCTGCATAGAAACACTGATGTGAGTAGTAGCACCAGAATCTAACCACCACGTGTTTCTAGGTACTGAAGCTAAATTTACCTCAGAACAGACCAAAGTAAGAAATGTACCTTTCTTGGCACGCCAAGCATGATACTTGGTACAGTCCTTCTTTACATGTCCAGGCTTGTTGCAAAAGAAACAACTCTCTTTGTCTTGCTGTTGTTTCTTTTGAGCTGGACCCTTAGCAGCTTCATTATTCTTTCTCTTTTTGCCCTTATCCTTAGAGGTGCTAGCCAAATGAGCACTTTCGGTCCTGTCTTGCTTCAATCTCTCTTCCTCTTGTACACAGTAAGAAATGAGCTCATTAAGAGTCCATTTTTCCTTTTGACAGTTGTAACTGACCTTAAATTGACTGTATAGTGCAGGAAGTGATATTAATACCAAATGCACGAGCAGGTCGTCAGACAGCTCGAGCTTTAGTGCCTTAAGCTTAGAAGCAATAAGAGACATTCCCATAATGTACTCCCGTATGTTCCCCTTGCCATTGTACTTCATAGAAATCAAGCTTTGCAAAAGCGTGCTTGTTTCTGCCTTATCGTTTTTCACAAAACGCTTTTCAATTTCAGTTAGGAACTCTTTGGCTTTGGTTATCTTGTCAGATACCGCACCCCTAAATGCCTCTGGAATGCCGCGCTTGATGATCATAAGACTCATGCGATTTGAGCGATCCCACTTCTCAAAGTTCCTTTTGTCATCAGGAGAACTTGCATCCGCAAGAGAAGCGGGTTGCTCAATCCGTAGTGCAAGGTCTAAATCCATGCAGCCGAGAACAATTTCTATGTTCTCTTTCCAATCCTTAAAGTTGGTCCCATTAAGTACAGGTATTGAGTTGATATTAGCAGATATAGTAGAAACACTAGCTGTAAAGAGAACAAAAAACAAACAGACAAGCATGCTCATGTTATCAACCAAATACTATAATCAATAAATTCAAATAATGGTAAGTCTCATCGCAAGGTACCTAGCACAACATTAATATCAAGTCTTTGGACAATAATATTAATTGTGAATGGTACTCTGGTTGTAGTGATCAAACATTGAGAATAATTCATGTCAAATAATAAATCTATCTTTGGATTGACTTATTATTCACATGTAAAAAACTGTGTAATCGTCACATGTTTACCACCACAGGTGTGTGTGCAATTCGGCCAAGTATTAACCTTCCTTTGGGCCGACTAAGACCCGCATGAATCTACACACACACAAACATCCAATATTCCTCATGAACAATCTACACAAGAGAGGTCACTTTAGTGACATGTTGTTTCAATTAGCCCATTTAGAATAATGGACTATTTTATTTAACCATAAAAGATATACCATAAAATATTTGAATTGGCGTTGAAGAAAACCAATTAGTTCTCTCCAATTGTCACAACATACAAAAGACTATATATGGTTTTTTTTTTTTTTTTTTAATACTTTGGACCACCAAAATATGTGCTCCCCCGGACCACCAAACCATCCATCATTATAATACCTCGGACCACCAAAACATGTGCTCCCGCGGACCACCATAGCACCCATCATCTTCCCCAAAAACAAAAAACGTTCTGTAACAGAGATCGATGAACATAATATTTTGTAGAAACTTATAACCATTGGATGAACGGGCAGATGGGGTCCACTCCGCATGGGGCCACCACCAACATGATCGCCCCTGGGTCCCCTTCAAGATGTGGGGTTGTGATCTTTGATGAGGTCCACTGATGGGTCCCACAACCGTCAGCCCCTTTCATGATTTGTTTCATCATGTTCTATTACAGAACCTTCATCTGGGATGTTGAGGCAGCGGAAGCATGGGACCCGCTTGATCAAAAACAAGATCAGACTGTGCTATGATGGTCGCCGAGGCCCCCTTTTGAAGATCTATGGTCATGATTACGATTGGTGTACTTGATCCATGGCAAACAATGGGTTCCATGACAGCATACAGAAGAGAAAACGAAACAATAACAAGAAGTCATCCAAGAAACCGAAGAAGAAGAAACATCTAGATCCAAGATCGATTTGTATTCCAACAGTTTTGATCTTGATCAGAAAAATAAAAATAAAAACAAAAATAAAAAACTAGATTCCCAATGGCTTAACATGGAGATGCTCTGATACCAATTGTAAGGAAAAACAACAATCATATAGATCTGTAAACTTTAATCATCTAAGATCATCCACGTCAAATCATTGAGAGATGTAATGCGGAAACATACCTTGATCCATGACGTGATCTTCTTCGCAGGTTATTGATCTTCCAATCCAATATGGCTATCCAGAGAAAAACCCTCTTGATTCTTTCTGATGATGGGATGTCAGAGAGAATAGGAACTCACCATATGAATTGGGGACCATAACCCTAATATATAATAATAAGAATATCATAAGTTTGCTATTTCTAATTTGGCCCCTCATCAAATTAGATATAGCATTCTGGTATCTACACATTAATCCCATGACAGTTATACCCTTAAGCCTTAGAACTTTAAGTCTTAATTAGATCACTTTAATTTAGGCTTAACCAAAGATAGCATAACACATTTAATATTTACATGTGTGGCCCCACATGATGGAATTTTCCAACAGGTTTGAGTCAGAAGATCTGGATCAGTTGTTCTGAGGCCATAAAAACTAACTACAAGTCATGGGTAGATGGGTTCACTCCTATGGGCTTGGGTGGGGACATGGACTCAATGGTTGTGCAGGAGTTCGGCCACACCCTCTTCAACATGCGCCCTGACATAGCCCTGAGTATGGCACAGACCATCTTCCAAAGCGATATGCAACACCTCCTTAGCCACATAAAGGTCCACTACCACATTATACAGAGCAACAAGGACATGGCGATTCCTGTTGTCGTACAAAAACGTTGGGGGCGAATCCATAGTCGAGATCATGCCTCCATATAGCCATTTGCCCCAGCTCAGGTCCCCTAATATTGTCATCCACATTTTGCTCAGGAAGATCTAATATGACATTAGAAAAGGCCCCTTTGATGGCCCCAAACACGAAACGGGACGAGTGGGGAAATAGAGAAAGAGGAGGGAGAAGAGAAAGAACTTCTGAGCCACAATATCATTGATCAATTGAAACGAACGACAATATCGATGCTTAATAAATAAATAAAAAAGCAAAGAAAAAAAAGTTAAAATTGGTGTAAGGGCATTTTCTTTGCGGTCCGAACTATGAGGTCATTTTCATGCATATGCCATTTAAGGGATTTTTTCCAATAAAATTCTCTTTTTAGTTGAAAAAAATAGCTCTTGAAGAGGGTTGGTTTTAGAGTTTTTGTATACATTGGGTATGTTTGTTTTCAAGATAAAGTTAAATGAAATGATATTCAGTGTCAAATAAAAAGAAGAAAGTGGAGCGAGTTAGTTGTAAAAGCACAAAATTATTTTTTTTAAATGTACTTTCAAAATGCACAAATTGGAAAAAAAATGTACTCTTAATTAGAAGGCAAAAAAATGATACAACAGGTACTCTTAAAAAGCACCAAATTACAAAAAATGTGATTTTACTCCCAACTTCCTCCACTTTCTTTTTCTCTTTCATTTGACATATAATTTAATTTCATTTTACTCTACCCTACAAACAAACAAGCAAATGTTAGAAATTTCCAGTTCTTGCAATCCTGAATTTAAGGCATGGAATGAGGCCCACCCGCTATCAAGTTTGAGCCGCTCAAAATAAACTCTCTCCGTATATTGTAGATTCCTAAATTTAACTCAAGAGAAGGTAGTCTCATTGTATGATTGACCACTTTAATAATAACATGAATGATAATGCATAAGATTAAATTAATCACATTTTCAATCAAATGGATTGTCTTGTTGTGGAAGCAACCTCTGTTGGAGTAAAATTTGAAAACATCTTATGCAATGTAAGGACATTTATTTTGAACAGCTTTGATTTGTAGTAAGTGAGCCATAGTCCACATTGGAGTTCCACACCTTCAACTCAAGATTTCTCTTTGTCAAAGATTTAAGGGAGACGAGATGTGACTAGTGTTTCAATTAAGGGTGGCAGAAGTGGAACTCCATACTAGGGACCTTGAGCCGCTCATAAACAATGCCTTGCCCTATGTATGAGATGTCTCCAAATTTTACTCTAATAGAAAATTTAGTATAAGATAATAATATAATTAGCACAATCTTATGCATTATTAGTCAATTATATTTACTCAGCACTTCGACATTTTCATAGAACTAATAAACCCTAAAGGGGTAAGTTTCATTTCAAGAATATGTGAAAAACAAAAGGATAACCTAATTGTACTCCTGCTTATTTGAACTCATATAGGACCCAATTCATGATCCCAGTCGTTCAATATCCTAATGAAATGATAAATCCAAGCCATGGAGTTTTATATTTAGATCCCACGAATTTCGAGGTACATGTGAAAAATGCAAAAATAGCTTAATCGTATTCTTTGAGTTTTATAAAGTCATATAGGCCCCAAGTTTATAATCTAAACCATTCAATGTCCTTATTGATATGACAGACCCCAACGTAAAAAGTTTCAAATCTTAAATCCTCACAAATTTTATATATATATATATATATATATAAACCCTTGAGAGTGAATATATTTAACCTAATACACTGTTTCTTTCTTTCTTTTTTTTTTTTTTTTTTTTTCATTGTTTCAGGCCCCAAGTTCATTATCCAAGTCAAAACTGTATTTTTCTCTCATTCTTACGATTAAAACTATGTAAAAGGCTAAATATTTTAAATTTTCATTAATGATTTTCTTAGGCTTTATATTTTGGTTCTTTGTGTAATTTCTATACACAATATATAAATCCTTATATTCACCATATATTTCATAAACTCTCAGATACTTTTTTATTTTTATTATTCTTAGAGGAAATATAGATCTCTCATGTAGTCATATATCTATCTTTCTAAAATCCAACTAAAGGGATAAAGAATGTGTATCGTATAAGCAATGTAAATTTTATCATTTAAAAATCGATATATTTATACGTTGATACTCTTCACAAATTTAGCTTCATACATTTATTGTAGTTCTTAAGATATTTGTTAAGAAATTTAATAGAATTATTTTTTGCTTAACTTTTCATTTTCTATGGTTTTTCTCATTTAAACAAATGTTGTTAAAAACAGAATCCAATGATGGATTTATAACACTGGCATTAGATTATAATTTTTCTGAGTGAATAACTTGACTATGAGTAAATAAGTTATTAGTGTATTTTACAAGTGAATAATTTGTTTATGGGCCAAAGTACAATTTGTGTGAGTTTCTCAGGATTCCAATGTAAGATTTTTTTTATTTTATTTTTTTCAGAATTCCAATGTAAGAACGAATCCTCATTTCGATTGATATGAATTCTAGAAATGGGTACTGATGGATTTATAGCACAAAATTAGACTATTTTTATAAGTGAAAAATGTAACAATGGTGCCACTGGACCATTCTCATAAAATAATTCTGTAAGTGAAATATCCATTATTTTTAAATGATTCCATTCCTTTATTAGGCCAAATAAGAATGCTTTTATTTTGAAATTGACCACAAATACTCATTTGGATTTTTATTCTTTTAATTTTAATCATGCTAGAAACTGAATCATTACATGGGAAACCAATTCAAACAGTTATGACAGATATGAAACTGTCTAAAGTGGATTAAGAAAAAACATACCTGGAACTGAGTCATTACATCAGAACCAGTGACCTCGATCTGCATTTCGAAAGTAACTACTAACAAAACTTAATTTATCTTTACTTGCTAGATAGGGAATCTTTTTGGCTTTTTATGTAAAAAGTGGATTTTTTTTTCTCATTTAGGGGATTAATTAAAGAGGTTGTTTTTTGACTTTTTTTTTTTTTTTTATAAAAAGAATGGGGGAATTTGAATTTGTGTACTTTTGATATGAACCCTAGTCTTTTATTGTTTGACAAATGGAGGCTTTACTTTACTTTAATTTAATTAGTAAATTCCCAAACAGGAGCAAGCTTGATCAAAAGCAAAAGACAAGCTCCAGCAAAACCAAAAGTGGATATCAAAAAACAAGCTCCGTCAAAACCAATGCTCCACCAAACACCACATTCATATTTGGAAGGCAAAAAATGAGAGGATTTTCCATGATTCGGTCTCTTCATTGCAAGATTTGTTAGCAGTAGTTTTGTTGAAAATTGGAAAGTAGGCTTTAGGGAAAAAGGAGTTTATTTCTTTTAATACTCATAATATTCTTGTTAATTGGGAGGCTTGTATGATGTGCAGGTCTTCTAAATCTATTAATTAATAATGTTAAATGGTGCCCGCTTGTGAAAGGGATTCTCAAGTTTAATGTGGATGGGGCAACTATAAGTAATCTGGGCCTAGCGGATATTGGAGGGTGCTTTGTAATTTTAAAGGTGATGTGTTGATTCTTTTTCCTAAGCCTAAGAATTAAGACTCTAATGAGACGGAAGTTCTTACTATTTTAGAAGCTTTGAGAAATTGATTCTTCGAATGTCATATCTTGGGTCTCGAAAAATGGTAAGGCTCCTTGAAAGTATATGTTTACATCCTCAATAAGATTAGAGGTTTGTCACTCTCAATGCATGTGATTTTCAAACATGTAAACCATGAGAATTTTGCAGGACCCACCAGAATGGAATACTAGTTCTAATTTAACCAATCAACATGCAGCGGAAATAATCAATCAAACAAAATAGAACTAGCTATCTACTAATCACATACCACAAGAAAGCAGACACAATATTTAGCGTGGAAACCCTATCCAGGGAGAAAAACCGCGAACCAGAAATCAAGAGTTCACGAACAGTTACAAGATATACTCACACGCTCTTTTACCTCAGTCTGTACCTCGACCTAAGGACTGTAGTTGTTCTTGTAAAGAATCCACCAACACGACATCTACCGTGCCCCATTCCTCTTACTTGATTTCCTCGTGCCTTATCAAATAAGATGATCAATCTTCTACAAGAGAGTAAAAGCAGCGAATACCTTCTAGAGCAGCTCTTCAGAACGATCTCTCCATGGCTCTAAAGAAAAATCTCTCTCTAAGATATCTCTAACTCAGATTAATGAGAGTGGTGTTGTATATCCTTGGGTTAAGAGAAACACCATATATATAGCCTCAAGTTCGTGCATAAGGCTCATAATCATAATCCACGCAGAATAGCAGTTTGTGTCAAACTTCTCATAAGAGTCTGGATCAGAATTGTCTTTTCCACCCACGCTCCCTATAGCGAGCTTATGTCTCGCTATAGTGAGACCCTGTTATGGAATCAGTCTGCGATACTCTCCACTCTCGCTATAGCGAGACATGTCACTATCTCGGCCTAACAAGTTTTTTATCAGGTTGACTTTTGGCCTAACAAACCGCTCGGCCAGGAACATTACAAATTTGTTAGCCAACCAAGGTGTGGATAGGAATGGTCATTTTATAATCTTTGAAGTTTTTGTATTGGTGTTTTTGTTTGTTTCCTTTTTGTCATAGGGGTGTGGTATAAAGTTCTTTTACCTTTCCTCATTCTTTTTTTTCTTGTATTTCCTTTGTAGTGCTCATTTGATCTTTTTAATATATATATATATGTTCAACTACCGATAAAATACCAAGAGCGGATGTGCTTTCATAAATTCTATATACTTATGCCTACACAAGTATAATCAAGATCTAATTATAGTCGTTAAGAATAGAGAGTCCAAAGGATGTGGTTGTCAGTAGTCTTTGGGATCTTATGAAATATTATAATGATAGTAATTAAGTTAGAATAAAAGACAATCTCTTGTTATTATAATTAGAATAAATTGATGCGGAGAGGTTAACTTTGCTCTTTTTTTAACTTCCTCATTTATCTAGCTTTACAGTTCTGTAATTTTCAGAAAGAACTTAAGATGATTCAGATATGATCGATCTTTGAAGTTTTCCATGGTACTAGGACTAAATTCAATAACAGTCCTTCTACTTAGCCAACTATTCATGGTCCTGTCTTCTTTCGCTAGTCTCACCATATTACTTCAAAAATTCAAATCGTATCTTCTCCATCATTGTAGTTAGATTTATTTCTATTGAGAAATAGTCTCTCGTTATGTTTAGATTAAATTGGTATTTTGAGGTTGACTAATTTATTTATCTTATTATACACAGTAAATAAGTTTTGTAATTTTCGTATAAACTTAAGACGATTTCGATATAATCTTTGAAGTTGTTCGTATAAATGATCAACTTTGATCCAATTACAAAAATACCTTACAATAACACTGGAGGCCTCGAGCTCTCTCGATCTTATGCATTGTCATAGTTTGAGAACTCAATAACTAAGTTTAATTTAAATTATAAATAAATAGTATTTTTACATAAAGAGAAGCCCTTTAAACTTCATTAATTGTCAAGGAGTTGAATGACTTGGCTGAGATTGGCTCAACTTATTTGAGAAAGTAAATTTTAGAGTGGACCTGACTTAATTAGTAGGAGAGAGTCGAATTCTTTGTGAGCTTTAAAGCCATTAATTGATTAATATGAACAAAATACTTAATGTATGAATGAAAGTCTTGTGGTTGGACGAATTAATTTCGGTAAAGAGACCTGCTATGTTGAGGTACAATTTCTTTGACTCGTCAGTGGGGTCAATATGCTAAAAGTTTACATAACATTTGCCCCGTAACAGTCAAAATTTAAATATTTTCTACAGAGTCATGCTTACAATAATTATGCGATATTATACAACCCAATATATTGCACAGTACGATGTGTGAGATACCTCATGACCTTAAGATGTCGCACTAGGGAAACACGCAAAGTTTGACCTCTCAAGAGCAAATGTTAGGCCTAAGGCCAGCTTGACTAGCAATATCCCAAACCTACTCCTATATAACTTTAACCGAAATTAATTTACTCTACTTTGAGTTTTACATGTGCATCATCTCATAATCAAAACAAGAGATTGAATAAGTTAGAGTTCAACTATTTGTATGCATGACTATTATATTCTACCACTCTTTGGTTAAGTGGTCGTTGTTCTCATCATCAGAGGTGTGTCCCAAATATGTTGGGGTCAACTTTGTGAATTATCTTTATCTATTCGGTTATATCTTTGTACGAATCTTTTGATAGGTTGTACTTCTTCGAATCTAATCTTACAACTTCCATCTATATCCACTTTGGTCTACTCCCTTTTTATGAGCCAGCGCCTTATACAGAAAGATTTTTCCTCAATGATGTCGTTCTCGACTTACGTTGAAAATGTCCCGACCATCGCAAATGATTCTTTTTTTCATTTATCGCCTATTGATGATGCAAGCTCTAAATGCTCCCTAATGCACTCATTCTTTTTAAAGTGCATTCTTCATTCTTCTTTATATTCTCTTCTATGTGACACTCATTTTATACATGTGTTGCTTTCTGACTGGCCGCCACTAAATTGAATGGCCATGATGATGATGGAATATCTACATATGGCTGGTCCGCTAGTTCATAATGAGACATTTAAATTCATATATTCGATGGTTTGCATGTATAACCAAAGTTTACGGCGAGTTATGGTTAGTTAGCGTTAAAAAAAAAAAAAAAAAAAAAAAAAAACCATTATTGGTGCCTCCAACCTAGAGGTGTAAAACCTGCCTAACCGACTGCAAATCGGCCTGCCCAATAGTGCCTGAGCCAGGTCGGGTTAGCTCATGAAAAATCATAGGTTGTGTCGTGATGTTCCCAGGCCTGCTAGGGGTCGGGCCAGCAAGGCCGATAGCATGACATTTGTCGTGCTAGGCCAAGTCGGTTCTGAACTGGCTGGGTTATTTATATATTGAAAGGGACTTTAGGGTTTTTATTTTGAAATAAAGTTGAAATTAATAAAATAAATACACAAATGAGAAATAAGACTTTAATTATTTTATGAATCTTGAAATAAGATAAAGGGCAAGGCTCTTCTAAGCGTGAGCTTAGGATAAAATTCCGAAAGCTCACGCTTGCGAGGCCCACCCTTGGTCCATCCAAATGGACCAAATACACGACCCCCTTGAATTGCACATGTCCATAAACTTTCGGTCAGATCCAAATTTACTGGACTGTTATATCAACTATGTACCAACCCGAATAGACTGTTGACCATTAAACTTTGGAGGCTCAGATAGAGATGATAAAAATCACGATTGGGGGTGATCTTTTGCAAAGAGGAAGGTCCAAGCGAGTCCTTGAAATCCCCCTATCCCCATATCCATGTGTGTATCCAGGTGGGCCTCACCACACGCTTAAGCTTACCTTATGCTAAACTTAAGGTTAAGAGAGCCGCCCCCTAAGATAAATGCACAAACTTTAATAAAAAAAATTATTTTATAAAATTAGGCTAGACGGGGCGTGCTGCAACTAGGACGCCTTGGCCCAACGCGGTACGCCCACTGTTGTGAGCCGTGTCGTGCTATACCACGGCCCAGGACATTCTAGCCCAACATGGCCGGATCAACGTCTCAAGCTGGGCCACGGCATGTTGACCGGCTTGTCAGGCTTGGCGGCCCAGCCCAATTCACACCCCTAGTACTCCAGCCATAGTCCATTTATCATACTTAAAGTTCTAACCATGTATTTGCTTTACATTTTAGTTAAGCAAGTGACACTCTTAAAAGAAAATATATATACTCACGTTCATATGACAATTTTATATCTATATAAATATATGTATGAAACGAAGTGAATCTAATTGAGAAATCAAGCACATTGCATCCAATTGATTTTGACCACTACAAATTGACATTGACTCCCACTTTATTTTACCAAAACGCTTCCTCTCCTCTTCAGTTCTCTTCATGCGTCCTAGAAATGGGTTGTTGTAGACCTGTGGACCCTAATCAGTAATTGATTTTCAGCGACTGTTCGGTTTATTTTTACTGGCTCCCATTTGGGCCGTTTTAATTAACGAGTCATTCACAAAACTTAAATGCATTTCTACACGTTCTATACTTTCCATCCGTCACATGGAGAGGATTTCAAAGGTCTGCTGGTTTTTTAAATTCCCCTTCTATTCCTCTTTTTTTTTTCTCTATCCCCATCTCTCATTTTTCTTCCAACCCAAACCCATCACAGTATCCACAGATGCATGGTATCTTCTCTCTCCGCTCTGGTTTTTTTAATTCCAACCTACTGCTGCTACTCTTGGATTTTAAGGTTTTTTATTTCATCTTTTTTACCATAGGCAAAACATGCATATGGTAAGCATACCCATACATTTGATTTCTGGGACTTTGATTTCAGGGTATGAATAATATTTGTTTCTTACAATCATACGAACATACTTATTCAAAGATTCAAGTCCTACTATTTGTGTCATCTCTTCGATTTCTCTATTATTTTATTAGTTGGGTTCAGATTATCTTTGGCTACATTTTTCCATGCCTCACAATTTTATGGTTAATCGAATCTATCATAGGTTATGAAATATGAAAGCGTCATTCACGAGTTTGATCCTTACTCCAATTGTCACGTCCTCCGAACCCGATTAGAGCATAAACAGGATCTAGGGAGTGAAATTTAGGGCTAATTAAAATTTTTGCCCTTTAGGCCCAAGGATCGTAAGTCCGTTGTGAGGATATTGTGTTCCAAACCTCAAGTAATATATAAACTGCGGAATTCATACAATTCGAGGCATTTTAAGTATCAAGACAATGAATAACAAATCTCATTTATTAATTTAAAGTTGCAAGGAAATAGCTAAACTAAAAGAGAAGATAATTTAATTACAATGGTCATCCCAATAACTAAGGCCATTAAACAAAATGAAGTCAATGACAGAAAGGTCTAACGATGATAATCAATGAAAGAATAAAAATCTAATAAATGTCCACGGTGCGTCACTCTCGTGCCAGGTTTGATGACGCTACTCTACGTCATCCACACGCCACTCTCATTCCTCCTCTGCTGGTTGGAGATCCTCTGGGATTTCCTCACCTGCCTGCTCCTCATAGTAGTCACCTAGGGTGTCTGCACACCAATGAACAGAGTTAACTACATGTTGAGCAATAGATAAGCAAAGTGCAATAAAACATAACATGTATCAAGTGTAAGAGTAGAGACAAGTACAAGATCATAAGAATACAAGAAAATGATACTAGGCATACGGCATGAGTAATAATAATCAAAATCAATAATAAGAGATCTAGCAACATCTAGCAATCACCACTATCCAAACAATGCAATGCAAGAATCAATAGGGAGACTCCAAGGATGTCCAAGCCACCTCACAGGGTACCAGTAACAATCCCAATCCGGACTACTGATACCAAAGTCTGGCTCCAGGGGGATCCAAGCTCTTGGTCCTGGGAATAGTAGCACGATCCAAGCCCGCTCCCAACTATTCAACGTTATGGACGTCTTCCAAAGCCAACTGCCCATCCCGATGTCCGAGTAATCAGCCCATCAATAAAACCTCAAACTGCAATTGGCTATGACATGCAAATAACAATAAAGTAGTGCTGACACAAGGGAAAACCAAGACAAGCAAGTCTGGCTAGTTTAACAAACAAGACAAGATCATAGGGATTATCTCTTTCAAAACAATACAAACAAGTCAAGCACACCTGATAATCCCATATAACTAGCCAGTCTTGTTTATCAATACTTGACACAGGATCCTAAGGTAGACTCTAAGTCAGGTCCAAGTCCTAATTCTATAAGGAATTATATTTCATAATTAGTTAAGTGTTTTACACCAAGAGAGTGTACAAGGAAACAGTAACAACAGATACAATCCATAAATCAAAGAGGAATTACAAACCAGACCTAGGCAAGTGGTGTCATCCCTGTATCCTACATGTTCTAACGGAGTACGTGTGGAATTGGACCATTGATGCTTTTAAAGAAATCCCTTGGTGTACAATCATGTGAAGCATCTATTGATTCGGTTCCATACACATTCAGTTACCCCATGTTTAATACGGAAATACCTAGACAGCTCATTAAAGCATACCAAGCTACATGCTTTGATTTCAATTCCATTAATGGTCACATGAAAGTGGGTTAAGGGTTTCCAACATCTAAGGCCCAAACCTAAGTTAACAGTCTTGTTTCCAACAAAACGTAGTTTGAATCATTAATCTCCATTATTACCTCATTTCCCGATTTTCAATCGTCACAAAACATGTACCATTGGATTCTACATTCACTAAGCTTTCCAACGGTATTTGGCTTGCGAAAATCCAACGAACGGTTCAAAAGTTATAGCCTTGGAAACCTGCCCAAATATCAGTCATATGCCGAGAGTTTGAACGTGCTCCAGGCCAATACACCAGCATCGTCAAATGTTCGAACGTACGAGAGGAACGTTTGAACATTTGACGCCTCGCGCCAAACGCCCGAAGTTCCCAACGTTCGAACATTCGAAATGAACGTTCGAGTGTTCCACATCTCCACACCAAACACCCGAAGACTCCAATGTTCGAACGTTTAGAATGAACGTTTGAACGTGCAGTCCCAGCCATTCATCTGCGAGTCTCAACGTTCGAACGTTCAAAGGAACGTTCGAATGTTCGCTCGCAGAAAACCCAATTCTGCTCTTCTTCCAATCTAAACCATTCTCACTCCATTCCAAACCCTTCCAATGGTTATACCTGTACGAAAATGAGCCACCATGCTCTCCCAACAAACCACAATCCATCCATTCATTAAACTTCCAAAATTATCCAAATTCCAAATTCAATCAAACCATTTCCAAACCTAATCTAACATGTTATTCTACAAATCAAATCTCAAAACAACTTGGCATTTGGGTATTCTATCATTTGATCAACATCAATCAATAAAACAAAACATCCATGTTAAATTGTAAATTGCATATCTAACTTGCCTCAACCAAGAAGATGGTAGAAATTGGTGAAAGTTCGAGGAGAAGCCTTCTACCACGAAACCCAAGAATCTAATCCGATCAAAAGTAACCTAAAACGCAAGGAAGAGGAAAGGAAAGGAAAAAGATCAAGAATAACCTAAATCTAACCAAAAGGGAAATGGTAGAAAAGATGAAGATCAGAAAAACTCACCCTAACTGGTATCAAATGAAAGAGGGAGTCAAGAGGAGGAAGATGTGCGGCTCGGATTGCGGAGGTGGTCTCTTCCAGAGGGAGTTTTGGAGTTTTGAGAAGTGAGGAAGAAGAAGGGCTGCTGGAGTTCTCGTTGCAGAGAATGAGATTAGGGTTAGGGTTAATATCTGTTTAAGGAGAAGGAGAGAGGAAAAAGGACAAGTTTACCCTGAAGTGGGTCCGGTGAAAGAATGGCCCACTTGAAGGGTTTCTAATCATAGGATTGCAACGAGCCAAGAGACAAAGATGATCAGCGCGACGAGATCTTTCCAACGAATCCAAAATCACGGCGATTAAAATTTTTCGAAAAAACACTCAATTTTCCCTAAATTACAAACTACCCCCCTGCTAGAGTCAAACGTACTCAAAATTGAACGAAACTTCGCGAATACTATTCTAATGCTAAAAAAAACTCGTTCATGATCTAAACCCACCTAATTATCTAACAATATAATTAACTATAATAATAACAAAATAAACGAGTCAACGAGCCTGCTATTGGGCCCCATTGACCCAGTAAGGTCACGGACCTTACACCAATTTTATAGTTACTCGGTGCGTTTCATGTCTTGATTGCTAATACAATCCTCATTTGTCGTCAAATGGAAGCCTTTTTTTCTTTTTCGTTTATATAGTTTTGATTTGAGTTCCTGTCATGATTCTTTTTCCATGGATTTAAGTTTGTCGTGGTTTGTTTCATTTTCTTTTCATTTCTTTTTTTCTTTATATGGTTAATGATGATGTGTTGTTGCTTTCAAAATCTTAAGAAGAATGAGGTATCTGACTTTTGAAATGGGTTTATAATTGTAAGTGCATATAATGTATTTTTGAAGCATGATATGATCACAATATTAAACTTTTCCTATCTTCTATGAAGTAGTTTGGAATTTATATCTATCTTCTATGAAGTAGTTTGTAGAGGATTTACATTATCTTGCTCTGCAGCAAGCGAACATTTTGCTACACTTATTCATTTTCTGCATCTTGGACTCATTGTTTAGAAATCCAGATTGTTTAGATGACAGAGCAGAGAGTATATAGAGGATACTAGAAAAATCCTAATTAGGTTGACCCTGAAGCTATTGTTTCTTTCTTTTCATTTCCTTTTCTTTTTTCTTTAATTTAGGCTTATTGTTTCGTGTCTCTTCCTTAGCCTTGATAAATTTTGATGGCACCCATTTTCTCCAAGATTCTCTGAAAGTGCATATGGATGGTTTACAAACACAAAAAATTGTATAAGACCATTCACGGAAAAAGTATAAAAAAAAAAAAAAAAAAAACCTATATAAAATGCCCACATCATAAGTGGATTAAATATTAGGAGAACATGTTGTTATCTCTTCCGCTGTGTTTGATAGGGTGAACTACCTTTCAATAATTATGACAATGGTTACACCTCATCAAATATGATTAAAGGGATCGCACTCATTAGTAGTCCGCCTCTCTCTTACTGCTCCATGACTGTATCTACTTTTTAAAGTTCTTTCCACACAACACTTCACTTTCTTATGTTGCCTTCCGTCCACACAGCTCCTATGGCTTATGTTCTTTCCAATTCATACTCTGTAACCTTATCTTGGATGGAGTTTTACACAAAATAGCTCTGATTGAACATTTTATTCACTAAATGCTTATTTGCTTTGCTTATGAGATAATCATTTCTAAGCCACCATTGCTTTTGCTCAAGCTTGAATGGATCTAAACTAAAAAGATGGTTTTCTTTAGGTTCTAAAGAAATTCCAGAAAATTAAGTTCACTGCCATTGATCTTCTGAAATGAACACCTTCTAGTAAATTGAGTGAAATCAACATATTTCTCAGCTTTGAGGATGGAAAATTAGTAGGCCCTTTTTATTTTTCATTTTCTAGAATTAACAAATGGAAATTCTATTAAACTAAAGAAAACTGGACATGAAAAAAATTAAGGTAATGCTAATAAAGTAGTAGACTGCTAACAATGAAACATTGATTTAAAGAGAGAAAGGAAAACTTGTAATCAACTCTTGACTTTGAAGAGTGTATATGCTTTACATTCCACTCTCTCAGAGTTTCAATTAAAGAGACAACAATAACTCAATCTTGGATAGCAGAAGACTCTGATTTTCTTAACAATATTTCTTGATTTTCAAATGAGGAGCCCTATGAATCGGTTTTTTCAAAAGCACGAACTAGATTCAACCACCATTGAGAAAAAAAGGAACGAAAAGAGAAAAGATTCTGAGTTTTTTTAGCATTCTACATTTTAGCATATTTTACTAGTTTTTTTTTTTTTTTAGCTCTTTTACTATAATAAATAGAAGTTTGTCCTGTTATCTACTGCAGCCTCTGTTTTTGTATATGGAACTCCTATAAATGACTATCAATTCATTTGAATAATATATTATAATGTGGATTAATAGTAAGTTACGCATGAGTTAAACATCTCTTTCATTCAGTTACTTGACCTTGGAAATTAGATGATTAAGCTTCAAGATTACTTGACCTATATATATTCTACATTTGGATTTGAGAATACCTAATGCAATGATTATTTATCTTTTTTATGCACCGTGGGCATGAAAACAAGTTGAACTTATTTAGTTTATTGGAATTTATCATACTTTGTTGCTTTTCAGGTTTTTCCCTATTTGTATAGGAGTATATCATGTTATATATTGCTCTATCGATTTTTATATTTTTGGAACTCCCTTTATTGAATGTGATCATTTGATTCATATTCTTAAGTGGATTCATACTGATTTATGCACGATTTAAACATCTCTGCCATCAGTCACTTGACCTTGGAAAATAGATAATTGGCCTTCAAGATTAGTTCACCTATTTTACATTTCTACCTTCTAATTTCAAAATAACTGATACAATCACTATTTTAGTATTAATCTACTTGAAGAAGATTAAGGCTGGAATGACAACATTTCTTCTTCTTCTGATGGATGGTGGGTTGTTGTCGAGCGGAGGTCTAATGGAGGGTGCTGGCTAACAATGACAAAGGGTGAATGCTCTCCTTCTCTTCCTTTTCGACAACGAAGACATCTTTTTTTTCTTTTAGCTCATACATATTGGTGTTTCTTCTAATTTCTTTTGTTGAACTTATCTTTGTAAAAATTCGTAAATTCATTAACAGAAGTTCTACCTGTGTGTAGGATTAGAAATAAGAGATTGCTATTTTTCGTGTGATAGTTTGTTTTTAAGTTTTTGTTACAATAGCTCATTTGTGTCTTTTAATGTTTTGTGCCTAATCTAATGGTGTAAACTGGATTTTACATACTTTAATACATATTTCTACTATATATGAAAACTCATTCACATTGCTATACTACAATGCCTTCCTAAAGATTCTTTTTCCTTTTAAATAGAACTTGCTTATGTTTGTATTTCTCTGTGATTTACTTTGTATTGAGGATGATGATTAAAATATTTTAAGCTTTGCAGAAATTTGAACTAGGATACACAATAGCAAATAATGCTCAATTAGCTGATGTAGCAGTGACAATTAGGTAATTTTTCTTTCCTTTTAAAAGCTCGAAAGCAAAATGCTCCCCAGATTAGTTGACTATCAAGTCCTATTATTCTCACTGTAGCATGTATATTATGCTAGATTCCTTTGGTTGGGGTTACAATTTCTTTGGCTCGACCAACAGTACCTGATCAAAGCCATACTATGCTTATTTGTGCGGGCCATAAGTTCATGGAAATTTGTATTTAGTTTGCATTTAGAATGTGGTCCACATTCGACAATAGATCTTTGCAAGAACACAAGTTAATTGTTTTCAAGTTTCCATATATTGATTGCTATTTTGTTTTATACACAAATAAGAACTCTTAAGTGATACTTGGTATTCATTGTTACTGAGAAAGCTTGGAGGTTTCCAGACAAGGTCATGAGCTGCACAATGCTTATGATATGACTCTATTACTTTTTTATAACATATTATTTGAACAAGACTTTTGAATTTGTAAGGCCTTTGTTCAAATTATCTATTTGAAACTATGACTTCATTTATTCCAGCGAATTAGGGCTTCTAATTCCAAGGACATTTAAAAATTATGTCCAGTAATTTTTATCTTTTTGGTTAATTGGGTTCTTCCATCTTTTTTTACACTAAAGAAGGTTATCTTCTTTATTTTTAATCTATAGTGACCGAATTGTGATATAACCTATTAAAGAGAGATTTGGTGATAAGTTAATTGAATTGACATAAATTTAAAAATGATGAGATATTTATGTGGAGAACTGTAGTGTAAATAGATGTGATGTACTTCTTTGTGATTCTGGTCTATGAGACCCCACAGTGCCACCGTTCCATATTTTGTCTATATTTTGCTATTTAATAATTGAAAGCTCATTTGAAACAATTTCATCTATTTAGGTACTTATAATTGAAAGCCTGCAATGTTGTTAAATGGTTGTTTAATGAGTGATCTATAATTGCAGATTTAACTAAAACAGTTCCTGAGGATCATAAGAACCAAACCTACAAACTGAAAAATCAATAGGGTGATTGCTACGAGAGAACGTTTAAGATATGAGTAGATTCAAGGTCGTAATCAGTTGGTACCAAATCAAAATAATGTTAGACATTTCTCCCAGTTTATGTTACATCATTTTTAGGATATTATGCCGTGATGACCCAACTATTCTAGATTTAATCATTGAGCATGCAGGATCTAGATTAAATCATTGAGCATCTAGGATCCGCCATCCTTGTTTTCACCATAAATAGAAAATATTGGGAAATTCACAACATAGAATCTTGGTTCTTAATTTTTTTTACAGGTGTGCTACTCATTTTTAAAGTTTTTGTACTTTTGCAAAATTTTTGTGATATATTCACTATTATGAATTACATTGCCTGTGCTGAGCAAAGGGGGCATTTTTCTGGTTATCATATTAGGCCATTTTATAAGAATAGCGGATCACATATTTATGGGCAGGTCAACTCCAAGGTGCCTACCCAAAAGCATGTCCCATCAATAGACATAGAAGGTCAAAATAGACTCATCATGATTAATATTGAATAAAAACTTGCTCGCATCAGATATTTGTATAATGAATGGCTCTTAATCTAGCTAGAGCAAGTTTGGGAAGCAATCCAAAGGTAAATGTAAAGATCAGACGCTTATCACATCCAACCTGTTTCCAATTTGGATAAAGACCCAGAAGTAGGCCTCAATGGACATCATACAGCTAAGAAAATGTAATTTTCTTTTGTCATATCAACTGTGCCTTATTAAGACAATGTGGGACAGGGCCTATGGTAGTGTGGCACTTCCATGGAAAAGCCAATTAAACAATGTCATTAATTGGTGAGGATATGATTGTCTGTGAGACTTCAATTCACCTCTGGAACAAAAATCTGAAAATTTGCACACCTTAATACATGGGTCCATCAGCCAATAGCTATTGGAATCCGGATCCTCTGAGGCTTTACCCCAGAGAAATCCTGAGTTAAAGGCTGGGACTCCATGGTGGGGCCAACCTTTTTAAATCCAAATTGATAAAAATGAGTTCAGATCCACTATTTCGTTGAAAAAGAGAGATACTGTTGCATTAGATTAAAATTTGCGAACTCTATAAAATCTCATGCTAGCTAATGCACCATTTCAATTTCTTCCTTTGAATGAAAAAAGGAAAAGATGAGATTTTATGTAGGTGGCAAATTTTGATAGTATGAATCGGTATGTCCCTGTTTCAACGAAACAAGGGATCTGGGCTCGTTAAAAATAAACACAATCTGCTGTATGATCAAATTTTATGTCAATTCGAATTTGATCCACCATTAGATGAACTGTTTGATGAAAAATGCGATTAACACAATTTTATTATATATATTCATTATCAAGCTTTTTATCAATAAGTCAATCCAACAGTGAAACAAACTTAGATTAATGTGAAATTTGAGGTTCCCCATATTCTTAATTTCAATAGTTGGGCCCCTCTATAGAGTCCCAATTCTTGAAACTCAGAATCTCTCTGAGTTAAAGAACACATGCATCACATTACAATCTCTAACATTCCTCCCCTATTGAGCACATGCATCACATCACAATCTCAACATTCCTATGCTTAATTAGTGTATCCATTGTAAACGATCCTGTTCATCCAGTGGGCCACACTTCATACATGGTTCCAGAAAAAAAGAGCCCACCAGAAACGAATGGCAGAATCAGATTCCAAACAGTGGAAGACTTTGGAAGTCTATTGAGCAATAGATGCTGGAAATACAACGGATGGTTATGTTTGGTTTGAACGTCGAACTCTGAAACTTGGAGCTCTCAGTTGGGAATGAGATAGAGCGGAAAGAGAGAATCTTGCCCACAATTGGATAGAGATGTATGACTAGAGTTTGATACTGTAAGGAAGAAGTCAGGAGCAGTGCTTTTCATTTCAAAAGGAGACTTTCTTTTTGTGATGTTTCTTGGAAAAACAGATGCACATGTATCAGAATTCAAAGCCAGGCGTAAAAGGCACTGGACACTGACAGACCAACTTGCGTTAGAGCTGGACGCACCCTATCTAGTTTGAAGTTAGAACCACCCATTGTCTTTTGACTTTGAATTTTGACCCTCCTCCTCCTCCTCCTTCTTCTTCTTATATTATTACTCCTTGAAAGTTGCATCTGCCTAATTATTGACACCTAAGATGGAGTTTAAGCCAGACATCTAGGCATAAAATCTTATGGGATCAAATTGGATTTGTTTTTATGTTTAGATGAAAGGGGAGGACCCAAAAATGAGTCTCAAACATCATTTTCTTTTTGTGAAAATACGGTAAGGGAAAAAGTACCGGAAAAGACCCCATAGGACGCCATAAGAAAGGTGAGGACCTACTAGGACTTCAGAGACGAAAGGGGTCCTCGTGTTGCCCTTTTTTTTTTTTTTTTTAATTTGTGTCATTTTATGATATGGTCGATATCGACCATTATGCGAAACTGTTTTTTATGTCACTTCAAGTTTGCATTTTTTTATCGAGCATTTTCATCGACTGCAACATGTGCTCATGCGATTTCCCCTTTTAGAAAGCACCAGAAAAGTCCATCACAGTGGTGGTTAGACTCCATTAAGAGGTTGGTGCACACATCAAACACCTTTTTATATTACATTATCTACCTTAAAACGTCATCAGCTTAAATCATTTTCAATATTGACTTGTTAGAAGCCCTAGACCTGTGAAAGATAACCTTTCTCTGCCCTAGGAAACTGTACCAGCTGGCAAGCACAAAATCACTCTAAGTATGTTCCATCTAAGGACTGGGTTTGATGTTTAAGAATAATGAAAACAAAAACAAAGTTGCAGCCTCGTTCCCATGAAAACTAGCGCTACACATGGGCGGTTCGGATCGGTTTAGCACTAAAACTAGCCACCAAACCGAACCTATCAGTTTTTGAATTAACCAATCTGATCTGACCGATGGAGAGGGTTTGACCGAACCGAACCAAAGTATTCGGTTCAGTTCGGGCAGTTAAACCATTTTTTCCTTTTTCTTTTTTTTTCTTTTTTTTTTAATTAGAAATTGAAAATTTCAAAATGATGACACCCCCATCCTTTGCATATATTCCAATGTTTAAGGCAAAGATAAAAATCCAACCAAATGAAACCCTAAGATATAAATAATCAAATACTCAAATTATACAATATCCAGTCGGTTCGGTTTAGGCGATGAACCGAGGGTTCAAACCGATAACCAACCGATCTAAGAAAATTCTATAATTCTCAAACCGTAAACCGAACCAATCTATTACAGTTTAGCGGTGATACCGGATTTTCTGTGTAGTCCTAATGAAAACCCACAAAGTTTTCATCTATGACACAAATGAGAGAAAAATGAAAATACATACCTCTACGTGCTTGGCAAGTGTGAATAAACTTTCAAAGAAGGCGCCAAATGATGCTTGGGACAATGGTTGGACCACCAAAAAGGGGATGCTTGGGACCAGTGGTTGGACCACCAAAAAGGGGAAGTGAAGACAGTGACTGTGGAAGGAGAAAAGGGGGGTCTTCTGCTTTTTGTATAATCGCATGGATGGTTAAATGAAAGGTATAGACATTTTGAATGGTCATACCCATATCTATGGTCATGGCTCGTAAATACGGACATCCCTCATCAGCAAAATGGAAATGACTGTGGAGTCTTTGCAATGGCTTTCGCAGACTGCTGTAGCATCAACTTTACGAAAGAAGACATCCCTTACTTTCGCATCAAATTTTCCAAGGAGATAGTCAAAAGGAGTTAGCAATTAAATGCTAATAGGCAAGGCCGGCTCGAGACAATTTAAGGTCTAAAGCGACAATCCTAAATAAGGCCTTTTCTATGTTTTAATATTGTTATACATATTTTATTTAAAATTTGTTTTTCTTGATTTTTTGTGATGAAGAATTACTAATTATGTTTTTATATTCAAGTTTTGTTAACCTATCTTAAGTCCACCTCCAAAACCCCATGAAAATTATGGGCCCATCCCCAAAACTCACGTGGAGATCTTAAGTCACAAAATCCAATTACCTATTTGGCTCCACCCCCCACAAACAAAAATACTAAGTCTGCCACTGGTGGGGCCTGGAGCATTTTCACCTGCTCACGTTGCGCATATACACCATGAGTAAGGATCATCCAAGATGGACTTCAGAGGTATGCCCCACGTATTGGATGTTCCAGATGCACGATGTTTATATGCACTATGGGCAAGTGAATAAATTCCGGCAGGGGCCCATTGTTTATCTTAAATTTTAAGATTATTATTAGGGTTGGAATTCCAAACTATAGATCTATTACAACCGCATCATGGATCAAATCTGAATGATCTTCTATCGAAATAGGATATACAAAAATAATGAGCAAGTCTTATAAAGAAAGTTCATGACTAAATGTAAGGTTGAGATTATATAATGGTGTGCTAAGATCAATTTGACTCTTAGCAATAGAAATATAAGAGGCAGATTTGGAAATATAATAAATGATAAATGACACTTTAAGGCCCCATGAAAATCTTGATCGTATCTTCTCAAGAGAGATTTATTATGGGGCCTTATATTTTGTGGAGAAAAAAAAAGGGGATGATAGTTGGCAAGTTTGTTTTTTTGGAATTTCAAACGATGTCAGCTGCTATTATGGGGCCTTATTTTTCGGGGCCTAAAGCAATGGCTTTGTTGGCTTTATGGTAAAGTCGGCCCTGCAAATAGGCTTGGTTTGACTAACTTTATTGACTTCCCATGAAGCGTAACATTGTGCACATATGTTGGTTTTGGTGACCGTAGCATCCACAATGAAGATGGCATGTGTTGCAGGAAGGAGCAGTATGGGAGTTTCGTGTTGTATTTTGCTCAGATTCTATTGTAGGAAGAAACTGTTATTTGGCTGTAGGATGTCATTGTACTTGGTTTGGGATTCCAATTACTGTAGGCTGTCATTCATATCTAGTTTCTGCTTGTATGTTGTTGTAGGCCGTCATTGTGCTAAATGAACAGATCATTTGGTGTAGACTGTCACTGGGACTCATTAGGTTTATTAAAACTGATTTTGAGCCCCTGTGAAAAGTGGAATGTGCTGTCTGAAAAATGGAATGTATTGTATAGATGTATTTTATTGTGTGGAATGTATTGTCTGGATGTATTTTGGTTTAGACTGTCATTGAGCCCCTGTGGCCTGTTATAGGTCTCTGATTTTGAGCCCCTGTGGAAAGTGGAATGTGTTGTCATGATGTATTTTGGTCTAGATTGTCATTGAGCCCCAATAGACTGTCACAGGTTTGATGAATCACGAGGAATGTTTGACCAGTTGTGTTGGTCGTTTAGACTTGCTAAGTGATAACCTTGTAAATAGTTTTCTAGCGATGAGGAAAACGGTCAATATCAATGATTTTAAGCGATCGATACTGACCGTGTCTGTCAATCGAAGCAATTTATATGTAAGTCATTAGTTTCTGCCGATGAGGAAAACGGTCGATATCAACCATTTTAAGCGATTGATACTGACCAAGTCTGTCAGTCGAACAATTTATCTGTAAGTCAGTAGTTTCTACCGATGAGGAAAACGGTCGATATCGACCATTTTAAACTATCAATACCGACCGAATTTGTCAGTCGAAGCAATTTATTTGTAAGTCAGTAGTTTCTACCAATGAAGAAAATGGTCGATATCGACCATTTTAAACGATTAATACCAACTGAGTCTGTCAATCGAAACAATTTAATTGTGACTCAATAGTTTATGCCAATGAGGAAAACGGTCGATATTGACCATTTTAAACGATTGACACTGACCAAGTCTGTCAGTCGAAGCAATTTATCTTTAAGTCAGTAGTTTCTTCCAATGAGGAAAACGGTCAATATCAACCCTTTCAAACAATCGATACTAACCAAGTACTCTGTCAGTCAAAGCAATTTATCTATAAGCCATTACTTTTTAAAGTTAGTTCAAGCAGGTGAAGGTGAACGGCAAGTCGTCGACAAGATCATCAATATTCTTGGGTTGAGTTACAACTGGGAAAGGGATCTATGAGTTTTTGTAATTTTTAATTTATAGTGCTTGGTTAAGTTCTTCCAAATATAAACATTGTGTCTCATTCACTTTGTGGTTGATTATTTTTAATCAGACTTAGGTTAATCAACTAGTTTAATCATTGGATTTGAAATCTAATATAGATACTACTCAAAAATGGACCTTAGCCTGCGTTAAGGCTGTCTTTCAATTGGTATCAGAGTCAATCTTTCTACAAGAGTGGCCCCACATGCGCTCAAGAGTACAACAGGCAGAGAGCACCCGCTGTAGATCTCACTTTGTGCGCAAGAGTTGACACGAGGCAGAGAGGACACGCACTCAAGCGCACCATAGGCCGCTCGAGCTTATGGCTCGCGGAAAGGTGAGTTATTTCAAGAAGCAACATCCTAATTTGTGTCAACTTGCTTGTTTAAGTTCTATCTTCTTTAGATAACCCTATTCAAGTCCCAAGGCCTATAAATAAGACTCTCTAGCAACCCTAAAAGCACTACTTCTCTTCTCTCCAATTCTAATCCTTAGAATGAATTTGAGAGATTTCTTCTCCAAAGTTCCATCAAGTGGTTGTGCTGAAGTTCAAAGACTTTGGAGTTTCTTTCTACTACTCTCATGAGTAGATTCACCTTGGAGAGGCTATCAAGGTGGTTGGTTCAAGCACGGTGAAGGTGTACGACAAGGCGTAGGCAAATCGGACCGTCCTTGGGTTGAGCTGCAACTGGAAAAGGAATCAATGAGTTTTTGTAACTTTCAATCTATAGTGCTTGGTTGTCTGTTGGCTTAGACAGTAAGGCTCGTGGTTTTTTCACAAGTAGAGTTTTCCACATATAAACCTTGTATCTCCTTCTCTTTGTGGTTGATTTTTTTTACTGGACTTAAGTTAATCAACTAGTTTAATCATTGGAATTGAATTCTAATAGAGATACTGTTTATTGGGACCTTGGCCTGTATTAAGGCTATCTTTCAAGGTTCACAAAATTATACTATATTAAAGTCAAGGGTTTTGAAGTTAATTTTGACTACAACCGCTGATTTTGACTGAAAGTTTTTTTCCATGTTCTACTTACAACTGAGGCACTTTTTTCTCTTACTTCCAACATGTAATTGCATTATAACCACTTAAGTCTTCTTCCCACTTTTCTCTCTCTGCCACAATTTCATTTTCATCCCAACCCTAATTATCCTCTTTTCTTCCTACTCCACTTCTCCTAACCCATTTCTACTCTACCGACTTTTGGATTGAGAAAAGAGATACTCTTGCAATCTTTTATGTTATTTTCTTTTTAAAATTTTGTGCTCTATCTAAAGCAAATCTGTGTAAGTTTAAGTGTATGAGGATAATTTTTCGTGATCTTTTTTTTTTTTTTTTCCTGATGGATCATAGAATATATTTTGCATGTGCATGGTTAATATATCCATGCTTAGCACGGATTCTTGTGCTAATTATATAATTAAGTTAATCAGAGATCCAGATCGACTTCTAGTCTTGCTTTAGGGGATCTTTGACTACTATGCACTGATTTTCAATTTGTTAATATTGATATAGGTGGCTTCTACTGAGGTAGGTTGGACCAAGTTGGTGTGGTGCTCCACATCATATTAACTATATCTTTTTGGGACCATGCAGGTTGGATCTATTGAAAAATGTTATATAATACAACTAGTGCTCCCAATAATTGGACAGGTCACAGAACCAAGTTCTAGGCCCGATTGGTAGAAGTGCGTGCGCATTAAGCAATGTGATTTTATGTTGAATAGCCCCAAAAGATGTGTGCCTACTTTGAGGATACATGTTTGAATATCATACTTTTTTAATCACTATAATTAATGTTATTTGTTTGGCTCAATTGAATAAATAATAAATAAACCGGGCCCCTGTATTGCCCATGTTCTACTGTGATTAGAAGTCTATTATCATAGGTCTACTGTGATTAGAAGTAGTGTTTGGGTGTAACTGGGTATTGGGCTGATATTATAAATAGAGACTAAGGGTCTCTATGATGTATAACCCCTCTTCTGATTGCATAGTGAATTCTCCCGTCTTCCCCGTGGACGTAGGCCAAAAGCCGAACCACGTAAATCTCCGTGTTTTTGTGTGTGCTTGATCTCTTCTCATAGGCCCTAGATCACAACAATTAATGTTAAAAAGCTTGACATAAGTCATAACAAGCACTATCTGTAACCCAAAACTCCGGGAAGAATCGAAATGTAACAGACTCCTGCCTCCATTATATCTCTTGTAATTAATTGTATAAAAGGAGAAGGTGCCGAATCTCTTTTTTAATTCAATGTATTCTACTTGGAAATATCAGGAAGAGCTGCATTATATGAAGTTTGTGACATGATATGTAGTGGGTCGGATAGTGATGTATACAAGGATTTAAATATCGTCAATGCGCATTGAAGGACACATGTCACATGCTGCACAATATGGGAGTGATGCATTGTTAATCATATTTTTTAATTACGGTATTGATTATATGTTCGATTTCGTAGTGGGACCAACTCTTATTGAAGTACAGTTTGAGACTTTGAAACCCGCTCAGATCTTTAATAGATAGGTCTGATAGGGATTTTCGGTCTTTCTACTAATAGCAAGTCTAAGCAAGACAGCCAAAGATGCAGACTTCAAGTCACAAGGTGCATGAAAGAGATAAAAATATGAGTCCGGATCCTGTGAGTATTTCCTCCACTGTAACAGTAAATGGACCAACCTACTATGTATCCGGGCACAGGGTGCCCACGGTGAGAGGAGGGATCCCGATTCAAGAATATACATGTCGTGCTATAGAAAAAATGGGCCCGGCATTAGGGACTGTCATGAATGAAGGTAACGAATTCAATATAAGAAGGGCAGAGGAAACAAGAGATGTCCTACACATTAAATTGGAAAACCTCTAAAACAAAATACCTCACACATCTTCTATATGCTTTAAGAGCTTTATATAAATAAAAACACTCTTGAGGTAGATTTACATTCCAAGTTCTTACTAGGAAAGGAAACCCATATAGTGGCTCATGCCCAAGGAAGAAAGAAGTTTGTTGTAAGCATAACAAAACCCACCTACATGATTCACAAAAAACAAACAACAATCGAATCAAATGACCTGTTTTTTTGTGTTGTGATCTAGGGCCTATTGAGAAGAAAACAAGCACACACAAGAACACGGAGATTTACGTGGTTCGGCTTTTGGCCTACGTCCACGGGGAAGACGGGAGAATTCACTATGCAATCAGAAGAAGGTTGTACATCATAGAGACCCTAAGTCTCTATTTATAATATCAGCCCAATACCCAGTTACACCCAAACACTACTTCTAATCACAGTAGACCTATGATAATAGACCTACTTCTAATCTCAGTAGAACATGGGCAATACAGGGGCCCGGTTTATTTATAATTTATTCAATTGAGCCAAACAAATAACAAATCTCCACCTTGGCGAACATTGAAGCTGATCCTCATGCACTAAACACGTCTCACCGTCTCCACCTGCCCCTTAGGGCACTCAGGTATTGAGCACACCAATCAAGTCCAAGCAATGCTTGAACTTGAATTTAAACCATTCCTTCATGAGTGCACCAAATCGCTTGTACCATTGTCCAGAAGCTTGCTTCGACCCGTACAATGATTTCTTTAAACTGCATACATGATCAGGAACTTTAAACTGCACTCTACCTGCACCGGAAGCTCCTTTATCTTCCTCATAGAACTGCTTGCATCCGATGGCCTGATTTTCCTCGTCAAGAGACTCCATCTCTTCAGTCATAGTTGCTGCCTGTTGACTACTTTCCAGTCCTTCCATTAATTCAAGAGACTCAGTCGTCAATGCGTATGCAACCATATCATCACGGCCATTGTCTGATGTCGACGCGTACGTCGTCATATCCTCGAAACCGTATCTAATCAGCGGTTTCCTTTCTCTCTGCGGTCTACCCGTCTGCGGCATCTGCGGCTCTATCTGCTGCATCTGCTGCACAGTCTGACGATCCCCTGTATCCCGGGAGGAGTCTGATGCACTCTCCTTCTTCACTAGGATGTCGGACTCCACCTGAACGGTGTCACTGCTGCTACCTACTTCTGTCCTCTCCACCCGCTTTCTCAATTCGAGTAAAGCATCCTCCTGAAATGTAACATCCCTGCTGACGATAAATCTGGGTGAATCTTGATCAATACACCACAACTTGTATCCTTTCACCCCAGAAGCATATCCCACCAAGATGCACTTAACAGCCCTTGGTTTTAACTTATCAGTTTTCACATAAGCCGGACAACCGAAGATCCTCAAGTTAGAATAATCAGCTGGATTACCTGACCACATTTATTCCGGTGTTTTGCAACCATTCTTTGTGTGTGGAGACCTATTTATCAAGTAGCCTGCTGCATTTACTGCCTCAGCCCAAAAGTCCTTGGACAATCCTGCAGTAAACAACATACAACGAGCTCTTTCCAAGATCGTTCTGTTCATCCTCTTTGCAACTCCATTCTGCTGCGAAGTTTCTGTAGCAGTGTAATGCCGAACTATGCTATGATCCGTGCAATAGTTCTCAAACTCTGTCGATCTGTACTCCTTGCCATTACCTGTCTTCAACTTCTTCACCTTTCTGCCAGTCTGTTTCTCAACCATTTCTTTCCATCGCTTGAATGTAACAAAGGTCTGATCCTTCGTCTTCAGAGTATAAACCCAAACTTTCCTTGAATAATCATCAATAAAAGTCAGCATAAACCGGGACCCGCCCTTGGAGTAAACCTTAGAAGGCCCCCATACATCTGAATAAACATAATCAAGGATACCTTTCGTGCGATGAATACCTGTCTTGAAACTGACCTTTCGATGCTTCCCGAAGACGCATCTTTCACAGAAATCCAACTTGCCTGTCTTCGTGCCACATAGCAAATTCCGATTACTCAGTATTGTCAATCCCTTCTCACTCATGTGACCCAGGCGCAAGTGCCATAAGCGTGTTGAGACAGATTCATGGTCATCTGAGGAAGACACTGCAGCTCCACCTGTAATTGTATTTCCAGACAAAACATATAAGTTTCCAACTCTATTGCCTCTCATAAGAACCAGAGCACCCTTCACAACCTTCATGACTCCACCTTCAGCTGAGAACTTACAACCATCGGAGTCCAAGGCACCAAGAGAAATAAGATTCTTTTTCAGATCAGGAACATGCCGAACTTCTGTCAACGTTCTGACGATTCCATCATACATCTTGATTTTAACTGTTCCAATTCCAACCGTCTTACATGCAACATTGTTGCCCATCAAGACACTACCACCGTTGATTTCTCTATAAGTGGTAAACCAGTCCCTATTGGGACACATATGGTAAGAACAACCCGAATCAAGAATCCATTCATCCTTAGGATGAATACCATTTTCAATCACAGAAAGTGCATTATCGGAAACATAATCTGATCTTCCATCTGCAATACTGACTGAATCATCATCAGATGACGAATCTTCTATTTCTTTCCCTTTCCTCTGCCTTTCGGGACAGTTTTTTCTGATGTGCCCTTTCTTATGGCAATAATAACATTCAATGTTTTTCCTGTTAGATCTATGTTTGCTCTTATTACTGGAGTCTTTTGTTCTTCCTCGTACTACCAAACCCTCACCCGAACTATCATTGTCAGCTGCAACCTTTTTCTTCAACTCTTTCGAATTCAAAGCTGCCTCTACATCCTTTTTGGATAGAGTATCTCTACCATACATCATGGTATCAACAAAATGCTCATATGAGGGTGGTAACGAGCACAACAACATAATAGCTTGGTCCTCATCATCAATTTCAACATTGATATTTTCCAGATCCATAATAGCTTTTGTAAAAGAATCAATGTGAGTTGAAACAGACGTACCTTCCTGCATTTGTAACGTGAACAACCGCTTCTTCAGATACAAGCGATTCGTGAGAGATTTTGTGATGTACAAGTTTTCCAACTTTTGCCATATGCCAGCAGCAGTTTTCTCTTGAACAACCTTTCGCAGTACACCATCGCTCAAAAACAGCAGAATCTGACCATACGCCTTTTCCAGCAACTCATCCTTCTCTTCATCTGACAATTTTTCAGATAGAGCATTCTTTCCCCTCAAAGCTTTATGCAACCCATTCTGGACCAACAAAGCATGCATCTTCAGACGCCAAAGACCGAAGTCATTATTTCCATCGAATTTCTCAATGTCAAACTTCATAGCCATTCCACGAATCTTTCACTAGAACTGTGTAGATCTGGTCACTACGAGCACGCTGGAAGAAACAGATCTGAAATCCGACTCTGGACGGCTAAGATATCGCAGAAATAAGTTTCTGCACTCCGATCAGTCAATCTCTTTCGTTGACTGTTGAACAACCAATCTTCTTCCACAACAGCGTAGATCTGCTCGCAACGAGTCCGTAGGTTCAAACGGATCTCCGATCAGACTCCGGATCGTCAAGATATCGCGAAAAACAATTTCAGCCTTTGATTCGGTCAAACAGCCTTTGACCGGACGAATCTGCTGACGTCAGCGATTCTGCAACAGGCTTTGACTCTGGGCTTCCACAAACGGGTCGGGCTGACCTGGACTGGCTAACAGGCTTCTGAAACGGGTCAGGCTTGACCTGACCTGAAATCCACCCGGAACTGTTTCGAGCCCAGGCCCACTACCCCTTCTTCTTCAACCGTTCTGTTCTGCAACAGAGGACGGTTCCAGAATTCTTCTTCCACGTCAACGGCGCAGGCGTCACGCAGCGCAGGTAGCGCTTCTTCTCAGGCGACGGCGGCGACGGTAGCGGCAGCGACGAGGAGTCCGGCGACAGGCGGCGGCGTGATGGCAGCGTTCAACAGCACAGCGTTCACATCAACCGGGCCCTTCCTGCTATCTTCTTCCTCTCCAGTTCCTGCGCAGGTGTTCAACAGCACAGCGATGCTTCTTCTGCGGTTCTGGCGATCTTCTTCTCCGGCGAGACCAGATCCCCTCTACTTCTCTCTTCTCCGGTCACTGCACGACGACGAGAGCAGCAGAAATCCGGACCTCTTTCTGCACGACGACGAGAGCACGACGACGAGAGCAGCAGTGCTGCAATCCGGACCTCTTTCTTCTTTGTTCTGTTTTGATCTTCTTCGATCCGTGGCCCACTTCGAGATCAACCCTCTCAAATCCGATCCTTCGGATTTCTTCCGATCACGACAATTAGCTCTGATACCAGTTTGTTGTGATCTAGGGCCTATTGAGAAGAAAACAAGCACACACAAGAACACGGAGATTTACGTGGTTCGGCTTTTGGCCTACGTCCACGGGGAAGACGGGAGAATTCACTATGCAATCAGAAGAAGGTTGTAC
The DNA here is from genome assembly GCA_029852735.1 of Persea americana. Taxonomy (NCBI): domain Eukaryota; kingdom Viridiplantae; phylum Streptophyta; class Magnoliopsida; order Laurales; family Lauraceae; genus Persea; species Persea americana. The sequence goes on from CM056813.1 coordinate 6,648,919, forward strand.
ATCATAGAGACCCTAAGTCTCTATTTATAATATCAGCCCAATACCCAGTTACACCCAAACACTACTTCTAATCACAGTAGACCTATGATAATAGACCTACTTCTAATCTCAGTAGAACATGGGCTAATACAGGGGCCCGGTTTATTTATAATTTATTCAATTGAGCCAAACAAATAACATTTTGCATAGAATATTTCATAATTAAATCTAATTCCCATGTAATCTGATGAAACAAAAGACCCTAGAGATGCAGACTCTTTCACTTTCATAAGAAAATAAAATTAAACCGATGAACCGGTGCATTGGCTCAAACCGAGCTTGTCTTTTTCTGGTGGAAAAGGACAAAACAAAAATAACTCAATTGAATTATTTTGCCTCGGTTTAAGTGTAAAGAGAAGAGGAAATCGACTGCCCTTTTTATTTTTTCACCCCGCGCTTAATCAACTAAAAGCCCGCACAAACATAGAAAAGCTACTTGCTTAAGTGAAAAGGAAGTCTACATACGTGAAAATAAAGCACACACAAGTAGAAAATGAGGAAAATGAGCCTGCACAAGCAAGAAGCGGGAAGACCGGCCTTCTCCTTTGTTGCTTACAAAGGATGCAAAACTAACTGATACCAAGAACTAGGGCCAAAATCCGAAGCCCCAGATCTCTGATGATGGGGACTTCCCCTCTAAGATATATACCTTCAAAATACTCCGTAACTAGAAGACTTACGGAATGTGGAAGACTTCGACACACGGTTAGAGATCTACCGTGTTCCTAATGGTAAAAGTCCCCACAGATTTCCTGCGTTTGGATTTTGGTGCAATCGTGCACGACTTTGGGCTCCCATCTCCCTCCCTTATTTAACTAATAGCCACATTTCTACAAGACTTCTCAATCCTGATGTGATGGGAGTCTGCTGAGTGGGGATAAGATCGGATACGCTAATCTTGGATTACTACAAATCCCTATCTTATCCGGAACAGATGAGGTCTTTTATATATTGGGATTCTTATTCTCTATTGATAACTGTCTGCATCGTCTGATATGAGACTCATGGCGTAAAGGCCACACGATTTCCTACATACAACCATATGTCAATGCAAGATTCCTCACTGATAATTGAATCATGACAGCAACGCTGAATGAAGTAGAAAACACGGTACAAAGGATTTGGCCAGGCGAACATTTATTTTCTTGTCGTTTCAATGTGCCCCAATGAATAAAAGACAATTCAAGGTGTGGTCGAGTGATCCTCTTCAAATCCTAGCTTGCATAACAGCTCGCTTATTTCTATCTTTTTTTCATTGTTTTTCCTTTCTTTTTATGGTTATGAAAAGATGTTGGCTTTGTGTTTGCTGTTCCTCCTTTGTCTTTAACTGTACTTGGTATCATAGGTGAGTTCAAAAGTCAAGAGATTTTATTACAAGGTCCCATTCCCACCGTAGCTTTAGCTAGAAGATCCCTTTCAGGACCTACCCAACTTCATATGAACAGAAATTAGTGATAATGATAACCAAATTGATTATTCTCTCCCATACATTATACAATAAGCCTGATGATAATAACAAGTAGCTACATTAATATGATATATGGTGCCAAAGGTTGCCTCTACATATCAATGATGATCATGATGACAATGAAGATATTTGAATTGCCATCATCTGTGGTCTCTCCACCGTCTAATTTCATGAACATAAGTCGGTTGATTGTGACCTGTAACCACTGTGCTATTAGCAGAGTGATGGATTAAGGAGGGCATTTTGGCGCTAAAATCAACTATGGTTTTTGTACTTATTTTTTCTACATGGATTAGAGACAGTTTTTGTAGGACGTATATAAGGGTTATGTGTACTAGGAATTGCTTAGAGGAGAGACTAGTAAAGACCCTCACCTGTTTCCTTACAGGAATTCAAAGAGTTTTTATATGAAGTAATTTATAAATTCTCCAACATGTGGAATTCCTGGATCCTCCTCCGCATTTGAGCAAAAATTCGAGTAAAAAGTAAATACGTCGGAATTCCAGGAATTTCAAACGTCATTTGAGACTTAGAGCATGTAATTTTTAACAATAATTTTTTTTGTAGGATTGGGCATGATGTAATGGCTATCCCCTAAAATCTAAAATGTCATGTTTGCTTGTCCAGAATTCCAAATTTCAGCCACCTAAAAAGTCCCAAATTGCCTTTTGAAATTCCTCAAGTACTTCCAATCTCATTGCATTTTGCTAGAATTTCAAATGTTCCACCCAAATGGAAGATTTAGGAACTCCACCTCAGGAGACGCTTTTAGAGAATTTGTAAGTCTCTTGACAAGAATTCTATAAATTCTTATAAAAAACAGGCCCTTAGGCGGCTGAAGTAATGTTGGTAAAGATAATGGCATTAGTAAATTCTAAAAGACAGGTCATCACGGCATGTCCATTAATATCCAATATACCAGCTTCTTGTTATAAATTTTAGTAAAAGATCAGGCTTTTAATAAGGAAGTGAGGAGATTCACAAGAGTTCTTGAGAAATAACTTCAACTAGGGTCTGGTGGAAAAGTAGAATTTAGAGTCAACCCAAAATAAGATATGATGACAATGCATCTTTCTACATGGATCATCATAAAAATATTGAAAAAGTGATGACGGCAACGACGATGATGAATAGATGAATATGTAGGGTTGGAAGGAGGCTCTAATTTGGAAATTTCAAATTTCATTTGAGGCTTTTAGGTCGCTCGAATTTGGGAATCTAATCAAGAAACATTGCATTTCAAATTCCAAAGGAACAAAGCACGTCATGTTTGTGAATCCCCGACATCTTGAGGTATTCCCATTAGGAATTCTAGTTAAAAATAAATAAATAATTTTAGTTAAATAAAAATAAAAAATGATTTATTGGGCCTGAGTCTGGGCTGAATAATTTTTCAAAGGGCCCATCTTGGCGCATAGCCCTTGGCCATTGAGGGTTTAGTCTGTGTCATAATGTAAAACTCATGCCAATATATAAACACCCTGGAGATCTAAGCTGATCAGGCTTAACATGTTTGGTTTGGGCTGCTCTCCGCCCAGACCATTGATACCTGAAACATAAAACATAGTTACCTTCCAAAACAAATTGTCGTATTTTTCTGATCCAGGTTGTTCACTCTGCCTTTTTTTTTTTTTGGTTTAGGGTCCTGGGTTGATGATACTTCTTGTCTTATCTTGTTTTGCTCTTATTTAGATGTTTTCTCGTTATCGCTCTCTCCAGGTCAGACCCAAGTGTTAGCACCCGGATGCGGTCGTACCTACGTAATTCAAGATACGCCTTAGATAAAATCATAAAAAATCCGATTTTATCATTTTTCTTCACTCGACCATATATCGCACTACCCAAACGAAAATCTCAGGTCTTGTCTTTCTGTAATGAAAGTTAATCCCTATCACCCAAAAAAAAAAAAATTATAATAATTTTTGTAGTAATCCAAATATTTAGTTCATATAAGGATGTGGTGGGGGTGTCGATACGAGCCCTAGTGTGCATTTAGTCTTTTTTTTTTCCTAAATACATAATTAATAAATGTATAATCAATTTTTGAAAAATAAATATTCAAAGCTTTGTAGGAATTAATTGCTTTAGTATGAACACTTTTGTCAACAAAGAAAATTTGAAATAGCTACCCTTTGTGGGGCAGAAGAAAAAAAGGAATCTAAGAATTCATCTTCAGATTCATTGTTTGTTGTTTTCAATGGCAGCAGAAACTTGCGACCTGTTTTTCTTCCTTTGGTGGGTGGAAATGGAACCTTTGACTCTTCCGTTGGATATGAGGAATTGAGGACCCACTTCCTCTTTTTTTTATTTTATTTTCATCTTTTTGGGTAGACTGGATGAGTGGTAGAGTAATAGTGGGACCATTCTCCCTTTTAGAAAACCTATAGCAGCTGACTTTCAGCCTGTATGAGGATTTAAAATCCGGGGATTCTCATGGTTATGCATCACTGGAGTTTCATTTTCATTTGTGACATAGAGGAGATGCCTAACTATGTGTTTGTCTGTCTGTTTGTTTGTTTGTTTTTGTTTCTTCTACCTAATTAACAAAGTCTTCTTTTATCTGGTGGGAGCCACACCTGCAACTGCCGCCGGTGCTCTAAATAATAAAAGCTTGGTCTTTTCGCTTTTACATATGGGATAGCAATATGAGTTTAACATAGGTAAGTATTTGCATAAGTAAATGTTATGTATGCAAATGTTACATATGTGAGATATCGTACCATGGTTGCCAAAATCATCATTTTTGCTGGGTCGTTCGTGGGCAAGGCCGTTGGCCGGGCTGATCAATAGCTAAGCCTGGCCAGACTTTAATACAATCGTCCCAAGCGTGACTCGGGTCATAACTGCCTAGCCTGAGCCTAATTACCCACTTACAACGTATTAAGCTTGAGCCCAACCCACATAGTTAATTGGGTCTTAATATATGGATGTATTAGAATATATGGATCATTCATGAAGTTCTAGTATTCTACCCTTGGCCTGGTTACATTTAGAATTTAATGTAAGGATAAATAGAAGGAGGAGTATTTTGTGAGAATGAGATTGGATTGACCAGCTCATATAACAAATGGACCCAAATCCAAGCTCGGCCCAAGCACTAAAACCTTAGGCACAAGCTTGGCCTAAAGCGGACCGGGCCCCTGTCTGGCTCTGGCCGGCCAGCCTGGCCTGGTCCATAGAAGTGCAGAAAATAGATCTATCTACTAGGGCTTTTTTTTTTATTATTTTAATTTTACAAATTACTCAAAATCCATAAAGATTTAAATATGAAAATAAATGTCTCATGGTTTTTAGCCCTACAAAGAAGATGGACGGCTCAGATCCTGAATTTGGGCCCACAAAAGTATAAAAAAAAATGTCATTAACGATGTTCAAACCTATAACTCTTCCTTCGTGGGTAGGGGAAACATGCGCAACCATTTTTGCACCTCTTCAATGTTTAAATTTTCAAGTGAAATAGTGACACTTACACACAATTTTTATACCTCATTCACAAGCAAACATAGCCAAGCATAACCCCCCCCCCCCCCCCCCCCCCCCCCCCTTTTTACCCAACCTAGGGGTTGGGACCCAAGAGAGCCTATACACCGACACAAGTGTAAAGAGGAAGCCCACAAAAGTGGAAAAGATAGCCAATACTCGTGGGAAGAGAAGCCCATACGTGGAAAGAGTGGCATACCAAGAGATTAATTCCTAAGCATCCAGATGACATGCAGGGTTGCCGCAACCCCATGTTGTCCAAGTGTAAGCGACTGCAAATAAACGACCCCACTTTATACAGGCCTAACTGTTCCTACACACAAGACCTCCTTCAGGAACGGCTAGACCTGGCCGTGCCCATGGAAAGGAATGATCCACCCTCTAGGTCCCATTTGAAAATGAGAGAGTTCAGATGAACCACGGATATGAAAGGTCTCCCAAATTCCTATACACCTGTGTGCAAAAAATTACGAACCATCTGACCAAGAGAAGTTCTTTTATGAGGGCATAAAAATTGTCCAAATCTTGACCACTAGATAAGGCCTGAATTCAGCCAAACTTTGTATGACCAATTGTTATTGTTAAGGAGTAGGAAAATTGGGTTAAGTGTCAAATTTGGGTTGATGGCAATTCATGGGGTAGTGTCTGGGAAGGACTGAGATTGATGAGAGAGGATCATGTGGCCCCCACAGGCCAGACCATTCCAAAGATAAGGATGAAAAGATCATCCTTAAATAGTGTGTGCGCGCGCGTGTGCGTTTCTCATGTTGGCAATGGAATTTATGGCAGAGTCATTGATTAGTAATCACCATCATGGAATTTACTGACACTACATTCCTGCAATGACATGAATGTAACCATCTGCCGACAATGGACAAATTCAAAACAATAGTCCACATTGTCAATGCTCTGATTAATCAATAAATGATTAAATATCATTTGATAGTTTTGTATTTTATGGCTGTCTGCTGTCCCGCATTTGGCACTGCATCAATTATTTAAACAATCAAAATGTGGCCCCCACTTGAAGGGTTGGACAATCCATGGTTGAACTCAAAGTCTTTCTACAAGGCAGCAAATGACAAAAGTTCCACCAAACACATGTAGGTTGAAAACAACCAAACTCATTTTAGAGAAATCCAAACCACTGACTGTGGTTTGAGTCTTACTGATCTGTAAGGTATGGGACACTGGAGCGAACTTTCTGAATCTATCAAGTTAAGTCACTTCACTAACTTGAACTGAAACCTGAATTTGAACTCCTGGAAATTAAGGAGGTCGATCAAGAAAAGAGATGTTACTCAATTAAAGGTCCAACTGATCACCCTGCCTGTAATGTAAACAAGCAGTTACGAATATCTGCCTAAAATAATCGAAATTAGACGTAACACAATTCCATATAGAAAAACTTCAATTATTTCAGTTTCTTTGAAAGAATAGAAAAAGAGAGGTAACATCTATCCTTAAATATTAATCCGAATCGCCCATGAATCTCGACTATCAAGTATTGGCAATTGACGCGGGCATTAGGCACCTCACCCTCAACAGAGTTGCCATAATCTTATTTTTCCGGTTTGTTGGAGCCTTCATCGAGAATAAACTGATACGCTTCCATAGCTGGTAAATCAACTCCCTCTGATTCTTGTTGCTCGCCAATCAACATTTCTGCTTTATTTGTTCTTGACCTTTCACCACCCAGTTCAGAGGAATCTTCTCCAACAACTAGCTCAATGACTCCTGCATCTGATGATTCTGGTTCTGCATTATCTTCAATCACTGAACTGGCTGCATTTGCTGCCTCTTCTTCCGACATACTGTTGTAATCACTACAGGAGCTTGGAGCATCCTCCTCAACACAGACCTCTGCAGCTTCTTTATCAGAATGCTCCATTAGAATACCCGTGGAGCTTTCTGAAGGAGGTACTTCTGTTTCCTTCATCTTTTGAAAAATGGGAGTCATTGAATAAGCCAAATTTGCTGCTTGAGAATCTTCAAAGTACACAAAATTGTTGGATAAATTTTTAGCAGTGCCATCACAGTCAGCCTCTTCATTTACAACTGGAGGTTTTCCCATGGTTGTCATTTCTGCCTTCTCCATGTCTTGTTGCAGGCTGATATTTGCTTCAGTTTCAAGTGCAGATTTTCTGTATTCCAAGCCTACGGGATCCTCTGAGTATCTTCCACCTTCCTCATCAACAAAGTCTTCCAAATCTTCATGTTGCTTTTTATCAAAATACTCTTCAAGAGTACCTACAGGTGCTACTGTTTCCTCCATCCCTTGAACAATGGGAGTCATTGCACTAGCAGAATTTGTTGCTCGAGGATCATCAAAGCATACAGAACTGTTGGATAAACTTTCAGCAGTGTCATCACAGTCAGCCTCTCCAATGACACCTGCAGGTTGTTCCATGGTTGTTATTTCTACTTTATCTGTCTCCCATAGCTTGCTGATAGTTGCTTCATCGCCATTTGCAGTTTTTTCATCAAAGCCTAAAGGACCCTCTAAGTATCTTCCACCATCCTGCTCAACAAAGTCCACTGCATCTTCATGTTGCTGTTCATCAAAATACTCTCCAAGAGTAACCACAGGTCCTTCCACTGGCGGAAGCATTGTTTTCTCAATCTGCAGTAGCTTGTCAATTGCTGCTTTAGCTGCTTTTGCAGCCCATCCATCATAAAGAATGTCACTGTGGGGATTCAAACCAGCAGCAAGGAATTCCATTTCCATGCGTTCTATGAGGCCCAATGAGGCATCCATCAGATTCTCCGAAAAGTACCCTCCAAACCTTGCGATTTCCACAATAAATTGCATATCTAGAAGGAACTGTTATATGAGTTGAGATGATAGAGAAAATGAAGATGTCAGCAAGTGAAATGGGCAATATAAATAACAACAAACGAGAAGAGGGGACCAAGATCGAATTGCAAACAGTGGATAATAAATTATAGCCAAATGGGATTTTCAAATGATAAGATGTGAAGAAAAAAAATTATAAATAAAAACTTTAAAGCACCATAATTGCAAGCATGAATCAGGCACAAAAACATAATTATAGTTGTTCTATTTCCTCAGGATCTAGCTACGGAGTCTTCATTCTCAAGCGAAGAAATGAACACATCCAAGCACATCTGAGTCCAAGTAGTCCTTTAGAATTATTAAAATCCTATGACTTGTGAAACCAGCATAGATTCAACTCAAATCCTAACTAATGGGTCAGGAATTGAAATAAATGAAGTATCACGATTTTCAATGGCTCTATCATACAATACAGATTTAAGGAAGATCAAACTAAATTCCAGATATGCATGAATGTTCTCATTGAAATGCAATGTCATCAGCTTTGGTTTTAGATACTTTACATTTCATCCTTTAAGTGAAGAAAAGCATTTTATATACCTTCTCAAAACCACTGGATTGTTCAGCAACTGAGCTCTCTCCATCGATTGTCCAGAACTCATTATTTGATAGCCAAAAGAATACTGATTCCATCAACTCCCTCAGTAGGTCCTTCACCTCCCAATCCCTCCCAACAAAAACTTCTCTAGCAAGTTTTTCTAATTGCCTCAGTTGTAGAAACAGTACCTGATTATCATTCTCCAAAGTAATGATATAAGAAGCAGCAGATACTAGAAGCAATAAACAGTAACTCTCAAATTAACCATCCAGTTGCTTTTAACCTGGTAGAATCATCTAAACCAGTAAATGTCTATATTAACTGCCAAACTGTTCCCTTCTCTAACAATCGAAAAATAAGAACGATTTCTTACTTTCCCAAGCATTCATAAAAGATTCACTTTCCCAAGCATTCATTTTGACTCTCAAGCTCTCAGCAAAATATGGCCAAAAGAAAATAATTTCGAAAATTAAAAACACAAAAAGAAAACAAAATCTTGCCAATGTTAACGAAATGTCTAACATCATCTTCCTGATAGTAATTACACCATTTTCACTTTCAGTGAAACTGAAAAATTAGCTGATATTATCTTTACCAATTTTCACATCAGTGAGATAAGTCTTTTAGCCAATTCATAAAATCATTATTAAGTATAGCTAGAAAAGACAGATAAAGAAGACGTAGTGTCAAGGTAGACTTAGTGTCAAGGGACATTTCTATCATACTGAAACAACTAAAAGCATATTTCCTCCAAAGATCAATAGAGTAGGAGCTCTCATTCTACAGAAAATTTCAGCAAAGTAAAAGCATCTAAAAGTGTATCTGGAGAAAGCAATGCAAACCTGAAATGCCATAGATGGTAGCGGAGGATGTAATGAATGAGATTCACTGTGTCTATTTTTGTTAGTTTCTGGGCTTAGAATTTGTTCATCTTGAAGGGACATGACTTTTAATACAAATTGATGGCAGAAGTAAGCTCTAAGTCTATCAGCAGCTTCTTGAATTGAGAGAATCCAACAATCGATTCCCTTCTGTTGAAGAGACTCTGCTTGCTCTGTTGGTGTCTCATCAACTGCACATTCAATGCCTTTAGAGATACTTCCAGTAACACTCGAGAATAAGTGTAGAACAAGTGTAGATGCATTGGCCAAAAGAGAAAGCTGTTGGCGGGGAGTGTTAGCAAAATTGGTTGTTGGATTGCCTCTTTCTATAGCATTTGCTTCATTTGGGATAGATCTTATTAGGATGTCAACATATGCGTTGAAGAGGTCATAAAGTCCTTGGAGAATCGAATTTTCCATTTGGAGGCTAACCAATGGCAAAACATCTGCAACTATTGCCTGAAAATAAATAACAAAAAGAAATTTAGCAGTAGTTCACACTTGGAGTTTGTGACTAATGGAAGCATACAGGCATGCTTTGTCAAGAATCCTTGCTTGACTACAACTCGCTTTTATTTCAGTCAAGTTTTCCATTTCACTTGGAATGAAAGAGCAACAGCAACAACCAACAAGGTCTTGCATAAAAGAGAACAGGTAGATGAATTACCAATCTAAGATAAGAACAAGGGTAACAACTTCTAAGAAGGGATTTGTAGGGACCAGATCCAAGGCAGAACAATGGTGTATCCTGGTCTAATCAGTCTCTACAGGATGGATCCTATCTGCTGGATCAGGATCCATCAACTAAAAAACTGGAGATCTGGTATTCAGGTTCAGGTTTCAGATCTGGATCAAAGACAAGAAGAGGGGCTAATATGAGTATACTTGGATCAATGGGCTCCGAATTAGATCATTTGAGCTTAAATACAGGCTCTTAAAATGGCAACGAGATCCAAGCTTTGTGGACCCTCCAAGACTCACACAGCTATATGATTCAAGATTTGTAGACTCTTGAAATGCATCTTTTTGAAACACAGCTATCGTTCAAGATCTGGATCCTCAGGTTGGAACATGCAAGGATCCAGATCTGAAAACTTATGAACCCTCTATGCATGGATCTAGATCCGGATCCAAAATTCTGTTTGATCCAAAAACAGGTTTCATACCCACTTTTCTTCACCAGAGACTTCAGGTATTCAGTTAATCAGTTATCCATTGACATCCCTAGCTATGACGACAACAACAGCAACGGCAACAAAGGCCATATGGGTGGTACATTTCAGATCTGTGTTCATATCCTAGCCTGTTTTAAGATTTTTAAGAATCAGCATTGGTTACAGTGGATCTCTAATAGAGAACAGGTCATTATCATGTGATCCACTCAAATGGTCGTTACATACATTTTCACACAATCATCTTCATAAATTGCACAAAATTAGGCAATAGGACTTGTTGCTCTATGTTTTCCAACAGGTCATCAACATACATCTACCTAGAATGTTAGCTTTTGGTGTACCTTTACCTTGTCATCATTGTATAACCCATCCCAACACCTATAGTGGTTGCTTTAATAAAAGGAAACCAACATACCTGCACAACCGTAACAAATTTTCGCCCACTGTTGGTAAGCAGGCAATACTCCAGTTCCCCACCAATCCATACATGAGAAGTTGTGCCACTGAGGAGTCCAGAAACAAGATATCTACCCGGGACCCAAGGATCAGTTGACGTAAAGATGCCAATAACCTTCTTATAATGGTCTATATGCATTTGAAACACCCTTTCCATACAAGGGCGGATTATACTTTTCAAGTATGGATGCAACAATATTTTCTGTGATTCTAGCAAAGAACAAAATGACATTGCATGCTGCACAGCTTCTACCACCATAGACAAGCCATCAGTTGTTTCTGAGATGGATTTGACATACTTATCAAAATAGGATACAAACTCTTCTGTTTTCTCTCTTGCCCACTGCATAAATTCTGAAGTATAAGGAGATGTTTCACCATGTAAGGTGACAGAGCTCTTGCCTGCTTGAGAAATCACAGAGAAAACATGCTTTGCAAGCTTTCTGATGTAGGTTTCATGCATAAATGGTTTTGAATGCTGCAAATCAAGTATACCATCTTCAAAACGTGAACTGTAAAATTGGAACAGTAAAAGATTTGCCCTATGACAATTGCCAAGCCTACAAAGTCCAGAAAGTGCTTTCTGGAATTCTGGTGCGGCTACTCTTGGGTGTTCGGCTACTCGGACAATTTGATCTGCAAGCCTTTTCCTCCTTTCTGACATGGCAGAGTTATAAGACATCACAATTTCTAATGGAAAATCTTCTTGTGAGAGTATCCTTTCTAATTCTGTGGGTTCCATCTCAAAAATTATTAGAGCTTCATTTACCCTGCATTCTGAGATAAGAATATCCAACATTTCTGTAATGGTATTGGTGTGAGTCTCCAATTCACACAGAGGAGGTTGCTGTTCAGTATCTAGAGTGCCTTCAGCAATTGATTTTATTGACTCCTCGCACAAAACCTCAAGATAGATCCCATGCGTAAGGTCATATAGAAGCTTTCTTTGAGTTGAAATATGTTTTTTAAGTTCCATCAGTTCATTTTCCAAGCATTCCACTTCTTTAAATATTCTGTGCATAAAAGGAGAACATTCAGTTTTACGTTCTTAACTATCAACTGGTACAAAGAAAAATTAGAAGCAGCAAAAAGAGCACTAAAGAACTATAGCAGTTAATGCATGAATACTAAGGATCGCCATTAGAAGGGAGAAATAAACATGAGCATACTGCTAGAGTGAAATAGCTACGCTAAATATATCCAAAGTCCAAAGCGCAACATCCAAAGCTATGATACCTAGAACTTCAAAATAGCCAACGCATTGTATCATATCATATCCAATACTTCGCTTTTTATGTGTAAATCCATGTCCCTGCCATATCTGGATATCATAGATCCAAAAGCATTACAGAGACATAAAAAAGAAATCCAAAGTCTAAAGCCCAGCATCCAGCTTTATCATTAAGTCAACGGTGTTAAACAAAATATTAATGATTGTAATGGAAATGAAATCGTCTATATGGGATAATGTGATGCCCCAAAAGTGCCACAAAATGAAAATCTAATAGCCAAGAAGATCGAAATTATTTCATTTCATAGAACTAATAACCAACACATCTAATCCAATAGCATTATAACTAAGTAATGCTAATCTAAAATCTAGACAGACTTGAGTAAATGATATGATAGAACTTTGAAAGGTGTTTGAGTCAAATGATTTGAAAACTCTCAAACAATCAAATGTTTTGAAAATTATCAAACTATGATAGAAGTGATATTTTAGTGCATGTTTGGTATCTCTATTTTTCACCTCTATTTGTCTAAATCGGACAGAGGTTAGAAAAATTAGAGCGTTTGGTAGATGACTTTATCCTCTTCTTATTTTAGGAGTAGAGGAAAATCCTCTAAAATTGAAATGCCCACTTTCTGGACATGTGAAAAATAGAGGCATAGGCTCTAAAAAACGTAGAAGCAAATCCTCTAAAATTGAAATGCCATCTTTTTTTATAGCTCTTTTTTTAATAGCTCTATTTTAAATGGTCTATTAGAAAAAGAGTAGAGATGCCAAACATGGCCTTAGTAGATCTAAGAGTAGAGAGGCTGGTCTGGGTGAAATTGAGAACCACTTAATCCACAGTGCAATGTATTCCATTATCTGAGATCTACTATAAAAGTAAAATAAAATAAAAGAGGGGAGCTAAAGAGAAAAATTAAACAAAAAGTTAGACAAACAGTGTGTGATGGGCAAGTTGGAGACAAGCTGGGTGTGTTGTGTAATCATTAAATGTCATTAAGATCAGAGGGCCGCGAAGACAGTAGGAAAGAACACATTGTTGCATGTAGCTAAGTGTTGGACCGCAAATAAATAGAAATATAAAGCGCATGCAGGTGGCTGAGGTGCATAGGCTACAGGAGAAATGTTTGCCATACAAAGAAAGCAATGAGTAGAAAAGAGGAAGTTTATAGGTGCCTTCAAAAAGAGGAACTCAAGAACTGCCAGCACATAAATTCCAGAAATTCCTGAACAAAGAATTAAAACGCTACAAATACTAAAGGGGAATACCAAAATAGACCTGGAATGAAGTACTGAGTAGTTAAATACTAGATTGTAGACAAAGGGAGAAGTTAGCCTTAAATAGAGATGGTGAAGTCAGGTGAAGTAGAGATGAGTGAAGTAGAAGTCAAAAGGCCAAAACAAACTACATTTGGTAAGGCTTTTTTCTTTCGTTTTAAACCTAATGCTACATTTCTGCAAAGGAAACAGGCTAGCATGTGCTTTCATTGAAAAAGTTGTGTGAAGTGTGAACTACAAAAACGTTCTTAAATGAATAAACAAGTTCTTCAAGGAGAATAAAGAAAAATAAAAGGATGTACTTTTATTCCATATCCACATTGTTCAATACTTACTGACAATATGACATCACCACATCAGCTTTCTGGTGTCAATGTAACGTAACAAGAACTGCAGATATTAGAGAAGCGACCAATGCACCCAATATATATGCCAAAACTATAACAAAATCAGTCCATAAACTATGTTGATTCAACTGTATATGAGATTATGGCCAAGATTACCAACCATACAACCGCATCCATTTGCCTAAATGTGATAGAATTGAAACAATTACCTGACAAATGCTGAGTAATTTGAATACACATTTCTGTGGAAATCATCATCTGATGCCTTCTTTAGTTCAAGAAGCTCTGAACAAAGGCGCTTTATTCCCTAATGATCAACAAGAAAGAAGAAATTAACCAAATTTAGCAATATGATAACACATGTTTACCTGAATGCTAAAAACAGTGGCAAAATTAACCCATATTTCCTCTACTGGTAGAATCAAATAACCCATAAGATTATAAAGAAACAAAATACTCATTTAGTTAAAATTTATGAAATATGTATAGTCTGGCGAGCGTACCTGAGATCAATGGGTTATGGTAAGATAATGATTATTAGCCTTGTGAATCTGAGTTTAATGATCTTATAGGAGCTAGACAATGTCGATGAAAGACTTATGGGATCAGATATTTGAGACTAAAACCCTTAACTTAAACCAGTTGTTCAATGATATAAATATAAACTTCTAGTCTAGAACCATTCCAAAGAAAAAAAAAGGAGATTTTATTCTAGAAACCCTAAGGTCATGGGGTTTAACAATAACTTGCCCCAAAAAGGGTGTGAATTATAGTCTTAGAGAACAAATCTCAACCTGAGATTCAAGAAAGCATTTCTCTTTTTTTCTTTTTCTTCTTCTTCTTCTTCCTTTTTTTTTTTTTCTTTGGAGAGGCAATGGTAACTATATTAATAGAAAGAAGAGCATAAGAATAAAAGGTTTCAAGACTAAAAGCCAATAACTTTTAGCCAAATCCAATCCATGATGGGACCTTCCCTTCCCATCTCATCCTACATAGTGATTGACGGTGATCCGAAAAGGACCCTACAAAAGGGAAAATAAGGGCCCCAGCTTATTCCAGTGCAGACGGGTCATTACACCAGGACTCCATTTAGGAAATAGCATCATTTCTCAGTTCCAATCACCCAAATTCCTCCACACCTTGGAGTTATTTCTAAAGAACTGTCGTAAAATAAAATACTCCCTGCATTTATTTTTTTGCCCTTCATTTCTCAATCTGCAAACTGTAGTTAACACACAATACCCTGCAACTTTTAAGCATCAAAACATGTGCTCGATTTGATAAACTAAATACCCACAATCAGTTAAACTAACCCTTCAAATAAAAATATTTTATAGAACCCCAATTCCCACATACTCAATTCAATGTTCCTTCCGACTGAGATTTCTCAATTCTCATTCCATAATGCTGCACTCGTTTATATATCAATTCTCCGTGGGACGATACAGCTCCTGTGCATACAAAATAGATTAACTTGAACTGAATTCAGTTCAAAAATCTCTTGCTGTTGCTTGCAGAATGAATCATGGAGCAACCCATACTACCCATGGATCAATCGGCGAAAAAATATCAAATTGAAAGAAGCTTCACATGATAGAACCCTAACTGATTGAGTTTCTTGGTAAGAAATTACCTTTCCAGTCATGGATTTGAGCTCCGACTCATCATCTCCCGGCTCTGGACTTGATGAATCATCTTCGCTAATATCGGATTCGGTCGAATCGTCCATCCCTTGGTCTCTGAAGCGAAACCGCGTCGTGGTGGAATCCATGGAAGCTCAAGTTCAAATCTTTCGAGACTTGTAGGGAAGAATGAACGACATATTGCCAAATCCGGATGGATTTGGAAGCTACTGTCGTCGTTTTGTGCCATTTTCGAATGCGTGGAGAAGAGCATCGGGATCTCCGAAAACGGCAAAAGGGATCAGATTGATACTGTATTTTTTTAGGGCTCGAAGAGAAAACCCTAACCCTGAAAGGAATAAACAAAGAGAGCGGAAAAGGGGGTTTTAGGTTTTTTCGATTTTGGACTGAATCGAGCGAGACGTTGCCGACCGCATCTCAACGTTCGCGGGAAAATTAACGGACTTTGTCCTACGGACGGGATGATTTAATCAGGGCTGGCGCGGGGCCCACCTTTACTTTGATCACAGCCGTTCACAGTCTAGGGCCCATCAAGGAATCAGTAGTACCTCAAATTTCAGTGCAATTGATGTAGTAGTTATCCCACTGTTAGATTGGTCAATGTGTTGAAAAAATAGATTTTATGGTAAGAATCCTTTAAATTTGAGAAAAATAACGTAGGACATTGTATGCTTCATGCTGATGGTAGAGGACCTCTATTCCACTGTATCATAGAATAGCTTTATATTATTGAATGATTCAACATGCACCCACCTTAGAGTTGGTAGAGAGCCATAATGTGTGGATTTGTTCCCTACATCAAAACATCTCTAAATTTGCCCAGTGTGCGTTTGTGTGAGTTTAGTAGGCTTTATACATGGAATTAGTCATTTTGAGTCAAAGACCTCAATGATACTCATATCATCCTAAAATAAGAAAAAAGAAAAAAGTGGTGGGAAGCCCTCACACATCATTATGAAGTGTTTGGGCCCTTTTCCGTTTTTCTTAAATTTAAGGGATATTTTTAAAAAAAGTCACAATAAAAAAAAGAAAAAGGAAAATAAGATTAGATATTGATCCCCACTTTTACAGATCAGTCAAACAGCTATACGATTTCAAATATCTTGAGATTTGGCTAAGTACATATTAAGGGTAGGTTCTTTGGTTTGAACGACTTAGATTAAAAAAAAAAGTTTGAGGCCCACATGGGCCAAACCAACTCATCACAACTGCATACATGATTTTTTTTATTTATTTATTTTTTTTTAATTTTAAGTTTTTGAGAACCATTCTCATGCTTACACCGACAAAATAAGCTTTCATGTAAGCGTACCACTTCACTTTTGATCAACTGACTCCTTAGCTTCCATCACACATCTTTCAACTAGGAGATGGCAATTAAAATTTTACTTCAATCAAAGTAGAGTTATATTCATTAATGTTAAAAAATATTAAGTTAAAGTTTCATTTTAATACACACTAGCATAATAATATGTGCTAAGCACGGTCCTGTTTAGCAATATAAATTGCAGCAACATAACAAAAAATTAATTAAAAAGAAATTTAGATCACATAGAATGATTCCCAAACACTTACTACAGAGAACAAGCACCAGGGCTCCTGATTGTGATTGGATTTGGAGAGGTAGTTTTTTTTTTTTTTACCCTCTTGGATCCATACATTCATCAATAAATACATCAAAAGCGATTTAGGCAGGTTATCATAGAATATGGTGAGCCTAGAGAAATTCATCTTTGAGCCACTTCGTTGTCATTCCTTTTGCAAAGGTGAATCTCCCATTGTGAAGGTTATGAAATCTCTTCCATGCACTCGTGAAGTCCCTAAATAAGCCGAGCTCCTCTTTGAAGTTATCCACTAAAACCAAACTACCCCCACCAAGTATAACTTTGTCTATTCCATTTGCTATACAGACTGTGCAACACCTTGAGTTAGTGCCTAATGCTCAGCCTCCAAAGGACTTTCCACCTTGATTAGCCCTGCAAATGCAGCCTTCATAATGCCTCTATGATCTCGGATTATACCTCCCACTCCTGCATTAATTGAGGATATATTTCCAGGCCCAAAGTTGAGTTTGCGGTAACTCGTTGCAGGAGGGAACCAAGCAGGATATCATGAGCCCCGAAAGGGATACTAAATGATGAATGGAGAAGGTTAGGTTCCATTGGAATATTTCTTGCCTGGTTTTGTGAAGGATGATATCGGCCTAATTGGGTTGTATGCAAACGAGTAAAGGTTTCTCATCTCCCAGATGTACCAGAATGATTCAAGTTTCCTGTTGTGATTGTTTGCAATTATCCGGAAGGGTATGTGGTGTAGAATGGAGTAAGAGAAGTAAGGTGGAAAGAAAAAAGGAGAAAATATAGAGTAAGTGTATATGAGATTTGGAATGGAAATGAAGTTGTTGAAAATAGTAAAAATTGGAAAGAAGTTGAGTTGTGCATGTGGAAGTGGGGAGAGAACGTGGATAAGTTATAGAGAAGGGATATAACTCCTAGTCGAAATCAATAGTTACTGTTAAATTTCGCTTTAAAACCCTTGGCTTTAATATAGTATAATTGATCAACATGTCTTTCTTGGGTCCTTTTCTCCTCACCTATTTAAAACTTACTATGATGAAACTTAATCTCTTAGAATTTTGTTAGGAATTTGATAGCCAATAGCATGTTGTGCCCTTTGGTATTTAAATTACTAATGATTTAGGTTTGGCATCGTTTTATTCTTCTTTTAATTTTTGATAGGTCAGTAA
Source organism: Persea americana (assembly GCA_029852735.1). Taxonomy (NCBI): domain Eukaryota; kingdom Viridiplantae; phylum Streptophyta; class Magnoliopsida; order Laurales; family Lauraceae; genus Persea; species Persea americana. The sequence continues at coordinate 6,667,061 of CM056813.1, forward strand.
GAAGCAGAGTCATCTAATGGAATTGCAGGCAAGCCTTGGTGTATTAATTTAGGGGTCCACTCATGCATTGAGAGGATTCTGCCATTTGCGATTTTTATTTTTGCGGTGGAGAAGAATCACACATTCATACCTCTCACATAAGAATCAAAATCCTTGTTATTGAAGAAAATCAATTCATTTTTTTCATATTCCGCATGGAAAATGCATGAAAGCAAATAACCAAAAAATGAGTTGCACAAAAAATCGGTACAATCTTCAATCCTTTTGCAGATTCCTCTTATTGCACAAACGCAGCCTCGGTATTGGAAGTGGTGGGAATGGGATCAGTGTCTCTATTGGTTTCTATTCATTTCCCCTGTTCATTTCCCCTGCTTTCTTTGAATTATAGATTTCTAGAGTTATGGGTATTCGCTCTCTCTTTTAAATCTGTCACAACTCAGGCTCGAGATGCGATTACCACCGAGCTAATCCCGACCCGCGATGCATACTTACTCCCGTAAACTCTGAATTAACCGAAATTAAAACAGAATCCACAAGGGATAACATTCATTTAGACCTGTGAATTATACAATTTTTGGAAATACGCATTCAACTATAGCAATTTACATTTGTACAGTTTTATACAAAAGTAAAGGGTCTTTATACATGTAACATTTGTCAACCACTGCATAGTCAAATACAATGCAGGGTAAATAAAAGTCAAGTTCTCAAAAGAATTCTCTCAAAAAGGTTCCCAAACCATTTCAAAAAAAGAATCCACAAAATATTCCTGATCCATTCTCGCACTCAAATACCCACATCAAATGATATCCCAACCGTTTCATTTAATCAATCCTCCTGGAGGAACTGGAGCGGTGTCCTCCGTTGCCGCTGGGGCCGCTGCTGGACCGGCATTGGCAATCGGGCCTGCAATGCCATCAATAACACCAATGAACTCACATCAAATGGTATCCCGACCATTCCATTCGATCAATCCTCCTAAAGGAACCGGAGTAGTGTCCTCCACTGCCTCTAGGGCCGCTGCTGGACCGGCATTGGCAATCGGGCCTGTAAAGCTATCAATAACACCAATGAACACAACGGTTCAACAATATATAAACAGATCTTGTGATAGCATATGATAACACATAGAGTACTGCTACCTACACACAGCAAAAATCCCTCCACACACTACGATTTTAAAAAAAGAATTAAAAATAAAAAACCCAAAACTGCCCCTCTCCCCCTCCTTCCCTCTCTCTCCCTCTCCCTGCTCTGGCAACCCCACCCGCCGCCGCCCTGCGCCGACCCATCTCCCTCTCCTTCCCTCTCTCTCCCTATCCCTACTCCCAGGTCTTTCTGCACCCACCCGCCCTCATCCCCATCCCCAACCCACACCCAGCCCGACCCCAGCCCTACCCCCACCATCCCTTCAGTGCTGCTGAAGTGGAGTGAGAGAAAGGGAGGGAGAGGGAGAGAGATAGGAGGGAAGAGAAGGAGGGTGAGGAAGACTGGGCTCGGGAAGGGGAGAGTGATGAGGGTGGGGGAATGGGGAATGGCGGGGAGAGGGAGGGAGAAAGGGAGGAAGAAGGAGAAGGCGGGCGGGGGCTGCCAACGACGGGCAGCGGGCGAGTGGGGGAGGGAGGAGCAGAGGGAAGAGGGATTTCGAGCGAGGGCCGGTGACGAGTGAGGGGAGAGGGGAAGAGAGGAAAAGCGAGGGAGAGAAATGGGGAGATAGGGAGAGGGATGGTGTTGTCGAAAAAGGGGAAATGGGGAAAGGGAGAAGGAGAGGGCGGGCAGGGGCAACCGGTGGCGGGGGAGAGAGATAGGGAAAGGGAGAAGGAGAGCGAGAGGGATCGGTGTCGGCGATGAGGGTGGCCGGAGCAGGGAAAGGGAGAGAGAGAGGGTGGGAGAGGGAGGGGTAGTTTAGGGATTTTTTTTTTTTTAATTTTAAAAAAAAATTGCAGTGTGTAGAGGGATTTTTGCAGTGTGTAGATAGCCACTCTCTAACACATACATCAGATTCACTTAATCTATCAATTAAACAATTCCATATTCAATTCCAATTCTGGATAAATCTAGATAATTCATATCATAAAAATAGGTAAGCATTCAGAGTCAATCAATAGACATGTACAATTTAGCAACTACAATAGCATTTCATTTCATTTCATTTTCCATCTTCCCTCAAATGAATGATTCATCTTCGAAATGGAATGCATCAATCAGTATCTATTGATACGATTGGAAATTCTTATTCATTCATATTATCCTTTATTCAATAATGTGGGATCTACCAATGCCCGAGCAAGAGACAATTGGCATCAACACGGAGCTCCGGAACACCCCAATTCATACTGTAGTAGGAATAGTCAGTCGTTCATTTATTAATTTATTTTAGCTCTTTTAGAGCTTAAATAAAAATATCTATGTAGTGCCAGACTCAAGAGTCAATACATTTCAATAATCAATCCATTTCTTGATTCAATTCATTTTCACAAGTTCATTGAACACAATTGAGAAGGAGTAAACAGGACACAATACGAATACAATCCATGAAGCAATTAGGACAATGAACAATTCCCCTCATTTCTTTCTTATTTTAAACCAACGATTCAAGTGTAACCATTGGTTATCTAATGTATGTGCTATTCTTGATGGACACCACATTTAGTTATATGTGTACATTAGAGTCCCCGTAATTATCACCTATGGAAGTTTAGTCCATAATCAACTGAACAATGGATATTCAATCACAACAATGCTCAAATCATCCTTAATTCACCTTTCATTGTCCATTACTTTTAATAATCTCTAATTACACTATGATTAGTCTCAAAACTAATTCTTAGAGTATTTATGCTCATAAGAAGCAACTAAGATTCAAACAAAACAAAAACAAAAACAAAAATCCAACTAGACTCAACCCGAGTCCCCCGATTGATCTGACAGAAATTAGCTCCCAGTTAGTGCCCTGTCAAATCAATCGGACGTCCACATTTGATCGATCAAACATAAAATATGTCCAAGTTATATCATTAATTGTCTGGTTAATCGGACGTTCAGTACTGATCAATCGGACAGGTCCGGAACTCAATTCCAAAACCTGAAACTGATTTTCTCCATCTCCTTCCTTCAATCCTAAAACCTACATAACACATAAGACCTCATGTCCTCTCCTCCAATACCATCTCATACATACACACATACACCATTCCTCCATTCCATCAATTCACAGAGCAACTCAATGCTACAATTAATGAAAATTGTACACAAAAATTCCAAATCAATGGATTATTCATAGCTATTAACATAAATCACAAGTTTATTATTTATACTTGCCCTAATTTCGAACTTCACTCAAAACCCCTTTGCTTAGGTTGATTTGAGCTAAAAGCTCTTCAATCCAAACCCTAATTTCATGAAAACATCCCAAAACAGAGTTTGTATAAGTTGTTGAACAAACAACAACCCTAACCTAAGAAAGCTTGAAAATCCTTTAAAGAACCCAAAACACTTACTTGTAACTCCAAGAAGGGAAGCTTGGCTCTCTCTCTCAAGCTCCAAATACTCTAAAAACGGAAGATAAAGTGAGGAAGAAGATGAAGTCCTCTCCAAACCACTTGTAAGCCTTCAGTCTTGTTGATTGACAAAGAAGAATGGAAGAATGAGAGAAAAATGAGTCTAGGGCTGGAAATGAGGGGAATGAACTCATTTAAGTTCATCCCAATCCTTTATAAACCCATTTTGCACTAAAGCAATCTTCTCTTCTCTTAATTACAATTCGAGTCAAACGGAGATTCACTTGAGTCATTTCAAGTCAAATGTACCCAAGTTTATTTCAAAAGTTAATGTACTTTTCGAGATATACGCGATGGCATCAAGAAATACCATGTTCGACGAAATACGCAAAAATCCGTATTTACGAAAAAGTTCTTATTCTACCTTGTTTGAGCCTAAATTCAAGTTAATCAACTTAGTTTCATTTAATCTCACTTCATTATGCTTAATGCAATCATTTGAGAATAATTTGTCTCTTTCTAGTCGTTAACCACAATTAATTCAATTATCCTTGCTTAATTTTTCACTATTCTCGATTAATTAGTCTTAGCCCATGTTTGGCACGTCTATTTTTTGCGTCTAAACCTCTATTTCTCTAAAACGGGTGGAGCCTTTGAAATTAGAGGCGTTTTGCAATGACTTGTAACCTCTGCCCACTCTAGAGAAATAGAATCACGGCCTCTTAAAATGAGATGAGCCTTTTTTGGGTATGTGGAAATAAGAGGCATTGTCTTTTGAAAAAGAAGAGGCAGAGCTTGATTTCGAAGACAAAATTGCCCCCAGAAGGTCTTCTATTCCCAACGAAAATCCTCAACATAAAACGAATAGTTGAGAAAAAAACTCTATTCAACGAAAGAGGGAATGGAGAACACTTTTGCCAAAGACGGGAAGGGAGACCTTAGAAGAAGAAAGAGACATATCTAGTGCGTTTTTTTTCTTCTTCTTGTTTTCTTCTCTATACTGAAATCTGGTTTCTTCTTTGTTGACTCGATGGTTTTTTTTTTTTTTTTTTTGTGAATAACGATGGAAATGGTTGGTGGGTGAACCAAGGACGGAGATAAAGATGGGTTTAGGTTAAGAGATGGTTTCAGTTTGGTTTGGGATATTAGGAGATGTGTTATAGTTTGGTTTGGAGATGTTAGGAGATAGGTTACAATTTGGTTTGGAGATATTAGGAGATGGTTTTAGTTTGAGGAGATATGATGAAAAATCCCTTTATCTTGGCCATCCAATTGATGCTTAAACACCCATTCTTTTTCTCCTTTTCCCAAAGAAATGAAAATTTGGCCAACTGAATGCTTCTCGTGGTTAACAGCAGAAAAGGATTGGGTTTCTGTTTTTACAAAGTGACATCAATTGACAGAGTATTCTATGGTATATTGAGGGTTTGCATTGAAGGATATTCTTTACAGGTACCTTGGTTAGTTAGATTTTCTGTGTTATTCAGATGTTTATAGTTGGGTAAGGAGGATGTACAAGTATTCTATGGTATATTGGGGGTTTGTATTGGAGAGTGTTCTTTATAGGCAGGTGCCTTGGTCATCTATATTTTTTGTGTTACTCAGATGTTAATGGTTGGGGCTCCTAATGATTTGTAGTCTGCATCAGGCTACTGTACTTCTGTTGGGGGTAATGTAGTTACATGGAAGTCATAGTAGTTTGTTGTAGCATGTCCAAGTGCAGAGTTTGAACATAGAGATATGGAGTTAAGTACATATGAAGATGTGTGGTTGAAACTATTGATGGATGAATTAGGGATTCTGGTTTAGTATCCTATTCCTATGCATAGTGATAACCAAACAGTTATTTATATCTCATCGAATCAAGTGTTTCACGAGCAATGAAGCACATTAAAGTTGATTTTCATTCATCTATGTCAAGGTTACATCTAGAGTTATTTGCACCCCCTTCGTGAAGTCTAAAGATCAATTGATTGATATGTTTAAAAGGCCCTTCCACACGATCAGTTGCTGGGTTTCATAAACAAGCAGGGCATGCTTGACATCTATACCCCCAGCTTGAGGGAGGGTTGATTGACAAGGATCTACTTGATAGATAGGATCATCTTTTGATTTTTTTTTAAATTTGTAACCATATTTATTTGTGAACTTTTCCTTCTTTTCCCCTTAACCTATGTATCTTCACTTGAATATGAGGGCCTATTTTTTACATAATGATAGAAGCTACCCCTCTAAAAAGAGGCAAATAGAGGGCATACCAAACAGTCTATTTGAAGTAGACCCGTTCATTACCAAACACGTTTTTTTGTTCTAGCCTCTTTTTTTTATAGCTCTTTTTTTAATGGTTCTATTTTGAATGGTCTCTTCGAAAAAGAGTAGAGATGCCAATCAGGATTAGTTCAGGACGGGGTGTAACAAAATCTTCAATGAAAATGATGTCTTCAAGGGGAAAAAGGAAAATAAGAGGGAGTTTAAGAGGTCATCTTTCAAAGGTGGCTTCTAGAAGTAGAGGATTGATGCAAAGTAGATATCATGTTCATAATTCTTTTAGTAATAAGGAAACAAACCTATTCACTGAGTGCCTGTCAATTTTTCTTGTTCAATGGGCACTCTGGTTAAGTTGTGTTTCTCTGCTGCCCATTTCTATATAAAATGCATTATCCTGGCTTGGTAAAGTAAGAAGGCGGAGTCTTACATTTGTTTATCAGAAGATGAATGGAAAATTCTTATATGACTGGATTTCAAATCCTAACCACTATGTCCAAAGTTTTGATGTTGATACAAGAGAAGAAAAGAAATTGGTTGGTGGGTTACCATCATTACCTTAGATGAGAATGCTAGAAATGCTTAAATGAATATGGTTTTTTTTTTTAGTAAATGACTAATCTGTGATTAACCCCTAGTGAGGCGAATAAGGACAACCAATGACCATGCTAAGTCAAGCAAGAGTTATCTTTCTATAGTGTAACTCTATAAAGGGTACCATATGATTGATTATTGAAATGACAGAGCCCAATGCAAATACTTTCATTTTTCTCAACTTCATATTTTATTTACAAAAACAACAATAGAGGACTGAGCCATACTCATCAATCTAATTTTCACTTGGTCTTTCATCCTCTTTTAGCCTGTTTGGTTAGGAAAATCCTACTAATCAAGGGTATATTTATTTGAAGGCCAGCGCTAGAAAACGCCCATCTAAATAGGACCCACCGGGATGCATGATTATCATGAAAGTCCGTTAGATGAAAAGATTTATATGAGACTTACCTATGTGCACAATTTAGACTGTATAAGATCATCCACACCCTTTGATCCATAGTCCTAAAACTTAACGGTTTTATAAGCATCATTTTCTTTTGGTTTCAATCTAATGGTGAGGAAAAGATGGATGACTATGAAATTTGGACTTATGACTATTCATGAGGGGATAATGTGTGTGAAAAGGCTGGATTGGCGCAAGGTGGGGCCATGCCGAGAAAACGGGGGACAAAAATGGCTGTTTTTAAGGTGGGGTATTTTTTTAAAATTCCCCTTATTTGAATAGAATACATAGAAATTGTACACAAGGGATCTCAAGGTTAAATGAGCTCTACTGAAGGATTATAAAAGAGGTTGGATGTGAAAAATAGGAAGTAGCAATATAAATAGGACCTTGATTTTCCTAGAATTTGAATTATTAAGGTGATGTTAGGTGTTGATTTTCTATCCACTTTATTCAATTTCCATAAAATGGAAAGTTTAGTTGATGACCATTTTTTGATAGTCGCCTTTGATTCTTCGTTTTTAGCCCTAGAGTTCATAGAAATTCAATTATATGAAACTAACGCACTCTAACAAAATACTAACCACTAAATCTATAATAATGTGGGTTGAGAGCAACAATGAAGAACAAGCGAGTGCTTGTAAGAATCTCTCTAAAACTAATAGAATTTCAGCGATCTCATCTCTCTCTCGAAAACCATAGGTGTCTGGAGAATTCCTAAGATAAAATCATCATCTCCAAAAGAGAAAACTCCACCAACTTGAACTTTTCCTCATAAAATTCTCTTAATCTAGCAAACGTCATGGGTGTGTTTTTTTTTTTTTTTTTTTTTTTTTTACAAGGACAATGCGTTGTACTCGATATGTCATCTAGTAGGGTCACTACTTAAATTTATTAAAGCCTACCATTACCATCTTCAAGAAAGAATTTCAAATTATAGAAAGGGGGCTCTTTTTTGTTAGATTCTGTCGCAATTATGGTTTTAAAATATGGCCATTGCAGTTCAGTTATGGTTCAGAAATTATGCTATTTTGGGCCAGGGGTTCTAAAATTACTTTCATACATCACATCAGCACATGTCAAAATGCACATATATCAGCTCATATGTAGTTGTTCGACTGATATTTTAGATTATTTGACTTTTCTATATAAGATAATCTAAACTTAATTATAAAAATACAAAATCTGTGAAGCTTATTTTCAATTGCTGAGAATTTCTAAGAACAAAAATAATAGACCTTCACAACAAATTCTATATCTGCCAACCCAGCTGTTTGCTCTTCAGTCAAGGGGTGTGGTCAATGGAGATAATGATAAGAATGGTGACAATGCACCCATATCATCTAGTATATCAACTCAAAGTTGACGGCCAGCCAATCCATAAATAGCAATTGTAGATTTTTATGTATCTTTAAGATCCCATGATGAAAGAGAGTGTACATCTATATATACAGAGTGTAAACCAAAACAGAATATACATGGGAAGAAATCTGATTCGGTGGTTTTCTCTCTAAAATCACATATATAGTGGTAACCATCCTCAAGTCTTGCACTCTTGCATAGGCTGGGGTTGGTGGGGAATAGAAGGTTATAAACACACTAATAATTAAGGTTGCTTGTTGGCTAGAACTGTAAGTCCCAAACCAGTTGGACCCTACTTCCTCGTCAAATCTCAAATATATTTCCTGAAGTATTCAGCTGCGTATACTTCAAATTTAAAGTATCACTATAAATTTAAAATCCCATATAGGTGTCGGAACTGAATTCGCTGAGAACCAATGAAAATGAAATTTATTTATTTATTTTATTTTCTGGCCATCTGAGCTTTCCTAGCTGGGCGCGGTTCTGCACAGCGGCTTCACTTGGTTGTAGAGAATTTTGCTGTTGTAGATTTGTGGTTGAAGTTGTAAGTCATCATTCCACCACTGCTTCAACCCATGAGCCTCGCGGAACTTGTGTTCATCATTGGATATCACAAAGACCTTGGCCCCAATGTGTGCTTGAGCATCACTGGTGCCGGCGGGAGCTGTATAGCGAGAGCAGATGAGATCTCCCTCGTTGACATATAGAAGTGGTGCCCAGTTCTTAAGAGCCGCACAGACCTCACTCCCTTCTTCACCATTGGGCCGATTTGAAGAAAACTTACCTTTGAATTTCTTCAAAGCATCTCGAGCTTTCTCAGTAATGCCTCTCCAAATAATAGCCAATGAAACAGAAGGTGGATTGAACAGATGGGTCTCCACAAATACCTCTTTTTTCGCCAACTTCTTGCCCACTTGGAAGGCGAATGCAGCACCCAAGGAATGACCTGCTACACAAACATTGCAGCTCTTGAATCTGGAGACCAACGATTCTAACGACTCCAAAGCTACACCAAATCTAACAGATTTCTCCAAACTTTCAACCATTGCAAACCGCAGATCTTCCTTTAAATCCCTCCAGAAAGTTTGGCCTTTCAGCAATGTCCCTCTCAGTGCTAAAACAGCCTTCGGAGCGCCGCCCCTAAATCTAAATTTTAACAGTGCTGCACATGTATCCCATTCTAGAACTGCTCCGATTATAGAGCCATCTTTATCATCCACTAATGTCCGGGTCAGTTTGTAGTCGAAGACCTTCCACCGCGTTGGAGCACGCTCATTTTCTACTGTTCTCTTCTCTTGTCTGTCGCGTTCAAGAAGGTATACTGCCTCTATGAAGCAGGCTATTGCTCTTCTTCTGTAGTTGCAATCCTCCCTGTAATCCCAGCGACCAAATGATGAAGGATAGTTAGGACCATAACATTACAGCATGAAACTGGAATCTTAAAACTTCAGTAAAATTTTAATGGTCTCATTTGACATCTTCTTATGGTGTATGTTATGACAGAGCACAAAAACAAAAGCATGACGATTAAAACTTGAGTAAAATTTCAGTGGTTTCATTTCACATCTTTTAGAATGAATTCTTATGGTCATGCTATGTGAGAAACCAATCCACTTAGCAATATTCATGTGAGAAATAGTAACATAACTTAGTTCAACATTTTTAGGACGGCAATATTCGGATGGGTCTATTGTAGTATGAGAACGGTAAGGCAAGGGATACTTGCATAAATGAAAATATCCTTATACAACAGAGGAAAAGTTATATATGGTCATAAACAAAAGAGGAATGTTCATGTGTAAAAAAGGAAAGCCACATAAGTGTCCTGTAAGGTCCCCGACCATAATGGGTCATTTAGCCTATTCATTTCACGATTAGACCCATTAATCGTTTTGCTAGTTAATTAGGTGAGTTGCTTTTACTATTAGAATTGTGTCTGCAAAGTTTTGTGCAATTCCGAGTGCATTTAGCCCTAGCAGGGGTAGTTTGCAATTTAGGAGAAAATTGGGTGTTTTTCCGAAAAATTCCGTTTTTCTCAATTTTAGGCTCGTTGGAAAGGTCTCGCCGTGCCCGTCATTTTTCTCTCTTGGGTCATCACAATCCGACAATCCAAAGGCAATCAAATAATTCAATTTCCTTGGACCCACTTAGCAAGGGCAAACATGTCATTTCCCCTTCCCCATTCTCCTCTTACCCACGATTAGACCTAATCTCTCATTTTCATTATCTGCAACCAAAGAAAACTACATCAGCCTCTTCTCTCCTTTTCTCTCCATCTCCAAGCCTAGATTCAACCAAAGGAGCCAACTCCAGGACAATCCAAGCCGGTCATCTTCTTCCTCTTACCTTCTTCGTCCTCTAGACATCATTTTGGTAAGTTCTCTTTATCTTCATCTTACCCAATCTCCTTCCTTTGATTAGATCTAGTCTTGTATGTTATTTTCCCCTTCCTCTTTCTTCTCTTTTCTGTTCTAGGATTGGTTTAGGAGCTTTTGAGAGTGGATTGGCGGTGATAGTGCGTAGAGAGATTCATCTCCTCTACTTTCCCCAAATTTCTTTCTTCTTCTTGGTTAAGGCAAGTAGATATGCAATGTATGATTCTTGATCAATGATGATAATATGCTAACTTGCCCAATTCCAAGATTGTTTCTGGTATTGTTTTGGGATTAACATGTTATATTAGGATTTGGTATGGATTAGCCCTAAATTGCATAATTGGTTGGCCTTAAATGGTATAATTTGTTAGATTATATATGTTGTGGATGAATGTGATTATTGGGAGAGCATGGAGGCCCCGTTTGTGTAGGAATAGCCATTGGAATGGCTGGAGAAAAATGAAGCGGAAACTCAAATCGAGTGTCCCAGTCTAAGGTTGGATCAATCGGACCTCCTATCTAATCGATCGGATGGTGTATTGTTGTATACATGGCCAAATTCGAACCAACATAACTTTTAATCCGTATGTTGAAATTTTAAGGTCTATATACTGTTGGAAAGCCATCGGGATGTCGAATCCAATGAACTAGATTTCATAATGATCAGAAGTGGGGAAGGAAAGCAGATATTTGGGTTAATAATTCAGACCCTGTCTTTTTTTGGAAAAAGAGACATTTAACTTAGATTTAGGCCTTAGATGTTGGATCCTTTAAACCTACTCTCACATGACCATTAGTGGGGAATAAAAATAAAGTACATGGTTTGGTGTGATTCGTTGGTTGTTTAGGTTTTCCGTGTATTAAGCATGGTTTACTCGAATGCGCGTGGAACTATGTTAATCGATGCTCACTAATTCTGTACACCAAGGATTTCCTTCCAATAGAGCATTGTTGACTCAAACTCCATACGTACTCCGTTAGATCATGTATGGTACATGGATGACAACCCTTGACTAAGCTTGGATTGTAACTTCCTCCTTGACTTGTGAATTGTATCCGTTGCTAGTGTATCCTTGTACACTCTCTTGGCATCAAATACAAAATTAATTATGAAACACAAATCCTTTTAGAATTAGGACTTGGATCATATTTAGAGTGTACCTTAGGACCCTATTATCTTGCAGATGATAAACATGTGTGGTTAGATTGTTAAAGGATTACTTGGTGAGATTCATGGAAGTGTTTTGTACCTTGGCTCAATTGGAGTAGTCCTTATACTATGGTCTTGTATATTGAACTAGCCAGATATGCTTGTCTTGATTCTCGTGTGAAGCACCACTTCACTACCCATTATCCAACCACAATATGATCCACTGTGTGGAGGATTGTATTTCATGACCAGCTACAATTTTGAGTTTTTTAGGTGGGCCGGTTACTTGGACACCAGGATGGGCAGTCGGCTTGGACAGCTCCATGGCGTAAAATAGCTGGGAGTAGACTTGGACCATGCTGCTAATCCTAGGACTTGGAGCCTGAATTCCCATCGAGCCAAACTTTGGTATCAATGATTCGGATATGATTGCTACAGGTACCCCAAGAGGTGGCTTGGACATCCTCGGAGTCTCCCTTGCTTGTACCTTGCATCTACAATGTGTTGATGGTTGCTCTTGCAAGGTGATGTTAGGATACTTGTTATTGATTCTTGTTTTATACTAATGCTATATGCCTAGCTTCTTTATCTTATGCTCATATAATCTATACTTATCTTTACTCATATCTTGACACATGTTATACATTGTTATTATGCATTGCTTATCTTTTCCTCAACACGTCATTGACTCTTTGATGTAGCGGCAAAACCATATCGTTATAGCCAGGCTGGTGGGCCACATGTGGGACCCATGAAATTCTAATTTTTAATTGTTATTAGTTTTATTTTTAGCAAAGAGTGTAATTAGAATTAGGTTTCTAATTTGGATAGGATTTTTACTCTTGTTTCCAAGTTTGATTAAGATTGCTTTCTTAGGGCTCAAGTTTCTCTTTTTATAAATATAGCATTGTAGAGATCAATGATCTCAGAGATTTAGAGATTAATAGAATTCCCTGTGTGGGTTTTATCGTTGGAGAGTTTTTTCTTCGAGTGATTGTTCCCGTGTGAACCCTAATTGTGCCCCAGCACTTGCAATCGTATCTACGATTGCATCACTCTTGTTCCTTAGTGTGCAAACACCACCGCAGAGTACTATAAGGAGCCAACAGGTGAGAAGATCCTAGGGGATCCCCAATTAGCAGAGGAGGATCGAGAGTGGCGTGTCGATGACGTAGAGTAGCGTCATCTTACCCGGCACGAGAGAGCTTCATGGGATTTCTATTAGATTTATTATTATTCATTTATCATTCACCATTGGACTACTCTTATTATTGACTCTTATGTTTCATCAAACGGTCTAGGACTTTGGGTGGTCATTTGTTAAGAATTAATTGTCTTTTGTTTAGCTTTGATTCAACTTTAATGTTTAATGAGAATAAATGCTATTCTTGCTTTGGTTAATACTATCTGAAATTATGATTTGATTTATACCACGTTCCGCATGTTGTATTATTAAATGAGGTTTCAAACACATCATCCCAACAATGAATTTACAATCCTTGGGCAAGAAAGGTCAAGTTTTTTTTATTTAGTCCCAAAATTCACTCCCCAAATCCGGTTTATTCTCTAATCGAGTTTGAGGGACGTGACATGTCCCTCAACCTATGGTGAGGGATGGATGCGCGCGCGCGCGCACTCACACACACACATATATATATACTAGCAACAACGCCCCGTGCTTAGTTTGGGCAAAAAGTAAGAAATTACCTTTTGAATTTACGAGATATCAAAATTAATTATAAACATATAAGAAGATATTCATTCATATTTATATAAAAATGGTCAACACATCTTCAATCACAAATACAAGTGGTCAACATCAACAATAAACTATTACAAATATAAAGCTAAAAAAATCCATTCAACAACAATATAAAAAGAATAATAACAGCAACAATTACTAAACAAGATATAGAAACACGAATTTTGTTAATATATATAATATTAGTAATAATAAATGCATTCAAGTTTTTGTTACCCATTGATAATTTCAAAGCCCAATAAAACAAAGCCACCCCATTTGGACTTGTTTGTGCAACAAAAGGATTCTAGTTTATGCAGATTTTTATTTCCTCATGAGAATAAAATTTTGTATTTTCATAGAAAATCAAAGTCCTCTCTATTAAGAAAAAATTATTTATTTTTTTCTTCTATGCAAGGAAAATACATCACATCAAACAACATAATATTGTTAATAAAGAAAAATCATAAAAATGAGCATTGCACAAATGCACAATTTTTTTATTTTCACATAGGCCAATGGTCATTTCAATCCCTCCACACAAATTTCTTCTCTACCCCTTTGAAGTAGCACCAATACCATTTTAGAACTTATCAAACTTTTTTTTAGCTCTAGATTTTTTAAAAAATGTATACACATCTTAACTTTAAAAGCCACAAATTATGAGACTTTAAAACTACAGTCTAGTGTTATTTGATTCCACTAATAATTGGCCCACCTTGGATCAATGCATATATCTCTTAATTATGAGTCCATGTGGTCCCACGGAAGTGTAATTTATGGTGGGTCAAACCTAGGGTCATATGTCTACATAATAAGATTCAACCCAAAAAACTCCAGCCTCAAAATATTTTTATTACAAGCCCATTCATGAGGTGGTCTACCAGAAGGTCGAGTTTGGTTTTTGTTCACATATGACAATCTTTGAATAGAGTAGACCTCTATTTGGAAACTAAAAGAAATGATATTTTTAATGAAAATTTATCAGTGTAAATTGTTGAAAGGTGGGCCCCAAATATTCAAATAAAAATATGACAACCTTGAGAAGATGAAAGATAGATGGTGTTGAGAGAGAATAACAGTAGTAAAATAGAGAGATTTTAGGGGATATTGATTGAGAGACTTTAGGAGATAAAGGATAAGAATAAAAAGATTTTTTTATAGAAAAAGATTGTGGCATGTGATGACATGGCACCTTAAAGCACCATATATTTTTTCTCCATATTTCTCTAGAAAGAGAACTCATGTGGGTGATGACGTGGCACCCCTTATAGCCCACCTCCCTGTTTGCTTTAATATATATATATATATATATAATGAGGAATTTTATAGAATGCGGATAAGATGGATGGGAGATAAGATGAAAGGAGAGAAATCATGCCCCTCCCACTTTTCATGGAGAATTTAGTTAGATATGGGGGCCATCAATACTGTTCAATCTAACGGCGGGCCCAACTCATATTTGACCAAAATCAATCGATGATGACCCAAAAAAAAAGGAGGCCATTTATTTTGATCGGTATGGATTTCTCATAACCTGGCCCCACCAACAATCTCCGGTGAATAGTCTATATGAAAGTAAGCCTTAGAAAAGGCAATCGAACTCCCAAATTTAATCACAAATATGAGATTCCCAAGAAAATAGGGAAGTGAATCTTGAATGATTTGTTTAAAGAAAGAGAAAAACTAGGAAAGGATCGGTTCTTTTTTCAAGAGAGAAAGTTGCTAGTTTCAAGGAAGAGATAATGGAAGTTATTAATGAGCATTTAAGCTTATTAAGTGATATGATTAAGCGGACTCTTCTCTTATTTGTTGCAAATAGGGGCGTTTCACTTTTGAAAGCGCCAGGGTGTCATGTAGACCTCCCCTATATATATAGATATGAGTTTCGCCACAAAACTCCTCGGACATTTTCACACACAAAAAAAAAAAAAAAAAAACCCTCTTTTAGCCAATGAAACGGTGACATATGTCATCAATTATATACATAGCTGATTCTCTCTCCCAAACATTCTCCTACAAAGGTGGATCTTTTATAGATTCTCTTAAAATATTAACAAAAACATTGGCTCTTAGATAAGAGTAGAAACTCCCATTTTGAGATAAGGGTTTTTTTAGTATATATAAAGGGGAGATGCTCCTATAAGAAATATCTCTCACCTTACTATGAGAGATAGAGTGGGGGCCCTCACATCAACTTTGATGTGAGGGCCCCCACTCTATCTCTCATAGTAAGGTAAGAGATATCTCTTATAGGAGCATCTCTTATATATATATATAGGGAGGTGCTCCTATGAGAGGCACTCTCACCAGTTTGGTGAGAGATGGGTGGATGCCCTCACATTTAAGTTGAGGGTCCTTGCATTTAAGTTGGTGAGAGTGGATATGGAAGTGAGGGCCCCCACCCATCTCTCACCAAGTTGACCTCCCATATATATATATATATAAGGAATGTTCATATGCATCTTTCTTTCACCATAGGGTGAGGGATACTTCCCTTTTTGCACATAAAGACAAGGAAGTGTACCTCACCCTATATACTTAAAAAGTACATTTTGTACTTGAAAATATCCTAAAAGGGGAGTTTCCCTCACCCTATGGCAAGGGAAAGATGCATGTGAACATTCCCATATATATATATAGAAAATCCTAAAAAATGACCCACTTTAAAAATGCCCACTTTTCTGCCCCTCTTATTTATTTTTTTATCATGGGGCCCATGTTAAGTCAATCTAATCTTTTTACACAGTACCCCACATGAATAGTCACAAGTCCAAGATTGTCACTTATCCAGCTTTTCCTCGCCATTGGATTGAAATCATGATAAATTGATGCCTCTAAACCATTAAATCTTAGGGCCATGGATCAAAAAGGTTAGGACAATTTTATGGACTCAAGATTTTGCATATAGGTAAGTCGCATATAGATCTTTCCATCCAATGGACTTCCATAACCATAATGCATCCCAGTAGGCCCAACTAGGATAGGCGTTTTCTCCTAAAAAATGCCCGGGTGTTGTGTAGCGCTTCCCTATATATAGGACCCCTATCCTCAACTAGAGCTGAGGATAAAGGCGTCTACTCAATGGTCTGGGGCTCACCTGGGGACCCACATGGGAATGTGGATGGGGGGATTTGAAGGACACACAGGGGCCCTCATCTCTACAAAAAATCAGCCATATCCTTGATTCCTATCATCTCCATCTAGGCCACAAGAGTTTAACGGTGTCCATCCATTCATATGGGTGTCACTCGATCCAACAGTGCAGTTTAATTGGATGGAACCAAATCTTGGTGGACATGTGCAATTCAGGGAGCCCCTGTGAATCCTCCATTTTTTAGACTCCAAGAAAACGATTCAGATTGTTAGCCTCCAAGAAAACCCCCTTACAATTACTGAAATACCCTAGACTCTGAAACCAGCTAGCTAAACCAATGGATCAATCCAGTGAACCAGAGGGAAAATTTGCACCTAGAGTTCGATTTCGGAACCCTGAGTGTCTCCCAGGTGCTGCCTTTGAGCAAGATGTGTGGAAGTCCAACATAAGCCCAACCTATTTAATCTTCTAAACAGTTAAAAATGGACGTCTTCTCCTCCAGTAGCATATCATCAAATTTTAATTTGATGGAGTTGATGGCACCCTAAGATTGATCACATGACTGATAACAGATTAATGCATATGATTATCAATGCATAACAAAAACTGACAAAACCTATAACCATCCCCATCAGGACTCTCTCTCTTGTTAGAAATCTAAGACTCTTGTTGAAGGTTCTGATGCCTGATAGTCTTTATATCTCAGAATTTCAAAAGATTGATCTTACCAGTTGGGTGAGGGGAGATTGCAAGGTCCGGAGACAGCAAAATCGATCGGGTGATGCTCTTCCGGTGTCACTCCTCCATAGCTTTTCCCCATGAAATTTCTTTTTTGCTGTTCTGTTGGAAATGCAAGAACTGTAAAAATGAAAGAAAGGTGGGAGGAGAAGAAGGCAAAATTGAAGTCAACGGATATCACTGGATTGAGAATTTTTTTGTGGATAAGAGTGATCTAAAGGCAACTCCTCTTGCGCTTCCTGGTAAGGAACCTGTTTGCCAAAACTTTAAAGACTTTGACTTTTTTGGCTGTTAAATCAAAGACTAAGATAATCCTACGCGGCTGATTTTTTTCCCACTGCTTTTAAGTCAAGTCAAAGCCTGGAATCCAAATCCTCCTCGAACCTTCCTCCTTTATTTTCTCTATTTGGGCAGGCTTACACTTTCCTACCTCTTGCCCTTCAGGACGGGTCTTTTTAAGGGTGACCGGGAAATCTTGACCCGTTTTTCAACAATATTTTTACGTCTTTCATCTGATTTATACATTTTTTTTTTGTAGGAGAAATCAAATATTCTAGGGAGAAAAACAGAAAATAAAAAAATCAGGTGACCATCATCAGCTAAACTAATTAGTAGTTTAGTTAGTTGGTTTTACAAGGGTTCTGTGATGACTGTGTAATCTTCCAAGGGTTCTGTGATGACTGTGTAATCTTTTGTTAAGTTGAATGAAATCTCAATTCTCTCAGTTTCTTCTCTCTCTCTCTCTCTCTCTCTCTCTCTCTCTTCTCTTCTTATCGTCTTTTCTTTTGGTTACTTAGTTTTCTTGTCTTTCATCTGAAGTTCATCAGTTTTCTTATATTTGGCCCACTCGAACTAATTAGAATCTTTAAGGCTGGGTACTGATGGTTCACTAGCAAGCATAATGCATGGGTTTGCTCCCCACATATTGTCTTTGAGTCCCAACCCAAACTTACCTGGTGCATGTGTGTTGCAAGGTCATGCATAGGTGAGCTTACAAGAATAGTCGTGTTGGGTAAAAATACCAAGGGAACAGGGCAGACCTACCTTATAATGATATGGGGCGGCCGCCCCAAGTCAGATCTTGTAATGCCAAAGAGTCGAATGGTCCCTTCAACCATGCATCACATATGTCTAATGTCTAAACCTTCGTCTCCTTCTCTTTGTCTAAAAAATGCTCTTCTTTTTATCATTTTCTTTCCAATTTTCTCTAACCATCTTCGCATTGCTTCATCATTTTCTTCTTCTTTTCGATCACCCGCAGACTATCCCAATCTCAGGAAGTCCCTCTCGATTCGATCCAGCTTAGTTTCCACTAAGGGTTATTCGATTCTTTCCCCTTTTTTCTTTTTTCATTTTCCCCTTTAGATGATTTAGTATTGGAAATCAATTATTTCTTCTTCTTTTTTTCATAACTCATGGTGAAAAAGGCAATCAGGACTTTTGCATGTTTCTTCTTGCACTTTCATTGCAATTTCATACAGTTGTATAACATTTCCTTTTGTTGATCATATGTGATATTACTCTCGTCATCCTTGCAATTCATATATGTTATCTCTTATGTAGATGAAAGTGATTTTAATTTGTAGGTTTTGTGCATAAACTACTTGATTTAAAGAAATTAAAATTGGATCTTGTGTGAATTGTATTTCTTATTGACCATGTGCCTTTGGATTTATGATTTGCTTACATTACTGCCATATCATGTTGTGCCTTAATAGTTACATCTATTGGCTAATTTCACAATTATGCTCTTCATCTTGTATTCTTGTTTCTGGGGAAGCTAGTGAAATTGTTGAATTTCTTTATTTATTTATTTTTGCCAAGGGTATCGTTTTTTCAATTGACCATTAACCACCCTGGTCAAACGAAAATCTTAAGTCCACCACTGCAAGGGATTACCAAATCATAAAAAAAGCCTCATTTGTGCATAAACGTAATTTTCATATAATTCATTTTCTCTCCATGTCATTTTTTTCTCAATTTTCCTGTATCCTCATTTTCATTTCATATCAGTTTCAACATCCTATATGGTTTCAAACAAACCACTACCACAACCCAGATGCCTTACTCAATGATTATTATACTGTGCTGAGTAGTTTTGACGTCCTATATTAATTTAGATGGGTTTGGGTGTCTGTTAAGTATCTCTTCTGTTGTTTGATATAATATATCCTCTTCTAGTGAAAAAAAGAAAAAAGAAAAAAAAAACATTTCAAACAAATTAACCGTATGAATTTTTTTTTGATAACGAGGGTGTCTCGGCCCTTTGGGCCAAAATAATCTCTAGGGGCCTTGGGGGAGCCGAGCAAATCCCCCTGTGGCCCCTGTATAATAGTGCAGTTTCAAACCCTTAACCTCCAGGTACAAATCATGGTCCTAGGCCAACTGAGCTACCCCTCCGGATTTCAAACCGTATGAATATTAGGTGCATTGAAAAGAATCTAAAACCTAGACATCAAAGAATATTTCCTCTTTCCGTAATTCTCTTCCTTCTTAACTAATTTCAGCAATAACATATGTTTGTTCATGTAAAATCCAACCATTGACCTCATGGGGCCCATTGTACCTATCAATACGTTTTCTTTTCCATTACACCATACATTTCTTCGCTTTATTTAATGTATAAGAGAAAAGAAGGAGAAGAATAATTAATTGTAGAGAAGGAATAGAAAAGAAACCCACGGCACCATTCGGTTTGGATTGGAAAATGCAGGCACAATGATAGTGATTGGTGGCCAGTTGGATTGGTAATGCTTCTGTTTACCAATGATCAACCGAAGGGGGGTAGGCGGGTTCCCATGTTAACACAAAAAAAAAAGTCCTTGAGAAAAAAAAATTCATTTTTCAGTTATGATAATTATTAAGCCATGCTAACTATAGTTTAATTATTAATTTCTTTTAATATGGATGCACACTGTGCACATTTTAGCGTAAATACACACTTCAATGCGGGGCCCACCTGGGATCATCTCTTTTGGTGCATCATAAAATTGCAATATGTATTGGAATGGTTTGGGAATCATCACAAGGGAAAAATACAAACTCAATTTGCACAATCTAAGTCGAGTAGAGCTTCCTAAAAGATGGCTGCTAAGTAAAATTACTGAATTCCTAAAAAGGATGGAAACTCTATAAGCTACAAGTTACAGCATTCTTGAGTGTTTGCAGGAGTTCTTTTAAAAATAAGAAATAAAAAGTAAAAAGCAGAGATCACCCCTTCTATTTTGATGTTCCTCCCCTGAATGTATTTGTATTGATTCTGATCAAAGTGTCATTCACAATTGGACTAATTCGCCCAAAGTTTACACTGTTAATTCTTTCTGTTCTTTTAATTGATGGCTGTGATCAACCAACTGGGATGACTTTTAGCCAAATCCCATCCATGATGGGACCTTCCCATCCCATCCCATCCTGCACTATGATTGGCGGTGGTCCAAAGAGGACCCCACAAAGGGAAAAATAAGGGCCCCACCCTATTCCAGTGCAGTGGGGTCATTATAACAAGCCTGGAGAATGGTGATTCCTGGAGAACTATTTGGTAAAATAAAAGACTGCCTGCATATATGTTTTTTGCCTTTGCTTCTCAATCTTAAAATTATAGTCAACACACAATGCCCTACAAGTTTCAAGCATATAAATTGTTGAGGAGTGGACTGCACCTAAAGGGAGTATTAAAAAGCATTTATGTTGCGTCTACTACATATTGAGGTTTTTGTACAAATGGTTAGCTAAAAAAACTTAATATGATATCAAAGTCAAACATTCACAAATTCCAATCCTACAAAGAACAATGGCTCGGTGCTGCTGGGAAAAAAATGTGCGTATAAAACGAAGTTAACTGTATCATAAAATGGAGAATGGCCTCTTACCTTAGAGGTAAGAGGCACTAGTTCATACCTGCCTCTCCAGGGTACGAACCATGGGCAAACACTGGACATGCCATCTCTCCTCACCAAATGGCTCTCTCACGTCACCTGAGGGCTCCATAACCTCACCTAAGGTCTATTGCCCTCACCCGAGGATGTGGTCCCAGCCCCTATAGCTGGGTGCGAAAAAAAAAAACTGTATCACAGAATGAATCATGGAGCAACCCATACTACAAATGGATCAACCGCTTTCTGGGGATTACTGGAATCCTCGCTTTATCGCAATCTTCGAAGCCATCACTCCTATCCCATTAACTTTCAGTCTTATTGGGTGAAAAAGATTACCCTTCTGTACTTCCTACCCTGTCATTCTCAGATACAAGTTTTAAATAAACACATCAATGTCCAATCAAAACTCTAACGACTTTTATTGCCAGTCCCAAACCCGAGTAAACATGAATTTTGAGATGAGAATATTTTGAGATCATGCCAGGGTGTTCCCTACTCTAATAAGGGGCATACCACAGCACCGCCTGGTTGCGGTGGAAAGTCGGCAAGCATTTCAGCACCATTCTAGACGAGGGTAGCTAAAAAAGTTAGCTCAAAAGAAGAGGAAGATTGAACATGCTACTTGGAATGTACGAACCTTGACAGTAGACAAGAGCATGGAGTTGATCGAGGTAATGAAAAGAATAAGAGTTAGTGTAGTTTATCCATAAACGACAAGAGATAAAGTGGAAAGGAGACCAAACTAAGGAGCTCGCTGATATGGTTACAAACTTTTTTATGCAAGAAAGAACTATAAAAGAAATGAAGCATGTAAAGTTGTAGATAACGATTTGAAAGAAAAAAAATTATGGAGATAAAGAGGTAGGTGATAGAATTATAGCAAGTAAACTAGTGTAAGAGGAAAACATAATTCATATCATTAGTGCATATGCTTTCCAAGTAAAATAAGATGAAAGTGTCAAGAGAAAATTTTGGGAGAAGATTAATGGTTTGCTACGAGAAGTCCCAAATAATGAAAATATTGTTCTAGGAGGGGATTCAAATGGGCATGTAGGAAAGGCTACTTGAGGGTCTGAGAGAGTACACGGAGGACAAGAATTTGGAGAAAAGAATGAGTTAGGAGGCACTGTTTTGGATTTTACTAGCTTTTGACTTTATAATAGCAAATGCCTGCTTTAAAAAGAGAGAGGGGCATGTAGTTACTTATAAAAGTGGAACTAGCAAGAGCCAAAAAGACATTTTCTAATTAAAAAAATAGGATCAATTGGGGTGTAAAAAGTAAAAGGTTGTTTTACGAGAGAATTTGACCACACAACATAGGCTAGTAGTTTTAGATATTTGCATTAAAAGTACAAATAGAGATGGAGGGATGATAAATAGAATGTGCATTAAAACAAGGTGGAGAGATTTGAAAGGATAAAGAGAAACAATATTTAAGGATAAAGTGGTTGAGGTGGGTGAGGGAGAAACTAGGGATATGTAGAATCAAATAATGGCTAACTATATTAAGAAGGTTTCTAAAGAGGCACTAATTGGAAAGTTAAAAGGGAAAAGACACTATAATAAAGAAACTTGGTCATGGAGTGTAGAGGTTCAAGAAGATGTTCAAGTGAAAAGACATTGTTATAAAGTTTGGCAAGGGACTAAGAATATGAAAAATTATGAGATGTATAAAAAGGTAAAGAAAGAAGCTAAAAAGGTTGTAAGTGATGCAAAGTCCAGAGCATATGATGACCTATATAATAGGTTCAGAACAAGAGAAGGAGATAATGATGTTTTTAAGCTTGCAAAAATAAGAAGAAAAAAAAACCTGAGACTTAGACCATGTCAAATGTATTAAAAGTAATGACCAAAAGATTCTAGTGAAGAACAATGATATTAAAGAAGAGTGGAGGAAATATTTTAGTAAGTTTTGAAATGAATTATATAGGAGACATAAGAACAAAAGATGATACTTTGTTAGTAGATCGAAGATACTTTTTTCAGCAAAATTAGGGTGGTAGAAGTAAGGAAAGCATCGAAACAAATGAAGACAGGAAAATCTATAGGTCCTAAATGATATTTTAATAAAGGCTTGAAAATATTTTGTAGAAGTTGAGGGAATTTGGTTAACTAGGCTCTTATATAAGATATTAATAATAAATAAAGATGTCGGGAGAATGGAAAAGGTGTAGTGAATATATATATATATAAGAATAAGGGAGATATACAAAATTGTACCAACTGTCGTGAGATTAAACTTATAAGTCATACTATGAAACTATAGGAGAGACTAGTGGAGCAAAGACATAAATAGAAGGCCAAGATATTTGAAAAATGAATTTAGTTTTATGCCATGAAGATCAACTATGGAAGCTTTCTTCCCACTTAAGCAATTAATCGAAAAATAGCGAGCGAAGAGGAGAAATATGAATATGGTCTTCATCGATGTAGAAAAAGCTTATGATAGGGTACCTAGTGTTTTAATTTAGTGGGATTTAAATAAAAGGAATTTTCTAAGGGGCTATATTGCAATTATTAAGGATATGTATAATGGAGCGTTAATGAGTGTGAGAACTACTTGTGGAGAGACAAATGAGTTCCTAGTGACCATAGGTTTGCATCAAGGGTCAACCCTAAACCTTTATCTCTTTGCATTAATTATAGATGAATTGGCTGCTATAATTCATGAGGAGATATATTGGTGTTTATTATTTGCACATCATATAGTGTTGGTGGATAAATTAAGAGATGGTATAAATGCAAAACTTGAGAGATGACGAGAGGGCCTAGAATTTAAAGGTTTTACAAATAAGTAATATAAAGACAGAATATATGGATTGCAACTTTAGTAAGTATTTACAAAGAGCTGGAACCACTATGAAAATTGAAGCCCAAGAGATACCATAAAGTGATTATTTCCATTATCTTGGCTCAATAATTAGCAAGGGTGGGGAGATTGATGAACATGTTGAAAACATAATAAAAAGCGGGATGGTTAAAGTGGAGACGTGTTTAGAGTGCTTTGTGACCGACAAATGCAAACAAGGTTGAAGAGAAATTTTTACATGACAGTGATTAGACTGACTATGACCAATAGAGCAGAATGTTAGCCAATAAAAAAGCAACATTTGCACAAAATGGACATAGCAAAGATGAGGTTGTTGAGGTAAATATGTGGTAAAACTAAGAAGGAGAAAATTAGAAGCAAGCGATTTCAATAGTATTTTGGGGTAGTATCAATAAGTGATAAAATTAGATAAACTCGTTTAAGATGGTTTGGATATGTCTAACGTAGACCCGCAACAACGTCAGTAAGAAAAAATTTGGGTATACAAGTTGATGGCCCACCAAAGCAAAGGGGTTGGCCGAAGAAGACATGAATGCATGTAATAAAAATAGATTTGAAGAAGCGTAAGTTATATGAAGATTTGATGAATCATCTCCGGGGCTCGGAACTTGATGAATCATCTTTGCTAATAACGGATTCAGTCGAATTATCCATCCCATGATCTCGTCGTGCTGGAATCCATGGAAGCTCAAACTCAAATCTTTCAAGACTTGTAGGAAAGAATGGATGATATATTGCCAAATCCGATTGGATTTGGAATCCGCTCGAAGTGTTAGAAGAGCATTGGAATCTCTGAAAATAGCAAAAGAGATTGGATCGATCCCTTTCGTTTCGGATTGTACCGAGACGTTGGTGAATGGTGAGCACATCAAAAAGTTCACGGGAAAAGTAAAAGGACTTTATCCTACGGGATGATTTTAATCATGGCTCGTGTGGGCCCCACTTTACTTTTGATCACAACCGTTCACAGTCTACGGCCCCTCAAAGAATCAGGGGCAGCTCAGAATTTCAGTATAGTTGATGTAATACTTATACCAGGGGCAGCTCAGAATTTCATTATATTGTTGAAGTAATACTCATACCACTCTTAGATTGGTCAATATTAAAAGAAAGATTTTTATAGAAAGAAACTTCTAAATTCGAAAAAAATGACGGAGGAATCAAATGCTTTAAAATGACGGCCGAGGGCCTCCATTCCACACTATCATAGAATAGCCCGATATTCTATGATATTATGGAATAGTTTGACACGCACCCACTTAGAAATTGGTGGAATGACATATGGTGTGAGTTTGTTCCTCAGGGCTTGTATTAGAAACGGCCATAAATTTGCCTATTGTGCATTTGTGTGGGTTTAGTAAGTACCACTCAAAGAATTAGTCCTATTGAGTTAAAGACCTCAGAATCCCCATGTCATTAAAAAAATCACATCCAAGTTTTATGGAAAACAAATTGTCAAAAAACAAATAACAAAGTGGTGGAGAGCCCTCACCCATCATTCTGAAGTGTTTGGGCCCTTTATCGTTTTTCTCAAATTTAAAGGATTTATTTTATAAAAATCACAATAAAAAAGAAAAGTGAAAATAAGACTAGATATTCAATCAATCGAACGGCGTATACCATTTGGAATATAATGGAAGTTGGCTGAGTACACATTAATGGAGGTTCTTTGGTTTGAACGACATATTAATG
This sequence comes from Persea americana, assembly GCA_029852735.1. Classification (NCBI taxonomy): domain Eukaryota; kingdom Viridiplantae; phylum Streptophyta; class Magnoliopsida; order Laurales; family Lauraceae; genus Persea; species Persea americana. The sequence goes on from CM056813.1 coordinate 6,692,686, forward strand.
GAGGTTCTTTGGTTTGAACTACTTGGACAAGAAAAAAAGAGGCCCACATATTACCATTCTCATGTTTACACGGACAAAGAAAGTTTTCATGTGAACAACTGCAATGGCACTGACTTTTGATCAATCGACCCCGTGGCATCCATCACACACCTCTTTCAATGAGGACTTTGTTCAAGTTTTACTTCAATCAAAGTAGGGTTATATCCATAAATGTTAAAAAAATATTAAGTTAAATTTTCATTTTTAATACACATTGATCAACATTCCTCCTCGGGTCTTTTTCTCCTCACCTGTTTAATATTTACTACATTAAAACTTACTCTTCTGTAATTTTGTTAGGAATTTGATGCACAGCAGGCAATGTCCAATTTGGTATTTAAAATATTTATGAACTGACTAATGTTGCGAGTTCGGCAGGTTTTTTTTTTTTGTAGGTAAGTAAGAAGCAGGGAATCATCTAATGACATCGTAGGGAAGCCTTGATGTATCAATTTAAGGGTACACTTGTGCACCAAGAGGATTCTGCTATATATGTAATTCCATTTTTATAATAGAGAGGGATCTTGCATTCCTACCCTCACATAAGAATCAAAATCCTTGTCATTGAAGGCATTTAATTCATTTTTTTTCCTTTTTCCATAAGAAAAATGCATCGAACCAAATAACCAAAAAAGGGATTCCACGAGAAATAAGAATAACCTTTAACCCCACTGCAGATTTCTCTTGTTGCACAAACCCACCCTAGGTATTGGAAGTAGTGGGAATGGGATCCAATGTCTCTATTGGCATCTATTTTTTTTCCTGCTTTTCTTTGGATTAGTGATTTCTAGAGCTATTCATATGGGTCTTAGCTCTCTCTTTGAATTTTGCGCTGAAAATGATGTCTTCAAGTTGAAAAATGAAAACAAGTGGAAGTTTGTGAGGTCATCTTTCAAATGTAGCTTCTAGAAGTAGAGGATTGATGCAATGTAGATATCATGTTCTTAATTTATTAGTAATATGGAAACGAACCCATTCATCAAGTGTCTGTCAATTTTTCTTGTTCAATTGGGGCTCTGTTTAAGTTGCATTTCTCTACTGCCCATTTCTATATAAAATGCATTATCCTGTCTTTGGGTCGGATTCGAGGGTCCGGATCGATATCATAAACCTATATATACAATAGATATCATGTTCCGATCCCATAAAATGAGGTGGGAAAAGGAGAAATGGGATGGGGTTTGACTTTGGGAAATTAATAAGTTTATGTGGGTTTGGTTCAAGTTAGGTTTTGGGTCGGATTCGAAGGTCCGGATCTGGATGCAACAGAAGGACAAAGTCCGAGAAATTAGGTAATCTACCCGATGGTGCCAAAATCTCGAAAAGCGAAAAAATACTAAAAAGCCCTCAGAACTTTCCAAAAATAGCAACACACACCCCTACTATACCCAAACAAGCTCGGATCTCAACCCAACTTCGCACGATCCTACTAATTAATCGGACATGTTTGGCTTATAAACGAGCTTAATTATCTAAAAGCACAATTGACTAAACTAATTACAACCTTGGAATTCCGGAATGTTACAAACCATAATTGGGTTTGTCTGACCCATTTAATTACCAATCAAGAGATCTTGACGCGTGATCTACCCATATACGCTGCAGGTCAGATGTGGGTTGGGTCACAAGGGTTGAATGCAGGTGGAGGCAAGTTTTCCCACCTCTAACAGGAGTCCCTGGTTGCAGTGCAGATAAAGAAAATATGACCCTTCCAATCGGCACTGAAATATCGTTAGTACTAGTAGTCACCACATCCAATTATCTCTAATAACCTCATGTTCAAGTGGTTGGCATGTGGATGGATATGCTTGTGGAACTTGATAAGTTAGGAATAACAATCATTTCCAATTGAAAGGAATGAGAATTCTTTTACCAGTCCCAACTTTTCTTATCCTCATAATTGTGTCGTTACTTTTAACCACCACACCACATTGAGAGATATAAGCTCTCTGAAATTAGAGATTTGGAAGCTCATATACACAAATAAATGAAACATGATATTAGCACTTGTAGAAGAAGACAGTTCTGCCCTTGAATACTTTTTTTGTTTCATCTTTAACTATTGTTTTCCTAAACAATCATCATCTTCATCATCATCATCATCATCATAAAAAAAAATTAAAAAAAACCATCATTGTCCCAAATATATTGGGGTTTGGATACATGAATTTTGTTTCACTATTCAGATCTATTACAGGCCAAATTCTTCAATATCATGATCATGGAACCCAAGCTTACTTTTCATTGCAATCAGGCACTGCTATAGTGTGTCACTTAAATTGGGTAATGCATTAGCATGATCATGAAATAGATTTATTTCAAAGTTCATAGTTTAGATGTAATAAAAGTTTTATGTTGGCTATCAACCTGGCACAGCCCCCCTCCTTGTATTTGGGCTTGGAGCAAGCAGGAAACTGTCACGATTGTCCTCATGAATTTCCAAATATTAATTAATCAAGTATTTCAAACATGCTTGGAATGTTGCATGAAATAACATTTGTAGCCTTCGAATATTTCGCCACCCCTCCAAGTTGATTTTTATGGGTCACAATGTTAAATGATATGAATGATTCTAATTCAATGTTCAATTCATTAATGGATCAAAGTATTAGTCCTATTAGATTGTGTGTTGTGTTCCAAACTTTCATAATCCTTAAATTTAGATTGCAAATAGATCAGGATCGGAACATGATATCTATTGTATGAATGGATTGAAGTCTTAGATTTCCTATTCTAATTTATGATGGCGTCTTTACGTACATGATCTTAAAACTGCCGATTTTGATCGCCTTGATTTTGATTTTGATAGCCTCAATTAATTTTGACTTCTCAATTCCAAACTTTATCATCTTTAACATAATGCGTCGAATAGTTTCAACAATTGATATATTATATTCTACCAAAAACAATTAATCTATTTTATATACCAAGGCGGTTGATTTTGACCACCTCAACTTTAACTTCGACGATACTGTTTAATTTTGACTTTACGTGGAGCATGCACAAATTTGACTACAATGGAACCCACTGTCAAAATAACAATTTTGACTTTACGTGGTACATTTTGAAAGTGGACGGGCTGGCAAAAAGATGGATGGTAGAAGGCAGTGGTAACAGCCAATGAAAAAAAAGGTTGGGCAGAAGTTTATTAAGTCCCTTGTACAATGTCCATCATTAATCACTCTCTTCACCCCCATTCGTCTATGCCACTTTCCCATGTAAACCAAAGGAATAGGAAAATGCCATATGTCACCTTTCCTTCCACATCTCACATTTTTATTGATTGTTAGCGAACCATCCCAAGCCCAATAATGCAGGAATAACAAAGAGAATGAAAGAGAATCGTAGGTACAACAAACAGCCCGTTTGGGTAATTCACTTATAAGGTGAATTTAAGTTAAATTCCACGGTTAAGAGATAAGAAAAGAGAGACCTTAATAAAAAGTACAAATTTTTAAAATCCACTTTACTTTTTGTCAGTTCGTGGCATGTGAAAGAACATTTTTTTAATAAAATTTCTTGGATCAAAAGAAAGGCCTTTCCATCTTTTAGTGGAATGAGATATTGACTTTCACATTTTTTTTTTTTTTTTTTTTTTACTATCGAATTACCCAAACAGGTTTAAGTTAACATTTACATAATAAAAAAATGTGGCCCCAAATATAGACATCAGCAACTACACAGATAACACCAGCAGCTACTAGCCTACTACAGATTTATATAAGCACCAGCAACTACAAAGAAAAAATGGCCAGAACTCAAAATTAATGTAAACACCATCAACTGCAAAATGAACCACTGCCACAGTGACATCAATCCAATAGCTAATTGAATATCCGAAGAGAGAGAAGGAAAAGAAAAGGTTCAATAGCTGCAGCAAAGCAATCACTCATTGTGATCACTTGCATGCTTCAGAACACTACAATGAATTGAGTAGAACAAAGCAGAATGACCTTCAATAAATTAAATCGAACAAACCCCAAAAAGCATTCTGACTATGAGAAAAAGCTCACTGCAAAATCAATCTAAGGCCTGCATCTAAATCTTCTTTGGTGATGGTCGTCAGGTCATCAGTGTCTATACAGTCAAAGTCAAGCCTATGATCTAAATTGTCCCTCGCATTCAGGAGCATTGGATCAACCAAACCTCCATTCATCTCCTTCCGCTGTTTATCCGTTGTCGCTTCCTCTATTAGTTTTGCAATGGCCTCAATGCTACAAGATGGGTGCAGTTTAAACCCATAAAGCATATTATCCTCTGGTTGATTGTTCATCTTAAGATGGGTGATCTCAGCAAGCTCCTTTGAATTGAAGTCATTAAAGTAGAAGAACTTGGTAACCCGTCTGCAGAAACCTTCATTGGATGAGATGACACGCTTCATTGGTTCGCTATAGCCAGCGAATATGACAACTACTTTTCCACTGTCCATGACTGACATGATCTCCTCCAAGGCCTCCAAGCCATAATCTTTATCATCTGATTTCTGAATGGGTATCAATCTGTAGGCTTCATCAACAAAAAGAATCCCTCCTTCTGCCTCTTTTATCTGCAAATTAGAAGCAAGTGTCATTCTATTTTTATCATTTATAGAATAGGCACAGTTTATTTTCCAAAATGCAAGGTTACAAAATGGGAACCCCCAAGGTTTAAACTCCAATGACAAAGCTTCTGTCAGGAAAACCATTTTGCCATGGTTTCAAAGAATTGGCTAAGTGGGAGATACTTTGACATTTAGAAACGAAGTTTCCTCACTTATTATTGCTGTGTTGTTTGTTTCTTTTAGGGCACGTTTGTGTAACACATTTTCCACAGAAGAGGAACGGAAAAATGTTCCAGTTTTCCACGGACCCCTTTTTCTGAGTTTGGTGTGGACAGTTTTCTACTGGGGAAAGTGTCACTTTTCACTTGATTTTCGTGATTATGTGGAATAGCATTTCGGAAGAGTGTGGAGTGGGAGGTGGGTGTCAGGTCAGAATGGGGTTGGGTCTGTTGTTTGAAGGGTTAGAAACGGGGGCACATTTTGCAAGAGAGCAGAAGTTTGCAGGCTTCCATTTCCTAGGACGCTACACAAATGTTACCAAAGTAAGAAAATTGTACAAAGAAGAGTTATTACGATAAAGAGAGCAGAAACATTTACGAGCTGTAACCAAAAGATCCCTTCTTTACTTTCTGAAGGTAATCGGCTTCATGCTCTCCCGCTCAGTGTTTTTTTTTAGTAGTTAACCATGTCTTTTGGAACGAAAGATAGAATATAAAGATAACTACGAAATGTTCAATAGAAGGTAAACAGGACAAAGGGTGTTCTGCAAGAATGAACAGAACAAACTGGTTACGCCTGATCAGATCTTTAGCAGGCACTTAATTCGATGTAACATTTGTGCAGTTCATAACATTCGTAACGAGATTATGACTAAAAATAATATGAACTGGCTAATAAGTTCATTAAGTCAGTCCATATGATGTACTATGCAGTTCATAGGGGGTCCTGAAGTTGGTTGCTGCGGAAAGGTACATAGACTGCAAAAGCACCAGGAAGTGGGAGCGGCAACAAAAACTAATTTTTCTTTTTAATGGTGCTAGGAAAAAACTAACTTGGGAATTAAGTTTCCAGAATTTTGAGTTTTGAAGCATAGACCCCATCATCATAACCAAAAGATTCATGCAGCTAAACTGCCAAAGGCTATCCTAAATTCCTAAAGGCTATCTGACGACCTTAATCCTGTGCACACAAGCATACAATTTAAAAGATATTGACGAGAATAATTTCTTCTACCAATGTATCTAAGCTATTTTACTTGGAATATGACATGACCATGCATGAAGATGGAGGCACATGAATCGCTATATTCGACAAAGACAAGGGAAATTCAATAGGCTAATGTTCCTCCTCCTTGAGTGATGTGGAACTTCTGCAATGTTCCTGAAGGGCTCTCCTCTACTCAATATATTTTTCCCCACTTGTTTCATGCAAATCTAAAGAAACTGAGGAAGCTAAAAGCAGAAGCAAAATACCTTTCTTCTAGTCTTTGGGCCAGTATGCCCGACAAATTCCCCAACCAGATCTGTTCTCTGCACTTCAGTTACCTTATCAGTAGGTAAAATTCCCACCATATGGAGAAGCCTCCCGAGGATTCGAGCTACCATTGTTTTACCTGTTAAGTGATATGATAATATGATAAGCTCAGATGATGATGATGATGATAATGATTAGTAGTAGTAGTAATGAAGATAATGAAAATGATAATAATAATAATATTTCATTGGTTCAATTCACAATATGATATAGTACTACTACTTTTTTTTTTTTTTTTTTTGAAAAGCACAACAATATTAGAAATAGCATCATAAATATTGGCAATCTGAACAAAACTGAAATCATAAGAAAAGTTAAAACAAAAATAATAATAATAAATAGAGGCATGGGTTAAGTATGTAACAAAATATCATTCTATTACATTAATGGATATCAAGGGATCAGCAAAGTAAAACTCACAGATCTGAATGCATAAAGATTAGAAGCATTGAAGGGAGTGAAAATTAGAGGAATGGGTTGCTTATAATATGCACCATAATATTATATAAGATAGGCTATGACTTAAATGATGATTAAGAATGAAGACTTCAACTCCATATCAAAGAGTTCCAATGACACTCTTTCTCCCTCTCTCTATGAAGACATCGACTCCATATCAAAGAGTCCAACACCCCCCTCACCCCCCCCCCCCCCCCCCCCCCCCCAACAAAAAAAACAACAACAACAAACAAACAAACAAACAAACTATCATGAAGAATTTTATTTTTAAAGCTTTAGTAGAAAATGCTTTAACGAAAAATTGTAAAAAATAAATTTTTGTTATTATATAATTTTTTAATATTATTTGCACAATACAAAGAAAAGTGATAATAACTCATCATCATCATCAAAGCCTCTTGTCCCAGCTATGTTAGGGTCGGCTATACGAATTTTGTTTCTTTATTCCGATCTATCTTAAGCCAAATCGTCAAATAAGTTACTCTTCCTCAGATCTATTTTTACTACCTCCATCCACGACCTCTTTGGCCTACCCCTTCCCCTTCCCATTGGTGGGCCATCAGCCTTCATAGCCAAACTTTTCCTAACCAGTGTTGTTGCCGGCCTACGTTGGACATGCCCAAACCATCTTAAACGGGTTTCTCTAATTATATCCCCCTATTGTTGCAACCCTAATTGTTCACGAAAGCGCTCATTTCTAATTTAATCCTCCCTAGTTTTATCACACATTCACCTCAACATTCTCATCTCTGCTACATCCATTTTGTGCATATGATGCTTCTTGATTGGCCAACATTCTACTCCATAGGTTATGATTGGTCTAATCGCTATCCTGTAAAATTTTCCCTTTAATCTTGTTGTTATTCGCCGGTCACAAAGCACTCCAGAAGCAAGTCTCACTTCAACCGTCCCGCTTTTAACTTATGCTCGACATCTTCATCAATCTCCCAATCCTTACTAATTATAGAGCCAAGGTAACGAAAAGAATCTATTTGTGGTATCTCATGGTCTTTAATTTTCACAGTAGTTTCAGCTCTTTCTATATGCCCACTAAAGTTACAATCCATATATTCCATCTTTATACGGCTTATTTTAAAGCCTTTCAATTCTAAAGTCCCCCACCATCTCTCGAGTTTAATATTCAAGTTGATCATAACTACTAACTAGAAATACATTAGAAATGAAAATTGTATAAAACTACAACTAGAATACAAGGATTAAAAAAAGATACAATTTTGTTTTTCCTAATGTGCCCTACACTAGTTTCACATGTGTCAATTTCTTATAAGTTTACAGTATCTACCATGATTGAAGCGTCATGGAAATGACAAAAAACACAATGTCATATACCTGTTCCTGGGTTTCCAAGGAAGGCCATATGAGGTGGCCTCCTAGCACTGACTTTAAGCCCAAGGGCCCTACGCCTCTCATCCAAAAGCATTCCCTTGGCCCATTTCCGTAGTTGCAACTTAAGGTCATGCAATCCCACGATATTTGATAATGCCTCTTCAAGCTCTGCCATCTTAGCTTTTGTCTCACTGCACGCTTCAATAGCTTTGCGTCGTCTCTGCTCTTCAAGATGCCAATTTAGAAGTACCCGCAATTTCTCACTGCTGGGACCTTGTGAAAGATGACTTAGAGGAGTCATACCCTCCTGTTGTACAATGATTTCAGTAAAATTTATAAGACATCATCCATTTTAATGTTGCACAATCATGATTTTAATTTGACACACATTGGAGATTGAACATACTTTATCTACAGCATTGCAGTCAGCATTATACTCGAGCAATGTTTTCACAGTTGAGCAATCCTCTACTCGAAGTGAGTGCCAAACAGCTAAATGCAGTGGGGTCATTCCGTTCTGGATCATAAACATTAATGAATAAGTTTTGCAAACAACAGAGATTCACATTACAAAGGCGTAACTGGCTTCCAGTTTATTTGGACCTCAGTTCACTCAGTAGGAAATGGAAACGGAAAGGCAATCACAAGTGGGAGCAGTCATGCTGGATTGGCTGGCATTCATGTCATTGGCTAACTCAGGATTTTCATTTTTAAGGGGGCAGACCTAAACAGGTAGTTGGACTTTGTGGGACCTGGAATTTTCACGTGGGTTTCGGAGGTAGGCCCAAGATTTTCATTCAAGTTTTTGGAGGCAGACCTAAGTCCGAAGAGGCAACTGCCCCGTACCCATATATGTTGGTATGCCCATGCATGTAAATGAAATGGACCTAAATAATACCAATCTCATGTTCTTTCATTTGTCAGACCTGAAATTTCAGCTCAGGGCCAACTCATATAGTAATAAATGGTCCTGGATCCAAGCTTGACCAGGTATCAACTCAGGGAAAGAACTTTCTTATTAGGTCCTGCCACATCAGGTGTGGCCCTGTCCATGGTCCAAGCAGTCAAGTCCATACCCATACTGTATCAGTCTGAAAGCCCATCAGGCCTCCTACTAAGAATTCTAAGGTTTAGAAGTGAGGACAACACCTCGACTAGGTTTTTTTTAATCAGTCAAAAACTTGGAGGTTATTTGATTAAAATAAAAGAAGGGAGTTTACATTGGCTTTGGCCTCCAAAAATGCACCACGATCAAGAAGCAACTTTGCAGCTTCATTGCACCCATTCTTTGCAGCCATATGTAATGGGGTTTCTCCATACTGAAAAAATAGTACCCCCATACAAGATATTAAGGCCCATGATTAAACAAATATACAAACACTGTAAGTTAAAAAGAACAAGCATTGATTTGCATAGGTAGTGATTCTAAGAATAAGCATTGATTTTTTTTATTATTTTAAATTACCATATTTTTGGCTTCCAACTCAATCTCTTCTGGACCTTGCCAATCAAGAAGAAACTTAACTATTACAACATTATTGTAACCAGCCGCAACATGTAGGGGGGTCTGTGCCATCTGTAGGAAAGTACACAAAAAGATAAAATCGTAGTGAAACATGTTGACATACCCATGCCATGAAAATTATGGCTAACAAAATTATTAGAATTTCAGAGAGAGAGAGAGAGCAATGGCTCCATTCAATCTTTGTAATTCAGGAATATGAATTGTTTTTCTGATACGTATAGTTAAGACTTAAGAATATAATTTAAGGGATGGGATCCTCCCATAAATCAAACATAAAACCCAAAAGGCAAAGAGAAGGATAGACAAATAAAGATGGAACTTTTGAGCCAACAAAATAAAGGTGCAGAGTGAGATCCATCCATGAAAGAAGATGACAAAATGTGCAATGGTGAGAAAAATGCAGACATTTTCTAATCTATCACTAACACAACTTGTTTCATTGTCAAGGAGAAATGTACTCCAGTTTAATTTATGCCCATTGTCTGCTTGGAGTAAATTTTTTTCTTGATAATTGAATAGAACAAGTGATCAAGGAATTGGATGATAGTATTAGAAGGTGGGCCATTTTGATGATTTATAAGGATAAGAAGGCTTTGGGGGCTAAGCTGATTAGATCATTAGATGTTGCAATTGTCAGATTTAAGGCCTCGAAATGGTGAAATAGATCTGTCAAATAGTCCACTTCAAGGCTAACAACCAATGGACCTGAGCTTTTTGTGATGGGACCATCGATTTTTTAAGGACTAATGAATTACCAAGTGATGGACGGATGAATTGACTGACGATCGGAATAAGATTGTGTGTGTAATGTGTATGGCGGAAATTCTCACCGACCCCATGAATTTACGGCACCGACTGTGACAAGATGAAAAATTCCTCTCTCGATGGAAAGATAAAAAGAAAGAAAAAACACCATGGTGAAGAAATCGCCAATGAAATGAAACCCTACTCAGCTCTTTGCATGCGATTACAGTCCAAAAGGCATCAAATTTGTAAGAGAAATGCTCCAAATCCACCCAAAAATGTCAAACCAAATTCAAAGAAAACGTCAATAAAAACAACCAATGCTACAAATCTCCTCCCAAATCCAACATACATGCAAAAAACCCATTCCAAATATATATATATATATATATAAAAAGAAACTAGATGTTTTATTTTTTTTTCTTTCTTTCTTCCCAAATCCATCAAAGCAAACCAATCATCCATAACATGCTAAATTCAACATACAAAAGAAAATTCAATCAATGATGCAAAATTTGCTATGCAAATCAAACCAATTTCCATTAGAATTAGATTGAAATAGTTAAAGACAATGCAAGAAAGAGATCAAACTCATGTATTCAAAGTCATATATATATAGAGAGAGAGAGATGTGGAAAGACATACGACGGCGTTGCGGGCATTGAGAAGAGAGGGGTTTTCGTGGAGCTTCTTCTGCAGGCCGACTAGATCTCCGGATTGCGCACAGCCATGAATTGTTACTGGCTTGGAAGATCTGAGCCGATGCTCTGGTGGCCCTGGCATCTTTCTCTTTCCTCTCCTCTCTACTTGCGTTTGACAATAACAGAAAATGAGTCTTCCTCTATTCTCCTCCTAACGAGAGAGAGAGAGAGAGAGTCTTCTTCTTCTAATATGTCGTCCTGGAACAACATTCCTTCTTCTTCTTTTTTGTCTTTCTTCTTCTTTTAGCATTCAATCTTAATTCAAAATTTCTATCTATTCTTGGAACTCCACACATACATCTTAACATGCCCACTACTCACTACAAATTTCTCCCATAAGCTGTAATATCTCAAGATCAAAACAAAGTAATCAGAATCCAGAAGAACAACATGATGCATTGAAATGAAAAAACCCAAACAAAAAAAAAAGAAAAAGGAGTTGCAGTTGTTGTTAAAACTGTGATTGAATTGACAGGAAAGAATACAGACTACAAGAAATATTACCTGATTGTGGTTCTTGAGACGAGCGATGGAGACTTTCGCATTTTGAATTCATGTGTTGTGTCTGGGAAGTAAAATGACATAGCTCCGAACACTAACTAGTAAATACATCGATGGACTAAATGGGTTGGCTTGGTCCGGACATTTTATGGCCTGGGTCGGGCTTGGCTGGATCCAGGCATGTGCTTCTAAAGTTGGCACGGGCCTTAATATGCCAGGCCTATGAAAAATTGAAAACCCCTAGTAATTTTTTGGCATGTAGAGCCCACTTCGAAGCATCCAAGTTACGTAGTGGTTGGGCTTTTGATGGGTTTCCATGTAATCATGTGAGGGGAAAAATTGTAGGAAACCTCCTTTCCCAGAAGTACTGTGTTGTTGAGAAGTTTTTCATCTTCAACACTAGGGTTACATTTGTGTACATACCTTTTTCAATTTAAATAAGAAATTGCCATTTGAACAAAGTTCACGGAAATGAATACCATGGAAAAATATTTTTTTCTCCTCTTAATAAATTGACATTAATGTTGTTTGGTGTGGGTTCATCGTTTCACCCATCGTCCCTCGTTCAACACCATCACCTTTCATCTTCATTATCACACGAGCACAACTTCACCCACCTTCAATCCACCCAAACAAACACACACCCACCCCTCACTCTCTCAACCATTACCTTTACTTACAAGCATTTACAATAACAACTTTCATTTAACCTGAGACCCACCTGGAAAATACTCACATTCATCACAACATCAAAACCCACTTGAGAACAGCCGCGTACTAGACCTTACTAGTAAGTGGCACTAGTTCTTACCTCGCTATTCAAGATTTGAATCATAGGCCACCTTTTCCCACTTGTGTGTGCTTTCTACTTGTGTGAGCTTTTTTCCCATTTATGTGGCCTTCTTTTCGGTTGTAGTCTTTCGACCCATATTATATTATTATATTATAAAATAGAGCAGTTTCACTTTCATGCGCTTGTATATTATCCAAAATAGTCAAAGAGTCTATATATATATATATATATATATGTTCGAATTCTGTCAGCTTTTTTTTTAATATTTCCTCCTACACATATTTCTACATAGTGTCCCCACAAACATAAATTACCGACAGTTTCATAGTAAGTAGCTAGATATGGAGAACTTTCCAATAATCAGTTCTTAAACCTTGAAAACAACTGACGGCTTTCTGATACCAGCAGCGTGTCTTGTGACTTATATCCGCAAGAAGTCAGGGTTCTAACTTAATCTACAGTTGCAACTTGCAAGGGTAAGTAGGTGTCAGTTTCGTTCTAGAGGGATTCTTTCATAATTTCAAAGATCAATGCTCTTTTTTTGTTTTTGTTGTTTCCTTTTTAAGAACATTGTTACCTTCTAAATGTACAAGGAAAAGAAAACCAATAACAAAACATGTGTGCCAAATGCCAATTCATTGTAAATATTGAAAAACTTACTCCTGCGAGTAGGCTGCAAAGTGGTCAAAAGATTGGACTTTGGTTACAGTATCATTGTATCATATTACAATGCAACGACATGTGGGACCCTTCAATTGGTAGAGGACATGAATCTCGATTCTCTGCCCATTTAAACAGCTTACAAGGGAGTTTTCCAAGTATCAGCTTGATCATGCCCAAGAGAGGAAGTAACCACTTCCTAAGTCCTAACAGATATCATAGTGTTACAGCTAAGATCTAGTTTAAAGTAGATATCACCCATCAAGGAAGAAAAACCCCACATTCTACTTAGAATATTACAACCTGAATGTAGAAACTCATTTCATTCAAGGGATTATCAAAGAACAAATGACCCCATCTATCTCATTAGCATCTTTCTTATCTTCTCCCCAACTTTCTCTTACTTTTTTTTTTTGTTTTCCAATTTCATGCAAAGAAATCAACCAATTTCCAGAATGAAATAAAACCCAGATGCAGAAACATATCTCAGATACAGGAATAAAAAGAAAAATTCAACTCTCCGTTCTTTTACATGATGAAAATGGGGTTTCTTTCTTCGCGCCTTGTCAAAAATCAAGTCATGAGAATCTTCCTTTCATCTAAAACTCGAAGAATCAGAAGTAAAAGCTCGCATCACAAGACAGGTTAAAGAAAGATTCTCAGCTTTCAATCCGCTCCAAAACCTTCTCTCTTCTTCAAAATTATTTCTTCCTACCTAGTCGTTCACCCATTACCCAACCTTCACATGCTAACAGAGGAAGAATTGTAATATGGCTTACTGGATTTGGAATGCATTGATACAGTCAGAAAACAACTAAAATCATGGCCACAAACCAAGACTCATAACTGTCTGATCATTTGTCAAAGCAACACCTACAGATTTGTCAAAACCATTCAATCGAAGAAAGAAAAGAACTGAACAAGTTTATGAGAAGATTAAAAGGCTATAGATGTACTGAAACGATAAACTGCAGCACAACCCTAGCCAAAGAGGGAGAGGGAGAGAGAGTTACCTCAAGTCCGACGAGAAGTGCGAGAGATCCGTGTTGCACAGTTGCACTCGAAGGAAGAAGGGTTTCGTCAAAAGAGGGAAGAGGGAAGGAAGGTCGAAAGAGGATTTGGGTTTTTTTTACTGCGATGAAACTTACCCTTCTGTAATTTTGTTAGGAATTTGATGCACAGCAGGCAATGTTCAATTTGGTATTTAAAATTTTTTATGGGCGCCTTTTTTTTTTTTTTTAGGTAAGTAAGAAGCAGGGAATCATCTAATGGCATCGTAGGGAAGCATTGATGTATCGGTTTAAAGGTATACTTGTCCACCGAGAGGAGGATTCTGCTGTAGACGGAATTCCATTTTTACAATAGAGAGGGATCTTGCATTCCTACCCTCACATAAGAATCAAAATCCTTGTTATTAAAGGAATTCAATTCATTTTTTTTTCCTTTTTCCATAAGAAAAATGCGTCGAACCAAATAACCAAAAAAGGGATTGCACGAGAAATCAGAATAACCTTTAACCCCACTGCAGATTTCTCTTATTGCACAAATGCACTCTAGGTACTGGAAGTAGTGGGAATGGGATCCAATGTCTCTATTGGCATCTATTCATTTTCCTATTTTCCTTTGGATTGGTGATTTCTAGAGCTATGCTTATGGGTCTTAGCTCTCTCTTTGAATTTTGCGCTGAAAATTAGGGCTGTCAAAATGCCACACGATCCGTTAACACGATACGAACCCACACGACATTAACGGGTTCGAGTGGGCTCTTAATGGGTTCGGATCGTTAACTGGTCCAACCCGTTAACACGTTAAGTTAACGAGTAGTGTACAAATTAAACAAGTAACCCATTAACAACCCGCTTGACTCGTTATTTTTTTTTTAGTTCCTAAGTGTAGCTAGAATTAATTTATATTCTAAAAGAATAAATTAAAATTTATTGTTTTATAGTAGGGTTTTAGGTGGGATCCACTCGAGATCCTCACAAACAGTTTCGTGTGGCTTATATATTTTTCTCCTTATATATATTTTGTATGAATTTTCTTTCAATTTTTGAAATTACTTAATTACTTAACGGGTTAACGGGTTGGGTCGTGTAACCCGTTAAATTAACTGGTCGTGTTCGGGTTGGATTTTTTGACCCATTAAATTAACGGGTCGTATACAGGTTGAGGTAATTTTAACACGAATTCATTAACCCGTAACCCGAATTTGTTAACACGACACGTTTGACAGCCCTATGGAAAATGATGTCTTCAAGGTGAAAAATGAAAATAAGTGGAAGTTTGTGAGGTCATCTTTCAAATGTAGCTTCTAGAAGTAGAGGATTGATGCAATGTAGATATCATGTTCTTAATTTATTAGTACTATGGAAACGAACCCATTCATCAAGTGTCTGTCAATTTTTCTTGTTCAATTGAGGCTCTGTTTATAATTAAGTTGCGTATCTCTGCTGCCCATTTCTATATAAAATGCATTATCCTGGCTTGGTAAGTAAGAAGGCAGAGTCTTACCGGTGTGTGTCAGAAGATGAATGGTAAATGCTTATATGACTGGATTTCAAATCCTAACCACTATGTCCAAAGTTTTGATGTTGGTACATGAGAAGAAAAAAAATTGGTTGGTGGGTTACCATCATTACCTTAGATGAGAATGCTAGAAATGCTTAGATGGATATGTTTTTTTGGTAAATGACTAATATGTGATTAACCCCTAGTGAGTTGAATAAGGACAACCAATGACCTTGCAAGTCTTCCCCTTCTAACTTGCCAAGTCAAGCAAGGGTCATCTTTCTATAATGAAAAGTGTATATATAAAGGGTACTATGTGATTGTTGTTTGAATTGACAAAGAGCCCATTGCAAATACCCTTTTTTTTTTTTTCTACTTCATGTTTTATTTACAAAAACTAAATAAAACAACAATAGAGGATTGAGCTACACTCATCAATCTGGTTTTCACTTGGTCTTTCATCCCCTCTAAAGCTTGTTTAGTAGGAGAATCTTGCTAATTAAGGGCATGTTTATTTGGATAGAATACATAGAAACTGAATAAACTAGAATTCATGGTCATATGAGCTCACTCAAGGATTGCTTGGTGGGGTAGGTTGAAGGACATGAGGCAACAGGATAGATGAGACATTGACTTTCCTTTGATTTGAACTACTAAAGCATAAAACGGTCCATTTTTTTCATTTTTATTTAATTCGATTTCCATTAAAGGCAGGGGTAGACCCAGGTAAAAGGGACTGGAGCTGAAGCCCCCGCCCATACTTGAAAAAAAGTTAAAAATCTCTAAGAACCCCATGCAAGTCCTGATAATTAATATGTGTGTTTTATTAAGATGCCATCTTGTCGGTTTATTAATTAATTTTTTTTTTTTTTTTCTTTTACTTTTCAAGGAGAAGGTATTGTCCTTAAGATGCCATCTTGTCGGTTTATTAATTAAATTTTATTAAAGCCTACCATTACCATCTTCCAGAAAGGTTTGAAAATTACATAAAAG
The DNA here is from genome assembly GCA_029852735.1 of Persea americana. NCBI lineage: Eukaryota > Viridiplantae > Streptophyta > Magnoliopsida > Laurales > Lauraceae > Persea > Persea americana. The sequence goes on from CM056813.1 coordinate 6,709,029, forward strand.
AGGTCTTTTTCGTATGCCTCCATTGCAATTGTGGTTTTAAAACATGGCCATTGCAATTTTGGTTTTAAAACATTGTTTTATACATCATAACCCAATTCAAAACCTTTAATATATGAGCTGATATATAAGTGTTTTACTGATACTTCAGATTGTTTGACTTTTTCATATAAAATAATGCGAGCTTTACTAAAAAAATTAAGCTTAAACCTTAATTAAATGGTTTTATGAAGAAAAATTATAAAATGACAATATAATTGTTCGTATATGTTTTGGATACGAAATCACCCTAATTGACGATATCATCAACTCAGTTGGCAATATCGTCTACCTTCATTGTAAAAAGACGATATTATGCTCCATCTTCTTCTACCTAGTGATAGAAAGGTCATGAAAATCATCGCATTTTGTGTCTCAGTGGTCTTTCTTAAGTAGTCTTGGCAATTTTCCTTAGGTGTGTGGGTCCCATATATTAGTTTCTATAAATTTGTCGCCCCTTTGCATGATTTTTGAGAATTCGATTGTGAAGTGCAAGGTGTTCGGGGAAATGCCTAAATGAGGATTTTCTTTTGATTTAGTAGTGGCTTCGAGTGAGGTTGGAGGGGATGAATTTGGGTATGCTTCTATGAACATTTAGAGTTTAAAGCAATTTGTTTAAATGAATTTCATAGATTTTGATGCCTGCTCGCGACGTGTAGGGAGATATGTTGGACAATCTTTTAGTAGTGAATGTAAGGTTTTCTTCTGAGTATTGCATTATTGGTGTGGAGTTTTAAATTCTAAGAGTGTTTTTTTTTTTTTTTTTTTTTCTGGTTAATCCAGAATCTTTGAACTAGCTTTAAGAATGAATTTGACAGTAAATGGAATGAACACACTTCATTATGCGGTTTGTGAAAGACTTTTCAAACGATTATTCTTTGATGGACATTCATCACTTCCTTTCGATTCTATTTCATTTAATTGAAATGGATATTCATCTCTTGCCAAACTTCAACATCATCCCTTCCAAATTCAAGCCAATAGATTAAGCAAAAAAAAAAAAAAAAAAAGGACAATAGGGTTTGAAAACCATGGAAAGAAGAAGAATAATAATAATAATAATTACAGGCAGTAGAAGATATCATCAACCAAGTTGATGATATCGTCAACAAGGGTAATTTCGTCCAAAAACATGTACAAGCAATTACTTCGTCATTTTATGGTTTTTCGTCATAAAACCGCATAATTATGGTTTAATGTTAGTTTTTTCGTAAAAATCTCTAAAATAATTTAAAGTTTATTTAAAAACAAAACTTAATTGACAAATTCTAAGAAGTATATTATGAAGGAAGTGCGAGCATGAGCTTGCCACTCTAGTAGGTGTTGGCTTTTCGGCGTAAGGCATGGGTTTTCTCTCCCGGGCCTTGTGTTTGAGGCTAGTCCCAGATGGGTTAATTACATGGAAATACCTTCATTATAAAAATAAAAATAAAAATAAAAGTATGAGTTTCATAAAACCTACTATGGATTTTCATTTTAGGTTTGAGGCTGGCTCCATGACAAGTGGACGCTTGCACCTGCTAATAGAAGTCGCTTTGGACCCAGATTATAAACCGGGGATCGCAACATTTAACTCTCGTTTCTGCGTCGAACGCGACGGGCTTGACCTTTGGCATCTTTAGTCTTGGTGCCTGGTGTTGGTCTTGCACAATTTCCTACTGGTGAATCTGACAAAACAGAGGCTGTCACGATTCATTACTGGTGGGACAGTTCCTATGGGTGGGTGGTGACGTCTATTGGCTAGTCTTCCACAATTTCAGAATACGTGTTGAAACCATCATAATACTGCATGGAATAAATCCACTCATTAAGGTTACTCATGGGCTAAAACTTGGGCATGTTTAATTGCGAGAGGGATGGAGTAAGAGTGTAGTATTGTTACATTATGCATAAAGTTAGAAATGACTGGGTTCAAATAAAATGGACAATGGATTACTCTACATGTGTCTGGATGATTGGTACAAACTAAAAGAAAGTATAAAAGGTTTTAAATGAAGAGGAAGGAGGAAAAGATACTTTATTATATACTATGAGAGCAATAAACTTTGAGCAGAGGGAAGAGGAGCAAATAATAAATCTACATCAATCCACATTGGCTAAAAAGGTTTACTCCTTTTTCCTCCTCAAGGCCATCCAAAAACATTAAAAAGTAGAAATTTCTACTGCTGGAGCCAATTCTACTCCTCTTTCACTTCAAATAATCATGCCTGAGAACGCAAGTAGTCCACTCTATTGCCTACTCAAATGTATATTTTCAATGGAGGCTTGAACTAAAATTATAATCATCCTTATATATCCATTTATAAGTTACCTCACCCTTTGCTGCTTAAAGTTAGGCTTATCATATGATTGATTACATATACAATAAATAACTAGTTGGATAAAATTATGTGTTATACATGGGATTATTCTAATATTAGACCCAACTCTGATCGGTTCTCCCAATATAGGGGAAACTATTGATTTTGAGTGCTTTCGATAGCAAAAGTAGATCAAAATTATAAATATGAAGGTGCTGACCTCATTGGATCAGGATCCTTTAAGCCCCAGAGTGTATGCGGGTTGTCATTCCTTTTTATCCCATCAATATGGATCATTGCCACAAATAACACATTTTAATTTTTGGAAAAGTAGTGGCATTTCATGAATTGTGATATGATACTATCATGATATTTTCATAATATAGTAACTGAAAATGTCAAGAGAAAAAGATGTTGAATTTGTAATGTGATTGGAATAAAATAGCAAAAAAGTTATATTACAGTAATTTATAACAAAAAATGTTAAGTTTATAACACGACCGGAATAAAGATCCTGAAGTCCGACAAGAAGTGCGGGAGATCCGTGTTGCACAGTTGCATTCGAAGGAAGAAGGGTTTCGTCAAAAGAGGAAAGAGGGAAGGAAGGTCGAAAGAGGATTTGGGTTTTTCTTTTTTTTTTTCCGTTCTACTTCTACCTACTTGTCCTTGATATGGGGCGAGGAATTTTTTTTTTATGCGGGGCGTGGGCCAAGGCCTAATGGTATTTTCATAGAAACGTGTGGGTCCTCCACTGCTTTTACCGACGTACAAGTGTACACCGGCAAGCAGCGCCTCGTGTGTCTGCAGGACAGACTTTTCCAAACTCTTTTGAACTTGAATCTTTTCCCCTACCCGGCAAAAAATCACAAACTTCAGCTCTCTCTCTCTCTTTTGTGTAAAAATCACAATAAAAAAGAAAAGTACAAATAAGATTAGATATTCATCCCCGCTTCCACGCATCAATCAAACGGCGTATACCATTTGGAATATAATGGATGTTGGCTGAGTACATGTATATTCATGGAGGTTCTTTGGTTTGAACGACATATGAAGGGAGGTTCTTTGGTTTGTACTACTTGGACAAGAAAAAAGAGGCCCACATATTACCATGGATTTTTACCAAAAAAGTGTTCCAAAACAGATATACACCCATTTTAGCGTAGAATACATGGAAACACCTGTATTGGTGTTCGTACACGTGTTTTGGACGCTTTTACCCCTCATTTTGCAAACGATATCGTCATGGAATTATAACCCTAATACCTCTTTATTCTTCGAAGCTTCTCTTTTGCAAAACACTCTATCTTCTTCCATCACCCAAACAAAAGTATCTGAAATCTGATCCAAAGAAAAGCACTATGATCATCAATGATGATTGGGTCGGGAGGATCGAGTGTCGTCGGTAACTCTGTCCTCACTTACCAAACCTCGTTGAGGGCATCTTCCTGTCGATCTTCTTTCCTCTTCACTTCCTCCTCTCTCTCTCTCTCTCTCTCTCTCTCTAATGGGTGGTCTGGGATGATCCTAGCCGTCGGTTTCTTGACCAAATGGATATGGAAATGTGTTGGTGGTTGATCATCTTGAGATGGGTGATCTTCCATATATGGTTACCACTCACTAGATCGTCCACTTCCTCTAATGGATCATCTTCCTGCTCTGTGCACCGGGATGATCTTAGTCTTTGAATCTTTGACCCAAATGGGCAAGAAAATGGAGTGGTGGTGGCGATCTTATGATGCTCCCTCTTCCATGGTGGCCTATATGGGGAAGGAAATGGGAGTAGGCGGTGATGTTGCTACATTGGTTAGTGGGTTTTGTTTTTATGTTTTGATATCTTTGGTGTGTGTGGTCTTTGTGTTGGGATTCTTAGGGGGAACATGATTTTGCTGAAGGGTAGGGGTAACATGAAATGGGAGTAGGCGGTGATGTTGCTACATTGGTTGGTGGGTTTTGTTTTTATGCTTTGATATCTTTGGTGTGTGTGGTCTTTGTGTTGGGATTCTTAGGGGTAACATGATTTTGCTGAAGGGAGGAGGAGGAGAAAGAGGGTACATGAAAGGGGAAGTGCTTCTTGGAGTTGAGGTGATGGTCTCTGGGGTTTAATCTGTGTGTGATTACATAAAGGTCAGTACCATTTACTTAATTTACTATATGCTTTGCTTTATCAAGAAAGAGAATTGTATAGGAAACACATCTAGATGTCATGCTGCAAAGGTTGTATCTCTGGTGTTTCACCCTTGATTAGTATCATCCTTCATATTATCAAACATGTTTTGATGCATCTAAATCTAGGTATTGGCTTAATGATATGTGTATAACTGGCCTTTTCCTCTGTTGTTGATCCCATAGAATTTTTACATGTTCTAGTTTTATTTCTATCTTTTACAGCATAGATATTGTGAGAAATAAAAACATGTATTGATACAGGAATTCTTTTATGCATGCAGTAATTTAGTATTTTATCTGCCCACTACTCTCTGTGCTAATTTAGCTAATTTCAAACCAGTAATTGAATTTAGATTTCAATTGTTTGCTTATCCAACAATGATTCTACCCAGCATGACAAGTTTTTGGTAGAATAAGGTAGTTTCTTAGTCAAAATTACTAAACTAATGATTCCTACCCAATGCCTTTTTTTGTGATTTAAAATCAATTTTAACCTTGTTCTCCCTTTACTCTTTTACTTGTAAAAGATGGGTGAAATCCTATGTCTCGGTCCTCTCTTGCCCTTTTCCCATAAATGGTTTATATAAGTACATAGTCTAAACCGTCTTTGGACCACTGGGGGAATCCATGCCTCTTCCAACTCCCACTGGCACAATTGAAGGAAGTAGAATTCCAAGATGTATATCTACAGTTTGCACAAGTAGGAAAGTCTCATTGAACAATATAAAATCAGTAACTTGGCTCCTAAATAAATTTTGTAGGATAGTGGAGTTAAATAAGGGTTGCTGTTAATGATGCTGTATCAACATATTGACTCCAATAGACTTTAGTAGGGAATAGGGATATAAATGAGTTGGGTTTGATTAAGTTTATATATTGCCTCAACATGAGCCTGCAGGTTTTTGTAATTCTACTTTTGAGTAAGAAAGGAAAAAAAGTAAGGGTTTTTACGAAAAGAGTCTGCCTTAAAAAAAGATCAAGTAGTTTGATTGTTTGAATGAATTGTATGGTTAATGAGGAAGTTTCTCATTCTGGATTTTCAAGCTTATCTCCAGATGTATGATGATTTGGTTCTTCCCATCCATAAGCCAACTTTTATTATTATTATTATTGTTATTACTACCACTACTATTACTATTGTTATTATTTGAAATAATCTGTCATTGTCAATGTTGTAGATTGTAAAGCATGGCCTGATTATTGAATTCACCAACCCTGATTATAATGTAGGGAACAAATGCAAAAAACTTGCCCGAGGTGGCTGCCCATGAAGGTATATTTCATTTTGAGGTGATACTCACATCTTCACTTGCATATGCTTCCATTTAGTTTCTAGTGAAGATCTATCAGTTGGCAATAATATTGTTGAATGAAGTGCTTGATTTCTGTGTCTGAGTTTTATGCATGGTTGAAGATCATACTTTTATCCTTTTGATTGGGATTTTACAGCAAACGAACACAACAAAGATGTTAAATATGGCAGTTCAGCACATTGAAAACCGACGAATGTAAGGGAAAATTCTATGAGAATCCAGCCCCTGTTTTGAGCAACATTTGGTCATTAACTTTCTTTTTTCTGCTACACATAAGCATTATATTCTTCGTACAGCCCAAAATCTTGCTAAGATGGTCAACCAAATGTTGTACACACCTCAAGAGGTTAAACAATGAATGCCTTTTTGTTTCATTGCCCTTGAATGAAGTAGTGGGGAATGGAATGATAGATTGTGGAGAGATATGATGAACCTGCTTTTGAGGGTTGAGTGGAAGAATGGAACTAAAACTGGTCCTAGATAGGTGGAACAAGGCTTTGATGATTGTGATCATGATGGGTGATGGATTTTGGCAATACTTGGATAGAATAACAAAACATTCAAGTTTTCAAAGTATTGCATATAATGTTGATTCCTTTTTTTATTTTGGGTTTTGGTCATTAGCTTAAGTTCTATTATATTGCAATTGTATAAAAAAACCTATGGATTTCATTTTGCTTATAATAATACTCCTCTGTTGATAATTAAGAGGTTCATGGTTATCATCATCATTATCCTTCTTTTAACAATTTTTCTAATCATGTTTCTTATAAGAGATTCAGATTTCCTAGATGTATAGGTATGAATATTGAAACAAAAATGCTTCAATGCAAGGTCTAGTTTTGATTCATTTCGATGACTAGTTAACAATTAGTGGGTTCGGTGATTGTGTTCTCTGATTTTATGATGATTGCAAAGAGGGGAGGTGACTATGACGTTGATGTCAAGGGAGTCAATATATCTCCAGACCCAGTGGTGAGAGGGAAGCCAGCTACTTTCAGCATCTCTGCATCTACTGGTAAGTTCATGTTGCCTAGGTTTGTTATATTACTTTGTTTTGTTTCTCTTTTAAGGGATATTAGTTTCATGCTCATTGACTCACTGAGTTCTCCTTTACATGTTACTCTCATAAGGAAGATGAGAATTGAGTTATGAGCTATATGTACTACTACTTCATACCTTGCTCTTATAGGTGAGATGAGCTTCAGGAAAATGGATGACAAGAAACGCCCACATGAGTTTGTACCTGAAGCTGATTTGCAAGGAATACAGCCATTTCCTTCTGATTTTGATAAGTGGAAGAGATACAAAGTGGAAGACGATCGTACAGGGTATTCTTCAGAAAGAGGGAGGCGGTCTGCCTGCATGGTATAGCCTGTCCTGAATAAAATTGTGGAATTGAGCTACAGTCATAGACAAGAAGCCAATAACCAAACATCAATGCAAAAATCTATGTTCTATTCTTAGCTTTATTTTTTGTTGGCATTTAGTGAAGTTTTGGAGTTGATTATTCCCACGCCATATACTCTGTTCATTTTAGCTTTGTTCCTGTGTGTATTGCATGTGTTATGTGTAAAATTCGAATTCTTTTTATTTGTTGCATTGGAATCTTATAGTTGTGTTTTGACAAGAAGGTATGATCATAATAAAATGGGCTATGTCTTATTTTTTTCGCCAGATTGAGTCCAAACTCCAAATTGTGTTGAGAGTTAATGATTTTTTGTATGAACAGTGGCATGAGGATGTGGTTGGCAAATACATATAGTGTGACAAACATTGTATGACCCAACTTCCTAATTACAGCAGCAGACATGATCATGAGCTCTCCAAAAAAAGAATTCCATATACACTGAAAAGCATTAACTCCGACTTCAAACTTAGTCATCCTGCTTTTTTTTACTCAATTTCAAGTCAGCCAGTGCCTATTGTTTAAAGATTCAACATATCAATCTGAGCAACATCCATGAGTCTTTCTCATTATTTAAAGATCATATTTTAAAATTGAGGCCATCAACTTGCTGGATAACAAATTTGAGACTGAAATATCTAAAGGACGGTAACGATTTCGTTATTGGAATATTTACAATTTGGTATTCTTGGTAACCTCTGTGAATCTTTTTCATTGTTTATGTATCTCAATATATAGTCAGGGCCAATCTCGGCCAATCTCGTTGCTGGACAGCAACAAAAGGGACATAAAACTCTAAAGAGCGTAATGATATTGTTATAAAAAACTTTATAAGAAAAGCCGAGCCATTTTCCAGAGAGCCCAAAGGTTCGAACTCTCAAGAAGAGAGTTCGAACCTTCCTGTAAGTGCACCCGCTGAGCCATTTTCCAGGGAGCCCAAAGGTTCGAATTTACAATTTAGCAATCTTTGCAACCAACAATGGCCTTTTTCCTTTCATATGCACCAAATCCTTTGAAATAAAGTAAATTAAATATATTTGCAAGCATATAAGTCATTTCTCCAACCTGCAAGCAAGTAGGAAATTTGAGTAATATAGGACATACAGGATCCTCTTGCACCATGGTTCCATGATCTGTACCAAAGATCTTTTGGCTCGCATTTCATAACTGATGAAAGACTTCCTAATTAGATCTCGGCCATCCAATTCTTTGGCCTACAAATAGATGGTTAAGACAAAAATACAGGAACATTCCTCAGATTTAAAGGTCAAATACTGCGATTTAACAGCATACCTTCCAAGCAGAAGTCAAATGAAACATTCCATTTTGGGTAAATTTCCAGTCAACAAATGTACTGAAGATTCTGGAAGAATATGCCGTTTTTTTTTAAAAAGCTAAGCCTTTCAAATGCATCCACAAATGGTCAAATGATTTCCTCAATATATTTCAGCAAAAGAAGCATACAGTTTACTTAAGTCCTCTACTGAAGAATCACCATCTTCACAGATGCTTGATTATTGTGAAGCATGCTCTGGTTCATACCTGAAAATTGGAAATCTTGCTGCCTAAAATTGGACACTGCTTATAGTTTCAGCCACTAAATTCAATTATTGCCAATATCATAGGGCCTACATCAAGGAGCAACACCCATCTTCTGTGGATTAAGCATACAGTTTACTTGTTGAGCCATTTTCCAGACAGCCCAAAGGTTCTAACTCTCAGGAAAAGAGTTCAAACCTTCAAGGCCTGCACTTGTTGGGCCACTTTCCAGAAAGCCCAAAGGTTCGAACCCTCAAGATGAGGGTTTGAACCTTCGAGTCTTGCACAAGCTGAGCCATTTTCCAGACAGACTAAAGGTTTGAACCCTCAAGATGAGGGTTCGAACCTTTAAGTCCTGCACTTGCTGAGCCATTTTCCAGACAGACTAAAGGTTCGAACCCTCAAGATGAGGGTTCGAACCTTTGAGTCCTGCACTTGCTGAGCCATTTTCCAGGGAGCCTAAAGGTTCGAACTCTCAAGAGGAGAGTTCAAACCTTCTTATAAGTGCATATTATATTTTTCTTTCTGTACATGAATATACTAACATATGAATCTGAGCAGCATCCATGAGTCTTTCCCATTTTTTAAAGATCACATTTTAAAATGGAGGCTATCAAGTTGCTAGATAACAAATTTGAGACTGAAATCTCTAAAGGACGGTAACGATTTCGTTGTAGGAATTTTTGTAAATTTGTATTCTTGGTAACCTCCGTGAGCCTTTTTCATTGTTTATGTATCTCAATATATAGTCAGGGCCAATCTCGCTACTGGACAGCAAAAAACGAAAAAAAAAAACTCTAAAGGATTGTGACGATATCGTTTTTTTTATAACGATATCATTACGATCCTTTAGAGCTTTTTCTCTTAATTTTTTGTCCAGCTATGAGACTATCCCTAACTATATATTGAGATACATAAACAATGAAAAAGGCTCACGGAGGTTACCAAAAATACCAAATTGTAAATATTCCAACAACGAGCTTTCCTGTAAGTGCACGCGGATATGCCATTTTCCATGGAACCCAAAGGTTCGAACTCTCAAGAGGAGAGTTCGAACCTTATTATAAATAGAAGCAATGGTTTATTCGGAGAATTGGATTCCATCATGCCACATTTTAGCTCGTGTACATCTTAATTTCCTAAAAGGAATCTATCCATGGAATTTGAGAGAGCATGCAAAACTCACTATAAATCAGCACCCACTGTAACACCTGGGATTCAGAGAACTATTACACTATCTGGACTCAAAATTGCTAATTACAACACCCAAAAAGAGAACCCAATAAGAAGAAAAATTCATTTATTAAGCTGATTACAACACCCAAAATGAGAACACAATCAAGAAAAAAATTACATTACATCCCCAATTATTGCTAGAAAGCCACACTAATGTTTTAAGCCACAACACAACATAAATTGCTTACAGTTTGTTACACAAATTTCATCTAGTGGTCATAGTTTTATTGGAAAAAGACCTCCACATCTGGATTATGATTTTCATCGTGGTTGCTCATCTGAGCAGGAAACGGGTGAATAGTATTGCCACAAATTCATGACTCCATATTTTGCACACCCTTGGGACATCTGCAGATCTTTCCACCCTTCTCCACGCAGGATCAACATAATGAACATGACTGATATTTAAATCTGCTGCTTTCACCTCCCAAACCTGTGACGGAAAACCACAAATTTGAGAACATAGTGCTCATGAATGGATGGGTCTTAAACATGTTTGTATCATATATCCTCAATAGTTTAAATAATTTCATTGTTCAGATAAATAATACAAAACTTTTGTATATGACATTTAGAAAATGGAAGAACCAACGTTGAAGAACACTCAACAATTAAATAACAAGACAAGTTATGGAGGAGAAACATATTTCAAGTAAATAATGCATAAGAGGTTATGATGGAAAAAGAGAACCTACCTGATTTACCATTCAGAATGACTACAATAGAACAATGGGCACCATCTTCAACTGAAACAATTGAAAATTTCAATCCACCATATTGAATTTTTAAACCATTGTGGCCTACATTAAACAACTGAAATGGATGAACTCACAGCAGGAATATAGTAAGAAGGTCTACAAGTTATTTTCTACATTTATTTACAAGTTATTTATTCACTGACTCTTTAAGGTTTAAACAATCACCATTATCATCATAAACTTATCCCATCAATCTATTTGAGGCTTGGCTTTGTTACTTTGTATCTAATTTTTCACTCAACCCCAAGATTTAAACACTGTTATGGATGAAAGATTTAAGAATCAACAGCTAAAGCACAAGAGAATCTTTAATAGAAATGCGGAATTATAAACAACAAACATTACACTAAAACCCAACCTAACCTAGTTGTCATGTCATAATAGCAAAAAAGTGATGCCATGAACCAAAGCAATAGAATTGTAGAAACGAAAATAAAAAATAATTATTCATTTACGATTCACACTTCAACTTAATATCAGAAGTCAAGTATCGTTAAAAATAATTTGGATCCTAGCTCTACATGATAAACGAGCTCACATCTATCACCGACCATAAAAAAACATGACTAGAAAACAAACGAAAAGGGGATAAATCAGCATAGTAAGGTAAAATCACAGGCCTAAATCTTTAAGAACTTGAATTCCTACGCAGACGAACTTGAATTTTGTGCCATTTGAATTTTTTTGATAACGATATCCTTACCATAATTTATAGTTTCTTCATTCATTTTTTGTGTCCAACAAGAAAATAATGGTGACTTTATATTGAGATATATAAACAATAAGAAAGACTCACGACTTCACTCAAAATCTAGTTTTCAAAATTTTCCTCTATTCGTATCCGATCTTTTTTGTCTTCTAGGTTGTTTGCAAGCAACTGGGGGCATGACACGCTCGACACTTCTAGGACCCCACTGTTTTATGTTGCGCGTGGTACTGATAACATCATTATAAGTTGCTCGATAACAATCACTGGAGAACCAATGCTCACAGAAGTCGTACGGATCATACGGCCTGAGTTTAATCGCACAAATGCCATGTGAACAAGGAATACCAAGAAGGTCCCATTTGCGGCATGTGCATGACCTTCGATCGAGGTGAACAAGATCCGTGTACTTAAAAAACAATACCTGAAATTTAAAAGAAGGCATATGAGTTGACCATGTTTAAAAGAGCATGAAGTGGCAAACATGAAATTTAGAGGAAAAAATCTTTAAGAACTTGAATCCTGACTCATACTAGGATGAATTAATATTTGTGTCCAACGTTGTTTTTTGATAACAATATCGTTACCATAATTTATAGTGTCTTCATTGATTCTTTGTGTCCAACAAGAAAATAATGGTGACTTTATATTGAGATGCACAAACGATGAGAAAGACTCACGATTTCACTCAAAATATATTTTTTAAAATTTTTTGATAACGATATCATTACATTTATTTATAGGTTCTTCGCCCATTTTTTTTCTCTAACAACAAAATGACAATGACTTTATAATGACGTGCATAAACAATGTGAAAGACTTACAAACTTCACCCATAATTTTTTTCTACATTAATTTTATGATAACAGTATCATTACCATTATTTATAGGTTCTTTGCCAATATGTTGTCTCCAACAATCAAATGGCATTGACTTTACAATGAGGTGCATAGATAATGAGAAGACTTTATCCAGAATTTTAATTTTAAGATTTTCGGATAGTTTTCCTTCCCACCTTTCTCATTTGTTTTAGTCCCACAAAACAGTGAAAGAGAAAGGAACGAAAAAAGAAATGCCATAATTATTACTATAAAGAACCATACAAACACATTTATAACCTACATTTATAGAAAAGAAACACATTTACAAAACAATAAAAACATACCTAAGATACTTGTAGAAACAGTGAGCAGAGAGAAGATTGCAGAGACCGAGCAGAGAAAGCCTAGCTGTAAGACCCCGCCCCGAGAGTTTCCTTTTAGTGTCAATTAAGACGTGTCTTAGCTATAAGTGAGATTAGTGGAAATGGGTTAAATCTGGATTAGAATAGCTTTTTATAGCTTTGAATGATTTTGGGAACTCTTTTGATATAGTGGGGCCCTTTGGGGGTTCCTTTTATTGTGTCTTGATTAGTTTTGGGATTTAGTTATAATTCTGGAAATCTGTAAATTACTCCGTTTAATGTATTTTATGATTCCCAACAACTTTCGTATTTGTTCCGTTTCCATTCGAGACCTCTAAACCCTACTTTGCCATTGATAGGGGTAAAACAGTATTTTTACACAAAATCTGGACACTAATTTCAATGTCTCCGAAACTCGTAAAATATATACTTTTTGGAAAGTAGAAATTTCGACGATCGATTCTTCCTTCTTCGTCGAATCCATCCGAAGCCCGTAGAGTGATGTTTTAGCTCAATTGGATTTTTAAGTTGTGGGACCCATTGCCATTGTCTATATAAGGAGGAGTCCTTTTTCTTCTTCCCCTTTTCTTGCAACTTTCCCTTGAGAGCAAAGAGAAGTTCCAGCCCAGCCCTAGGGTTTTTCCTTCTTGCTCCTTGCTTCCCCATCTCTCAATCTCTCTCAAATCTATTGCTAAAGGCAAAATGGAGGTGGTGATCTTCTTCCCCTCCATGAGAGCTTCATCTTGATACCATTTGTAGAGAGAGCCTTCCATTCCAAGCTACCTTTTGAACAAACTCTTGCCATTAGAAGACTTTTCATGTAAGCTCTTCTTCTCATCTCTTGGTTGTGTAGTCTTATAGCCATGGAGGTGCTTCACCTTGATTATTGGAAGCTATCTCCACCTATTTCTTGATTTTGACATTCTAGGGTTGTAATGATGTATTTTGGGGATTTTTGTGTAGATTGTAGATTTTGAGCTTGATAGTGAGATTAGAGCTTGACTAGCATATTTGGAGACCAAGGCAAGTGGATGAATGAGTTTGATTTAAATAAGTTCTTGTTTTATTGGAAATGTTGAATTTTTATTATTCCTATTCCTTTGGTTCATTATGTTTCATAATGTTTTTGGAAAGGTACTTATTGATATGATTTTCTCTTAGTTAGTTTTATTAGAATATATGCATTCATTCATTAAAGTTTATTTTGGTCATTATAAACTTCTTAAATGATATTTGTACTTGCATTGAATGAGATTTGTATTGGTAGGAGAATTAAATGCATTGATGGAATGGTAGTTGGTGGAAAGGAGTAAATGTTAATTGGAAGGGAATAGACCCATTTCATGCTAGGAAATGGTTGGAGTTGAGGTGAAATGGTTTGGGGAAAGAAAGGACTGAAATTTGCACCTGATGTGTAGTTCCCGCAGCTGGGCGGTCGGCGGGCGGTCACCTTGGCGGCTAGCCGACAGGTGACCGGCGGCCAGCCGACCCAGATGCGGTTAGAAACACAGAATGCTGTGTTTTGACAGGCGGACCGCGGTCAGCCGCGCGGTTAGCTCGCGGCTAACCGCTAGTAAAAAAAAACCTGTGACCGCTAGGTAGCCGTGATGCACGGTTAGAAACACAGAATGCTATATTTTAGCAGGGTGAACCGCGGTCAGCCCCGCGGTCGGCCAGCGGCTAACCGCCGATCACCTCGGCGGCTAACCGCCAGCTGACCGACAGGTGACCGAGTTTCACCCAGAATTCCTGAGTCTTTTCCATTGTTTTCAGATATGGTATTTAAGGGTTTGGATGGGTTGTTCTGATGCCCTACCACCTTGGAAAGACCCAGGGGATGACATAAGGAGATTGACATAGATAGAGACACCATTTCGGAAAGGAATTGGGACTTGTAGATTCATCAACGTGCATAAGGAAACTTAGTATGTCCTCTATCATTCGAGTACCATACTAAGGATAATATAGACATACAAGATCCTTATACATGTCGTTTGAAAATGGAAGTCCCAATATATAGTCCCTAATGATATAAGGACTCTTTGCATTGTTTTACTCAGATTATATGTATAACTACCCGATCCTACTGATTTTATCTCAAATTCTGATTTATACACCGGATGAGTCCTGCCAGCCCGTTTATGCATGAACAGATAATAATATGAAATGTGTGCCTACGAGCACCGTATCCCGCCTACCCGAGTGTTTTATACTGATATGTTTTGTATACGTTTTGATTTCTCATATAACCTATGAGTCGGCACCACTAAGCTTGGACGTCCTTGTCAGTCTGATCAACTGACTTGGGCCTCCCCCTTGTGCTCCCGCCAGTTGCAACTTGGATCCTGTCCTGTCCCGTTACCCGGTTCCGCGGCCGTGGTCTTGTCTAGCTATATGTATATGTATATAATGTTGGTTCTCGTCACTTCGTGTGCTCGAGCCCAACGCACTGAATGTGCTCTCATCACTTTAGTGATAGAGAGGATGTAGCTTTAGTGTGGTTGCCATCTAGTCAGTTCCTGTACCTTGAATACCCCACATGATTTATATTGCATCTGTACTATAAACGAACCATGCATCCTGTTTTATGACAGTTTTTGTTATGTCTATGATATTCTTAATTTCTTCCTTGGTATTATCTATTCACCCACCTGCCAGACCGTCGTGTCTGACCCACTTTTGTGGTACTCAGGTCCAGCTCCCGTTGTTGCCTTTGAGGAGGAGCCAGAGGAGGCGGGCGATGAACCGCAACGTTTAGTGGAGTGGCAAGCTGACGATGTCATGTAGACATTGGGTCTAGCTTTGAGTTGCGAACATTTTGGGGAGATTATAGACTGATTCTTGATTTATACTTTTGGGTTGTACTAGCCTTTGTTGGCCATTATTTTTGGGGAATGTCAATTTAACTTGAGCTTTTGTATAAACTTTAACTTCATATTTTGGGAATGCTAATGAGATCATTGCTCACTCTGACATCATGTCATACTTGTGCATTATCAGTCTTATTTGATGAGATTGGATTAAGAGTTTGATTTGCTACACGCTTCCGCACCAATATAAATGTTCTATGAGTGTATGTGGAATCCTCACCGCGGAAACCTGTGGGAAATTAAGGAAATATATAATTATTATTAAGGTGTAGTTCATTATTCACACCACCCGTCGCGGTCCCGGGTCTTGGTCCGGGGTCGCGACACTAGCTAAGGAAGAAGAAAATAAAACTAATGAGAAGAAAAGAAATGAAAGAGATGGGGAATCATTGCGATGCACTACTGGAGTGAGATTGCGCATCATTTTCCCCAAATCAACTCAAAAGGATTGTGCTACTGATGTTGTTCGTCTAGTCTCACCCAATGAAGCTTTTGGAGATGATAATAATAAAATTGAAGCAATGATCGTATCACTTGATTCAATTGGTGTATGTAGGTGGTGGTGTTGTATAAATTACATGATTTATGTAGTTGACTAATGTAATGAGTACTATGTATCAAGTGTCATTTGTAGTGGCCGTGACTTATGTAAATTACATCTAATTTATATACATAGACAACCGATTTATGGTGTTGTTTTAGTTGAGTGGGTACGATATAAATTCCCCATAACTCATCTCTAGCACTTGAATAACCAGTTGTCTAGTTTAAGATGCTGTGTTGAATCTCTTCACCCTAATTTGGAAATTGATATGGGGTGTTTGGATCAGTTCAGTTCCTACTTTGCTCATGGAATGGCGAATTGAAGGAATCTAATGCACTACAGCCCCACCAAAAACATCTTATTCCAAATGTAATCATCATTGACACACATCTTGTCTCCCTCAGTTTTGATGGGATTGGCCGTTGTTCTTCTTTTTCCTCTTTCATGCTTTCACCACTTGATTGAAAAACCATAACGGAAAATAAACTTTATTGAATTTTGCAAAAAATTCCAATTACCAAGCAATCTATAAAATTCAAAATCAGAAATTGGGGTGTTTTAGTTTTGTAATTGCATTAACAACTACTTCTTTGCAAAATGGAAGTAGAACAACTTTTGAGAGATTTTTTCATTCTTGATATCCGCTTATGTAAATCTGAAACTTCCGAATGTACCAATCAGTTTTTCAAACTATAATGGGTTTCTACATATTTAAGAAGGTTTGATGATATAATCTCCCAATTAGACTCAAAACAAAGAATCCCTCAAACACAAATGGGCTCTTAGAAGCAGAAGGTTTCAAGAGCTAAATAGTTGTACATGTGTAATACAAGAGCCCACCATGTTGTTGAGCTCTACATCCAACTAGCCCAAGAATAGGGAAGCCTAATGGGTATTTCGAATTCTGGGAAAGCCCATGACATAAAAGAACCAAAACCACATTTACAATCACTATACAAGGCAAAAAAAATCAAGCAGCCAATTCCCAAGTGAAAAGCATGGAAGCAAAACACAAACAAATGAAAAGTTAGAAAAGGAACAAAGACGAAAAAATAAAAGGAAAGGAAAATAAAACCCATAAGAGATGATCAAATTATACTAAGAACCCCACCATAAGAAAATCTAATGAAAGACTGAATGAAGCAGCAAAATAAACATCAAGAACACTACAACCCCAGTTGGAGGAAAACGAGAAAAAAGCCAACATGAGTCTATGCCAAGGCATACCAACTGATTTGCAAGTTCTAAAACAACATATTGGTAGCTGCTCTTCTTCCACATACTACTACTAGAGAAGTTCCATCTCCAAGGCTATTGATGACCATGAGGCATGCTACTGCCAAGCCTTCCTCATATGTGTAATATCAACTTCTTAGTTACTCTATTTCCTACCCCTATCTCCAGATGTACTACAAATGTTGTCACATGAATCATTCATCATTCAGTAAGCATCTAATAAGAGCCCACATGATCAAATATCATTTTTGCAGACCCTACTCATTAGTTCATCAAATAAACAATAATATTGACAAGATTGTTTCTTCAAATCTGGGTTTTCTCCTTGGCTGTAACTTCCAGACAAATTCCAGACAACCATGTGTCTGCAAATACCCCATGGGTTTTCTCCTTAGCTGCAACTTCTAGGCAAATTCCAGACAACCATTTGTCTGCAAATACCCTATGGGTTTTCTCCTTGGCTGCAACTTCCAGACAAATTTCAGACAACTATTTGTCTGCAAATACCCCAAACAAGATCCCCTCTCCAAAACCCCACAATTAAAACAGTTATAGAAACTAAAAATGAAAAGAAAACAAGAAAATAGGGATGTGGAAGAGAGAAGAAAAGAAAAAATCACCTTCGCTGAATCTAAATTGGAAGATGGCGTTAGAGCAGTCGTCGAGAGTTCCAACGGAGGTTTTTTTTTGCAATTGGTTAGAGAGCAATGAGCGGAAGGGGAGAGCTGGAGCAAGGACGTCAGAGAGAATGAAAGAGATAGCAGTGAGCGAAGAGGGAGTGGGAAAGAGAGAGAAGGGAAAGGAGAGGGAGAGGGGAAGAGAGAGCAGTAGCCGCAATGCATGGAGAGGGAAAGAGAGAAGGGAGCGGAGGGGAAAGAGAGAAAATGGCGGGAGAGGAAAAAATGAGGGGAAGAAAGTATAACGAAATGGGTGAATAAGGTGAACGACATGACGATGTCGTTCGGCTCACGTGAGGGTAAAGTCATCCAAAACCATCGTACGAACACTAAGTTAGACATTTTTGTGTATTTTTTTATTAAAAACGGTGTATACATGTTTAGGAACACTTATATGGTAAAAATCCCTATTACCATTCTCATGCTTACACAGACAAAGAAAGTTTTCATGTGAACGACTGCAATGGCATTGCCTTTTGATCAATCGACCCCGTGGCATCCATCACACACCTCTTTCAATGAGGACATTGTTCAAGTTTTACTTCAATCAAAGTAGAGTTATATCCATAAATGTTAAAAAATTATTAAGTTAAAATTTCATTTTAATACACATCGATCAACATTCCTCCTTGGATCCTTTTCTCCTCACCTGTTTAATATTTACTACGTTGAAACTTACTCTTCTGTAATTTTGTTAGGAATTTGATGCACAGCAGGCAATGTCCAATTTGGTATTTAAAATTTTTATGGACACGACTAATGTTGCGAGTTCAGCAGTTTTTTTTTTTTTTTTTAGGTAAGTAAGAAGTAGGGAATCATCTAATGGCATCATAGGGAAGCATTGATGTATCGGTTTAAAGGTATACTTATGCACCGAGAGGATTCTGCTGTATACGGAATTCCATTTTTATGATAGAGAGGGATCTTGCATTCTTATCCTCACATAAGAATCAAAATCCTTGTTATTGAAGGAATTCAATTCATTTTTTTCCTTTTTCCATAAGAAAAAAGCGTCGAACCAAATAGCCAAAAAAGGGATTGCACGAGAAATCAGAATAACCTTTAACCCCATTGCAGATTTCTCTTATTGCTCAAACGCACCCTAGGTATTGGAAGTAGTGGGAATGGGATCCAATATCTCTATTGGCATCTATTTTTTTCCTTTTTTTTTTTTTTTTTTCGATTAGTGATTTCTAGAGCTATGCTTATGGGTCATAGCTCTCTCTTTGAAATTTGCGCTGAAAATGATGTCTTCAAGGTGGAAAATGAAAACAAGTGGAAGTTTGTGAGGTCATCTTTCAAATGTAGCTTCTAAAAGTAGAGAATTGATGCAATGTAGATATCATGTTCTTAATTTGTTAGTAATATGGAAACGAACCCATTTATCAAGTGTCTGTCATTTTTTCTTTTTCAATTGGGGCTCTGTTTATAATTAAGTTGTGTTTCTCCGTTGCCCATTTCTATATAAAATGCATTATCCTGGCTTGGTAAGTAAGAAGGCAGAGTCTTACCGGTGTGTGTCAGAAGATGAATGGTAAATGCTTATATGACTGGATTTCAAATCCTAACCACTATGTCCAAAGTTTTGATGTTGGTACATGAGAAGAAAAAAAATTGGTTGGTGGGTTACCATCATTTCCTTAGATGAGAATGCTGGAAATGCTTAGATGGATATGTTCTTTTGGTAAATGACTAATATGTGATTAACCCCTAGTGAGTTGAATAAGGACAACCAATGACCTTGCAAGTCTTCGCCTTCTAACTTGCCAAGTCAAGCAAGGGTCATCTTTCTATAATATAAAGTGTATTTATGAAGGGTACTATGTGATTGTTGTTTGAATTGACAAAGAGCCCATTGCAAATACCCTTTTTTTTTTTTCTACTTCATGTTTTATTTACAAAAACTAAATAAAACAACAATAGAGGATTGAGCTACACTCATCAATCTGGTTTTCCCTTGATCTTTCATCCCCTCTAAAGCTTGTTTAGTAGGAGAATCTTGCTACTTAAGGGCATGTTTATTTGGATAGAATACATAGAAACTAAATAAACCAGAATTCATGGTCATATGAGCTCACTCAAGGATTGCTTAGTGGGGTAGGTTGAAGGACATGAGGCAACATGATAGATGAGACATTGACTTTCCTTTGATTTGAACTACTAAAGCATAAATCGGTTCATTTTTTTCATTTTTATTTAATTCGATTTCCATTAAAGGCAGGGGTAGACCCAGGTACAAAGGACTGGAGCTGAAGCCCCCGCCCATACCTGAAAAAAAAGTTAAAAATCTCTAAGAACCCCATGCAAGTCCTGATAATTAATGTGCGTGTGTGTGTGTGTTTTTTTCCCCTAATATTTCTTTTACATATACTCCCCCAAGTTAAATTTCTTAGGTCCGCCATTAATTAAAGGGAAAGTTATTCGGCGGTAGTCTTTGGATATTCATGTTTCATTCGTTTTCTAACCATGCACTTTCTAGAAATACAAAGCCCCTAATTCATAGGAATTCATTTACATGAAACAAACAAGCTCTAAAAGAATAAGAATCATGAAATATATAATAATTCGAGTTGAGCTTGTAAGAGCCTCTCTAAAATTGTTAGAATTTGAAAAATCTCATCTCAGTGTCGAAAACTAAATTTGAAGGATGGAAATTTCCATCTCCAAAAATTAAATTACATCAATTCAGACTTTCCCTATTAAATCATCTTAACCTAGAGAATGTTTATTTTATTTTTTGGAAAATTTTCAAATAAGGCCTTAAGTTTTTGACTTATTGTAAAATAAGGAACAAGTTTCGAAAGTTTTCAAATTACTCCCTAAGTTTTTATTGTAAGTTTTCAACTAACGACATCCAACCATTTAAAGATATTTCCGGCGACTTTTTTCGACGATCTTTTCAAAATATCCAAATTATCTTTCATTTAAGGCCATGACATGGTTCGGAGCAGCCACTATATAAAGCCAATCGCTGTAGGGACGCTAGTTGTCCTTGATCACAATGAGAACATCGGTGAAGAACATGAGGAGAATATAGAGAAAGTGAAAGAGTGTTTTATTTTCAATGAAGGGTAATTTGAGTATTTAAAAAAAATTGAGAGAAAAAGTTGTCGGAAAATAACTTTAAATGGATCGATGTCCTTAATTGAAAACTTATTGAAAAACTTAGGGACTAATTTGAAAAGTCTTGAAACTTGTGTCCCGTTTTATAACGAGGCAAAAAACTAAGGCCTTATTTGGATTTTTTTCTTGTTTCTCGGTTTTTTTTTTTTTTTTTTTTTTAACTTTTCAAGGAGAAGGTATTGTCCTTAAGATGCCATCTTGTCGGTTTATTAATTAAATTTTATTAAAGCCTACCATTACCATCTTCAAGGAAGGTTTGAAAATTACATAAAAGAGGTCTTTTTCGTATGCCTCCATTGCAATTGTGGTTTTAAAATATGGCCATTGCAATTATGGTTTTAAAGCATTGTTTTATACATCATAGCCCAATTCAAAACCTTTAATATATGAGCTGATATATCAGTGTTTTATTGATACTTCAGATTGTTTGACTTTTTCATATAAAATAATGGGAGTTTTACTAAAATATTAAGCATAAACCTTAATTAAATGGTTTTATGAAGAAAAATTATAAAATGACAATATAATTGTTTGTATATGTTTTGGGTACGAAATCACCCTAATTGACGATATCATCAACTCAGTTGGCAATATCGTCTACCTTCATTGTAAAAAGACGATATTATGCTCCATCTTCTTCAACCTAGTGATAGAAAGGTCATGAAAATCATCGCATTTTGTGTGTCAGTGGTCTTTCTTAAGCAGTCTTGGCAATTTTCCTTAGGTGTGTGGGTCCCATATATTAGTTTCTATAAATTTGTCGCCCCTTTGCATGATTTTTGAGAATTCGATTGTGAAGTGCAAGGTGTTCGGGGAAATGCCTAAATGAGGATTTTCTGTTGATTTAGTAGTAGCTTCGAGTGAGGTTGGAGGGGAAGAATTTGGGTATGCTTCTATGAACATTTAGAGTTTAAAGCAATTTGTTTAAATGAATTTCATAGATTTTGATGTCTGCTCGCGACGTGTAGGGAGATATGTTGGACAATCTTTTAGTAGTGAATGTAAGGTTTTCTTCTAAGTATTGCATTATTGGTGTGGAGTTTTAAATTCTAAGAGTGTTTTTTTTTTTTTTTTTGGTTAATCCGGAATCTTTGAACTAGCTTTAAGAATGAATTTGACAGAAAATGGAATGAACACACTTCATTATGTGATTTGTGAAAGACTTTTCAAACCATTCTTCTTTGATGGACATTGATCACTTCCTTTCGATTCTATTTCATTTAATTGAAATGGATATTTATCTCCCGCCAAACTTCAGCATCATCCCTTCCAAATTCAAGACAATAGATTAAGCAAAAAAAAAAAGCACAATAGGGTTTGAAAACCATGGAAAGAAGAAGAAGAATAAAAATTACAGGTAGTAGACGATATCATCAACCAAGTTGATGATATCATCAACAAGGGTAATTTCGTCCAAAAACAAGTACAAGCAATTACTTCATCATTTTATGGTTTTTCGTCATAAAACCACATAATTATGGTTTAATGTTAGTTTTTTCGTAAAAATCTCTAAAATAATTTAAAATTTATTTAAAAACAAAACTTAATTGACAAATTCTAAGAAGTATATTATGAAGGAAGTGCAAGCCTGAGCTTGCCACTCTAGTAGGTGTTGGCTTTTCGGCGTAAGGCATGGGTTTTCTCTCCTGGGTCTTGTGTTCGAGCCTAGTCCCAGATGGGTTAATTGCATGTAAATACGTTCATTATAAAAATAAAAATAAAAGTATGAGTTTCACAAAAACTTCTATGGATTTTCATTTTAGGTTTGAGGCTGGCTCCATGAAAAGTGGACGCTTGCATCTGCTAATAGAAGTCGCTTTAGACCCCGATTATAAACCGGTGATTGCAACATTTAACTCTCGTTTCTGCGTCGAATGCGATGGGCTTGACCTTTTGACATCTTTAGTCCTTTTTTTTTTTTACCTTAGCTCTAGTAGCTGGGACTTTTTTTTTTATTATTATTATATAGAGCGCGGTACATCTAGAAAAGAAGCCCACTGAAGTGGGAAGAAAGCCCGGCACACCTGTAAAGAAAGGACATCGAAGTAAAAAGAAAGCCCGCATATATACATGCAGGAATACACAGGAGGAGGTGGGGGCTTTAGTCTTGGTGCCGGGTGTTGGTCTTGCACAATTTCTTACTGGTGTTGGTCTTGCACGGACGCGACGGGCTTGACCTTTCACATCTTTAGTCTTGGTGCCTGGTGTTGGTCCTGCGCAATTTCCTACTGGTGACTCTGACAAAACAGAGGCTGTCACGATTCATTACTGGTGGGACGTGGGACAGCTCCTATGGGTGGGTGGTGACGTCTATTGGCCAGTCTTCCACAATTTCAGAATACATGTTGAAACCATCATAATACTGCATGGAATAAATCCACTCATTAAGGTTACTCATGGGCTAAAACTTGGGCATGTTTAATTGCGAGAGGGATGGAGTAAGAGTGTAGTATTGTTACATTATGCATAAAGTTAGAAATGACTGGGTTCAAATAAAATGGACAATGGATTACTCTACATGTGTCTGGATGATTGGTACAAACTAAAAGAAAGTATAAAAGGTTTTAAATGAAGAGGAAGGAGGAAAAGATACTTTATTATATACTGTGAGAGCAATAAACTTTGAGCAGAGGGAAGAGGAGCAAATGATGAATCTACATCAATCCACATTGGCTAAAAAGGTTTACTCCTTTTGCCTCCTCAAGGCCATCCAAAAACATTAAAAAGTAGAAATTTCTACTGCTGGAGCCAATTCTACTCCTCTTTCACTTCAAATAATCATGCCTGAGAACGCAAGTAGTCCACTCTATTGCCTACTCAAATGTATATTTTCAATGGAGGCTTGAACTAAAATTATAATCATCCTTATATATCCATTTATAAGTTACCTCACCTTTTGCTGCTTAAAGTTAGGCTTATCATATGATTGATTACATATACAATAAATAACTAGTTGGATAAAATTATGTGTTATACATTGGATTATTCTAATATTAGACCCAACTATGATCGGATGTCCCAATACAGGGGAAACTATTGATTTTGAGTGCTTTCGATAGCAAAAGTAGATCAAAATTATAAATATGAAGGTGCTGACCTCATTGGATGAGGATCCTTTAAGCCCCAGAGTGTATGCGGGTTGTCATTCCTTTTTATCCCATCAATATGGATCATTGCCACAAATAACACATTTTAATTTTTGGAAAAGTAGTGGCATTTCATGAATTGTGATCTGGTACTATCATGATATTTTCATAATATAGTAACTGAAAATGTCAAGAGAAAAAGGATGTTGAATTTGTAATGTGACTGGAATAAAATAGCAAAAAAGTTATATTACAGTAATTTATAACAAAAAATGTTAAATTTGTAACACGGCCGGAATAAATTAGCAAAAAGTTATATAAAAGCAGTTTATAACAATAATTTTTGTTTATTTTCATATTTTGTAGTCTATTATCAAGTATTTTTTACTATATTTCTCAGTATTTTTAAAGAAAAACACACAAACTTAGAACTACCCCAACATTTTTGTTACATGATAATTTCCTAAGAAATATTTGTGACAGGCTTGATAGTACCTAGGGGTGGAATCGGGAATTTTTTGTTGAGGGGCCAAAGTACTAGAATTTTTACTACACTATAGGCTCCATGAAACCGTCTTCTAGACCGTCTTCAAAAGCAGAACCTTTTCCCTCAAATTTCGTGGGTAAGGCCGTGACGAATCATAGTTTGCACCGAAATCTCACAATGATATTTGGAATTCTTTGGGATAACAAAATGCGCTCATTGATAAATATCAATGAAACAGACTCATTTAAATATTAAATTGTTTAGAAACATGGCCCTACTAGTTTCTATCATCTAAAAAGGATTTGTTCAAATCATATTTATTTTGAAATAGGTATAATTATAACTAAGACATAAGGAAATAACTATTTTTTAATTCATATTGGATATAACTCCATTTGGATTAGAAATTTATGTAATAAAAGAGCACGATGAGAAAATAATCTTGAGTGGTTTATAGTTTATACGTGAGCTTCAATGATTGAAAATATTAATATTGTACTATGCACGATTATATTTATCAAGTGTAAATAACTACAGTAAGATAATTGTAAGATGGTTCTGTTTTTCTTCAACAAACATGTTATCACCTTCACCTCTGACTTTCAAGTTTATGCAAAATCCAAGATGAGAGTATCCTAGATCTACTATTCGGAGATGGCATGTGGGCAACTCTTGGCTAATCTAACATACTCTTGAGACAGTTCACAGGTCCTTCACTCTTTCTTTTTTTTTTAACATACTCATGCACTTCGCACTCATATTACTTAAGTCCCTATCTAACAAACCCAGAGATCCATCCATGGTTCTAGCTATGGATTGGGACTAGGGAGATACCTCACTACTAGGGCTGCAAACGAAACGTTTCCGGGTCAAAACCATACTAGACCCGGACCCGTTTCTAAATAATTGTTCCAGATCCACCTAGAGAACTAGATCTAATTCAAAAATTGGTTCTAACTTCTCTTCAGTTTTTTCATTTTTCCTTTAAATAAGTATATCATCCAACTTATAACAGTGCATCAAATGTATTATCTCCAGCATTATACATAAAAAATATAAAAAAAAAGTTTATTTTAATGTACATTTTACAATATCAAAGGCTCATATGTTGGGTCCAGGGTCCACGGGTCAGAACCTATATGGACCAAGAACTTTTATCAATCGGAATCTAAATTAGGTTCCAAACCCAGACCCGTGTATGAATCGGAACCTAAATAGGTTCTAGACCCGGTTTTTTTTCGGGTTGGAACTTTCGAGTAATCGGAGAATCGGATACCTTTTTGCAACCCTACTCACTACTAGGTTGCCATTGGCAGTTTTTTTTTCTTTCATTTCTATTGTCATGTAAATAGCAGGCAAAAGAGGGTTTATCTAGTATGTGATTCGCACACTGCATAACTGTGCAGCTGGCAATGGGGTCTATCTGTCGCTGGGACTAGGGAGATTTGAAGATCTCGATGGGCCCTATTTACTTATGGAGTTTGGGTCCCATTTGATCATCCCATCATCTTGATTCGGGCCGCAAACATTTATGTATAGTCCATTTGAATCGGTGTATAGTTGATCGAATGGTGTATAATCCATTCAGATGAGTGAAATCTTGATGTGACTTGTGAATTATAGGGGATTTCTTGGTCCTCTTAGATGAACCATCAGGTGCGCCCCACTAGGGGACCATAACTTGCCCATTGGGTAACCGATAAGCAAAGATCATATATATATATATATATATATATGGGAGATGCTCTTATGAGAGATATCTCTCACCTTAAATGAGAGATTTGGTGGAGGCCCTCATATCCATATTCAATGCAAACAACTTAAATTTGAGGCCTCACCACCCCTATCTCTTATAGAAGGTGAGAGATATCTCTCATAGGAGCATCTCCCTATACATATATATATTCTACGTATAGTTAAAAGGGCATGCCCGGCTGAGTATTGCCCTAGCTAGCATTTATTTTATTTTTCCAAAATACAAATCCGACCCATACTCTAAAGAAATCATCATTTTTGCAAGTTTTGGTAGGTGAGGCCCTTTCCAAAAGTGCCAGATTTGTAACATGCTGTTTTAAAACTTAAAGGGCTTTTCCTTTGGGGTCACCAATAGCCATGAGAGATAATTCCTCATAATTTCTTCGTACTATTTCAGTTTTGCGATTTGTTGCGATATTGCAAAACTTTTATTGAATTATGCAACATCATATAAATTTGCATTTTTTTTCTTATATTTCAATACTTGTTTAAAACAATTTAATGTTTTGTGATATCACAAAAGTGAAATTTATCTTTCGTAGTATATTTATACTCACAATCATTAACTGTTTCATTTTTATAGTTTTTGCGATCACATGGATTATACTTATTTGTACAAATATCTGAACGATTCCCAATCGTTAATACATAGAGAGTTTGGGCTTGTTTGACAACTCTACTAATAGAGTCGAGTAAAGTAAAGCTCCAATTTCTTTAAAAAAAAAAAGTCACATCAAAAGTACTTTAATTTAAATTTCTAACCATATTTTGTAAAAAAGTAAAAAAAGCAATCTCCTTTCTCCACTAAAAGACAAAAAGAATCTATTTTTCTAAATAAAAAGTAAAAAAGATTACATAACAAACAACTAAAAATAAAATATCATCATAATCCACTTATATTTTATTCTTTCTTCAAAGTAATATTTACTTCACTCAACTCCATTTAGTAAAACCCCTAATCAGTATATCTTGGATTGGTATCAAAATGGGATCTCTAATAGTCGAAGCCAAAAAGAGATTCATATGAGAAAACATAAATAAACGAGCCGGGGATTTGACCATACAAGTTATATAATAACATGTATTCCTCGGAATGGTGTTGACCAAAAGTATATCCCAAATGTGGCTATCGTACACAGAGCGCCATTTTCTTTTTCCTGATTCTACCCTTTTTTTGCGATATCGCAAATATATGCGATATCGCACAAACTGAAAAGTCAATTTCAAGCCATTCCCTTCCTTTTTCCCTCCATTCACATCTCCTAAAGCAGGTCATTTTCCCTCATTTTTTTCTGTAATTGCCTCCATCGTTAAAGGAGGTTCTCAAGAGGATTAAGCCATTGCTATTTTACTTCTTCAAAAGCGTATGAAGGTTTACCATATTTTGTTTACAAGAGTTCTTTTGGCTTGATATTCTCCATTGAGTTGCTTTACATCTTGGTGTCGTAATTTCTTGGAGCATTCAAGTGATTCTTTGTACACACAATATTTGGTAGACATGTTTGGAATTTTTTGTATACTCTATCAAATGTTATGTTAAAAATGGCTGGGCATTGAGATACAAGAAAACTTTTGGTCATGGAGATACTTTGGAATCTATTTCAATTTTTTGTTTGTTTGATTGTATTAGATGAACAAATGATATGAAATGTCCTTAAAATGCATTTTTTATCGTGGCTTTATAACAAATTATACCAAGAGTCCTTTTTGGCTCATTGCACTTAGGGAATCACAGCTTGGTGTTTCTGGACCATACAAAGAACAAGACTGGTACACTTGGTCACAACAGCTGAAACTTTATTCAATTTCTCCACAACCCAAAATTTCTCTTATCAAGTATGAAACCATGAATTTAGACCTCAAATAAAACAAGTAAAAAACCATAGCAAATATGGGAGTCTAATTCAGTGCTTTTTCTGCGATATTGCACAGTCACTTGGCTAGTTACTCAAACAATGAATTTCCAGCAAGCTTCACCGTATTCTTGGTCACAACAACTGGGACTTTAATCATTTCTTACACAACCCAAACTTTCTCTTATCGAGTAGTAAAATCTGAAGACTTAAGATGAAACAACCCAAATACCACAGCTAATCTGAGAGTCTAATTCAGTGCTTTTTGTGTGCTATCACACAGTCATTTGGCCAACTACTTTTTCTTATGGAGTAGGAAATATGGAGTAAGACCTAAATGAAACAACTCAAAAACACCTAGCAAATCTAGGAGTCTAATTCAGTGCTTTTTGTGTGGATATCGCACAGTCACTTGGCCAACTACTCAAAATAATGAAATCCAGAATGTTTCATTGTATTCTTGGTCACAACAGCTGGAATTTTAATTAGTTTCGTACATAGATTTTGTATATTGAGGAAACCATGGAGTTAGACCTCGGATAAAATAAGTAAAGAACCACAGCTAATCTCGGAGTCTAATTCGGTGTTTTTTGTGCGATATCGCATAGTAACTTTGCCATCTACCCAGGTGATGAAATTCCAGAAAGCTTAAATGTATTCTTGGTCATAATAACTAGGACTTTAATAGATTTTTTACACAGCCCAAACTTTCTCTTATCAATAGAAAATATGGAGTAAGAGCTAAAGATGAAACAACTAAAAAACCACAGCTAATCTGGGAGTCTATTTCAGTGTTTTTTTGTGCGATATCGCACAGTCACTTTGATGATAATGATGATAATGACTGATGTTGAAAAAGTTAAAAAAATACAAAACACAAAAATGATGCAACCTCATTGCTCATCTAATCATAAAACAGAACCCACCAAGTGAATCCCTAAAAAACAGTTGATAGAAAGACTTCGTTTGATGTCCTTTCTGGGTCTTTCAGATCTTGTACAGAGGAGAAAAGGCAGTGAAGGGTCTTACAAAGTTTCTTACCGGCATTATGACATACACTTGATATGCATATTTAAACATGTATTGTTTACAAGTTGAATTGTTTTCAATGTTACTAGTTACTTTAAATGGCTTTCCATGACATGCCATTTAGACCCTATCATTTTGCGGGAAGAAGCCCCCGAAAGAATGATAAGAAAGTTCTACAAAACCACGAATTTTACAAACAACAGAACTAACAAAATGGCAGAGATGGAATTGATAAAGAAGATGATGAGTCTCACAGTAGACAGCCAAAAGAAGATGGGGACTCTGTATTTTTCACAGGGTAAAACTTTTATCTTTTACCAAAGGTAAAATTGGAACAAAATATAGAGCCCCACCGTACAATACCCACATTTGAGGTAAATT
This sequence comes from Persea americana, assembly GCA_029852735.1. Lineage (NCBI taxonomy): Eukaryota > Viridiplantae > Streptophyta > Magnoliopsida > Laurales > Lauraceae > Persea > Persea americana. The sequence goes on from CM056813.1 coordinate 6,738,715, forward strand.
TTCAATCAATACCATTTTGAGAAATAAAGGGTATTTTATAACCTGTATGGTCAAACTTCCAAACGAGCCACTAGACATGGAAATCCATGGATAGTGGTGGAAACCTAAATTACACAAACACACACACACAAAAACACACATGGAAATCCGTGGATAATGGTGGAAACCTAAATTACAAACACCCCCACAGTAAGTACAAAACTGGGTCTCTACCAAAAAAAATAAAATAAAAAAGTAACAAAACCGGGAACTATTCCTAACAATGCATCAGAACCCCCTTTTCATGAGGAAATTCAACCTATCGCCTTTTTGTTGTAAACAAGCAAATTGAAATTCAACTTTCACTGACGTAGTACAAGTGTACCCCTACAAGCAGCACCTCGTGTGCGTGCAGGACTCAAATCAGAGTCATCGCTTTTCCAAACTCTTTTGAACTTGAATCTTCCCCTACCGGGCAAAAAATCACCAACTCCAGCTCTCTCTCTCTCTCTCTCTCATTCAATCTCATTTGTGTTGTTGTTTGTATGATCTGAATGATATATCTGGTCTTTTGGAATGAGAGAGTTTCATGCATCTTTGTCTCGCCTTCTCATACCACTTGCTCTCTTCTTCTTCGGACCTTTGCAGCCAACAATCTTCGCAAACGGTCGAGAATTCTCCAGCGATTTCTCCAAGTTCTCGGGGATTATAATCCCTGGTTTCGCCTCCACGCAGCTTCGAGCCTGGTCTGTTCTCGATTGCCCCTACTCGCCTCTCGATTTCAATCCTCTCGACTCCGTTTGGATCGACACCACCAAAGTAAGGGATCCAAAAACACCCAACCCCACTTCTTAAAATCTTGTAAAAATCCTTCCTTTATGTCTTCTCGAATTCGCCTCTTTATCTGGTGTTTTGATTAGATTATGTGTTTCTGAATTGAATGCTTGAAAGTGGTTTCTTTTTTTGCTTTTATTGATAGTGGATTTGATTTGGAGCTTGATGAGAATCTGGTGAGTGTTTCTCCTGTCTTGAGTTTTTGAGATCTGGACCGTTCAGATGGGGCTAGCTGTTAATAGAGCACGACCCAAGAAAAAGGGAAAAGTGGGGGATCGAAATATCATACTTATCAAATGTTTTGTCTCTTTTTGAGGGAGGTAACTGTGATGCATTTTTTTTTTACAAGCCATGAATTCTCTGTTGAGTGTAAGTAGAAGGGTGGGATAGTCTCAATGGGTGTGGTTACTTGTGGTGGACAGTGTGGATCACTATATGGTAAATGTTGAAAACTAAGATCTGAATGGCTGGTTGTGTGTGTGTGGGTTGTCAGAGTGGGAGTGGAGAGCTCTCTATACCATTGGTTTTTGGTCTCTATGGGAGTATCTAGTTTTGCATTAATAGGAAAGGATAGAATGAAGTTCATCAAAATAAATTCTTTTTGAGATTTTGTGACATCTATGCTGTCAATTTTGTCAAATGCTTAGCTTAATGTTTGGTATGAATTCATTCAATAGATTTATTTCAATCATACTTCTTTAATTTTCAGATGGTTAAAGGTTTTTATTGATAGTATACAAAAAGTAAAAGAAAAAAAGGCTCAGGGACAGGTAAAGGACACCCAAAACAAGCAAGACCCAAAAAAAGAAAAAAAAGGCCAGCAAAACGACCAACAAACAAACCAAAAAGAGCCTTTCACCAAAAAAAAAGAAAAAAGAAAAGAAAGGAAACCGTTTGGCGCGCAGGCCCCTAAAGGGATCCTGCAAAATCAGGCAACCCACTAGAATGGAACAAGACAGGGCTCTAACATGACCTCTCAATAGCAATCAGCCCATCTAGGTGAACTCTCTGTTTTGCACATTCCAATTATACTTACAGACGACGGGCCTTAACTATATACAAGTGGTCATATCATATGGTTTGACGATCCAGACTTCTGATGAAATGAACCCAGCTGTGAGGTGTCACATGCCAAAAAAATTGAAGTGATTGAACACAACTAATTCCTTAAATCAACATTCTGCAACTAGATGATCAAGAAAACAACAATGTACATTCATTGTTAAAGAACAGCCCACTGATGGGTGGCTACTGGGTAGAATCTTCCAAATTGGGTTAATTTTGGGGCATGCGTCATTCTCAGTGAGGCCATAAGATGTCCTATCAGGATTGCTGGAACATGGGGCCCACATAATTACAGACTCTGTGTTGGGAGAATAGTTGCATATCCTCATGTGCATTGAGGATCATAAATTTCATCTTATTTACAATGCTCGTCAATAACCATTTGGAAAATAAAAATAAAAAATAAAAAAGAAAGAGAAAGAAAGTGGTGCCCATGAATAAGTTATGGTAATTGTATTATTCTATAGATGCTATCATTATATTTTGATACTATAATGTTTGCTTTTGAATGACATGAGTTGCTGATAGTCTAAAACTCCTATTCTAAGAATCCAATTTTACATGTTTCTTGCAGCTTCTATCTGCTGTAAATTGTTGGCTCAAGTGCATGATACTAGATCCTTACAATCAAACAGATCACCCTGAATGCAAATCAAGACCTGACAGTGGTCTTTCTGCAATTACAGAGCTAGATCCAGGTTATATAACAGGTAAATACTGATTGTCTTTCTGCAATTACTCGTTATTTCTTTTTTTTTTTTTCCCCTGTATCATCTAATTTGCAGCTATAGCCACATTTTAGTCTAGCAAGTCTGACCTACTCCACACTCTCAAGAAACAAAAATATCTACACAATAATTTGTATCTTTGTCTCCCTCCTTTTTCTAATATATGTTTGATTAGTTCAGCAGCATTTTGAACATTCCACACCAATAAATGTAGTGTGAACTATACACATTAACAGTGTATGATTGTTCTGTATTATATCTTGCTAAGAAGTGGAGAAGGCCAACTGTGCCCATTATACATGAATTTTAAGTACATGAATGCATGTTGTCACAAGATATAGAAATATATGTAAATGTAATTTACAAATAATTCCATTTATTTAAGGAGGAATTCTCAGTGAGCTTGAGCACAAATGCCTTAGATGCACACAAGGGCTATGAGCTGTCAGAGGTGGGAACTCCTGTGATCAATCTGAATGGGACAAACACACGCTGGATCCTATTTACAAACTTATAAAAAATGGGCCTGTGCTTCATGTTTTTTTTTTTTCTTTTTAATATTTTGGTTGTAGTGGATTTACTTTGTCATTCATTTTCATAATTGATTTAGAACACTCGGAAAATGTGTTGTAGAATCTTTTGATGAAAATAAATTTTTTAACCCCTATTTTTTTTTTGTGGGGCGGGGGGGAGTTTGAGGGGTGAGGGAGGTGTTGCTGTTATCCATATAACTTCTAATGTTTTATTCAATCACTCACACATTGAAATTGTATCTGTCCAGGTCCCCTTTCTTCAGTTTGGAAAGAGTGGCTTAAATGGTGTATTGAATTTGGTATCGAGGCAAATGCAATTCTTGCTGCCCCGTATGATTGGAGGCTGTCAGCATCAATGCTTGAAGAGCGAGACCTGTACTTTCACCAGCTAAAGTTTGTATACCTTCTTTCTGCTTCAGTTTTATTTACTTGCAATATTTTTTTGAAGTTCTGCTTATTTAACTATAACGGTAAATTTTGGTCAACAGAGTTTTATACATAGAGATTGTTCATTGTTGAGATGAGAGAGTTCACATTGCCAACATTGTCTATTTTCAAGTTCTAAAATATTATCACATAGCATTGGATAGTGTTAATTCAATCAGCAGTGACATTGCCGTCTCTATTTACTAGAGATGATATCTGTTAGACAAGGTTATCAAAGTAAGTAACATACTGGCATTTCAAGTCATGGGTTTGTCAATCCCTAATTGGAATGTTAATGAAATTAAGAAATTTTCAGGAACAAACTATTGTTTGCTTTCACAACAAATTCCATTTATCAAGAAAATGCTTTACTAATGCAAAAGAGAATACCAAGGATTGACAATTGTTGATTAAGATAAAGATGTCATGGCTTTGATAATGTCCTCTTTGCTGGTTTCTCTAATCCCACAGGAAGTCATTTTGGTTTCTTTGGTGGCTTTGATAATGTCCTCTCTGCTGGTTTCTATATGGATTGTTGGAATTGTTTTTGCACTATCATCAGAATTGTCGTCATATCATTATCATCAATAACATTCTTGCAGGTTGACTTTTGAAACAGCCCTTAAACTTCGGGGGGGCCCCTCATTAGTTATTGCTCATTCCATGGGAAATAATGTCTTCCGCTACTTCTTGGAGTGGTTGAAGCTAGAAATTGCACCAAAGATGTACGCCCAATGGCTCGATGAGCACATACATGCCTATTTTGCAATTGGTGTGTTCCCTCATGCAGCAGTTTACTTTGATAATAAGGCTTCCAGGACAGAAATGCATGCCTTTGTACTAATTATTTCGTGATCATTAATTTAAGGAGCCCCTCTTCTTGGCGCGATTCAGACAGTAGAAGCGACTCTTTCTGGATTCACATTTGGCCTTCCAGTGGCTGAGGTTTTTTCTTGTTCACAACTTAATAATTTTTTAACCTGTCTCTTGTGGATTCTTTTTAGACTGATTATCATTTGGTTAGCTGTATTACACATTTGCTTGATTCAGGTTTCCCCCAAAACGTTTCCTTTCCGTCTTACCAAATCATATATTTGAGAAGTTTAATTTCTGTTTTGGCTACTTTGGAGTTCATAATTTTTGTTGAAATTGAAGTTGAAGAATTTTCGTCATCCTTCTCGAATCTTGCCCGTTGCAAGATTCATGCTTCATGACAGTTTTCTTCTACTTCTTTTGGCAACTTCGGAGGTATCCATATTGGTTCCAAAAGCAATGCTGCTTATCTGGAAAAGTAGATAATATAATACTCATTTCAACATGCCAAAGTGCAAGTCGCCCATTTGTCTACCTCTCTGCTGAGGGGACATGAACAATTGGCATGTGGTCGTTCATAGCTGCATTATTACTGTTTTGGGGAGGAAGAGATTAAGATGGTAGAACATACAACAGTCAGAGCCAGGCTTTTTTGTGATTGACTGATTGAAGACCAATCTGCACATTTTTTTTTTCTTTACTGATTGATGTTTAACCTTCCTGGATTTACCCTTAAACTCAGCTAAATTATCTCACAGACTTATTAGTTTCTTAGAACTTTGAACGAACTATGTTGACTCATGACTTTCTGCTTCTTGTGCTGTATTAACTTAGGTTTGTCATTTGCTTGTACAAGTTATCAGGGAACTGCTCGATTGATGTTTAATTCATTCGGTTCTTCATTATGGATGATGCCATTCTCAAAGTACTGTAGGTCTGATAGTAGTTACTGGAAACATTTCTTTGAGGGAAGAGGAGAGGGTCACAAGTCATACCATTGTGACGACATGGAATTTCAGACAAATTACTCTGGATGGCCAACAAATATAATAAACATTGAAGTTCCTTCCATTCGAGGTACACCTTTAAAACCTTACACAGAAATCCTTTCCTGATATCAATTTACACTTGTAAGCGCCACTACAGTATTTATAATTGCAGGAGCTGATGTCTACCCATCGATTCCAGAAGTAGTAGAGGGAACACCTTCAAGCAAGGAATGTGGGCTCCCTACTCAGTTATCTTTTTCTGCTAGAGAAGTATCGGATGGGACTTTTTTCAAAGCAATAGAGGATTATGATCCTGATAGCAAAAGGCTCTTGTATCAACTGAAAAAGTAATGCCATACAACATACAGTACTCGTGTAGCTAACTTATTGCTTGAATCTTTTTTTTTTTTTTTTTTTTTTAAAGAACTTGTCAACACATGCTTGGACTGTAACCCCTATGGGGATTATGGTAAAGCTGGATAGAGGAATATTTATTATTTTTTTTCCTCGAATTATCAGCTAATCTAGTGATATTTAGGTGGCTACATGAGGTATACATCCATCACCAGGTTCAGCATCTGAATGACAAATTTTGGCTCCTCTACCCTTTTTGGTTCTGTAATTCTGTTGCTTGGTTCAAAATTGAAATGACTACTTCACTTTGAGGCTTGTTTTTTTTTTTTTCAAATGCATTCCTTGCTTTCAGCCCATACCTACTAGCTCATTGCATGCACGGATTTCATATTCCCTTAAACTTTAATTCATTTTCGTATCTTGATAACATGTCATCTATGTATTTTCTTCTTTTCTAATGATGGTAATAAATTGAAGGTAATGATAAGTGTAAAACAGGATAAAGGATCCACATAGACAGATGCAAGAGGGCCATAAAGGCCACATCAAAATTGATACCTATATAGCTTGGACAGAGCATTGTGTGTTGCTGCTTTACATGAGATTTCAATCATGGAAAACTTGGAAAATCTGGCACACCTTCATGTCCACGGGGACATATAATGACATAAAGAAAATGTATTATTGTGTACAATGAGACTCCCCTACGATCAATCCAAATCCTGAAAATGCAACTACCCCTGTGAACTTGCATTATCCCAATTTGACCTGACTATTATCCACGGTTGGAATAATCAAGATAAAGGGCATTTTTTAAAGCCTTTCTTTGAGGATCTAAAATCAAGTGTTAGGAGGATCTGATTAGAGTGATATTTGGCTGTCCTTTAGTGTACTAATACATCATACTCTTACCTCCCCAGTGTTGACAACCACTTACTCTAAAAACTTAAGCTGAAAGAGAACGGTGTAACAATGTATATCAAGATTACAACACCCAGCACTGTGATTTACATGCATTCAGGTGGGCCCCTCACCATACAGGGATGTTCTTTAAAATAAATAAATTAATAAAAAATAAAATCTAAGTTTCTTTTTTCTCCTTTACTACCCCTTATAATTTATATATACACTTGTATATGGTGGTGGTGTTAAAATTTATCTATATGACTAGAAGTCTAGAATTAGAAATATATTATGCTCTATAAAATGCTACCTGACCTTTTCATTTTCTTCTTGCCAGTTTCTTGACTTGTCATCCTGTCATATGTCCAATTAAGACATAAGCATTGGACACAAATTATTAATTTTTGTTTTAATTTGGGATGGTAGACTTGTACTATAATTATAAAATACTGATTGGAGGAAAACAAAGACAGGAAGATTGTTACAAAGTGAGAAAAATTTCAGGGTAATTGTCAAGCTGAATTTTGACAGGAGCTTAAGTCTGAAGTTGCAAAAATCTATTTGCAGAAACAAATGGAGTTAATCACATAGAATTTTTATTGATAGAACTGAGAAAATCTTGTTATTCCTAGGTATAAGGATTGAGGATTCTAATGAAGCCCAGGCAACTCGAAAAGGTTAATAATTTTGAGGTTAACTTAGTGCCCCACTTATTGGTGGAACGGATTTCAAGTGTGTATTGGCCTTGAGTATGTTTTACTTTTATTTTTTTAGTGTATTGGTGGCCCTGAACTTTGAGCTATAGAGAGAACATGTGTTTGATAACTCCCTTATCGTCAAGGGCTAAAACCTGGGCTCTACTACCCAAACAAAAGGATTTTGATATCCTTAGCCACTGCACCAAGGTAGGTAGACGGAGAAGTTATACTTGTGTACTGGCTAAGAATCATGAGGTATAACCTTAAGGGCACATTTGTGTGGCGCTGCGGAAAACCATTTTGGCAGAGGTTTTTTCTATTTTCTGCGGAAAACCTTTTTTGACCTCTCCCCCCATCGGAAATTGTTTTCTGCAGAATTGTGGAAAAGTTAGTTCATTTTTCAGATTTTCCTCAAGAAAAAGTGGCCGCAACAAACATGGACTTTTAAATGCCGCAGAAAAACATTTCCACTTTCCATATATTTTTTGCAGAAAAGCTGCCACAGATATGTGCCCTAAAGGCGTGTTTGTATAGCACATGAATCACTACTCCTCTGTGGATTTCCTTTTCCACATGGACATGGAATCCGACTTTCCACCTTCCCATTGGATTTTAGTTTCATCTATTTCGCAGAAAATGAAGTTCAAAAAAGAATATGCAGTACGACCAATCATTTGAAAATCAGAGCCCTTTGCCTCTATTGTGAAATCCTTGCACACAAATGGATCTTAACTCTTAAGTCATGTCTTGCATTCTTACCCAAAAAAAAAAAAGAAGTTGCGCGCGGGGGGTGGGGGTGGGGGGGTGGTGGTGGGCTGGGTTATAGTTTGTAATGCAGCCCATCCTGTTGTTTTCTTTCTCATTGATAACCTGTATTATCAAGTAATTATCTTTTTATAATGTCTCGCTAACTTCCTTTGGCATCCTTACATGGTTGACATTTTGGCTGTTTTCGTTGAGAAAAACGTGAAATTGTGGTCAATTTGTTTCCACAGAACTTATTTTCTCGGGATGTAAATTTCAGGCTGTATCATGGTGATCCAGTGTTAAATCCTCTTACACCATGGGATAGACCCCCATTAAAGAATATATTTTGTATTTATGGGATAGATCGGAAGACAGAGGTATTTACTTATCTTAATGCATTTAGCATTGTTACTTGTTCTATATCTAACTGTTCACTTATCCCTCCAACTTGAGATGTGTTAAATGCTGAACTGACTTTTATATTTGATAGTATAAATGGTGTAACCATGTGTCCTTGTTTTCATTCTTATGCATTTTGTAACTGTTTATCTCTGTGCATTACTAGTATTGGCACCTCTACTGTTGAAAAATGGTTTTGTTCTAGAGATGGGTTAACTTTAGTGTTTTAGTGGACACTGCTCCTTGTGAATGATATTTCCTAGGTATAAGAATTCACACCCTTCTATTGCTATTCTTATTCCTAGGTATAAGAATTTACACCCTTCTACTGCTATTATGGTTGGTTTGATGGAATGTGCTGGCTTTTGACACCTAAATAATAATTTATGCACCACATTGTTATTAACAGCATCCAAATGATACTGATCGTTCATACCTAGGGCTGTTAACCCTGCCCTTTGATGAGGGGGCCCAGCCCCGCTCAGCTTGCAAAAGCCTTCAAAGCGAGGGCTTTTCTTTTTGTCCTAAAGCCCAAGGGTAGGGTAGGGCCTAATTTTGAAAAGCCCGCAAACTTGAGGGTGAGCTAGAGCTTGACTTAGCCGGCCTGAGGGGACCCGGCCCAGCCCTTTGTCTATTAATATATAAAATAAATAATGGGATTTTTACCGAAATATTATAAAGAACTCTAAGTAGAAATCAATGAGAGGGATTTAATATTTTGTCAAATAATAATAACTATATCATAGATAAGTTTTTTATTTTATTTTATGGATATCCCAATAGATCACAATATTGCCACCTATGTATGATTCTTCATTTTATTTTAAATGGTATGTTTGATTCTATGTTCGCCCAACACGAACATATTCGTCAATGAAAAAGGGAATTCAAGCTGTCATACATTAGACTGATTTTCACAATGTAAACTACTAAAGCTTGAGAGTTTAATTAGATAGATGGCCATCAACATCATCATTGAGTGGGGTTGAGTTTCGGCCACTAGCCATTGATCTATGCCAATTTCTTTCTATCCCCTTACTTTCATGACCATTGTTTTATTCAAGTGGGCCCACATCTGGAGTTAAAGTTTGTAATTCATGCATCAAATCATCTGTCATTCATCTTAGGTAGTCAAAGTTTAGTTGCTTTGTTATAAAAGCCAATGGTGATATTTTAAATAATTACAAGTTTGTGTTTGTGCTAATTCAAGAGTGGTCTGATGTTTACTTGAACCACACATACTAAACAATTAATTTGAAAAAGGTTTAATGCCTATTTGAAATAAATCTAATTGAATCAATGAGACTTGTCAAACATGTTTTGATGATCCGTATTATTGCGTTTATAAAAAAAAAATGTAGTACATGAATTAGTAAAAAAGACAACAACTAGTAGAACTTCAACTGCGACAATCTTACTAATAGTCCGACGACAAACCAAATCGGGCATATTACTTAAACTATGTAACTACCTTAGTGTGCTAAGGTATTTAATAATATCTTCCATGTTTTAATTTCATGTCACAAGACTATTAAATTAGCTTATTTCATTTAATCCTAAGTAATATTTTTACACGAGGACAAAGTAAGTTGTTTCGTACATTCTTTTAGAAGTGCACAAAAAGATTGACTTTTACATTGCATCAATCCGTAGCTCGAATAAAGGAGGGTTAGCATCATGGTATAGAAAAATTGTTATATATAATATTATTAAAAAGTCATTCCTTTTGGCCTTGGCTCTTGAGGGTTAGCGTAAGGGCTTCAGTTTTGTAGGCCCGCCAAGGGCTCCGAGGGCTTCGGCTCGACCTAGGCCCGGTGTGCATATATGAGGGTAGGGTAAGGGCTTACCCTAGCCCGCCCCTTTGACAGCCCTATTGATACCAGGTATGTCATTGGAACTTGTAGGATACCACACCACCATGTGTTACTGGTGTAGGTTGTTTATTTTCTCATGTTTTCATCATAAAAAAATGTTTGACAAGAATGTAAATTGTTTACTGATATTAATGTCAGAAAGGTACGAACATTATTTTAATAGAATTCATATCATTATTATATGAGTGGCATGTTTTGGATAGGATATGCATATCCATGTGTCCTGGATTTCAGACAGAGCGTGCTCTTGAGTCTTGTACCTTCTCCCCTTTATGTGTTTCTATCCATATCCATATCTGGAAGAGAGAGAGGGGTTGGGGTGTTGGGGGATAGGGAGATTGGGGTTGGGCGAGAGGGGTTTGATTCATAGGCTATTACATTTTTAATATTTGTTGATAGTTATACTAGAAAGAACAGTTCTTCCTCAGTAGCACAGTGGTAGAGTGATCGACTCAGTACTGACTGGGCATAGGTGATCATCCTACTCGTGGAGATATATGTTGTGATGGTGTGCTTTCTTTTACCGGGCCTGTTCTTCCTAGAATCATTCCCAGGAATTATCACATTTTAGAATTAATATTTTTGGACTAACAATTTTCTGCCTGTTCCACTTCCCGGTACTGAAAATGGATGTTCAGTACAATGTACATTTTTACTTTCATTGGAGCTGTACGAGTCTCCATGCCTGTATGTTTATGTTTCTATATGTACTTAATTATTCATGAGGCCAGATGCGAACATGCACAAATACGCGCACACAAATATACATGACTACGTTAGGCAATTTCTGATCAAGCATGCCAATCCAAGGTGGGCTGGTTGCTCGACCTTTTTTTAATTGAATGTGGACTGTTTTTTCTTGTATGAAGGTCATTTATCAGGTGCCTGGATTATCTGATTTTATTAACTTCTGGGACTATGGTTGCCCCACTGGATGGTATCAATCATTGGATTGTGCAACCATGTATGGTGGTTATGAGTGTCAACCTATCTCAATCAGGTCCACCTGAGTGGAAACAAATTTTACGGATGTTATTATTTCTTTGTGTCTTTCTCTAATCTTTAAGCCATATTCTTTTCACTCAAAATTAAGTTATTTTTCTGAACCTTCAAAAGTTATGGATCAATTAGAGCCTTGTGTCTAAAATTGTAAGCATTGCATGAAAACCTTTTTTTTCTAAAAGAACAATGTAATGATTGCATGAATACCAATTTCAAGAAACCCAATGATTTTTCTTTTGCCATTCATGTACTTTTGTACATATTTTATCAGTCCCACTTTATGCTTTATAATATTTTAGAGAGAGAATCAATGCTTTTATATACTGCACTTTTCTTGCTATTTAACTTCTGTCTACAGTGAAGAATACTTACTATATCTTCAAAACACAGGTTGGCTACTATTTTGCACCAAGTGGGAAGCCATATCCTGATAACTGGATCATAACCGATGTTATTTATGAGATTGAAGGAACACTTACCTCAAGGCAAGTGTCATTTTAAGCATGCTAATAATTATTTTTCTCTATATTTTGCAGGCATTTTAGGCTCATGGAAGTAGTTTTTTTTTTAACTAATGTAAAGTCTACTGATAGTTACTTCGTACGCATGCATTCATGCTCTTTTCCTTTTTATTTCCAGAATGAAGGTGAAAGTAGACATATTCTTTCACACAAGTTTTTCATATTCTAGGAAGTGCATCACATATTGTGTGGCCTGTCTTAAAACCTATTACCTTTGCATGCTATGCTTATTTGTCATCATGAATATTTTATCTATGATTATTTTATTTATAAAAAAACTTACTTTATCTATGGAATTATTATTTTGCACTGCAATTGTTTGTGTCGTTTACTTAAAGTACATGAATTAGCTCATCATTTGGAGTTAAGCCAATGTACAATATTTGATAGAAGCTGGGTAAAATCACGCAATAGTACATTAGCACAGGTTCCTTGACAACAATACCTACCAGAGAATACCACACTAGAATTGTCTTGAGAAACTGCTTGAGATTGTTCTGGGAGTCTGATTCCTATATATTGCTGACTGTACAATTGTTGTCTAAATGAATGAGTATGTCTTTAATGTGGATTGACTTCTCCATGACATGTGACACTTGAGAATGGGATATGAACAAATAGTTGGTGGTGTAGGGAATATCATGATAAGGTTTGAGAAAAAGTTGTTTTTTCAGGGAATGCACAAACGTCGTGCATTGTGCATCATCATTAGCTGCTCCAAGTAAGTGATTCTGTTAAGTTTAGGTTCTTGTCTGACTGAATTGAGTCTGGAGAACCATAAGCAGCCCAATCTCAATCCATTTTTTCATGCTTTAATAGATACAATAATTTGATTGGTGGACCATGGAATTTTGGAGGAATCAAATGGGTACTGAATATTGAAGATTAGATTGTTTATATGTCCAAATGCATAGTGAAATAGTTCTGGATCTCCACACTTTATATTTTGTTTTGTTGTTTCCTGAATGGAATGGTTTCACATCGTATAACAAATGTAGGTAAGGTCTTGGTACATTTGTTAAGCTTGATCTGAATTTTCATGTTTTTTCTTTTATGAGTAATATACAGGTCAGGGAATTCAGTTAGTGGGAATCCGGGAGCTTCTAGTGGGGATGAGACGGTATGATTGAGAAATTATTAATGTAAAGCTGATTCTCAATTTCAGCATCCTTGAGTTGTATCTATTTGTATAACTCTTGATGTCATTTTATCTTCAATTAGTAAGCCTTGACAGGTACCTTATAATTCCCTCTCATGGTGCAAAACTTGGCTTGGGTCTAAAGTGAACATAACAAGGGCTCCTCAGGTATCCCTAATCTACAATGAGCCATGTTTGGTGTTATACTTTTCTTCTATAGCTTCATGTTTTTTAAATATGCAGAAAAAAAAGAAATCTAATGGGAAAGTGCCAACACATCTAAAACCACACATATCTGAAATTTTAGGGCATGCTTGTGCATTTCCAATTTGTTTCTGTACGGGGGAGCCTGAGCTGTTAACAGTGGGATAATAGAGCCATGATTATGGCGTTGATGATCAAATTTCTGCTGGAAATAGATCTCCATCCTTCCTCTTTGAAAATGAAATAATACCTATGTATATCTCCAGTTCTCCACCCTTGAGCCTTCTCTCTTTGTCAAAGTCTTCACCTCGTCTCTTTCTGTAGATACCAGGTTGTGATGACACAACCATGCTCTTAAGGCTATTAACATGGGAGTTGTGTAATGAAAACAAGGGGATTTTACTAATTAGCACATATATTTTATTATTACAAGTAACCACCTGTTTGGCTTTTACACATTACCACCTAGTAATCTGACAGCCTCAGTTAGACACCTTGACTGGGTGTCAGAACCTGGTTTTTGACCAGTTGACAAAATCCAATGTATTTTGTTGTAAAAGTTGAAAACTCCTTTATATTTTAAATGAAACGAACTCTCTTATGTTTACCCTCACTCAAGTTAAACCCAGGGCATTAACGCAACGCGGAAAGCCCATTAAATCAGAGTCAATTTAACCAAGGTTAACACCTTGGTTTCATATGATCCATGTTAATCATCATCCTCATATTTCATGATGTTGGACTTTGACAGTGGTCCGAAACAGGCCTTTTCTTGCAAGTCAAAGTGACTAATTGAGATTCAGATTAAGGGTACATTTGGAAACAGCTGAGGGTTCCATCACTTGCAGAATCCAATCACTTTTGTCCGGGCCTTGTCCCAACTAAGTTGGGTTCAGCTACATGAATTCTATTTCACAATTCTAGTCTATCTTGGGCCAAATCCTCGGATACGTTGCATTTTTTCATATCTATCCTTAGTCCTTACTACTTTCATCCATGTCCTCTTCGGCCTACCGCTTTTTCCTTGAGAGGCCATTAGAGAAACTTTTCCTCATCAGTGCTGTTGTTGGCCTACATAGTACCTCCAATACACACACACACACACACTAGTGTGAAGCCCCCATGCTAGAGAATTTACAATTTTTGTTTGTTTTAGTGACCAAGAGAGGAGAGAGAGTGCACATAGATCTGAAACAACAAAACGAAAGAAGAAGAGGTCTGGCCCCATTCTGCAAAATCCTCAAGAATTTTTATTTTGTCTGCTCTTTTCTTGGGCATATCTATGGAAATTTTCTGTGGCAACATTATATTTACACATCTGTAAAGAGCTTTACCTTTTCCACCGACATGTTGCAGCCAAAACATGCTTTATTAGAGGTGGTTGTATCTAGAAAAGAAAAAGGCTACTAGTTATTTGCCATTGTGAAAAAACATAGGTGGTTATCAGTAAAATTCCCCAAAAACAATCAAGAAGTTCAATTCATGAATTGCATCTATTGCAAGTCCTGTCAAAAAGTGCAGTGGCAAAGGGATGGAGTTGTAACTTGTAAAACTGAAGTGAATTTGAAGTCATGTTCACATTTTGGATAACTGTGAATACCTGGTGCTAAATTAGTGAATCCGTGATTTTATTTTCTGAAAAACAAAGGCAACTAATAGTCTAAGAGTACTTAGATTGTAGTGATGCAGAAACAGTTTCAGTCACCTAGAAAGGAAGAGTTTGTAGATTTTTACTGTGCACAAATTTCCTGTTGGTGAACATGACGGTTTCAGAGACTTGATTTTAATTGATTAGATGAGCTCTATCTTAATGGGTTCAATACATTTTCAGGTCATCTTGTCGGTTTAAGTACCAGAAAACAATTTGCGTACAGCTTCACAGTGCCAACAAATGCAGTCTCAAGGGCCAGCGAGAAGCAGCTAACCAGTTTTTATGACACATACTCCTCTGCTAGCGTGTTATGGTTTTTTGAGTTGGGCCTATTGACTGTTAGTTTCAACTTCAAAAGAAAACAAAAACAAACAGTAATTTCTGTAGAATCCAGCCATAACAGGAGGATGCGTTCAGATCTTGTTTTACTACTATTTTAGAGATCGTACTTCTTGACCTTTTTCTTCATTGTTTGAGTCTGAATTAACTGAAGGTTGTGCATTTATTTAAAAGCAGTGCTCTTGCAGGGACCCCCTCAAATTAACTGAAGGTTGTGCATTTATTTAAAAGCAGTGCTCTTGCAGGGACACGGGGGGGGGGGGGGGGGGGGGGGGGGGGGGGGGGGGTGGTGTGTGTGGTGGTGGTGGTTGGGTTCCCTGGAATTTTTGTAAAAAAAAAGATGAGGATGGCTTTTACAGTTTTTAATGGATAATATTGTGTTTTTCCTATTTTTGCCGCTCCTCAATTTTTGAAACAAGGGAATGGAATGACAAAAGAGGGCAAAAGTGTCATTTTAAAAATCCAGTCATGACGTTCCGTATTCCGCATTTTTTTCAACTTCCCTCTCTCTCTCAAAGGTTTTTCAAACCATTTCTCTGAGTACACTGTTGGTTGTATTGACTCTTTTAGGTTGGGTTGGAGGCAACAGTTTGAATTTGAAAAGTAAATGGGTTGAGTTTAAGTTGGGCCTAGACACTTTACTATTATTATACATAGAACATCTGAACACACAGCACGGACAACATAACCCAACTCCCAGAGGCAACAGTCCGTTGATCAAGTGCTGTTTTCAGCAACTTCATTCGTAGATGACAATGATCCATGAGTCCAAATCCTCTAATAAGAGTCCCACTTGTTAGGTCCCTGGTACAACCCTTGTGGGCCCACGTTGGGGTGAAGATCAGTACAACTCGAATGCCTTCCTAACATAACCAAAAGGACCATAAAACCATTGATTCTACCCTTCCTATCACCTTAAGGTTTTGGGATAAGTGGTAGCTCAATGGGGTTTGAGATCCTACAAGTAGTATTAGAGGCTGGTGAGGTTGAGGGTTCGAGTCGCCGCTCGGGTGTGTAACCAATGAGGGGGGGGATTGTTAGGTCCCTGGTACAACCCTCGTGGGCCCGTGTTGGGTCAAGGACCGGTACAACTCGAATGCCTTCCTAACTTAACCAAAAGGACCATAAAACCATTGATTCTACCCTTCCTATCACCTTAAGGTTTTGGGAGAAGTGGTAGCTCAGTGGGGTCTGAGATCCTACACCACTCGTGATAAACTCATGATGCTCCTAAGTGAACTTACTTACAGAAAGAGATTGTGGATTCTCGTAGAAATTTTACTCTAATACTATTTGTTACACAGTCGAATTAACCTCTAATACGATTCAGCAGATAAGAGAGGTGATGTCCTCTCTAAAAGTAGAATAAATAGAATACATATTAAAAAAATTCATAGAAATCAAATCAAAATAAAAGAGGAAGCTAGTAAAGGCTGAGATTCAAGAGAAAAGAAAAACTGATATGCAATTTATTGCGTCGAATTATTCTACACTGTCATTCATACACTTATTTTATCAAATTTTAGTGAACGTTCTAATTTCCTCTTTGCCCCCATTGGGAGAATTTTTTTGGCTCCGTCCCTGTGCTCTTGTGAAATAGAAACAGCTTAGGACCCCTCTATAATCAATCCAACCCCTTCGTATCACTATCCGTCCCTGGGAGAATTGCATCGAAAGAAAAACTGATATGCAATTTATTACATCGAATTATTCTACACTGTCATTCATACACTTATTTTATCAAATTTTAGTGAATGTTCTAATTTCCTCTTTGCCCCCATTGGGAGAATTTTCTGGCTCCGTCCCTGTGCTCTTGTGAAATAGAAACAGCTTAGGACCCCTCTATAATCAATCCAACCCCTTCATATCACTATCCCCCCTTGAATTTCCACCAGCTCATATTTGACACTCATCTGAATTGTGCCAAACACCCCACCCCTACAACAACAAAAAAAAAAAAGAAAAAAAAAAAGAAAAGAAAAAGTGATCAAATTTGACTGTCATCCAACTTATCTGAAGCACAGAATTTGGTAATTTTGAGGACCCCAAAACAGTAACTCCATGATGGGATGGTTCCCCTTTTTTACACGCAAGTAGGTCTTAGGGAGACCTTTCAAAACCTTATGCTCCCTATGATTTAAACCTTATGCTCCCTATGATTTGCATGCTTCCAGGTGGGCTGCACTGCCTGTGTTATTCCTGAGAATGACTCGTGTGTATCCAGTGTTTGTTTCTGAAATGGAGTCATTGTTTGTGTTTTAAGCACTTATTGACAAACCCTCTGATTACAATATAGTATCTGTTCTTTCTTCTGCCAAATAATGCAGTCAGAGCATGATGGATCAGATGTCCAAGTGGACCTGAATGTAGAGCATCGTCACGACTCGGATATAGTTCCAAACATGACAAGGGCATCCCGTGTTAAGTACATAACCTATTATGAAGATTCTGAAAGTATACCGGGAAGGAGGACAGCTGTTTGGGAGCTTGATAAAGGTTCAGAAAAGTTTCTTTCTTTATTTTTTAAAATAGTTCCTGTAGTTTTCATTATATTATTAATGAAAATCCTTGAATAATTGAAATAATTAAATTTGTTAAGGTTTGATACCCCACTCATGTTGGTTCAAGTTCAACCCATCTACATGGATGGTTTCATGGATTCCAGTAGGTGTCTGCCTTGGCCTGAATATAGATCATACTCGCCAACTGGTAGGCTGCAAATGTACGCAATAGGTTGACACTTCTAAAAATACAATATGTAACATTATGTTCGAGTGGGTCCTGCATATGGTAAATGTACTTCTAATATTATATACATGTTTTATATATACATATATTATATAAAGATTGGAAAAGTCAAGCTAAGTTCAAGCTCAACTTGTCTGGGCTTTTTGTATAATCTAGACCGAGCTTGAGCTTGGAAAAGTAGTGTTGGGCAAAGCTGAAGCTAGGCTTGTCAAGCTTTGACTCAAGCTTGAGCTTTGAATACTTGGTTTCTGCTCGACCTAGGTCAAGATCAGTTTGGCTCATGTACATCCCTAATTTCCAGATGAATCTTATATTTGACCTCTCCTATGGACTAACTTTTGAAAATTGATACACTTTTCATCAACTTGTGGTTAACCCACTAGTCTGATGGTGTTGGAATTGTGATGTCATTTTGCACCAGAGATTGTGATTCTTCGTGTTTGCATCAATAAAATTTTTCCCTATTATGGAAAGAGCTTATAGCATATTCGGAATGTGCTCATTGTCACGGATGCAAAGTTGTGGGTTCCAGTCATGCTACCCACCCAACAAGAGTCACCACTTCAAAAAATTGTTCTGTTTCCTCCCAAACCCTTTCCAGTTAAAGCATGCATGCAAAAAAGGCTTCTTATGTCCGTTCTTTGGAACCTTTCTTTTCTAAATTTGTTTTATAGTATGCACAGGGGATTTTCTTAAGTTAATTCAGCATCATTTTCTGTAGCAAACCACAGGAACATTGTCCAATTGCCTGTTTTAATGAGAGAAATGTGGCTTCAGATATGGCATGACATTCATCCAAATGCAAAATCAAAATTTGCTACAAAAGGTGACTACCCATTCTTATGATTGAATGTTTCTTTTTTATGCAATTCACGTGACTTGAATCTTCATGAACAGCGATGCGTGGACCTTTGAGAGATCAGGACTGTTATTGGGATTATGGAAAGGCACGGTGCGCATGGCCTGAACATTGTGAATACAGGTCGTGTTCTCCTCCTGTAATCTTTTCTATATCTTGTTATGATTTATTTAAGCCAATGTGACAAGCTACACTATGATCCAGGTATGTTTTTGGGGATGTTCACCTTGGACAAAGTTGCAGGTTGAAGCGTTCTTCTGCAGATCTCCTTGAGCATTATTTATAGAATGTAAGTTAAATCCTTCTCCTATTTTCTTCTTTCTTAGAACCATGTTTATGTTTATGCACATGCATTTGAATGTGCTTGTTGAGCCTGTGACCCCGTTTTTATATATACACAAGCTTTCATAATGTAGCTTAAAGTTGCATCTGCACAGCCATCCTATGTGCATTTTTGGTGTATAGTTAATTTCTGGATAGGTATACTGCTGCTGTTCAGACAAATCACCTGAATCCTTAAAAATTAGGATTGAAGTTGGAAAAATCAGCTGAAACCTTAGAAAAAAGAAATACTTATGATGGCAGGAGTCATTTATCCCATAAATAATGTGTCTCCAACTAACTCCTTTATCAAATTGTGAGAATCTATCTCCAAAATGGAAGATTTAAGCCAGAAATGACATTCCATTTATGGGAAATCAAAATTTCCTTTCCTGTCTAAAGGATGAAAATGGACACTGGAATAAGTAGATCCCTTTTCATGCCCAATTTTGTGGGTTCAGAAACTTACCTAATCATTTTATGATCAACAGATGGCTCCCTCAAACCACTTCTAAGACATTTTTTTCTTGAGGAATAGAGGGACCTGTTAAGTTCTGTATACTTGATGCAGCATTTGAAACCCAGACAACAAAAATTGTCTTCTTGCATCTAGCTTTTACTCAAGTATATATTGACATGATACAACAGCTATTTCTATGAGAAACCGGCAGAAATACTTGACTATCTGAGTTGATTTTCACCAAGTGAGTTTTGGAGTTTGGACTCATACCTGGGACTTTTCCAAGTGGAATCGACAGATAAGATTTTTTTTCTTTTTTTATCTTTTTGATCTGTAAAAAGGAATTTAATCAAAGAGATATGAGATAAAAAAAATGCCTAGAAGTAAAGGCCAACAAGTGGTATAAAAGCACTATACCAAGCCAACAACAAATTACAGCTAGAAAGCAACAAAAGGAGATCTATCCACCCCTTGCTTAGCCAAGGAATCCACATTCCACAAATGCATTAGCCAATCCCCTACATGCTTGACATCTACTTGAATTTGAGAAGATAAAAACTTAATCTCATTCATTTAAAAACGAAATCTTCAAGGGGAATACTCGAAGAAACCCAAGAGATCACATTCGCTGAATTCCCTCCACCGTCACCCTGTCAAAGTAATGTAGGACAAAAGGATAAAGAACTTCTAAAATTGCCAAAAACTCCACCTCGTTGGATTCCGAGATGCCAAACATGCTTAGAGAACATAGCCAAAACAATTCCATCACTATTATGGAGCACTCTTCTTATTCCCGTTGGTCGTGGTTTTTCTCTAGTTGCTCCATTCACATTAAATTTCAGCATGCCACTCGTAGGAGGAGACCAGCTCGAAACCTTTAAAAAAAAAAAAAATCTTGCGAGACCCATAAAGCAGAGTGGCCTCCCAATTTTGCAAAATACCATTCAACCTAAGACAATCAAACACGCCTCTTGTGGAAGCCCATTTTGATATACCCAAGATGACTAACGACATGACATCATCAACAAATAACAAAGCATCTCTAAAAATATTGTAATTTCTCTCCTTCCTCCCGACCAAAGCATGGCAAAGGGAATAAGCCTCTAGTTGATTACACCACATCTGGAGGATGGAGACGTCCCCTAAGCCTTGACTAACCTTGGCAAAGTCCTTGGAAAGCACCACAAAATTCCCCACCCTAACCCAAAATAAAACAAAACAATCTTTGATTGATGACTCTTATTTGGGAAACCTCCCTCAAAATCCTAGGATACAAGAGAGGCAAAGGACCAACACCCAACTACTCATCTTCCGATAGCTTGCCTCTAGTCCCCTCCCCAACTTTAAAGCCCACCTCCCCACTCATAGCCACTCCTTAGACATTAGACACATCCCCAACCCTCAAAATGTTGCCCTACAAACCCGACAACCTACGCGGACCCTACTAGGTACCGAACCCGACTCATTCTCCCTTTATTTTGAAGCAATGTTCCACCTCCGCAATGCTCCCCTCCCCTCCCCAAATCTCCACCACTACTTAACTAACAAAGCCCAATTTTTTTTCTCCAAATTGCCCAAACCGATTTGGGTTTGATAACATTGTACCATTTCATTCAATGCAATTTCCTTTATCACCCAGGCCCTCCCACAAGAAATTTCTCCTCAAATGGTCCAACATGGCAAGTAAGCTATGATAGTGACTATAGTCGTCAATTTCGTTTTGGAGGTCATTTTAGCTTGCTTCTAAAATGGAATATTTTGTTTTGGCCACTTAAGCACTATGTGTGCCCTGTTTCATGAGAGGATATTATGTAATCAAATGAAATTAGAATGTTGAACGATTATGAAAGGGTGACTATTCCATGTAGTTTAGTAAGGTCAAGTCTGACCCATAAATAATGGTCCGCATAGTGAAGATCCAAACTGTTTAAAAGTTATGCCCACCCATGTTTACCTGTATAGGTCTTGATTGACTGCACAAGTCACCATTGTTTTTGGATATTTTCTGAAAAAAGGGAGGTTAAACCACTTAATCACATTTTCTTAATGAAATCAAATTTTGCACACAGTATAGATTTGATTGACTTTACTTGACCACGCCATGCGGCCGACCTTACTGTAAAAAGAAAAAGTACTTGTAATCACTTGTTTTAAACCTTCCATTTGACTGGAAGTGGTAAACGAATCTTGTGTCTTTATTCTCAAGTTTGATATAGGTTAATTGGAGAAAAAAGGGGGAATAAACTAAAATACTACATATTCTGCATGAACATACCTATTTTGTTTTTTTTTTTATCAGTAACGATAAATTAAATTAAAAGAGAAAGCCATATACAAGAAAATCACCAAACAAAACGAAAGAGCACGATGGTATAAAAGCATTATACCACAAGAAGGAAAAGCAAAAGACAATGAAACATCACAAAATGAAAGCCACCAAATTAGAAGACCTATCCACCCCTTGCTTAGCTAACAAATCAGCAAAACCATTAGCCGACCTCCCAACGTGTTGAAACTTTACTTGAATCGAGGATGCTAAAGCTCTAATCTCATTAAGGTAAAATTGAAATCTCCAAGGAATGACAGCCGAAGAGGACACCCACGAAATAGCATTGAGAGAATCGCTTTCCACCTCTAACTTAGAATTAAAAGAGGAAGATGCAAAAATTCTAACAGCTTCTAAGATAGCTAACACCTCCGCCTCACTGGACTCCATAGTTCCAACATGCTTGGAAAACATTACCAACACAAGCCCTCCACTGTCACGAAGCACCCCACCAATACCTGCTGGCCCAGGCTTTCCTTTAGCTGCCCATCCACTTTAAACTTCAACACCCCTACATTGGGAGGAGCCCAAAGCACCACCTTTTTCACCTTTTTCACCCCACAATATAATGAAGCCTCTCAATTATGCAATACACCAAAAACTTTTGAAGCGTCAAACTCCTTCTTGAAGGAAGCCCATTTCGCAATTTGAACCACCACCAATTGCTCTAACTCTTCCACGGGCAACAAAGCCCCTCTGAACATTCTATTGTTCCTTTCTCTACACACGGACCACAAAATAGAAAAAGGAATCATCCTCCAGAGAATCAAACCACTACCAAAAAAAGAAGAAAGCCTCCACGCTTCAACTAGCCCAACCAACGATCTTGGGAGACTCCAAAGAACACCACATCGCGCTAGAAACCTACACCACAAAGAATAAGAGAACTCGCAATGCACAAATAAGTGGTCTACCGCCTCATTGACCTTTCCACACAACACGCATATGTCCGAAATAGCCATTGAAGTCAATCCTCTTCTTCTAAGGTTGTCTGCCGTAGAAACTTTTCCGGATAAAGCCAACCACATGAAAGCCTCTACCCTAGGAGGAGCCAAGCCTAACCAAGCCAAAGAAGCTGAAGCATTGATGCTTGGAAAGCCCTCCAATTCCTTATAAAAGGACTTACAAGAAAAGGCACCGGAGGAGCAAGGCATCCAAATGCGAGAATCGACTACATCCCTGCAAAAGAAAACGTTAGAAAGAAGATTCTTCAAAGACCCAAACTCAGCCTCCTCAAATGGACGCAAGACCCTCCTGAAAGAAACATCCCAAGACCCAAAGCCCCCCTCACCCACATAACAATCTTTGACCAAGACCCACTTGTTGACCACCAATCTGAACAATCTAGGAAAAGACAAGGACAAAAGACCTAGCCCCACCCAATGATCAACCCAAAAACGAACACGACTTCCCTCCCCCACTTTGAAACCAACCCCCCTCCTAAATAACTCTCCCCCCGCAAAAGAAGGATCTCTAAACCTCAAAATATTACCCCATAGACCCGACAAACGATGCCTAGGAACTCTACTAGGCTCCCAACCCCAAATATCTTCTCCATATTTAGCCTTAATGACTCTCCTCCATAAGGCCTCCCTCTCGTCCCCAAACCTCCATCACCACTTAGCCAAAAGAGCCCAGTTTTTAAATTCCAAGTTACACAACCCTAATCCCCCAGCGACCTTAGGCTTGACCACATCCTCCCACTTAATAAGATGCAACTTTCTCTTGTCACTCCTCCCTTCCCACAGAAAATCCCTCCTTAAACGGTCCAACTTCTTCTTGACTGCCACCAGCATACGCAATAAGGACATATAATACACCGGCAAATTAGACAAGGAAGCTTTGATTAAGGTGATTCTTCCTCCTAAGGAGAGAGAATTTCTTTTCCACACAGACAATTTCCTCTTGAAATTTTCCACCACTGGATCCCACACCTCTTGAGATCTCACTTTGCCCCCAATAGGCAAACCCAGATAAATCAAAGGCAATTTACCAGATTTGCTGTGAAACTTTGATGCTAAAGTCTGAATCTCTTCATCCGTCGACCCAACCCCCACCATTAGACTCTTTGACAGATTTATCTTTAAACCTGAGCAGAGCTCAAAACACCTGAAAATCCTCTTTAAGACTACAACCTCCCATCTTGTAGAGCTAAACAATATGGTGTCATCTGCGAACTGAAGGTGAGTAATAGCTTCTACCCCTCTGCCAACCTCAAAGCCTTCCAAGATCCCACACTCCTTGGCCTTGGACAGAAGAGCACTGAGAGCTTCCACCACTATGGTAAATAAGAAGGGAGAGATAGGATCACCTTGTCTAAGCCCCCTATAAGCTCTGAACAAGCGTGAAGGAGAAATGTTGACCAAGACAGAGAAAGAAGGAGAAGAAATACATTCCTGAATCCAAGCACACCACCTTCCTCCAAAACCAAACCTCCTCGGCATGTAATCCACAAAGCCCCATTCCACATGGTCATATGCCTTTTCCATATCTATTTTAAAGATGACCCCTGCTTTCTTAGACTGTTTTCGGGTGTGAATGAGCTCATTAGCAATAAGAACTCCGTCAAGAATTTGTCTGTTTTGCACAAAAGCCCCTTGGAAAGGGCCTATAATAGAAGGCAAGACCTTCTTCAACCTATTTGTCAGAATCTTTGACAACACCTTGTACACACAGCCCACCAAACTTATAGGTCTATACTCTCTCAGATCCTCTGGATTAAGAACTTTCGGAATTAGAGTAAGAAAAGTTGCATTAATCTCTTTGCTCAATCTACCCCTTCTATGAAATTCTGACAACATGTAGAAGTCTTGTTTGACTACATCCCAAGCCGCCTTAAGAAAAGAGAAATTGAAACCATCCGGCCCCGGCGCTTTATCTCCCCCACAATCAAACATAGCTGCTTTGATCTCTCCTTCCTCAAACTCTCTTTCCAACCACCTCCTATCACTGTCAGACATAACAGGGAAGGACAGTCCATCTAGGGTAGGCCTTGGAAAGATTTCACTTGAGTACAACCTCTCAAAGTGGCAAGCAATCCCTTCTTTGACTTGAGCAGGCACACTGGTGAAACCGTTACCTCTTCGAATTTTACCAATGAAGTTTACCCTTTTTCTAGCATTAGCTACTCGATGAAAAAACTTTGTATTTCTGTCCCCTTCCTTCAACCACAGAGCTCTAGACTTTTGCCTCCAAGAGATTTCCTCCAAACGATCCAGATCCCAAATTTTTTTTACAAGAACTCCCTTGGCCTCCCTCTCTTCCTGATTCAAACTTCTATTTTCCTCTAATAAATCCCACTTCTCAATCTCCTTAACTGCTGAAGTTCTAGAAGCTTCAAGCCTCCCAAACACCTCTTTATTCCACACCTTGATCTTACCTTTGAGAATTTGAAGTTTTTTCACTAACCTGAAACTCGCATAACCTTGCACATCATACTGCTCCCACCAACCTTTGACTAAAGATAAAAAGTCCTTATGCAATAACCAACAATTCTCGAACCTAAAAGGTCTTGGACCCCAATCAACCTCATTAGAGCTAAGCTTGATAGGCTTATGGTCTGAAGTACCTCTAGGCAAAGCTGTTTGAACAGCCGCAGCAAAACTTTCTTCCCACTCTTTAGACACCAAGAAGCGGTCAATCCTGCTCATAGCCAATCTAACCTGGTTATTAGACCAAGTAAACTTTGACCCAGAAAGAGGCAAATCTATGAACTCATTACTTTCAATGAAATCTGAAAACCTTTCCATGCTACGAGACAAGAATGAGGCCCCCCTTTTCTCCTGGGGAGACCGCACCATATTAAAATCCCCGCCAATACACCAAGGCACTGACCAAAGCAAACGAGCTGAAGATATGTCATCCCAGAATTGACCCCTACTAGAATCATCATTCGGCCCATAGACATTAGCAATTGCACACCTAAAATTATCAACCACCGAAAGGAATTTAATAGCTAACACCCTTTGAGAAAAGGAAACATCCTCCTTCCTAAGAACATCCTCATTCCAAATTGAGATTAGGCCCCCAGAGGCTCCCACTGAAGGAACCCACTCCCAACCACATCTTCTAGAGCCCCAAACACTATAGATGATACTTTCAACATCTTTATGGATTTTCGTCTCTTGCAAGAGCAATAAATCAACCTTATGCATCCTAACTAACCTCCTTACTGCGCCCTTTTCGCTAGCTTCCCAAGCCCTCTGATATTCCAACTGATGATAATCATGAAATAAACACAGTAAAGACACACCCTCAATTTCTGCATCCCTTTAAGCTGTCTTCGCCCTCCCAATCCGCGCTTGATAAAACCCACCATCCTCCTCACCCTTGCCATTAGTAGCTTCTGCTTCCAAAACTTCAATACGGTTCAAGATATCTTGTTCATGTGAGCCAAAGCAAAGCCCTAGTTGTTTACCCACACGACCCACCTCCAACGCTTCGGTGCGAGAGGCCTCCTTATTATATCCGCCAACTGACCCGGACTTAGTTCCCAACTGCCCAAAATTCTCTTGGTGACCATCAGAATCAGACCCACTCAAGGTCCCCCTGAAGGAAGAAGCAGCGAAAGCTGCAGCTACCTTCCTCCTAAAAGGAGCATTACCCCCTCTCCCCCTAAAGGCTTCATTTAACTTATCAAGCTTAGCTTTTACAAGAGGGAATGAAACTGATCTCTTCGCCTTAGCACCTCCCTTACTGCCATTCCAACCCTTTCAGGAACAATAAGATAACTGTTGAGCAGTAATAATATCAGAAGGCTCTTTATTGGAGAAGCCAGAAAAATGGCTTTCCAAATGGGTGGAGAGAATAGCCGGTCCTTTATTAGCAAAAACAGGCTCAATAAAAAAGCCCAAGCCCGCTTCCCTTGAGCAGTTATCAGACTGAGATGAACTGGGACCTACTGATTGACCAACCTCATACTGGCGGGCAAGGGACTGGGCACATCTGGCCAAGCATTTTGCCAAGTCATTAGGCCAGCTATTAGCTCCCAACGAAACTGAAACATTAATTTTCTCCATCCTATCAAGTAACTGGATATCCACACCGTCCATCTCACATCTTCCTCTGCCAGTGAAGGGTTTGGCCGAGTCAACTGGAAGCACGTGGATGGCACTGTTATCTTTTTTTGCTGCAGACCTATTCCCATGCCTACAACACGTTATCCCTGCTGCCACAGAGCCACCGAAGAGATCAGCACCAGGGTCCATGCGATTCCCCTTACCTCTTCTATGATAAACCTTCTCCCTAGCCATAGCCCCCTCCACCCTAACTTCCTTAGATAGGGGACGGACTGGCGAGCGCTCCTCCCGAGAAAACTGCGGACAACGCACACTCTCAGACGAGCTGCCGGACCTAGCAGGGTAGGGAAGATGAAGATTCCCGGCGACCGCTGCCTTCTCCAGCGTAGAAGAGGATGAAACCCGTTTGCTGCGGTGAAAAACAGTATCTCCAGCGGCCTTCTTGGAAGAGCCTGTTCTGCTTGTGAATACTCTGTCTCTGAGGAGCTTGAGGATGAGGAGTCCATCTCCTTCCTTTGTGCATCATCATCCGCATCTCTAGTACCCAACACAGACACGATTTCCTGTCTAGGAACACCAGGACAACCAAACTCCACAATCTCCTCCCTGACTGTAATAGGGAAGACATTCCCGAAAATGACAAGATCCACCGAATGATTAAGGAATTGGTGAGACTCTGTTTTGATGCAAACCCTCCCAAAAAGGAGCTCCGATCTCTCTTCAGTCTGCTTTGCCACCCCCAAAACCTCTCCAAACTGCCCACCAATCTCCTCAAAGATTAAAGGATTCCAAGCATGAAGGGGAACTCCATAACATCTCAGCCAAACTGTTCTAACTGATAGATTAGGACCAGGCACCCATCTCTCCAAGGAATAGAACACATCAGAAAATTGAAGATCAAACTCTTTAAAGATGGAGAGAGCCTCCTCGACATCTCCGAAAGAAAGAAGAATCTTATTACCTCCCAGTTTTGCCATCTTCACATCCTCCAACCCATATGAAGCACAGATACCTAAAATAGAGGGAATGACTCCAACCCACTTCACCTCCCCGATCAGACTGTTAGCCAGCCACTTGGAGTTGGCTTCTACAATCTCCCTTCCGACCAAAACCGAAGGACGATTACCCTTGACTACATCTGAATAGGACATCCCAAGAATAGGCTTTGAGACGAAACTCTTGGAGACTCCTTCCCCTGCACCTTGACTACTAGAAACTTCCACACGACGATGCATGTTCACCTCCGAGCTGTTGAGCTTTCTAGGACCTGCTCTCTGTGACCAACCAAAGCTGGCCACCTTCACTAACAGACTCCTGCCTCCAACAGACCTCCCATTCATACTCTGCACTGCCCTCGTAGCTGTCTCCCTGTCACTGAACCTCACAAAACCAAAACAGAAACCCTTCCCCCTTCTGCTTTTAGCAGGAATGAAAGCATCATAGATGTATCCATAGGGAGAAAAGACAGACCGAAGCCAGTCCACGGCAGTGTTTTCCGGCAAATTACTCACGAACACAGAGATTAAATCCTCCCACTTGATCTTCCTGTACTGCTTATTTCTCTTGCTTTGAACTTGAACCCACTTCCCCTCAGCCATCTCTTTTGTAACGAAAAAATTCCTTTGTAGTATTTGGTGAGGCTCTCCAGCGACACATGGGGTGAGAGTGGCTTGTTGATCAGCTCAATGGCGATTAGGCTGGGGTTCTTGGCATACCTGCATCAGCTGCAAGGTCTTAAACCAGGTCTGTCTTTTTTGGGGGCGGGGGGTGGGGGCAGAAATCATTACTGAAATGACTCAATTTACAAGTATTGAATATAACTTTCAATCATGCAAATCCATATGTTACTTTGAATCTTAGAAAACCTCTCGATTGGTTGTAAAAAAGTTGCTCTTAAGTTAGAGGTGTAAACGGTGTGCTTGGGGGATCAGATAGGGATAGATAAGAGGAGTATTCAAGATGGGACACTCCTCATTCTAAGGCCCACAGATGCATGTTGATCATGGAGGAGCAGACAGGTAGTGCTACATGTGGATCGTGGGTAGATCAGTTATCCTAGCCCTTTTCTAGGATTGAGTGTGTTTTTTTTTATTTTTTATTTTTTACAATGATTTATATTCAATTAAAAAAAAAACCACCAAAGGTTTACATTTGTTGGGATGTCACATTGGACTTCCAATACATGTAGGTGCATGCTGAGGGGTTTTGTTAGGGTATGCAAGGGTTTGGGTCCACCATAGGCAAGCCCTATTAGAAGTGACTTATTTAGAGGGCAAAACTAGTTAGGAACCAATTCTTTCTTGAAAATCCTCCTTGATGCATAGATGAAACCAAGCAATAACCCCATGTGTGAAATTATAGAAGTATCCCCCTTAAGACCAAACAATTCCATCGAATTGAGTATGATTGTATGTGTGATATCATCTACTATACCAGGAATATCAATGAATCCAATATTGCAATTGCTCAGGATACCCTCTTTTAGCTTCTAGGGTCTATTTCTTAGTTCAAGATCCCTTTTACTAACTGGAATAAAAGAATTAGTAGATCTGTTCCTCCCAAAATGGGAATGGGTTGGGGTTATGAACTTATAATCATGGAATTGACTCAATCATCATGTTATAAGTTCATTCCATACTCTACCAGACCGGAATAGGGTCATGTACATTCTCATTATCAGAAGGGGTCATTCGAGCATATGTAAATAGACTATGCTTACATATGGAACCCTACGTAATTACATTCCATTTACATCTATGGACTTCACAAGTTCCCAAGTGAAGCATCCCTTATTGGTTGAATACGAATAGGGACACTAGTGTAAATTTATCTCATAATTGGTTAACCTCTGCAAATTATCTCATCAATGGCTAACCTTTTCAGATGGCATTGCAAAATCATGGCCCCAGCAGTTACTCAGATGAGGGAGAAACTGAGATTTACAAAAACCCTACAGGGTAATCATCCTTATTTTGCAAAGATACGATGTAGTTTGACAGTTCAAATCAACTGTAAGAGTCGCAGGGTGACAATTTCTACTTCTGTAAAGGAAATGAGTTTGAGAACAATGCATCACAACTTTCACCCATAAATTTAAAATGTAAGTTGTAACGAATGAAAGTATAGATTATTGGCCGAAAATTGGAATAAAATTGATACTGTAGTCCTCTCCCAGATGATATTGATCATTCAGTGCTTGAGCCAATCAAACGACACTTGAGACACTCACTATGTACCCAAAATGTGGTGCATTTCAGCAGGACTCCTTGCTATTTTAGCTGTTATCATTTCACACAGAAGGCCAAAGGCGGTCTCATTGGGCATTTGTGCTAAGTTTCTAAATATGTCTCTCTAAATAGGAAACAAATAGAAACTGGCTGGCAGCATTTACATCCATTGCTGCTGCTTCTTGTTAGAGTATGATGCAACGATTAACCTATAAATGAGAGCCTTCAGTAATTGATCAGATCTCCACATGTTGGCGACCCACGTATGGCCTAAAATGATGAGAAGAAAAGTGGGAAGGAGAAAAAATTCTCTAGATAAACATCTTTTCACTTGTTTATTTTTTCTTTTAGGTCCTGATCAGGTGCAGCGAAAACAGGTCCTGAAAACTAGTACTTTTTGCATAATGTAGGAGAATGGTTTTCTCAAGGGAATGGAGAAATTACCAGTTCTTTAGTCTAAACTTTTTTATTATTGAAAAGTGACAAACCTAATAGGTATTTTTTTTTTCTCTTTTAATGTGGTGCCCTCTCTCATTTCTCCATATAGTAGGGATTCTCCACTTATCCTTTTCTTATTTAAATAGAAACTTAGGGCTTGCATGTATGTATGAGGAGGTGTGGGAAATGGGAATCCCTACAAGTGGAGAAATGAGGAGAAATCTGAAGGTGGACAAATCTCCCAGAGATTTATGGAGATTCACTACTTTTCTGTGGTATTGATTTTTCATTGTGTTTAGATTGGAACATAGAGTTACTAGGACAATCACCTAAAACAAATAAAGGGAGTTAAAGAGGAGAAATCCAATAGAAGAGATTCCTAAAAATTTTCATAGAGAAGTTTTTTCTTCTCATTCAAAGAGACCCTTAGCCTGTTCCTGTTTTACTAATCCAGCTGTTTTGATCTTTCAAATGAATGGCTAGAAGTATGGGAATTTTCGTATGGGCCCAACCCAACCACTAGTTACCCACAGGATCAAGGCACTTGATGAATACTGCTGAAACAGAACTCCATGGGACAGTCCTATTGATCATACTGTAGGACACCAATTGGCAGGTTAGGACATTTTGGTCCTACATGTATGATGCTCTCTCACCTGACCAATCAAGACAATAAAGAAACTGGCCCCACCTGGACTCGTTGAAACAGAAAGTTTGTTGGTTCTGATCGAGTATTCCGGTACCTCAAACAATTACATGGGAAAGCTCATCACATTTGGAGATTTATAAATATACGAAAAGACCTCAGGAGAGGATAACTGTGTGTTCATGTATGGGCTTAATAAGGAGTGTTTCGATACATCAGCTCAAAATCAGCCTGCTTCTTTGAGGAGTCAATAAAACATACCACCCACCATTTCCTTCTTTTACTTTTGTGTTTTACAAAAGCCCATTGACTTCAGCAGTAGAATTGTAAATTTAAGACCCCAAATACAAATAGGCCCACAGAAAAGACAAACCCAACTTTTGTCCCACCACAATAGAAAAATCCATATTGTTGCTAAAATTTGAAGTCACCCAACTTTGGATCTTTAAAGCCCAACCATATTTCCAAACAAGAAGCCCCATGGGACTAAAATAAGAAAAACCAACCTCATCTACCCCCATCCAACCACCACCATAAATACTGCTCCATAGTCCATAGTCCATAGTCCATAGTCCATAGTCCATACCCGGGGTTGAGGGGAATACAGTGCCATCAAATCATTGCAGGAAGACCAAAATTGTTTCAGACTTCAGATTACCAGTGAAGTAAACACCCTTTTCACCTTTTCAACATGAGGACTAGAAACTGGGCCCTTGGAATATTGGCACCGGCACTCATTTCACATTTGTTTCAATTTCTTCTGTCCTTTTAGGAAGACTTTGTTTGCTTTCCATGATTCCCCAACAAGAATGAAGAATCCAATGCCAAACAAGAACATCCCCAGGCTTTTGAAGTCAAATGGCTCATTACCTTCCAATGCAAAATCTTCAGTGGGATTTGTACTGAAGGAAACCTATTGGGAATGGCAGTTGGGGAGCAGGGCGTGGACCCTAGTATGAAGTTGAAGGCCTGCAGCTCAGTTGGTGGTTTATTTTTCTGCTGTGGTGACACTACCTACCACTTTGTTGCACAGGTGAGACAATCTATCTTGTGGAGCCCACTTCTTTCATCAAGATAGATGGTCAATCTTAATCAGATGGTGTGCAATGTGCATACCTCGATCAGAAGTGGGCCCAATATGCTGATTGTAATGGTTCATGGTTACTGCTGTGTTAATGTGGGGGCCCAAACCACACTTGTTTTTCAAGCAACATTAGATAGAGATCTGAAAAGGGGCTCATTTCACATGTTCTAATCCTTATGAGATCTAGTTCGCTCATCAGGTGGGTCCCACATGATGCCCATAATATTGATCAACGGTCCACGTTAAGCCATACACGTGGGCCATCTCGCTAATGAAACGGCTTGATATTGCCAAAGAGGAAGCCAATGTATGTACCACAAAAAAAAAAAAAAAAAGAAAATAAAAAAAGTGCTGAACCTAGGCAGACAGTATGCATGCATAAATGTTGGTGTTGGTGTTGGTGTGTGGGTCCCTGTTGGCCCAACCAGGATGACTATGACCCAATACTTGTTATGACATGAGACTATATAAAAGAGAATACACAGGGTTATACTTACATAGTCTAAAATACATGGGAATTTTTCTTTGATCACCAGCCTCATGGCACCGTCTCCTTTTTCACTATTTATATATATAAAAAAAAAAGGAAGGAAAAAAAAAAAAACGTGGTTAGAGCATTTGAGATCTAGGGCATTCATTAAATGGGCCACACCGTGATGCCTGCTCGCAGGTGGGCCATGACAATATACATATAATGATCATTAAAGCCTTGTCCTAAATATATTGGGTCGTTTATATGAATTCTGTTTTTCTATTTAGATCGGTCGGCTACATGAATTCTGTTTCTCCATTTAGATCTATCTTGAGTCGAGTCCTATATATATATTGCTAGAGAAGGAAAAATTGATAAGGTGGATTAACCCTAAGGGGGTGGCCGAATGATCAGGACCACGATTCCTCCCTCTTCCGGAGATAGAGGTCTTGGTATCGATCCTCGGTGCCCCCTTTTTAGAATCCGAAGGTTGAGTCCACTTGTGCTACCACCTGGGGGCCACAGGGGTTTTACCCGGCTTCTCTCTGGGCCCAGAGGGATTAGTCCAGTCTAAAGGGTTGGAAACATCTTTATAAAAAAAAAAAAAAAAAAAAAAAAGTTGGGTTTTTGGTTATCTAATCCCAAGCGGTCCAGGTCAGTTTCTCCAGGAATATGAATCTAAGATGGCAACAGTATGCTAAAATACACGTGAGGACCTGTTGCAATGCAAGATCTATTAGACTACCGTACTATACTGTATACACAACATCACATATTCACAGCTATCCATGTGAGTTCCAGTTGTTGGACGTAGTAAAATGGTACAGGAGAACGTACTTTTGTTTTTACTTTGGAATCACACCATAGAAAGATGAGCAATATCTGCACTGTGGGACCCACCATTTCACAGGGCAGAGCCGCAGATTGTAGAGGATTGGACAAAATGGCATTGAACCGTACCAAGCCCTAAATTCCAATATCCCCCACCTCTACTATCAAATTTTAGATTTGTAGAAAGCTCGGCTGTGCTCATGTTCTTGTTAGTTCTGCGTGTGTAAACACCTAGTGGGCTCACTATGTGATCCATTCAAGTGGACCATAAAATAGGGAAACCCCTCCCCCGGCAGTCATTGATGCCGAGCTTAGAACCCATTCAAACGGAATGGACCATTAGATCGACTTGCACTCATCAGAATTTATGGGTTATTGATCAAGTAGTTAGAATGATGATTTGAGTATCGTTACCATGGACAGCTAGGTCTCATCCTTAGGTGGGCCCCACAGAGGGCGCCCTTAGATTTCTTTCTATTGGTTGTTAGACCTAGTACACTCTGCGAGATGACAAAGTTGCCTTGCATTGATGATATATATATATATATTTTTCTCTTGCCATAGAGAGGACTCGACGACACCCACTTTTACTCATGCACCCATGTCCCAATTAGCTGAGGTACAATTTCTGATCACAAAAGGTCTTCTTTCTATTTCTCCCTCAAACAGAGACTTTTGCTGCGGCAAGCCTCAAGCCCCAAGTCAGCCATCAGCTCTGCATCCTCTCTTTCTATCTGTGGGCCCACAATTGATAATCCAAACCAATATCAAGTGGCCTTCACCATCAATGGTGAAGAAAGGCTTACAACTGCCCTTTTCAATGGATAGGAGGGGGGACTTCCTGTCATACTCTACTACCCTCAAATACTAGTCCCTCTTTCTTTTTAGAGAGAGAGAGAGAGGGAGGACCACTGCAAGTGTGAAGAAAAGAGTAGTGTTTGCAGGAGTACAAAAGATCAAGAATTCTTTCTCCTCGTGGACTTGAAAACAGGTTTTGCTTTATATAGCTTTATTGTTCTGTACTTGTTTTGGTAGCCCAATTGAGGGGTTGGGCCCTTGAGAGTCTTTACATGAGGAAATAGGAAATTCACACAAGCGAGAGGGCGTAGCTCGCACAAATGGGAAGAAGGAACTTGCATTTGAATTAGAGGGGGAGGCCAGTAAAAACCTTGTCTTACCCACTGGGGTTAAAAAAAAAAAAAACCTTTTCTGTTCTATTTATACGTACCACATGACCATGTTTGTTTGGAAGAACATTTTCAAAGGAGTACATGTAGAAGTGCTTATTTTTTATGGACGATTTTTTTACAATCATGGCCCACATTGTACCACAATGGGTGCAATGTGAACACCCTTTTACATTTGTATTGGCACCTTTCCCTCATTTACATATGTAATCACTTACCACCTTCCGGGCAAGTAAAAGATTCTACCCAAAAAAAAAAAAAAATCTATTTTACACACAGTATGTGAAAATAAGCTGAACAAAACCCAAACTACTAGTCTCCCTACTAGCGCCTGATGTGAGGAGGGTTTTAGCGGCCTAACCCCTTGTCGGTTCTTCATTTGTTCTTTTATTAACAATCTCAATCCTTATGTCATATGTGAGGCACCCATTTTTTTTAAGGCGTTTTCTAAAAAGCTTGCTGGGCTCTTTAGCTTTTCTTAGCGGCTGGGCAAAGAATATGGCAAGTGTCCGTAGGGTCAGTCATGAATTAAGGTTTACCATGTTAGTAGAAAATGAAAACCATCTTCAAAGTGGTCGAACAATTAATCATAGTCAAATTCACATGATCAATTGAAGGGCCTACAAAATTCAGATGAGGGTGAAAGAGGCCCAGTAGGGCTCCACAGGTTAGAACATTCCTACTGCAAACACAGGATCACGGTCCTGAAAGATAAAGCTTTGATGATGATGATTCTTGTCAACTCAAGCAGCAGGCAAGCAAAAAGATTAAAATTAACAAAATAAAAACAGTGCCAAAAGCAGATGCTACAGAGCCGAAGACAATGGGGTTAAATGGGTGTCAATTTTCATTTCCAAGAGCTTTCTTCTTCAAGTCCCCATCAGTACAAGTATTGACATACAAAATCAGAGATCTCCCTCCCTCACATCCCCCTATAGAGTCCCATACACATACATGTCTGGTATTATCTGAAGGACATGAGATTTGAATGACCCCCTCCTAGATGATCTGTTGTTAGACACAGGATTTTTAGCATTTTATGCTTTCAAGCTGTGACTTGGCTCTGTATGTTACAGACCATTAATTGGATTTGAACTACAACTACTACTACACTAATCCTAGCTACCCTTTTTCTATTTTACAACAGAGAAGAAGGGTGGTAAGGTATCACCACCACCTACTCATCTGGCACTCTTCAAAATCCCGGGCAGAGATCAATTGAGACTATGCTTATGCATCAAAAGTGGCTCAGATGAAAGGCACCACCACCCTATTGATCCAATCTCAGCCACTCATAACGACCGGCGAGTGGCAAGTCATTCACAGGGTCATAATTGTACCTGCACAAAAAAAATACGATTATAAATTTCTTTATGCTAAACAGTGATTAAAGACAGATAAAATTGATAATTTGCAGTTCAAAATAGAAGCCCATATTAGATGCTGATGTCAATCTGCAGCTGCAGGGGTTCAAACTTCAAAAGGCTATTTGTTAAGTCTGTTGCTTATTTGAGTGCATAGTTGAGAAATCTCTGGGGTTTTCTACATGGCTTATCCTTTCAAAAATAACCCAGATGTTCATTAAGTGGCCTAAGTCCCTCAGCTAGTTTTAAGCTTCCAAACCATGATTGAAAACATTGAAATACTATTAATGCATGACAATCAAGAATTTATCTTAGGTTTCATTAAGATATTGGGGGTTTTTGTTAAATTTTGTTATGTTTCTATTCCAAGTAAATATACACTTCATGCTTTTGCCAAGCATCTGTCAAAATGCCTTGCTTGCTTTTGAACACTGTACTTGGTATTTGATCTCTTCACTAAACATTTCAAGGGGTTAACAGTTTTACTAATTCTGAAGACATGAAAACGCATTATTTAAAAGACTCGGAGCAAAATAAAATATCATAAGCAGATTGATCGCAGAAACTTAAGGAGTATATACTTCTCTATAAATATTCTCTGTTGCTCCTGCTCTGCACTAGCAAAGAACTCTTCCATCTCATGCGCTGTAGGGATATCTCGATGCATCGGATTTTGTATTCTCCTGTTTGTGGCTATAGAGTTCGTTGGTCTGGTTGTAGAGCCAGGGGTTATTAGGATCTCTGAGTCCCCTATCAGACTGCAAGGTGTGGTCTCCCTAATGTTCCTGTAACAAAGTGATAAAAACACCAAGAATAAACTAAGCATCCCATCCACAAAGATATTCAGGCCAACAGAACATCAATGACAATTGCATAACAGAAAATGTTTTAAAGCAGAACGAAAAACAAGTTAAGCATTGGTGCAACGTAGAAAGCTTGAGAAGCTCAACAGCTATTACTATTGAAATGTAGGTAAAATTAGGCATAAATGTTTTGAGCACTTCCAAAAGTGTGCACAGCATCAGTTCAGCAT
The DNA here is from genome assembly GCA_029852735.1 of Persea americana. Taxonomy (NCBI): domain Eukaryota; kingdom Viridiplantae; phylum Streptophyta; class Magnoliopsida; order Laurales; family Lauraceae; genus Persea; species Persea americana. Next base: position 6,775,926 of record CM056813.1, read on the forward strand.
AATGATCTGTAAACCAGTTGATCTTTAGTAAATTGCAGACCAGCAAAGTGTTTATGGATTAATTTCCATCCCAAGATCTAGATAGACACCAGAGGACTACTCACATAGCTGATCTAGTGAACCCCAATTTCTAGCAACAAACAAGCTCCAACAATTCTTAAACCAAAAGTAAAAAGAAACGAAAGGGAAGCTACCTAAAGTATTTAGGAGTCAAACGAATTGAAAAAAAATAAAATCAAACCGCATAAGCTTCAAGAAGAGAATATAATCCAAAGAGCTTCCAATGAAATAACAAAATACAAGAAGTAAAAATGAGGGCAGTAAATCTAAAGTAATGTAAAATGCAGCAAGCCACATGGGTACAATAAATAACCCTCAAAGAGAAACGGGTTATTGCAGAACTCATGTTCCAGAAACAGGACCATATCTACACTTAAAATATCTCTGTTTCAGACAAGTGAAACCCCGGTGTCAGCAACTTAAACAGCACCCCAAGTTGCAGACATGAAGGCTGGCGCAGATATATCAAAGGCAGTAAGATTAAACGCTTCCAGACATCACAAACACAGAAAAAGCTTTTCCAGTGCCAAGTTCTGGAAAGACACTTACCACAACCACAATCATTCAGACCCCACTAAATTCCATGTAAAAGTTATTTAGAACCATTTCAAAGATGAAGGGTGAGTTAGAGAAAGAGTACTATGACGCATAAATTATCCGCAATACAAAACGATTGCTGCCCCATAAATTATCTGCAATAAATACGATTCCTGCTCTCTCTCTCTCTCTCTCTCTCTCTCTCTCTCTCCCCTTTAGATCCTGAGAATAACAACACAGGAAAAATAACTTCAAAAAAAAAAAAAAAACACATACAGTTACTTCAACACATGAATATAAACATGAAGATGCAGCTCTCTCATTTTTTTCCATCCTTAAACAACCCTTGAAAACAACCCAAGAGCCATATGAAGGTTTTCAGCAACCTAAACCTCAAAAGGGGAGAGAGTTACAAAAATGGTATCCTCAAACCAAAAATAAAAAAATATATACTACTTGTCACATGTACCCAGGTAACCAAAACAAGCAAAAGGATGCTCATATACACATTCATATAAACTCTGTGTATTTACACATAAGAAAAATGAAACCCTGAAAATCATCTCAAAACCCAAATCAAACCACAAAAAGAAAGGAAAACCTCCTCAACTGAAGTGCCATCAAACTATCACCATACAACAAAGAAACCAAAGTTTATCAAGCAAAGTAGGGAAAACTGTATAAGACAGTTTCAGCACTACCCAAGACAAATATAAATAAAAGCTTGTGCCAAACATGAGGAAACCACAAAGCAGAGAGAGGACTATGCAACACTCAAGTTTCAAGAGAACTAATCAAAGGCAACAACAAAATAACATGTCAAGATAAAAGGTTCCACATAATTCAAAGAAAACTTCAAATATGAAAAACCCCTTACAAAAACCCTATTCCCATTTTCCCAAGAACTCAACAAAAACAACATGCAAAACAAGCCCTACCAAATCTATGAAAAAATAAAACATGAACAGAGCATTTCCAAAGTCACCCATTTTCACAAACAACCCCAAAATCACAAAACTCCATTCCATTCATTCAAACAACCTAAAACACCACTTCCCAAACCCAAATTACCCATCTTCCAAAAATTTTCAAAACACCCCGCAAAAAGAAAAATAAGAACAAAAAAACCCACCTCTCTCTTTCATCAATATCCGGAATATTCTCTCCACAAGACGCCTCTGGCAATCCCTCAGCATTGACGGTGTTACGATCAGCTTCCACAGCAGCCTCAACAGCTTCATCTTTCTTCGAGACCGACACGGGATTCTCCGAAACGGAAACTAGACGTTTGTTAGTTTTATCGTTTGGGTTTTCCCCAGAGACCTCTCTTTTCTTCTTGGAGTCAGTTACAGAGAAAGAGAGAGGTTTCTGGAGCCTGCGACTGCGGAGCTGGAGGTAAGAAGCAGAGGAGGTGTTGCTCTTCTGCAAAGCCAGAGTCTTGGCTCTGGTTCTGACTCCTAGAGACGACTGAGAGACAACTTCCATGACTGCAACCTCTCCTGCCATCTTAGACTTCCTCATGTATTTACCCATCACTCTTCTCTGCTTCTTCTGCTATACAAGTCTCATGGGAGAGGAACCAGAACAACCCAGATGAACATATGGGCATGCAGACAGCTAGAAATGGAGGAGCAAGAAGAAGAAAACCAAAGAATCCAAGTAGTAGAACTGACAATGGAAACAGATGTGAAGGAGAAAATGAGAGAGAGAGTCGAAAACAGGAGGGAAAGAGTGTGGGCAGTGAGGTTTTTATTTGTGGGGTGAACCTTGGGGAAGAAGTCAGGCAACAGGAGGCTGTAAATTCAATTTCTCATGATAATCTCATGTTCAAAGGATTAAAATAGAAAAATGTGGAGTGATTAAAAATTTAAGATCTTGGGTGTTTTCCATTTTAATTAAGATAAATGATGATCTCATGATGATAAGGGATGAGCTCATATGATAGTATGTCTGTCATCTTCTGGACTTTGTGTTTGCATGTGTGAGGGTTGAGGTTAGCTTTACACAACTACTACAGCTGAAAGTGCTTGCTTAGCCTCCAGAAAAGTATAGGTAAGCCCAAATGTGATATATTCTTCTTTTATAATTTTTGGGTGAAAACCCATTGTGGTAAAATAAAGTTCAAATGTGACATATTTTACCACAAATTTTATTACAAGTTTTTTTTTAGCCATTTTTTACGTCTTTGCCTCACGTTAATTTACCACATAACTCATTCAGTCTTTACTATGATGTGACATTGACCTTGTAAACAAACTTGAGTGACTAAGTAATTTAGTTAAGCTCTTGCCGAATTAAAAGGGCAAGCTGTGCGTGAAAGAACCACCACTCTTCTATAGGTCTCAAATGGACAATAATAAGGGAGATTTGGCTGCTAAAATATTTGGGAGCGAGTTAGGGGTATAGGAAATATTAGATTAATTGGTCCAAGATCTTGCATTTTTAGGTCCTTAAAGTTTTATACAAGTTACTAAAATTCAATGGTGACTAACGTCACAATTAGTATTAAATTAGAACGTTACTAATTCACACAAAAATAGTTGTGTGTAAAGAGATTGGAATATGCATATTTTAGATGAATCTATGTATATGTATGTATGTATAATCCCTAATCTATAGACAATCATTTGGATAGAAATAAAAAAAGTGAAAAAAAGAATGTAGATAATATATATCAACCAAAATTAAAAGGTATAAACAATGGCATTTTGTGACAAATTATTTAGAACTAATTTCTGGGATGAGGAAGAAAGTTTCAAAAAATGATTGTAGAGGGAATGATTTTTGTCTCCAAAACACTTTACCCTTAAGTCCGTTGGGACTTTACTATTAAAGTAAAAGTAATATAAAGCCTCTATTTTTTTTAGATAAGGGGTCACATCAAAAGTACATATTTTCAAAATTTCCTCATTCTTTTAAAGAAAAAAAAAAAAAGCAACATCCTTTCTCCACTAAATAAAAAAAAATACTCACTTTTTACATAAAAAGTTAAAAAGATTTCATACCAATTCCCTAAAGACAAAATACCATTATAACCCCCTTATTTTTTATTTTCTTTTTATTTGATGTTTTACTTTATCTTTATTTTACGAGAAAATTACCAAACGGTATATGCACGAAATTGTGAATTCGTGAAGGAGAGAAATATGCAGACTCAAGAAGATGTAAGAATTTTTTACGGCCATTTCCCAATTGAAAGAAAAAAGCTCACCGTTTTTTATTTTTCCTCCACAACTCTATCCTTTCTCGCATTTATTTTTGCCTTTAACAAGCAAACAACCCTCTTTACTATAAAAAAAAAAAAAATACCATAACCCCAGTTCAATCCATTTCTATAGAAAAGATAAAATAAGAAAGCTTTTGAAGAATAAGAGGAGAAAACATTTTCATCTTCTTCTTTCCCATGAAATATGTTTTGTGGGTGTGGCTGGTTTTATGCGACAGATATCACAACGAGGGGCTTGTTTGTAGGAAGGGTGGAGGGGAGACAGACGAGGGAGCCTATTGGCGTGGTGGACTTTTGCAACCATTGCAGAGAAAACAGTACCTCATCTACACTATAGAAGATTGAGGACTCTTCTTTGTTGCAAATGTCACTTTGCTATCTTCATGTCTTTGAAAGGAGGGAGGAGATGGGTTATATTAGGAATAAAATTTTCCTATATGGTCACCATTAGTTATTGATTTCCATGCCTAATGACCAAAATTGAGATATTTCTCCTTACATTCTCCGTATTGCTCTATTTTTGTGATATCCTAAAGCTTTATAGTGGATTATTGAAAACGGGCATTGAAATACAAAGAAAAGGGTGCAGTTTTATGCGATATAACATAATTTAATTAAAGTCTTACTATATCGCAAAAATGGAGCAATACATGAACTTCTTGGGAAATATCTTAACTTTGATCAACAAGTGTAGAAATCGATTGCTAATGGTGACCGTATAGGAAAAACCCCCTGCTGCTTTTGTAATGTTGTACTTACCTATTTGATAGTCTTTTATTTTTTATTTTCTTAAAATGTGTTAGTTGACCGGCACAATTACTTTGAAGAGCCGACCCCAAACTGCACTTGTTTATTTGTAGCTTATGATCTATCTAAATATTTTTAATGACACTTTGGCCTTTCCTAACAACCAACAAAAGAATAAGACTATACAGTCTTTTGTTGTGATCGTGCGTGCAGAAGCGTATGATCAACAAGCAAATAAATCAAACCACACAAAAGAGAATACAAATTTATGTAGTTCGGTGATTTCACACCTATGTTCACGGACAAAGCTCGTCTTCTTCTTCTCCACTAAATAGAGTCTTCCCCCACCATTAGTGTTACAACCAAAAGAGAAAATATGTAGTTTTAGACAAATACCAAATTACCCCTCAACCCTAACACAAATGAGTTGGGCCTATAAAACGAGCCAAAACCTATAAACCCAACAAATCTCCACCTTGGCGAGATTTGCGAGTCACAACATTTTCCACCTTGGCATGCAATCACACGCCTCTAAATGTGCCCATAGGCGCCATACACCCGAAGGAGCTTAAACTCGCATGATGTTGATCAAGTCTAAGCAATGCTTAAACTTGACCCCAGTCACCACCTTAGTCAGAGTGCAATTTGTTTGCACGATCACAACAAATCAAACCACACAAAAGATGTCAAAGATTTACGTAGTTCGGCGATTTCACACCTACGTCCACGGACGAAGCTCTTCTTCTTCTTCTCCACTAAACAGAGTTTTTCCCCACCATTAGGGTTACAACTAAAAGAGATAATATGTAGTTTTAGACAAATACCAAATTACCCCTCAACCCTGATACAAATGAGTTGGGCCTATAAAATGAGCCAAAACCCATAAACCCAACGTCATTTAGTCTCATTATCTCTATTGGCTATAAACAAACAACCTCTTAAAGGTTGATGGGCGCACTTAACTCTAACTTGATCGAGTTGACCCAACTCGACCACTGGAGAGTTAGGGGGATAGTACAATTATTGGAACACTTCGTAGATCCCAACTTTATTTTCTCTTTCAGTCTTTAGTGTCTATATCTTTACTAAAACTCTTGACAAAAATTCACCATGTTAATGATTTTTGGACATGATGTGACATCCTATCCCCTTGTCCCTTGGCATTTGCAAATGTCATGCTTCTTCACAAGCATTTTAGAATTTCAGTTACATGAAATGTTTTAAATGACTTTTGGGAATTCAAAAATTCTCATTCCTTTGCCTTTTGGTGGAATTTCTGGATGCTCAAATACATGAGAGCATTCATGAATTCCACTATGTTTGGAAATTCAAGAATTCATTGAATTCTAACAAAGAAACAAGCCATTATTATCTCTACCGGCTATAAACAAGCCACCTTTTAAGGATAGATGGGACTCAGATCTGACTCGATCAAGTTGACCCAATTGTCGAGCCGACCATTGCATAATTGGGCGGAGAATTTGATTTTTGAGACATTATCTCCTCTCACATCTATTTATGCAAAATCTCCTCTCTCTTATCACTTTCAGAAAAGACAAAGGGGTTTTGGGAGGGAATTTCACTTGCAAGTAGGTAGGGCAAGACAATACCTCTTCCTTTTATTCCCTCTCATGTCTTTTGATGGATTTTTCTTGTATGGTCACCATTAGCCGTCGATTTCCATGTCTGGTGATTAAAGCTGACATATTTCCCAACAAAACTCTCCATACTACATTTTTACGATATCGCAAAACTTTTATTGAAGTATGTAATATCGCATAAAGTTGTACCTTGTCCTTTATATTTCAATGCCTACTTCCAATAATTCTATAGGTTTTCCATTCTTGCAAAAATGGAGTAGTTAGAGAATGTCTAAGGAAATATCGCAACTTTGGTTACCATGCATGAAAATCGATGTCTAACGGTGATCACCGTATAGGAAAAACCCTAGTATAAATGAAGAAGGTGGCATAGAGATAGAGACAGAGAGGGCTAAACATAGTTAGGGCTGTTAGGGGGCTGGATTGGGCTAAGGTCGGCTATGTACCCGACCCTCAACATATGTAAGCTGGGTTCAAGGCCCACCAAATCCCTCAAAGGGTCTATACTAACTAGGCTCTTTCCAGCCCTTATGGGCCAGGCAAGGCCCAGGGCCTAAAGAGAAAACATCATTTTTTTTTTTAATTTTTTTACACTACCATTGGGCACTGAGTATAAACATGACATTAATCCCATTCTTCCTTATATAGGCTTAGACTGTTAATGCAATTTAACAATCAATATAGTGAGAGATGAAAGTCCCACTTTACTACAAAATCTGATTAAGTAGGGTGATGGCTAGATAATCATTTACTACTCAAGATAAGAATATTTGATGGTATTGGTGAATCTTATTTTTTAACTAATCGATTTTATTGAATCTGCCTTTGCGCCCAATCATGATTTTTTCTGCGTGATTATTTAGTGTTGTTTAATGTTGTTTTTGGTGGCCTAGCTCCCCTATTTTCCTTTTGTTTTGATGTTGTTTGGGTTGGCATTTTTGTAAGCCTCCCTTATTGGTTTTCTTCCTGTTCTGAGGGCTTTCTACCCAGTTGCTCTCTTCCTTCATACAATCTTACCTTCAAGCCCAAAAAAAAAAAAAAAAAAAAAAAACCGATTTTACGCCTTTGATAGAATGCATTGCATTGAATTCTTGTGAATTAAATGCTAAACAAATACATGGGTCCTATATGTAAAAGAAAAAAGTGTCACATGATTTCCCTTACAACATTACCATTGGGATTGTGTGGCACTTTGCTTTCCAAGATGTGGCACATACAAGAAGTGGACTGTTGGAGTTGAATCTAAATATGATGCTAAGCATTAGACTTAGTGGTCTCATGCCATTAAAAACCCACGTCAGAATAATGCATGGTTATTTACATAAAAATCACACAAGAATCACAAAAGAACATGTAAGAGTCATATAAGAAATAATATAAGAATCACATAAGAATCATGCTATATAAACCCACATATATGCACAAATAAATCTACAAATATATAAAAAGAAGAAAAAGAAGAGGGTCGGGCAAGCCAAGCCTAGTATTGTCTGAGCCTAACCACCAAATTGGATGGGCCACAAAAATTTTGACCAAGCCCATAAAGAAAAATAGAAGCCCTCATTTTGTGGGCCAGGACGGACCAGGTACCCTCACATGAGGACCCAATTGACAACCCTAAATGTAATAACAGGACAAGGGCAAAACTTGACTCAAAATCTTCTTCCAGCTTCCTCTTTGCATCTCTCCTCCTCCCACACAATCTCACAATATATAGTGAGTCACAAACTAGCATATGGTAAGTTAGGGGTAGTTTGGACCAGACAAAAAAAAAAAAAAAATTGCTGCTGTCTTTTTTTAAAAAATCCCCCCACCTATGAATGTCAAAATTTAATATGATATTTTCATAAAAAGCCCTAAAAACGAATTGTAGAAAGTTGGTTTTGTCTACCCTTGGCTTTCTTTACCCTGTTTCCTTATTCAAACAAACCCTATTACCTCTTAGATCTTAATGGTTTTTGTGATAATTAGGGAACATTATAATGAAAACGAACTGATGACTTCCATTAAAGGGGCAAAAGTTGAAGGGTGAAACTTCCTAGGAAAGAGTTCAGATTTCCTGTTTCGTTGAAACAAAGAAATATTTTTTTCATCCAATCACGGAGTGCCACCCTTTTCAAGAGGTTGCAATTAAAGAGTTCGGATCACCTGTTTCATAGAAACATGAATATACTGATCCACATTCGCCACCTATACAAAATCTTATGCCAACTAATGCACCATCTCAATTGCCTCATTGGAATGAAAAGAAATCAAGGAAGAGATTTTATGTAGGTGGTGAATGTGGATTGAATGAAATAGTATCTCCTTGTTTCCAAGAAATAGGGGATCCTGACTCGCAATTAAAAGGGTGCAATTAAGAGATTGCAATTAGTGACATCACATTCTATACAGGTGATGCTTCGTGATTGGATGGAACAGTATGCCCTTGATTCGGGGGATCCGGACTTCCTATGGAAATCAGTCCCTACTTGATTCAATGAAATCAAACTCTAGAAATTCCTTGGCCTCTTCAAGTTTTCACTCCTTCCATTTTAATCATCACCCTTATAATAATTCCTCATTGGTAGCACACTTTTAGAAAACTTTAGTATCTACCACAAGCTTGGCAAACAAACCCTAAACAATAAATATTAGGAATGTATTTGATTATGCTTAAATTGTGCGTGCTGTTCAACTACATTTGGCATTTTGCAATATTTAGTTAGGGGACCGACTTTGAAGTTTGATCATAGGCTAGATGTAGAGAGTTATATGTGAACCTCTGTAGATGTCCTGGATTCATTAAAAGTTTTCTTATATGCTTTGGATTCATTTGTTGGAGCATTTACTTATTAGGGTGGGAGATGTGAATTTGATAGTCTATTGTTAACCCCTATGGTTGACAACCATCCTTCATCCTTTCTTATAATAGCATGCCTTGTTTAGGAAATCAGAGGGAAAACCGCCAACCTTACTATATGTGGAAAATATGTTAGGAGTTGTGCGGAAAAGAGACCAATCAATTTGCTCATGTATGATTAAGGGAACATATTTACATATTACAAAGGGGTCATTACTTTGGTGCAATCGTAAAAGTCTTGGATGCCATGCGTGATAACGCAAGTTCGAGACATGAGAGCAATCACCTTGTGTAAATTTGTTAAACATTAGGCCTGTCTCCAATTTAGACCCTCCCAGGACCCTGCTTTGATGGGACCCGCACCGAGCAATGACCTTACTAACATATTACATAATAATTAAAAGTTTTAAAGTGAAAGTTTCATTGATAGTCCAATTGATTTACTTAAGAATTTGGAAATGTTTCTACCACACTTTCATTTAGTCACAAGTATTAGGCCTATAGTAACTATGCCTAATAAGTTGACAACAATGCTTATGTATGTCTCCTGGTAATGGAATAGCCCACTTGAAACATGCCTATCAGTGGATTTGTCAATCAAGGAAAACACAGGCATGTGTGTAGCTCTTATAATATTTGACTTGAAAATTTTCTTTTAGAAAACCAACATGACAAGGAGAAACCAGAAGCAATGACTTCTTGACAATTGGATCGATGAGCTGAAAATAAGGTACTAAAAACAAATAAAGAAACCCTATATTCATAAAACGAACTTCAAGTAGAGTTTTCTCCGTCCTTTCTTCTCGTACAAACAGGCCTTTGGGCCCATTTGCCTGCTTCATGCTGCATTACTAGGATTTTACAGTAAAGTGGGTTAGATTTCGTAACCCCAAAGGACAAAAGGTTAAATTATATACATTCTAAAGGTTTAAATGACATGCCCCACTTCTTGATACTTCTAAATTATATTCCCTAAATTCTCTGGTAAGGATAAAGAAATTTGGCCTTTTTCGAGAAATGTTCAACTTACTACCAAATCAGCTTATAGAGTTATTTGTGGCACTAATCAAGCTAACCCCATTTCGCGACTTGATTGGAAAGATTTTTGGAAACTTCCTCTCTCAAAGGGTTCTAATGTTTGGCTAGAAATGTCTTCTATACGCTATCTCGATAAAAGCCATTACTATAGCTAAAATTAACTCTATGACCAAAATATGCCCTCTTTGTAAGAAAGAGGATGATTTGGTTGGACATACTCTTATGCGATGTGACTATGCTAGAGAGCATTGGTTCGTTTTGAATTGGGGTCTTATATCTGACTCCTTTTGCCATGAGGAAGTTATTGAATGGTGGAAGAATACTTATAAGCATGGCCATCCGTCTCCTCCCCTTGGAAATGTTCGCTAAAAAATAAGTGTTCTATCCATGTGGCAGACTATTTGAAAAGCCATGGATGACTTCATTCATAGAGGTCATGCCCTAGACCCCTCCAAGATCATTGATCTAGCCAATAAGATGATTGACAATCCCATTTCTCTTTGTGGTAACTTTCAGTCACCTCAAGAGGGAATGCATGTTATCACCCCTAGTATGATTTCATTTACAGAATCTTATGATCTGCTTGGATGCTGCCTTTAAGGCTTAAGGGTTGGCATCCTTTGATTATGTTATGATTTTAAATGGGGTTATTGTGGATGCCGGTGCAATCTAGGGACCCAAAGTCACCTCTTCAAAAGGGGCAGAGGCAAAGGCGGTCTGAGCCGCATTGGAAAAGGCTAGGAAGTATCATTCCGCTAGGGTTCATGTCATGATGGATGCCAAAGAAGTTGTGCAATCTTTGAAGGGAGACTCTGATTGGTCTATAAATCACATTATTGTCTGTGGCTTCTTTATTTTGTTCTGTAGACTTTGTTTTCATTCTAAGGTCCCTAAATGGTCAAGCACATATGCTTGCCAAATTTTGCTACTCTAATAGGCAGGATATTGATTGGGAGTGGGCCCTCATATCCTTATGGCTGAGGGCTAATTTGTTGGATGGTCTTATTTTATCGTTTTTGCTTTTTCCTATTTTCTTCTTCTATCTTTAAAGAAGATTCCCTTTTACCAAAAAAAAAAAAAAAAAAAAACTGCGGCACATGAACTTTTGTAGAAAAACCTATTGTAAAAGTTCTAAAGTAGTTATAAATGGTGTGGGGAGGCTTTGATGCATGAGGGAAGAAAAGATCCAATCCATATGCATCATATAAGGTCTGATCAGGATTTGGTAGTGTCCTCACCATCTCTGTAGGAAGCAATCACTCTCGATGAGTTTTGGGCTCAACTCTAATTGGAGTGAAATCTGGCCAAATACAATGCAAGAGAGAAACATTCATTTGAGCGGTTTAGATTTTCACAAGTAGGCCCTATTGAGAAGCATAATATAATTTTTCATGACTCCTAACAGAAATTTAAGTGTCAATTTTTATTCTAATTTTCTCTGATTTTATAATTTCTTTTTGAGATGGACCCATATGAGGATGTAAACAAGCCGAGCTGACCAACAAGTTGCTTGAGCTCCTTGAGTCGCCTTGACTCGATTGTTTCATTAGCTAAGCTCAAGCTAGGCCTTGCTGGGCTCAACTCGGCCTAGTATGCGTTACATAATACACACAAACATTAGGCCTCTCAGGGCCGGCTTTACCATAAAGTCAACAAAGCCATTGCTTTAGGCCCCAAAAAATAAGGCCCCATAATAGCAGCTGACATCGTTTGAAATTCCAAAAAAACAAACTTGCCAACTGTCATCCCTTTTTTTTTTTCTCCCCAAAATATAAGGCCCCATAATAATTCTCTCTTGAGAAGATACAATCAAGATTTTCATGGGGCCTTAAAGTGTCATTTATCGTTTATTATATTTCCAAATCTGCCTCTTATATTTCTATTGCTAGGAGTCAAATTGATCTTAGCACACCATTATATAATCTCAACCTTACATTTAGTCATGAACTTTCTTTACAAGCCTTTCTCATTATTTTTGTGTATCCTATTTCAATAGGGGCTCATTCAGATTTGATCAATGATGCGGCTGTAATAGATCCATAATTTGGGATTCCAACCCTAATAATAATCTTAAAACTTAAGATAAACAATGGGCCCTTGCCATAATTTATTCACTTGCTCACAGTGCATATGAACATCGTGCATCTGGAATATCCAATATGTGGGGCACACCTCTGAAGTCCATCTTGGATGATCTTGACTCATGGTGCATATGCGCATCGTGAGCAGGTGAAAATGTTCCAAGCCCCACCAGTGGCAGACTCAGTATTTTTGTTTGTGGGGGCCGGAGCCAAATAGGGAATTGGATTTTGTGACCTAAGATATCCATGTGAGTTTTGGGGATGAGCCTAGAATTTTCATGGGATTTTGGAGGTGGACTTAAGATAGGTTAACAAAACTTGAATATAAAAACATAATTAGTAATTCTTCATCACAAAAAATCAAGAAAAATAAATTGTAAATAAAATATTTATAATAATATTAAAACATGGAAAAGGCCTCATTTAGGATTGTCGCTTTAGGCCTCAAATTGTCTCGAGCCGGCCATGAGGCCTCTTTTGGGATGATTGTTCTTTGCAAAGGATAGTCCTGGTTGTAAGGCCCACCTGAAGGCATGTCAAACATGTGGGTGGGGTTTTGATTTTGGAAGCCTTGCCTATGACTTATCAAGTAGCAGTTGTTTAGAGGTTTTTTTGACAGAATTTTTATATGATGAGAATTCTTGACAACAATGTCTCCTAGCATTTGTAATTTCCTACTTGAACGGTGGGATACCAAAAGATCAATTCCGTAAAATATCATGTTTGTGGCCTATCGATTTCTCCAAACTTAAATTCCCAAAATGCTACATTTACTTGAGCATTTCTGAAATCAGGTAGGGACAATATTTAGGGCCTATTTGATTGAAAACATTTCTAAAGAGAAGTCACCAAATTCCTAACAAAAATGCAATGGTTGTTCCTAGAAATTCTAAATATTTCTCTATTCGAATGGGTTTAATTGGTGATAATTAGTTGAAAAGGTCAACTTTTGGCTAGCATAATTCTTAGATCCTAAATTTCAAAGTGCTACTTCTGCATTAAGTATTTTAGAAATCTATCATAGATTCTTCTGGTAAGTTGCACTTCTTCATATGTATTTTTATTACCAACATCCACATCCTCTTTGACCTACCTATTTCCTTTGGTGGGCCATCAACCTTCATAGCTAAACTTTTCCTTACTAGCACCATTGTCAGCCTACACGGGATATGCCCAAACCATCTCGAGCAAGTTTATCTAATTTTGTCCCTTATTTTTGCTACCCTTAAATGCTCTCGAAAGCGTTCGTTTCTAATTTTATTCTTCCTCGTTTTACCACACATCCACCTCAATATTCTCAGTTTTACTACATCCGTTTTGGGTGTATGTTGTTTCTTGATTGACCAACATTCTACTCCATATGTCATAGTTGGTCTAATCGCTATCCTCTAAAGTTTTTCCTTTAATCTTGTTGGCATTCGTCGGCCATAGAGCACTCTAGAAGTGAGTCTCCATTTCAACGATCCCACTTTAATCCTATGTTCAACATCTTCATCAATCTCCCCATCCTTATTAATTATAGAGCCAATGTAAGGTATAAATAAGGGCATAACTAGCATGCAGTGTCATTGCATGGTAGTATGGTGCAGCGCCCATGTTAAAATCATGGGTGAGGCCCACCTTTGGAAAATCCAAACAAATCCATAGCCCTAAGACCCGTTGTATACTCCGTATCTAAAAATTCAAAGTCGACTTTAGTGGGCCAACTAATGAATTGATCACCAGATTTCACACATAAGAGTCTCTTCTATTTCTGCCCATTAAAAAGAGGAAAGTGAAGAAAGTTAGCCACATACTCTATACTTCGTTGATCCAACGGTGGCCATCTCATTAATTTGAATAATAATTTGTCATTTGATTACTACAATGGTACTAGGGCTAATAAGAGGTTTGGATTTTCCAAAGATGGGCCCCACACAAGTATTTAACATGGATGTTGCATCATACTACCATGCATCGTAAAAATATAAGTGGGGCCACCTTTGGAACATCCAAACCGTTCCCCAACCCGTAGACCCATTGTATACTCTCTATCAAAATATCCAAACTCACTTTATGACCATGAATAAAGATAAAAAAACATTTCCTGTTCCTAGATGTTTAATTCTAACAGGAATCAGACAAACGGCTACAATTGAAAGCATAATATATTCATCAGAGATGAGAGAGAGAGAGAGAGAGAGAGAGAGAGAGAGAGAGAGAGAGAGAGAGAGAGAGAGAGAGAATCATACAACACATCTATAATAATGTCTTTTGATTGAACATGTAAATGGATGTGCTTTGGCTGTATGAAATAGCTAGCTTCACGGTACTCTTTAATTGAATGAACTGAAGATTTGAAGTTCATATTTGTTGACATGATCTTTTCTCTGGATCAGATTGTATTCAGTGGATTCAATACATGGTCATAAAAGCCCCATTACAGGTCTTACTTCAGCCACTTTGACAAGATGGATGGTTGGATGGAAGCATCATTTCATTGATCATACATGGTTTAAGTACCATCCCGATCCAATTAATCACAGCCATCTGATGAAGGGCCTCAAAGATATAGATTGCCAGAACATGTACTGATTGTGCATTTTGGATGGCCTTGATTCAACATCAAATTAAATTAGAACTTTTTTCCGAATTTAATTTATAGAAATACATTTCTATCGAACAATCCATTATAGTTATGTAAGTTGCTAGAGTAGACTATGCAATTGTGCTGTCCTACATGGCTACAACTAAAAAATTTAGATTCTACAAAATAAAATAGCGTTGAGGGGAAATTCCAATCTACCAAGTTTTTTAACCTTAGATTGTCAGTAAAAAATGACCCAGCTCGTAATGTATCTGGCCGTTCAATTCTTTATAAACATGGAGAAATGTAATAAATGTGGTATAGATGGACATGAGATAGAAAGTAGATGGATTGACCATTTGATAAAAAGTAGTGATTAACACAATCTTATGTATTATTCATTCACTTTTTCCTTTATCAAATGGGTCAGTTTTACTGTAGGATCAACTCTTATTGGGGTTTATATTGGGGACACCCCATACATTGATAAGGCATCTATTTTAAGTGGCTCCGATATGTGTGCCATAATGTGGAATTTCACTCCAACTCAGAATTTCTCAAAGTCAGAGTCTCCGATCGAGTACCTAGAGTCAGGACTCAGCACATAGGTTTAACTATTAGTCTATGACTGGCATATCTTAAATCAGATCTACGTAAACATAGGACTGATTTGAACAACATAATATAAATCTGAAATTAAATGCGTACCTAACTCCATCGTGTTTCGCCTGATGTAAACTGCTATCTTTAATTTGGGATTTACTACATTTCTCGACTATTGCCTTTTTACATGATCTCGATGGGGGCAATTAGTGTATTGTTGTATAGCAGAGTTGTAATTCCAAAACCCTATATATAGGTTTTCCTAAACAACTCTCTTCCCATCATGGAGTCCTAATTTAATTAGGATTTAGATTCCTTTTAACATTGAAAACTCTATTAGGTCAGTAGCTTTTCCTAAACACCAAAAATATCTCCATAAGGAGACTTCTCAATATAAGAGTTCTAATGTGGAATGGTCATCTAAAGTGGGGGACCCACATGAGTGCATGGTCATTGCCCACACTCAAGCCCTCTAATTCTAACATTTAACTTCATAATGGGCCATTCTATTTAACGTTCGAGCTGGTCAAAAGATGCCCTATATGTATCAGATACCTTCAGATTTTACCTCAGGAGGAGTTGGCCTCAATGTAAGGTTAGCCAAGTGGTTAAAAGATGAATATAAAATCCATGTATTAGTAATCATATGCATCAATCACATTCTTAATCATGTGATCAATCTTATGGAAGGGCATAGGCCAACTCCTCCTATATATGGAAAAGTATTGGTATTGCGGTACAAATGAAGTGTTTTCATTTTGAGCAGTTCAGTCTTTAATAGTTTAGCCCCATTGTAATTCCACTCCTTCCTTAGACGATGAGTGTGAGGGAGACACCCAGGGGGATCCGGACTTATATAGACAACAACTTAATGCCTATTTTTTTTAAAGAGAATTCCTTATATGAATTTGTAATTCTGAGGATTTCTAGACAATGATCTTTTATCGTCCCCTTAGCATTTTCAAATTTCATATTTTTTTTAGTTAAGTTTTAACTTCCAACCACCAAAAAAGTTATTTTTATCCTTTTTGAATCCTCAAATTTCAACCGCCTCAAGCCAAGAGGTGGATTCATGAATTCCATCCAGTGACAACTTTTCAAGAATTTACGAATCTCCATACATGACTTCTTTTCTTTGAAAGAAACAAAACCTATCTGTCCCATGGTAGTTCTTATGTTTATTTTTGGTGACATTCAATGTCATTTAAGCCACCAAGGTCAACTTTGGAAAAGTCTTAATGCAGTGGAAACGATATCTTTTTGGTAAATAAATGAAAATGGCGTGTTAACAATCTTCCAAGACAGTTTTTCAAGTTCTCTGCCGTCTCAAATCCAAGAGGGTTATCAATTTTTTATTTTATTGTTATTTTTATGGGTGTTTGGTCAGAGGTCCCTCAACTTATGACTTTATTGCAAACAGTCCACAATCTAAACTCCTGCAGCTAAAGGTCCTTCTCACACTTTCTCATACCTGTAATGTCTAATTTACCCTTTCTTTAAATCATATCCCATGATTGGTGGGACATCCCATTAATAATGGTCAACTACCATTTAATTAGCTACGATTAATGGAATCTCATTAATGGGATTTTCAAATAAATTCTAAAAACAAACAAATAAATTTCAAAATAACGCAAATAAATTTCAAAAAACACAATAATTTCAAAAAACGTAATAAATTAATTTTTTTTTTCAAAAGAACGCAAATAAATTTAAAAAGATGCAAATAAATTTCCAAAGAACCAAATAAATTTCAAAAAATATAAATAAATTTCAAAATATGCAAATAAATTTCAAAAGATCCAAATAAAATTCAAAAAATGTAAATAAATTCCAAAAGACGTAAATAAAAAGACCAAAAGACGTAAATAAAAAGGCATAAATAAATTTTAAAAGATCCAAATAAATTTCAAAATATATAAATAAATTTCAAAAGAAGCAAATAAAATTACAAAAAATGTAAATAGATTTCAAAAGATGCAAATAAATTTCAAAAGATGTAAATAAGATTCTTATTTACAAATAAATTTAAAAAAGGGAAATATATTTGCCAAAAACTCAGATAAATTTGCAAAAAAACTCAGACGGATTTGTTAAAAACTCAGATAAATTTTTTACAGAACTCAGATAAATTTGTCAAAACTCAGCTACATTTATTCAAAACTCAAATAAATTTGTTTCAGAACTCAGATAAATTTGTGCAAAACTCAAATAAATTTGATAAAAACAAAAAACTCAGATAAATTTGACAAATCAATAGAGGGCAGAGGAGATTAGATCAGATCAGATTAGGAGGGCAGAGGAGATCAGATCAGATTAGATCAGGTCCAACGGGTTGGGCTGGATCTGACCCGAATTGACCCAAGTCTGGACCTGACTTGGCCCATGACTTCTTCTCTTTCCCTTGACAGGCTCTGTTTCTGCAACATAACCGTGGACACTGCAACGCCTTGTTGCTTCTTTTCCAGCAACAGGCGAACTCTGATGGTCGTGGCCTGCATCGTCCGGCGATGACGGCGGCTTGCAGGCAACCTTCTCAAGTGATCAGTTTGCACAAAAATCTATTCTCTACACCTTGTCTCTTCCAGCGACAGCTCCTAAGATGAGAACCCAGCAAGACACGAACCTCCCTTTTTTTTCAAAAGTCAAAAGACCTTTTGTCTTTTCTTAAAACTTCTCCACTACTTGTTTCTATCAAACGAACAACATGCATTGTGGATCTTTAATGAGCATGAAAAAGGAGTTTCCACCCCATGACTCCGACGTCCAGCAGCCCTAGAACCTCCTCGTATCTTCGACGTCCACCAAGCCCTATTAACGAGGGATAATGAAAGATTTGAAATTTGAAGTTTCAAGATTTTATGCCTAAAATGGTTGAAAGGGCAAATTAGTCACGAAATATGTGATCGTACGGACGTAGGGACCTCTGGTTGCAAAGTGTCTAGCTGAGTGGACCAGAGCCCTTAAACAAAATTTGCGTGGACCAGAGGCTGGATACATTCCACTTTAGGGACCTTTCGCTAATTATGTCCTATTTTTATTATATGGGTTATCACTGTGGTATTTTTACTCGTAAGGACTATCAATTATAGCCACATATAAATATATCATACTATTACATATTAATTTTTGTCTAATCTAAGGTCATACAATTGTCAATCTACTATAAATGATTCTATACAAATGGGTCTGCTTAGATGAAGATGTCATCATTTCTTTACCAGCCAAGATGGGTAAACCCTTGAGAGACTAGACTTATGTTGGAGTGAACCCACCGCATGCTATGGAGAAGAGCACCTACACATGCTTTGGAGAGGACCGCTACACAAGCTAGGAAGATGACCTAGGGATCAAAGCTTGGGCAATTGAGTGAGATCCGTACTCCCAACCATTGTGCTGTCCATAGGAGTTAACATCATTGATGCCATTGGTAGCATGGATTATTTGCTTGGTGTAACTTTGACCGTGTACATCATCTGTTGACATTGGTAGCATGGATTTTTGTGTCAATTTGACTTAAAACTGATTTAAGTAGATGTTTTGTACTAGATTGTTTAGCAAAGTTCATGCGAGTGTTGGATTCAATCAATTTTAAAACCTTTTTCCATTTTTTACAAAATTAATTAAAATGTGACCGTTTCAAATAGTAATATTTGATTCAGACCTATTTCTAATAGATAAAACTTGTCAAATAGGCCCTTATTTGGTTATAAGCATTTTTCATAGGATTCACGAGCCAACTTGTCAAGGGAGCTGTCCTTTTTTTTTTTTTTTCCTTTATTTTAAAAAACTTTTCAGATCTAATTTATTTTTTACTGGGACTTTTGGAAATCTCTGGAGACAATAATTTGGAGAATTTGAAACTTTTCAACAACTCCAAATTCTTATTCCATTTGTTTGGGGTTTACTTACAGACAGAATCTCTCGTTAAGCCTATGGAATAACACGTACCTAAATATGTATTCAAACAACCTAAAAGCAGTTTCAAAAACACTTCCAATGAAAAAGGAGGTATCAAATAGACTTGTCAAACATAACCTAGTGAGTTTTACTTTCCCACTTAGATGGCACTTGCCAGCCCTAGTTTTATATGACTAAACAAATATGGATGAGAGTAAAGTGGGCAAGTTTTGGCCAATTTTCTTAATGCTAAATCTGGTTCAAATAATCTTAACAACCCATTTTTTTTTTAAGGAACAGGGACCAGACATCCATATAATGGTCACTAGGACTAGAAACTAAAATTCAGTGAGTGATAGATAAAACGAATATTTGCATCAAAACCTTTCCCACAAACTACAGTGAAATACAATTAACAGTAAAAACAAAGTTTGCCAAGAATTTCAAAATCCCACTCAACCTTAGTTGTAATTACAAAAAAGGCCAACGAAACTTATAATTTATAAATTCTCGGACGCACCTCAATTTCTCGGATGAGATATCCGATAAAGAGATCTCTCGCCCTCGAGAGGAATCTTTTTCAAGAACCTCCCGCCAGAAATCTGACATGTGATTGGACCACGTGGCAGTACATCGCGTCAGCTCCCGTGCGCGGGAAGCTACGCAGAGTCATTGAAAGGCACTTGTTGCATGACCGAGAACACGTGTTTGTTACTCGACCCCAGCTTCTGGGGCCTACCTTTGTTGTTCCAGTTTGAATCAATCTCCTCCGTTGATGTGGAATACGCCTGGTCAATCTCAGCGTGGCCCTCAAAGAACCGATCCAATTCCCTAACCTCCCATTTGGCGATTTACTATTTAAGTAAAAGTAATGAAAAACATCAAATAAGAAAAAAATAAAATATAAGAGGATAATAATCTTTGACTTTTTCTATAAAAAAAAAGTGAGTATCTTTCCGTCTTTTAGTTGAGAAACGATGTTGTTTTTCATTATTTTTAAAGAGAAAATTATGAAGAAATGTATTTTTAATGTTGTTTTTGTCTGAAAAATAAAAATTTTATATTACTTTTACTAACATAATAAATTATCAGAGAGGCCTAATTTGTGAGGGTAAAGTTGATGGAAAGGTGTCCTTTAGATTGAGGTTCGGGAAAAATCAATACCATATCATTGAGACTCTTCATTTAGGAGCCTTAAAATTGAGTGGTCCTATAACATAAATTTCTTGCCATTCAATCAAAAGGGGATATAGATTTGATGAGTGCGGAATTGAGCCGGGTGCCAGAGGGTGAAAGTACAAAAGAGTTTGCAGTGATCAAAAGTCACCTAAGTGGGCCCACAACGCTGCAAATGCTAGCAAATTAGTGAACCTTTAAAAGAAGGTTGAGATGCCTTGCTTCTCACTCTTCTCATCTCACCCTCCTCGCTCTACGTGCGAAGGACCAGTCCTCATAGGCACCAACAGAGTACTATCCCAAGTGTACTGAGGTAGAGAAGAAGATGTGAGAAGTATATACATAGTCGGAGGAAACAATGTCAAGAGGGCCCCATGGACGTCCCTTTGCTGATAGATGATGCTAGTTGGATTAGGGTAGCTATTTTTTTGTTTTGGACTATTGGTCTAGGAGTGATGTATTTACTTCATGTCCCAAGAATTCACGGATTGATCCTATGCCATGTACGTAAGGCTAAAGTACCAATATCATTTAACTATGAATGTCTTTTTGGTAATTTTATTTTTAAAATCAAGTGAAATTAAGTGAAGTAGAGCATCAAATTCAGAGGAAAAAAAATATAAGTGGGTTATGATGGTTTTTTTTATTTTTTGTCATTTGGTATAAAATCATTTTGACTTTTTGTATAGAAAAATGGATTTTTTTTTATTTTATATTTTAGTGGATAAATATGGTTATTTTTTTACTTTTTAAAAAAAAAAATGAAGGGAATTTTGAATTAAAGTGTTTTTAATATAACTTCTTTTCTGAAAAATAGAGACTTTACTTGATTTTTACTATTTTAGTAAAGTGCCAAACGGGCCTCCGCCTAGACAGTTTACCATTCTCTGCCATCCAAGGAAGAAAAAAAAAATTTGTGAACCATCCATGTTACAAGTAGTCTATTGTTTGAAGGGCTGAGATTGCTGGAGGGAACATAGATTCTGATCATGCCAAATAAACATGTTGGGCCCACCCATTGGAAGGAGATGGAATTGGACACACTATTGTTGCCGTAGGAGCAGGACCTCATTAACTTGTCTGGACCAAACGGCCTTCAATTTTCAAATACCGACTGCCAGGGGCTCTTTAGTCCTCAGTCCTACTCGTACCTCGATTTCATCGGCATCGTACGAACCCCACGTGCGAATTAGCCACGTAGATGGAGATTCCCTCCGGGGCACGCCATTATCCGTGTGGGACGATCTCATGAACGATCACTTGAGTGGACCCCACTAGATGTACGGTCGCTAACAAACCACACCGATTGGATTGATTTTTCTTTGGTTTAGATGATTGATTATAAGCTCTGGATCAATCAAATGAAATGTCTAGTGTTCTACTCATTATGTGGTTTGATTGTTGGCACCCGCACTTTGTTACGTTTGTTAGAACTAATTTATGCATCACATGCATAAATGACGTGATTAAATGAGGCGTGAAAATAATTTAGAGAAATGTAAATGGAGAAAAGTTGTTAGTACACTCGTGATAAGCTGCTGGCATGATAATTTAAGCTATTAGCTTTTTAATAGGTTTAAAATATTCTAAGATACTTTTAATTTTTTATCTTATGTATTTAAATATTTTGAAAAATTTGTGTAAAACATCTAGAATTTTTAATGTATACAACTGATCTTATGTGTTGTTGTGAGGTCATAATTCATGATTCCGTTCAATATTCTTATATTCATGACAAGCATCTAGAAAACTAGTTCCATATCATAGATGGTCATGGGTTTTTGAAACCCAATATTGGTAAAATACAAACACGTCTAGAATATTATGGAATGTGCTCATTTACTTGCGTGAAAATGATGATTTTGACAAACATAATAATGTATTCTATATAAATATTTGAATATCCCATGCATCAAAAGTACATGACCCTTTGTAATACTCATAGTCAGATGAGATATGGCTCACGGTGCGGTACACTGACCCTTACATCAACATGGAGGCATACAAAAAATCATCTGAATTGGACAATTTTATCCATCGCATCTAAATTGATGAGAAGTGTGTTTAAAACTATCAATTTTAATGTTATATGCATAGGCCCCACTCGGAAGGACCTATGTTCTCCCAATGCACTTGGCCCACCTAGGATCCCTAGAAACCTGAGTGTCTCAGGTACGTCCGTCCTTCTTTTCTTTCCATTTTTTTTTACATAGGAACAACACTCTTATCACATGCATCAGTTTGGTTTGGTTTGGTTAAACACTAATTAGTTAGGTTTCTACGAGTGGAGTATAGATTTTTGAGTTTTGGATTGTCCAAAGCATGGGATTCTTTTGCCAAGCAAGGGGTTCAGGTTGTCTAGGGCGTTGTTATGTAGGCTGGCGTTGTCTTGCAATGGGGTGTTGGGTGAGGTTCAATGCTCTTGTACCCCCTTTGCATTTAATTTCCTCTTCTTTTCTTTTCTTTTTGCTTTATATTTTAATCTCTTCTTAAGGAAAATTTCTTGGTACCGATCACAAAAAAAAAAAAAAGAAAAAAGGAGGAATCAGGGGAATCAATGGGTGGTTGCTTAAGTTCAATTTAGAGTTCATTTTTTAAGTTTCAAACTACCATCCATCAAAGGCTGGGGAATGAATGGATGAAGATTTTCACCTACGAGCAACTGTATATGTACAATATGCAGCTTGGCTCATGAGGAATTGTGCTCACATGGATGCTTTTTTGTCATTGGGGATAGAATGGATGGAAGATCTACTAAGCACAAGAGTATCGCCAAAAATTAAAATCAGCCCCATTAGGTCATCATAGCCCTTGATTTAACCGTCTTAAAAGTTTAATGGTCTACTTATCATAGACTTTTTTGAGATTCAATCCAACAATGAGTAAAAGCTTGATGAGTGTAAAATCGGGCATGGTGTAAGATCATGGGGGGTTAAAAGTTAGAAAAGGATTGCTCTTATCAAAGGTGGACCCAAGTGTACCCCATAGATCCCGACTGCACATGCAATCTATTCCTGATTTATAAAGAAACTGCTTGTGGCTTGAATTCAACTAGCAAAATCAGATGGCTGCCATCTTGGGTCTTAATCCATTTGTATTATGGAGCGTTTATTTGCATATAAATTTCTAGCAGGGGTTCGTGTTGGAAGTTTTTTTTCCAGCAATATTAATTGCTCCCAATGAAATTTCTGAAGTTCCTTATTTGATTAGTGGTTGGGATTTTAAAATTCCACTTCTTTGATGTACAAGACTTTGGCTGCTCAAAATTTAAAATTCAAGTATTTTCATTTCTGGTTATATAAGAGCAAGCATTCTCTTAATCCAAGAAACATACGCCCCCTAAGCCCCCAAGTTTTGGGTATCTCGTGCATTTCGAGTTAGCCGGATTAGTCAATATTGGTTAACCTAGGTATAATTCAGTTTGAGAGTATTGGTCTTTGAACGAGGCTATCTATATTGATAAGAATGTAACCTTAACTTTAACTAAAACAGTGAGGGAGAAGGAGAAATTGATGAGAGTTTTCTTCATTGATATAGGCATATTATCAAATCATGTAATTCAAATAAATTCTCAGTAAATTTATTACTTTATATTTGTGTGGGTTGGTTGTGTGTGCTTGAGTCTTGTTTGGTGTACATGACCCAACACCAAGATTAATTTAAAAAAAAAACACCAAGGTTAAGGTAATGTGAATGAGTTGTTGACAGTTGATACAAAGAATAGCTAGGTTTGAAGGGTGAGACGAACGACATTGGAGAGGAAAACTACCAGGGTGATAGTTTCTCGAGCCACAACAGCACATAGAATTATTATAGCCTTTTTGGCAGCTTTTACAGTAAACGGTGTCTTGTTGCTGTACTCTCTTACATGATTTTAGCTGAAAACGCACACATAAGCACACACGTGACTGCGCATGCTACATCTAGGGTATCTTGTTCCTACAATCTCTGTTTTCAGTTGAAAACGCACACAGAAGCACACGTGAGTGTTGTGCATGCAGTGAAATGAACTCTACAGCACAGCACATGATCTGCACAATAATCAAGCAATCAATCCACGAAACACACATAAAATTCTGTAATTTGGCGATTTGTTTACGTCCGCGAAAAAGCTCTCGTGGATTACGCTTTATCCCTCACTGTTGTGCTTAGGGTGAGGTTACATTTATATCCATAAATAATTATACAAAATACACTCAATTACACTTAGGTTGATCTATAGTGACTAATCTGGCTAACTTAGAATACAAGAAATATCCAACAGAGTGTGCATTAGTGCATCTCTTGCTCATCCCAACGCACCCCAACCTACAGACCCTCACAATAACATTCCCCCACAGTAGTGCGTTTGGGCTTTCATTTTGAGCAGTCCAAAATTTCGTCAGGTGGACCCCAATGGCTCCACTCCTTCTGCTCATGGGAATGGGAAGCATGTGGAAGATCACTCAGGGGATCCAGGTTGTTATTAGTCTGGTTGGAAAGGACAATCTGAACCCAAGCCAGAACTGAGAAGAATCAATCTGAAATGGAAGTTTTTGGGTCGGATACAGATGCAGGTCGGGATTTAAATGGTTTAGGCTCAATCATTTTGTCATTGCAACAATGAACATTTAGCATCTAATTATTGGAAGATTTTCACTCACAAGCATAAGGTTTGTATATGCAGTTCGCCTCATGGGGCCCACTTGCATACATTCCTATCATCGGAGGTGGGATAGATAGAATGTCTCTTTATGGATGAGTCTCATGCAAAAAATCAGCCTTAATATATCATCTTAGCTACTGATTTAATAAACTAAAAATTTAGTGGTCCTTTAATTATAAATTATAGCGTGTTAGAAAGCAATGAGCTGGGTTAAGCAGGATAGAATCGGGTTGGAGCCAAGTTGGAAATGTGAATAGTGAATATAGACAAAAAGTAAATCTAAGCTATCTATTTGTCAAATTGAAAATGTAGACTTTAACCCAACCTTATTAAAGTGAAAAGGGCGATCCAATCCTTCTCTCTCCTATTCATGCTCTTTTAAATTGGCATGCTCTTTTGGTAGTGTAATGTCAATTTTTTTAAGTGAACATGTCATTGTTAGATGGAAACATATCATGTCATTGGCGCCCCTGTCGGCTGTTTTTGTATAAAATAGACTGGTGAATGGGAAGTAAAGCGCCTCGGATGCTCAAGGTTGGCTTTTGCTGTCGTTGCCTTTTGAATATGTAAGAAAATTACATTTAGGTTCATTACTTGGACCACAAGTCCTTCCCTTTTCCGAATTGTGGTTATTATAGGAATTCTGTTTTCAATAGGATATATGCTATTACTTACTCAAAACGGTTTCTTAATGAGATGTATTCCATAATATTCTCTATCTTGATGGACGGTTGAGATTAAATCCAAGGAAACCCTAATTGGAAATTCGGTCCTCTCTTCACCTATAAAATAGAGTATTTCGTCCATCACAAATACTCTCTCACGAAACTCAACACATTAGGGTTTATAGGCAAGAAGAGAGAAACCGAAACCATTCACCTAGTCTCTTCCTCGACGGATCACGGTATCAATCAGTAACAGCACCAGACTGCAGGATCGGAAAGCTCTCTACTTCAGGATGTCTGGAGGTATTTTTTAATTTATTTAATATTAAATCCTACACGTGATTATCATGTTGTTCACGATCTTAGAGTTCATGTTAATAACAGTATAACATGTGGTATCAGAGCCACGTTTTAGAACACATGATTGTCCATTAATTAGGATAACTTTGCATCGCCATAATCGGCAAATATAGATCCGTTCTGACTTTGTTTTGCAGCAATGTATCGATCCAACTATTATGGCCTGCATGAATGGTTTATATTTATGTTATTCCGCAATTTTAATTTGGGCACGACTGTTTGATCGTGATTCATTTAAGTTTTTTTTTGAATTTTCAATTATGTATAAACTCCTGCGTGAGTATAAATTCAATGTAATAGTTAAATAGATCTGTAACTAGAACGTCGTGTCTGGAGTGGTGGCTGTTTCGAGACTGAAGATGGCGTTTTGAAGCAGTCGAAGATAAAGACAGACGATCGAAAAGAATGACAGAAAATAGGCCATATAGTTGGATCATATTTTCATAATCATTCCATATTATGCTGATTATCATTAGTATGTTTCTTTATAATCGATGATATAATGCCTAAAAAATAAAAAATAAAAAATTTCGAGGCTGCCACCCTGAACCCCGCTTTCAGCGCCAATGAGCCAGAGGACTGCCCTCCGGGGCTCGGCCTTCTTTATCAATATTTTTCATATAACGAATGATCTATCATGAATGTATGCGATATATAATGTTTCTATTCATATTAAGCTAATTTTGATTACCAAAGTTGTATGTTTAGGGTTAGGTCTCACCACAGTGACCCTAACAATTTAACCCTGAATTTTGGCCCTAATCATACCATCATGATGTTTACATTACATATTGTTCAAGCGCATGAAGTATTTAGTCACCCACAGGCGGATTCTATTCATGCGATTAAACAATAATTACGGAGTGTTTGTTTATATGTAGACAAAAGATATCCACAGATATCTTACATGTCCTAATTAAGAGTAACATCACTCATTTACACCACCTTGAATATGACGACCTTCGATGGAATAATGTATAGAAATTATGGTGACTACCCACAGGAGCACCTCAATTTTATGTCATATATATTCATATATTATGCATGTGTTGTCTTAATTTAATTGAAATCTTATTATTATATCTCTATTGCAGTTATTGCACCCACTAATCTGACTTCGCATGCTACCTCTGTCGCTAAGTTCAATGGAACCAACTTCTCAGAATGGAAAGAGCAAGTTGAGTTCACCTTGGGGGTACTTGAACTGGATATGGCTCTTCTTAAAGATAAGCCAACTTCACTCACTGAAACAAGTACCCCTGAGGAAAATACCCTCTTTAATGCTTGGGAGAGGTCTGACAGACTAAGCACTATGTTTTTGCGAATGACTATTGCCGCCAACATCAAAACATCCCTTCCTACACCTGAAAATGCTAAGGACTATATGAAGGCCATTACAGATAGGTTTAAGACTGCAGACAAATCCCTTGCTGGAAAACTAATGGCAAATCTTACAACCATGAAGTTTGACGGCACTCGCTCAATGCATGAGCATGTCATTGAGATGACCAACCTTGCAGCTAAACTAAAGAATTTGGGACTATCAGTGGATGAGGCATTTCTCGTCCAATTTATCCTAAATAGTTTACCTCTTTAGTACGGGCCTTTCCAAATTCACTACAACACTATTACGGACAAGTGGACAGTGAATGAATTGGCTAACAAACTGGTTCAAGAGGAGGCTAGGCTGAATCAACAAGGTATTAAAGTAGCTCATCTCGTTCAAGGAGCTGGACATAAAGCTGGGAGAAAGCAAAATTCAGGCCATAAAAGGGCACCACCCAAATCTAATGAGGCTAGTCAGAACCCCAAGAAGAAAAAGAAGGAAAACGTATGCAAATTTTGTAAGAAACCTGGACATTTTCAGGCAGACTGCATTAAACGTAAAGAATGGTTCGAAAAGAAAGGTAACCTTATGGGTTTCGTAAGTTATTTTGAATCAAATCTTACTTATGTTTCTTCTGACACTTGGTAGATTGACACTGGTGCTAATGTTCATGTTTCCAATTCAATGCAGGGATTCCTTACGATCCAAACCATAAACCCAAGTGAGAACTTCCTTTTCATGGGAAACAAAGACAAAGCTCCAGTTGAAGCTATTGGCACTTTTCGTCTTGTTTTAGATAGCGGTTATCAATTAGACTTATGTCAAACTCTTTATGTTCCGTCAATTTCCCGTAATTTGGTTTCTGTAAGCACACTTGATAAAGTTGGTTACTCGTTTGAATTAGGAAATGGTAAATTCAGTTTATTTAAAAATTCTAGTCGTCTTGGTTCTAGAATTTTGATTGATGGGCTATATAAGTCTCATCTTGATAGTCAACTTGCTGAAACCCATCTTGCCCTGCATTCTAAGGAAACAAAACGACTGTCATCTAAAAACGACTCCTATTTCTTGTGGCATAAAAGACTGGGTCACATATCCAGTGAAAGAATCAAAAGATTAGTAAAAGATGGTGTCCTTCTGGATCTAGATTTTACTAATATTAACGAATGTGTGGATTGTATTAAAGGCAAAACAACAAAACACACAAAGAAAGGTGCCACAAGAAGTACCCAGCTTCTTGAAATAATTCATACAGACATTTGCGGACCCTTTGATGTTCCAACCTTTGGAGGAGAAAAGTACTTCATTACCTTTATTGATGATTACTCACGTTATTGTTATTTATATTTGTTGCATGACAAATCTCAGTCTGTGGATGCTGTACAAGTGTTCATTACTGAAGTCGAAAGGCAACTAGATAGAAAAGTGAAAATCATAAGGTCAGATAGATGTGGTGAATTTTATGGAAGGTATGACGAAACAGGACAACACCCTGGACCTTTTGCAAAACTTCTCCAAAAGCTTGGAATTGTTGCCCAATACACAACTCCTGGTTCTCCATGGCAGAATGGTGTAGCTGAAAGGCGAAATCGTACCTATATGGAAATGGTTAGATCCATGATGAGTCATGCTAACTTACCTATATCCTTGTGGACGGATGCTCTACGCACAGCTGTTTATATCTTGAACAGAGTTCCCAGTAAGGCAGTTCCAAAGACACCTTTTGAACTATGGAAAGGATGGAAACCTAGTTTACGACATCTCCAAATCTGGGGTTGCCCAGCTGAGGCTAGAGTCTACAATCCACATGAAAAGAAATTGGATCTTAAAACGATCAGTGGTTACTTTATAGGTTACCCAGAAAAGTCCAAAGGATATAGGTTTTACTGCTCTAACCATAGTACGAGAATTGTTGAAACCGGTAATGCTAGATTCTTTGAGAAAGGCGAAATCAGTGGGAGTAATACACCTCAAGATGTGATCATTCAGGAAATCAAGGTACATGTTCCTTTACCCTCTATTCCGAAAGATGTTGGAAATCCTCCTGTTGTTGAACCATTTAACAATGAGGAAAACCCAATAAATGATCAACAACTCCATCATGAGATTATCGCCAATGAACATATGGATAATGCACCAGAGGAACCAGCATTAAGAAGGTCTCAAAGACAAAGGAGATCCACTATTTCCGATGATTACATGCTTTACCAAATAGAATCTGAAGAATGGACAATTAAAGACCCGGTTTCTTATTCACAAGCCATTAAGGATGTTAATTCTAGCAAATGGATTGATGCCCTGAAGGATGAATTGAAATCTATGGATGAAAATCAAGTATGGGAAGTTGTTCAATTGCCACCAGGACACAAATCAGTTGGCAGTAAATGGGTCTTCAAGACCAAACGCGACTGCAAAGGCAATATTGAACGACATAAAGCCCGACTTGTTGCCAAAGGTTTTAATCAGAAAGAAGGCATTGATTATACTGAGACTTTTTCCCCTGTGTCTAGGAAGGATTCTCTTAGAATTATCATGGCATTAGTAGCTCACTACAACCTCGAGTTACATCAAATGGATGTGAAAACTGCCTTTCTTAATGGAGACTTGGAAGAGGAAGTCTACATGAGTCAACCTGAAGGCTTCATAATTGAAGGTCAGGCAGACATGGTCTGCAAACTTAAGAAATCAATATATGGACTGAAACAAGCTTCGAGGCAATGGTACCTAAAGTTTCATGAAATCATTACTAACTTCGATTTTAAAGAAAACATAGTTGACCCTTGCATATACCTCAAGATCAGTGGGAGTAAGTTCATATTTTTGGTTCTGTATGTTGATGACATATTACTGGCTAGTAGTGACCTTAGTTTATTACATTCAACAAAGGATTATCTCTTTAAGAACTTTGAAATGACAGATATGGGTGAGGCTTCCTATGTGATAGGAATAGAAATATTCCGTGACCAATCACTTGGTGTTTTGGGATTGTCTCAGAAAGCATATATTGACAAAGTTCTAGAGAGATTTGGTATGATGACATGTTCCTCTAGTCCTGTTCCACTGCATAAAGGAGATAAGCTTGATCTTACGCAGTGTCCACAGAACGAATTGGAATGTAACGAAATGGAAAAATATCCTTATGCTTCTCTCGTTGGGAGTTTGATGTATGCAAAGGTCTGTACGAGACCTGACATTAGTCATGCTATTGGCATGCTGGGTAGATTTCAAAGTAACCCAGGAATCGCTCATTGGAAAGCTGCAAAGAAAGTACTGAGATACATCAAGGGAACAAGGAATTATATGCTCACATACAGAAAATCAAGTCACCTACAGGTGACTGGTTATTCAGATTCAGATTTTGCTGGCTGTCCTGACACCAGACTTTGCACTCTTGGCTATTTGCATCTCTTATGTGGAGGTGCCATATCATGGAAAAGCCAGAAATCCGAGTTGATTTATGATTCCACCATGATGGCTGAATATGTGGCATGTTATGAGGCTGCAATTCAGGGCACATGGTTGCGTAATTTTATCTCTCAGTTTGGAGCTTTGAGTTTCATCTCTAAGCCATTAACTATTTACTGTGACAATGACGCTGCAACCTTCTTCTCCAAGCATAACAGGATATCTAAGGGAGCCAAACACATGGACCTTAAATATCTATCACTGAAGCAAGATGTTAGATTAAAGAAATTTGTCATTGAGTCTATACGTACAGATTTCATGGTCGCAGACATATTCACGAAAGGACTACCTCCAAAGACCTTTCAGGGACACACTGAAAGCATGGGTCTTACCGATAGTTCTTAATTATCATTTTCTGCCTTTTATTTCTATACTTGTATTTGACATTTATTGAGCTCTTAATGCAACTCTACATCTGTTATTTCTGTTCTTTTCCATTGTATACATATTTATGTTTGGATGAATGATAAATAGAAACAGTCTTTAAACAACGACATTATGAGACCATTATGTAAATCTCCTATTACGGTCTAGTTATGAAGGTTGTCAATGACGTAGTACATGGAAGTAAGCATGTTGCAAAATAATGTGTGCACGCCATGACTCCTCTTGACCACCGAAATAGCCAAGACACTTATGATAACCGACTAAAGAAGTGTTTAGCATATAATGCGCGTCTTATGATTCCTAACATACAAAAACACTAAAGGATCTTCCTATCGACCAAGTGGGAGACTGTAAGAAAATTACCTTTAGGTCCATTACTTGGACCATAAGTCCTTCCCTTTCCTGAATTGTGGTCATTATAGGAATTCTGTTTTCAATAGGATATATGCTATTACTTACTCAAAACGGTTTCTTAATGAGATGTATTCCATAATATTTTCTACCTTGATGGACGGTTGAGATTAAATCCAAGGAAACCCTAATTGGAAATTCGGTCCTCTCTTCACCTATAAAATAGAGTATTTCGTCCATCACAAATACTCTCTCACGAAACTCAACACATTAGGGTTTATAGGCAAGAAGAGAGAAACCGAAACCATTCACCTAGTCTCTTCCTCGAAGGATCACGGCATCAATCAGTAACAGCACCAGACTGCAGGATCGGAAAGCTCTCTGCTTCAGGATGTCTGGAGGTATTCTTTAATTTATTTAAGATTAAATCCTACACGTGATTATCATGTTGTTCACGATCTTAGGGTTCATGTTAATAACAGTATAACAGAATACACCTGTGTGTTTTATTGTCTTGATTTAGGCTTTCATGAGCTTTCATACATTTTGGAATTAGGCCAGCATGGCAAAATGCTATAACTTTAGGGTTTTAGGAACTAAATTTAGTTCATAAGAGAAAGTTATGTCATTTCACATGATGGTCCACAAAAATTAATGGGGGGTTATGGAAAGACTACACCTAACATGGATTCTCATATAGGTAGTGTACAAGGATAAAAAAACACCAAATTTTATATGGATGCCTGTTACTTGTATGAGAATCAGGGTTTAAAAACTCGACTCGGAGAGTGACTCAATTGCCTTTAAGTTGACTCGCCCTAGTCTTCTATTTCTGCTCCATTGGAAAAAAAATTATCTTCCATCTTTGAATGCTTAAATCTATTAGAAAATGTAATTTCAGTAGTTCTAAATTAGTATAAAAGGACCCCAAATGCCTTCAACTTCTTTTTACAAGAAAAAAGGGACT
Source organism: Persea americana (assembly GCA_029852735.1). Taxonomy (NCBI): domain Eukaryota; kingdom Viridiplantae; phylum Streptophyta; class Magnoliopsida; order Laurales; family Lauraceae; genus Persea; species Persea americana. The sequence continues at coordinate 6,808,470 of CM056813.1, forward strand.
AATATCAAAGTTGACCTTTACCCCCACAGGACTAGGCCAAGGCTCCTCGACTCCAACTTGGCCAAATTTAAAAACCATGACACTAAGAGAATTGGTAACTCAAATGGAAAAGGGGGAAAAAGTGAACTTTTGGAGGGAATTTGAATCGAAAATGCTCTAGTTAATCTTATTCATGCCATGTTTAAGCAGCAACACAAATTTCATGAAATTATAGAAATATCGATATTATTTGAAAATGTTGACTATCCATTACACAATGCATAAAAATGAAGAAGAAAAAACTGAAAACCCCATAAAAAGTCAAGAGAAGAAAGTTGTAATATCAGAACAAAATGAGTAAAATAGTATTAAAAAGGGCTCTATAAACATTTTTCCAATAAAAGCCAAATTTGAACATGGCCAGTTTGGGGGTGTCACTCTTCCAGACAGTGGCGGATGCAGGATTTTTGTTTGGGTGGGGCGGACAAGGACAGGCGATAAAAATCTGCAGTAGTATATAGAAGCTCAATCGGTGAAGTAAATTTTTCCAGACGACATATATCGAAGTACAGGAAAATTAAGATGGACCAAGACTATGCACAACACAACTCACAATGATTTTTATAAAACAAACCCTTTAATTTTTATAAACACAATTATACAAAGGGCACCTGACATAATATACGTTGCAATACAAAAGCAGCATGTCACACTAAATGCCAAACAAGTTACACCACAAGACACTCATATATTATCATTAAACTTTCAGATGCTCTTTATGCCACACTCACATGACACTAATTATGTTGGACTCACTCACCACACCCATTATCTCAAGGCTAAGAATCTTCTCCATGAATTGAATTGGAAGGGAATATTTTGGTATAGGAGTGGGAGGGTTTGAAATGGGATTCTGGTGGGGTTTTGTGGACAGTTGTGATGATGATGCCGATGATGACGGGATTATGGGGGTGGGCATTGAGAGAGATGGGTTGGGAGAGAAGCCGAGGGAATGGAGAGGTGGCATGATGTGGTACTTGTGGTCCTTCAGAAGGCCATCTATCCACAACTTACCAGCCATTTCCACTGTTGATGTATTGACTGATAATCAAGTTTTAAGTTGAGAAAACAAGGCGTGAATACCAATAGTAATGGTTGGATCATCCATTAAAAAAATTTGGGCTAATAACATGACAAAGAAGATTGTACATTGTTGCAGCAGATTCCACCACACATTATTGCTGACAGCTTTCTTAAGAAACATCTTTACCTTTTTTTTCTCTCTCCCTACCTAATTCATCATTCATTTTAGATAGAGATTCTTCGTAGTGGCACACTTGTTTACATTCCTACTTTCCAGTTTCAAAAGTTCATGCATGTAGGTGAGAAGAAACCATTACACTAGTCATTTTTCTTTTTGGGAGTCACTTTGCACTAGTTGGACGGACATGTGGGTCGATCTTCCCACAAATGTGGGGCACATGTGGTTCATGGTGCAGGGCACGATTCAACTCCATCCAAATTACCAGATTTGATCTAGATCAACATAACATGGGTCCGCCCTGGATTCCAGAAAGCAACATATGATACCACCTTGTTATATGTTGGTCGAACATTGAAGCATACTAAGTCATTATCAAGACAAGTTTTATTAAAGATGGAGACAAGGAATTTTGGTGGGTCAGAGGGAGAACAGTTTAACATTGCATGAAAACCACAATGCATTGTCCTATGATTGTTCTTGGGTCCCCTACTATAGTTGCTTTTGGGAGTTTTAAAGGGCCACTTTCAAATTTGGACAGAGGTTGGCCTCCAGCAGTGAAAGGTTCCTAATCTTTTGTCTCTTTTATTTTTCGAAAAGGACAATGGCGTACCCACTTACAAGGGGATTTAGTTGACCCCCAGATCATAACCTGGGTTGGGTTTTGGAGAGGTAAGATTTCAACACTAATGGAAATGAAATATGAATTACAAGTAACTTAATGATGCTTCTTGTTGCAAAAACAAGATTAGACACGGTGTTTAGTGGAGCCAATGACTAGAATCAAAATCATGGGTTGTGGGGGCCAGTTAAACTCTCGTTATCACAGGTTAAGATGTGTTGCGACTCATGAGTTTGTCATAATTTAGGAATCCTAATTGATAGAATTAGGGATAGCAAAATCTGTTCCAACCTGCTAACTCGACTCGCACAAACTGATCATGTATTTCAAAACTAAAAAGTCGATTATTTTTCGGCTAAATGACCTGCAATATGTAAAGGACGATCACAGGTTAGAAAACCTAACAAAACATTTAGAATAGGTCAGGTTAGGTTCAACCCGGTTAACTCAAAAAGCACACCTACCACCTACCAATACGCCTATCTTATTTAAATGGATTAGGTTAGGGTCAATCAGCATAACTAAATCTATTTAAACAATTTGGTATTTTAATATTTTGACACTTGTATTATTCTATTTTAATGGGCCCAGCTTGCATTGGGCCTTTTTCCAGCTTCCAACTTAGCTCAAAATATATCATTAATATTTGAAATGGATTGGGTTTAGGCCAAGATTCTACATGTCGGGTCGGGTCAAACAACTTGACCCCCATTTTGGGTCAGTTTGACCTACATTGGGTGTAGGTCAAAGTTACTCGGCCCGTCTGGAAACAAGTCGATACACGTTGAACCTTATCAACCCAACCCGTTTAAATGTGACCCAATCCAATAGGTACCCCCGGACAGAATGCAGAGGATCTGTTGGTATCAGATTAGACAAACATACTTCTATTTAAAGAGGGAAAAGCCTACATTAACTATTAAACACTATTTTGAAGAGAGAACTTCGATCATAGTTGTCTGGATCACATATTGTCACTGCTTAACATCCGCAACAAACCTATCTGGACTATCAATTGGTATCAGAGCACAGTACGGCTGCAGAATTTTTCAAACACCCATGCATTCACATGCAACTCATGGTACAAGTGAGAACTAGTTATCGCACACAACCAATATTCTGCGATTTTCTCTTCAATTCAAGCAAGGGGCTTTATCCTCTTCTGATTACATATCAAATCACCTTAAATAATCAACCGATTGACTTTCTCTAAATCTCTTCTGATCAAGCTGTCCTCAAGTTTTTCTCATCTCATTCATAGTTCAATCTCTTTCTCGAACTCCATTCCACCATTTTAGGATGTGCACATCAACCACATTTACTTAAAACACTTATTTCTTTGTTGCATGGCATTCAAATCTTGACAACAAAGTAGGTCCAAACGTCATCTTATACTTAAATCACCTTAGTCAAAGTAGCACAACCCTTAAGCAACTCAGGAAAAAAGAAATCGAAGAAAGATAAAGGTGGACATAGTTGGCATTGCGATGAAAGTTGGCAAAGGGGCCTCCTTTGTAAGTAGACAATCGTATGATGATGAAGGTAAGGATTCCTCTATACTTGTCAAAGAATGACAATATTTCTTACATGCTTTGGGTGTTGCAATAGTGATTAGGTGGGACCAATATATGTACAGTATGGTATCTATACATTGTTGAGTACATTACACTTTGAATATGAACATAAACAATACATGCACGAGTAATTCTAATCAGGAATTCTTGTAACTACAGAATAGGAAATTTGTGAAATTTAGGGTGCATAAAATTCTCAGGCAAGAATTCTAGCATGAATGAAACAAGGAATTCAAGAATGACACAATTCATCAGCATTTCAAAATTCCATAATTTGGAATTCCTGGACAAACATCAGACATGTAAAGAAACAGGCCCTAAATGTCATCTTGAGAATTGAAATGAGTGACATACACTTGTGGATGTTGGGATCTCCTACAAAAAAACCAGTTCCTCTCCTTTACTTTCAATATTCCCTTAAATCAACTTAATAGAATGGTGGTTGTATCAGAGGATTTGATCCAGTTCTACACCTTGGAAAGAGAACCTCACCATAAAGATTTTGCTCGCCTGTATCACAACTATAGGACTGCTACACAATCATTTCCCACAAAGTCACAACACATAATTTAAAAAAGTTCAAAAAAAAAAAAAAGAATAATAAACAGGAAGACTAGATCTTTCCACACCATTCCCACCATTAAAAAAAATTCCTTTGTATATGTTTATATCCAAATCCAACATATGTATAAACAAGCAATACAAAGAACTGTGTCATCATATATAAATACTGACAAAATACAAAAAAATTTAGAGAAACTAAGCTTCTCTTATAACGTGTATCAATGTGTCTTTAAACACGTACAGAGGCTTCAAAGATGGCGATCATAAAGGAGATGGGAGTGCTTTGTTAAATGGAAATGAAACCCTAAAGTGTGACGTCATTATTCATGGTTACAAAATACAAACATAACCATGCAATTTCCAAGTTTACTTACACTTTCAGGCAGTGGAATCTCTGTTTTCCGATTCCTCTGATGCATGATTTGAGAGAGTGGAAGCATCAGAATTATCTTCAGACTGCCCACCCATTACCCTCATCACTATATTACGGAACATGCTTGACTGAACAACCTCAAACCTGTGTTCGGGCGTGTGCTGCTGATTGAATCGACCAGGAAGCTTGGAGGACGTGCTGTAGCAATCTTCACATAGATCAAATCCAACTGCCTCCTTACAGTCCACGCATTTGTACCTCTTTCCAATTATTGGATACATCTGCAAGGACATCCAAACCATTGAGTACAGCTTAACTTTTTTTTTTTTTTTGCAAGCAGTCTCATGTGAGATGTTACTGCTCCATCAATCTTATCTGCATGAAACAGATCTGTAGATAATAGATCTGTGTAGAATAGACATCAAACTTTTAGACCGTTTGGTAAATGTTAAGACCCATTCACAGCTTGAAATAGATGTTTTTGAATCCTACAGTCCTACGTTTTCATAAATCTCTTGAAATCCACAAGGAATTAAAGACTCAAATTTGGCCACAGCCATTCTTGAGTTTAGAAAGAGGATCGGAAATTTGGATATTGATCTAAGGGCCCACAAATTCCAGAAAACTGGATCTAAGGGTCCATATTTTTCACAAATATCTCGAGATTGGTGAAGAATCAACGGTTCAAATTTAATACCGTGGTCATGTTTGGGCTTTTAAAGAGATTCTACCGTTCAGATTCTGATTGAGGGATCCACAATTGAAGAAAAGGGGAAAAAACCCGATTGGGAAAACCCAATCAGTTTATGCATAAATTCATAAATGGTCCAAAGTTTTTCAGACTACTCAAGATCCACAATGAACTAGGACCTGAAATTTAACACCATAGCTGTTGTTGGGCTTGTGAAGAGGATCAACAGTTAAAATCTAGATCCTGGGACCCACAAATTCTAAAAAAAAATTGATCCAAGGGTCCACATTTTTTCACAAATAACTTGAGATTCATGAAGGATCAACGGTTCAAATTTGACAGCATGGCCATGTTTTGGCTTTTAAAGAGATCCTACAGTTTGGATTGAGGTAAGCGGACCTACAACTGAAGCAAAATTGAAAAACGACTGGGTTTTGTGGAGTTTGAACAATGTAACCCAAAGGGTTTGTGTCATGTGGGACCATGATTGGATTGTGGGCCCCTCATGGGTTTTTCCAAGCAATCACTTTTGCATCACAAAGTCCACAACTCCACATGTCAACACTAGGCATCGATGTTTAGTAATCAAGTTTTGAAATGCAAATAATATTCCAAGTTTCCAACCACGATCTTTTTTTTCTCAAAGATATATGTAAGCTGTGGTAAATATTCCACATATGTTCTTCAACAAGGCATCACGGTCAGTCAGAATGTCAGGCTAGTCAGGTTAATCAATATGCCATACTGTAAGATGAAACTTTTAAGGACACGATAGAATTACCCCACATGAATCACAACCAACTCCAACATGCAGTTTGGGTCCATGTTCATGCCACCATGTCAAGTCATCTATCCATATTGATGACTTGGAAGCCACTTTCCCAACTTGCGTGGCACCTGAAAACAAAGCCCCATGTCATAAGTGGCGACTAATAAGCTTGAAAATGGAAATATGAACATCCATAGTGCCTATGAAAGAGTATAGCTATGCATTTATTTATTCCCACGCAACAAAACATAGACGTATTACATATACATGACAAATATGATATATATCAAGACTTTGTTGTTTTCCTTTTAAGTTATAACCCTTTCTGATGTTAAACTATTTTAGACAGAAGAGCAAAATAATGTGTCAAGGTAAGGAGGGAATATCTGCTAGCTTGAATCTCATTCAGAATAATTGATAACGACCATGTTATGAATCTAACCATTTTGGGATGGTCACAGTCCCTAAAATGTTTTCAAAAGAAAGATGAGGCGATATCAGCTAAACTTCTTCCACAAGGGCCCTCTCGTGTTGGGGACAAACCACTGTACTAGGCCAGAGAAAGCTATCTAATGGAACAACCCTCTCATTGTCTCCAATAAACATAGTTCATCAGCGTCATTGAAGCCTTACCCATCTATCTGGGGTCAGCTTCTTTTTCTCTTCAAATGGTTAAACCATCTAAGGGGTTGGTTTTGTGAGTACTACCCCACATGTCGTCAGTGACTTCACAATCCATCATGTCTTTCCTCGAAGCTATGAGACTTACACACTAGATTCATTGCCTTTTCTTGCTACTTCATTTAAGGTTTTCACCGTGACTCCCCCTTCTCCTAGTTCCTTTGACAACTAACCCTTCAGTAGGTTGTAGACGAGTTCGCTCCTGGTCTTTCCCATGCATGTCCAATCCATTTCAAATTATATTCAATTACTTTCTCTTCTGCTAGAGCTACCCATAAGTATCTTCGCATTGTGTACTTTCACTTCTTCATTGCCAACATTCGACTCCATACAACATTATAGACGTAATTTCCATCTTGTAAAAATTCCCCTTGAATTGAAGTGGCACTCGCAATCACATGACAATTCCCCAGCTAGTCTCCACTTTGCCCACCAAACAGTGATCCTAACTGTTATATCCAACTCAAACCATCAGTTTTGTCAATAATATCTCCTAAACATCAAAATAATCTAGAACTAATTGTAAAAAAAAAAAAAAAATTCTTTGTTTAATGATCCTAGTGTGGAAACACGATGCTCCCTATAAATGAGAGTAACACAGATGTCATTCAAAAATTTCATAAGCCACACAATCGCTTTTAAACCTCATTTCTAACGGAACTTGGCATGGATAATGACAAACGCTAAACAAAATTTAGCTCATCAAAATTTAGGGTATGTGGACTACATGTAAAGTTGGAAGATTAGGTCTCTTCACTTTGATTTATGAAGCAAGACGCCTCATACCTAGTTCGAGTTGGAAATCTAGATGTGGAAGAGTTGAGCCAATATGAGTAAGACATAGCATTAGGTGCCAATAGACCTATTGGTACGCATTAAGAAACATTAGAGCTAAAAACTGACATTTTCAAGAGGAGAATGCCCATGTAAAGTAGCTGGGCTTTAAACCTTTTTTGCAACTTTCTTGGCTTTACTCTAAATACTTAAGATTCAAGACTTCTATTTTGATGATAAAATATTATTTCCCTTGAGTTAAAACAAAAATTAATATTTAACTCTTAAAAATATGATAAGCTGAAAATTTTGCACTAGAAGTCAAGAAATCAAAGTAGCACATATAGCCAAAACACTTACAGGCTGATGGATCTTTTTGCTGACAAGAAACTCCACTACCATGAATTACTTTTCTATGATGAGCATACTCCTCAGGAAATTGTTCAACCAAAAACTTATCAAAGTCCAAACATACTTTTGGGAACTCGCCAGGGTGCAAACTTTGGCATACTTGACACCTAATACTTTCATCCTTTGGGGTTGGCACACAAGCTTCACAATAAACTGTACAGAAACAATAATCATAACGATAACAAAGAGAACATATCAAGAGATTTGATTGATTTAAGCGGAACAAAGTCTCTAAAATATCCATCAGAACTAAACATAAGTGCAAGAACTCACCATGTCCACAATTAAGAACTGAAGGGCGGAGTAGAAGTTGTTTGCATGCAACACAAAGAACATCGTCAGTGGAAAGCTGTTTGTGAATTCCATTTACCTGACCATTTTCTGGCAATTTCTTTTCTTCTAAAGATATGTTGCTATCGCCTTCAAAGTCTCTTGAGTTAGAATTTCTAGGAGCATTGGTTGCTTCATCATGACAAGTGTCACAATCTAATTGATCTACAAACCCACCCAAGTTACTTCTCTCAGAGGAAGCATGACAAGCATATGAATTCACAGTTGTTGTATCTGAATGGTCCTCGAATTGGGGAGAGAAGCAATCAGCATCATTTTCTTCTTCTGCTCCACACAACAGCAGATAAGTACCAGAAAAGAAATAAGATAAATTGCCAAATTTAATTATAATGAAAACTAATTGACATCTCACTAAAGTTGTGAAATGAACAGCAAGGAGAGCTATAACTAATGGCCAATCAACTTGAAGTTATTTTTCAGAAAATACATGTTCTCAATTGTCAATCCAGGCCTTGTCAATCCAGGCCTCCAGGCCCAATCTCGCAGGCCCATTTAGGTCCACTCAATGTACATATGCACATACCTTAGTTGCTAGCTACAAGTGTGGATCTAGATTGTATTACTAGATTGTATTGCCTTAATAAGGCATGATTAGAATGTAATTAGGGCATTCAGCCCCTATATAAAGAAGTCACAGTAGACCCTTAAGGGAGACGACATTCATCTCTCTCTCTTTCTATATATATATATATATCTTATGTTCTGTATTTCATCTCTCTCACAATGACATGGTATCAGAGCACAGAGTTGCAATCTTTTATGTGACCAAAGAGGAATCAACCTCTCCCATAGTAAAGAACAGATCAAGGATCTGTTTCAGATATCTCACAGATCACTCAGCCAAACATCTACTGCTGGTCATAGCCGATCAACAGTGGCCCACCTGTGATCATCCAGGCAACACTGGCAACCAATCCAGACCTGGTCGCCCTCTGCTGCAAAGACTTTTGGTGATTTTTTTGCAATTTTTCACCAATCGGAGGTGGGTCTTTTACTACATCTCGTGTTTTTTCAAATTTTGGCAGTCTTTCTCATCTCATCCGTCCAGAAGCTTGGATCTGTGGAATCTGCACACAAGATTCCATCCCAAGGAAGCCATCTCAGACTGGAAATCAGATCTTACTGCTGATCTGCATTCTAATCCATCTGTGGGCCCCACATTGTCATCCACACTCAACCTGGGGATCGCCTGAAGGGATTTTTTGTTCCCCGTGGTCCTCTGTTCGTCTCAGACTGCAAAATAACATTGCTGCTTGCTGTTGCTGATCAACATATGCTTGTTTTTTTCCTTCGTCTTGCTGTTTGTTGCTTCTACACTGCCTACTGTTGATATTCTCTGTTTGGTAACTGTGTTTCTACTTGCTGATTACTGGAAATACATTCATCTGATCTCATGGATAAAACTGAGAAATCAGTTACTTCTCTTGTTCGATTTAATGGGAAAAACTATGCGCCCTGGGCTTTCAATTCCAGTTATACCTTGAAGGAAAAGAACTTTGAGGCCATATTGATGGATCTGAACCAATCCCTGCTGATGATGCCAAGAAGATTCTGTCTTGGAAAACTAAAGATGCAAAAATAAAATCTTGGATTCTTTCCTCTATAGAACCAAATTTTATTTTGTATCTCAAACCATGCAAAACCTCAAAGGACATGTGGGAATATCTGAAAAAGGTATATTACCAAAATCATGCTGCTCGCCAATTTCAACTGGAATTAGAAATTGCAAATTACACTCAAGGGACACTTTCCATCCCGGATTACTATTCGGGATTTCTAACACTCTCGTCAGAATATGATGAAATCAAGTTTGCTACTATGTCTGAAGCACTCCTACCCAAATTACTTTCTTTACAAGAGAACAACCATTGGGACCAATTGCTCATAAAACTTCGACCTGAATATGGAATAGTTAGATCAAATTTGATGAGTCAAGCCTCTCTCCCAAACTTGGATGACTGTATTCAAGAGCTTCTACGGGAAGAACAACGCCTTGTTACCAAACTTGCTCTTGAACAACAGAGCTCCACTGAAGCTCCGCTTGCCTATGCTGCTAAAACTAGACCACCTCCTCGGGACATCAGTAAAATACAGTGTTATAACTGTAAAAAAATATGGCCATTATGCAAATCAATGCAAGCTGAAAGTCCGTAAATATTGTAAGGCCCTTGGTCACGTTCTTGAAGAGTGTCGGAAGAAGGCTTGCAATTCTGCTTCTTGCACCTATGGGCAGTCAGCTCCAAGTGCTTACACGGTTGCCACCCCACAATATGCATCTTCTGAATTTAGTGGTTCGCTGCCGTTTGATTCTCCATCACAGCCTGGTTCCTCATCACAATCATTGTCACCAGCTCCTCTTACCCCGGATATGGTAAATCAAATGATTATCAATGCCCTGTCATCTATCAACATTTTAGGTACTGGTTCATCCCTTTCTAATACACAATATTTAGATTCAGGGCTCGTAATCACATGACCTCCTCACCCACAAAATTACATCATATTGTTCCTTACACTGGCACTCTTACTGTTCAAGCTGCTAATGGGGACCACCTTCCCATTGTCTCTGTTGGTGATGCCCTTAGCTCTTTACCATTAACTAATGTCTTTTTGTCCCCTCATCTTACTACCAATTTAGTTTCTGTGGGTCAATTAGTTGAGAGTAATTACAATGTCTCATTTTCTTCTTCTAGTTGTGTTGTACAGGACCGGGGAGTCGGGGGCAGTGATCGCGAGGGGGCCTAAACGTGGCAGACTTCTTACTCTACCAGTGTCTCCATTTATTAAGAATAAACATTTCCATTTATTAAGAATAAACCTCTGCATCAGTTTTTTTGTTTCTTACTTCATAATAATTCTCGGTTGTGGCATAATAGACCTGGTCATGCGAATGCTACCACGTTATCTACTTTGTTTCACATTGGATTATTAAATAAACCTATGGATTCTGTTTCATTTGAGTGTGATGCTTGTAAATTAGGGAAAAGTAAAACTTCACCTTTTTCTCACTCTACAACTCAGAGCAATGAATGTTTTGACTAAATCTTCAGTGATGTTTGGGGCATTGCTCCTACCATTTTTCATGGTTATTTCAAATACTTTGTTACATTTATTGATGATCACAGCAGGTTTACTTGGGTTTATTTGTTACATTCTAAATCCGATGTTCTTAATGCATTTAAAATTTTTGTTAGCTATGTTGAAACCCAATTTTCCAAATGCATTAAAACTTTGCGATCAGATTCAGGAGGGGAGTATGTCTCCACTGATTTTCAATCTTTCCTAATAGCTAAAGGAATTATATCTCAACGTACCTGTCCATATACTCCACAACAATATGGAGTCGCAGAACGGAAAAACAGGCACCTCCTTGATGTAACAAGAACACTTCTAATTGAATCATCCGTTCTTCCTCGTTTTTGGACTGAAGCTCTCACCACTGCAGTGCATCTCATAAACCGTCTTCCATCACTTACAATTGCTCAATTAACACCACATTTTAAACTTTTTGGTCACCATCCATCGTTTAGTCATCTATTTACCTTCGGGTGTGTTTGCTTCATTCATCTGCCTCCTATAGAGCGCACAAAATTAACGGCCCAATCTAGCAGGTGTGTTTTTTTAGGATATGCAACTAACCAAAAGGGTTTTGTTTGCTATGATCCAACGGCCCGTCGCATCAGGAACTCTCGTAATGTTATTTTCTTTGAAAATCAATATTTCTTCCAAACTCACTTGGATTGTCCTTCTCCGTCTTCCTCGACTTTGTTGCATGGTTTTTCAAATGAAACAACTGTTACTAGATTTCTTTCCCTTCTATGTGTATCATAGAAGGGAAAGAACTGCCGCTGCAAATGACCACCCTCCCGATCCTCCTCCAGCGAATGGTCCCACATCTACCGATACCTTATGTTGCTCCTCCAGAATTTCTCGCCCTCCTGACAGGTATGGATTTACCCATGCCTCCTTGATGACAACACTGTCATCTGTTTCTATCCCAAGTTCTTAATTGCAGGATGTGCAACATGATTGTTGGAACCAAACCATGAAAGAAGAATTAGATGCCTTGACCCAGAATCACACCTGGGATATTGTGGAATGTCCTTTTTTAGTAAAACTCATCGGGTGCAAATGGATCTACTCGATCAAACTTAAATCTGATGGCTCCTTGGACAGACACAAAGCTAGACTTGTGGCAATTGGCAACCGACAACAGTATGGCATTGATTATGAGGAGACATTTGCACCAGTTGCACAAATGACAACTGTTCGGTTACTCCTCGCCATTGTTGCTTCCCAATCTTGGCCATTATATCAAATGGATGTCAAGAATGCTTTTTTTCCATGGCAATTTGAAAGAGTTGGTTTATATGCGGATACCACAAGGAGTCACCTCTCTAACTAAGAAGTCTGTATGTCACTTACGAAGATCTCTTTATGGTCTCAAGCAAGCTACTCGAGCGTGATTCGAAACATTCAGAGATCGTTTAGGCACAATTGGCTTTACTCAAAGTCCTTACGATCCATCTCTTTTTTTGTGCAAAACATCTACTGGTGTCACTATCAAGGATGAAAATAGCGGTAGCGGCGGGCGTAGCAGCCTGCCGCCAAAACGCTACGTAGCGGCGTAGCGGTGCAATTTGAAAAAATCGTCAAAAAAATATTAAAAAAATTGTAGAAAATCTAGAATATTGGAAAATGAGAGAAAATGTTTTTTTTTTTTTTTTTTTGCAAAAGTAGCTAAGATAGGGGGGGGTAGCGCTCCCCTCATTGTATGAGGTCCTGTATCGTTGTATAAATAGAAAATAATAGTAATGATCATTTTTTTCACATGTGTTCATGTTGCTTAGTTAAGCTAACTTAGAAACTAATGAAAGGCTCATAAAAGAAAAAACTATGTCATGAAGTCAAGACTTAAGACTTAAGAGTACCTAGAGAAAAAAATACATCTACCATAGGAGGTGTCTAATAGGATGTACTTAGAGAAGAATCCTTGAGAAGAACTTTCTGTATCGACTGTAATTCAACGAGATCATGTGCTTTTTGGTGTTCTTTTAAACATAAAAGAGTAGAAGAGTTGTGTAAAAATGTTATTTGGAGAGAAGAAGAAAAGAAATAAGTCTTATTATGCATTTTAAAAAATTTTGGAAAGTAGGAATTTTTCTCGCCCCGTAGCAGTCGAAGCTGCCCGTAGCGGCCATAGGCCAATAAATCGGTCGTAGTGTGGCGGTGGCCACCGCTACGGCCGATATTTTTATCCATGGTTACTATTCTCCTCGTGTATGTTGATGATATTGTTATCACCGGCACTGATGATGGTATGATAAAATCCCTAAGCACCTCTCTGCAATTCTTTCCATATGAAGGATTTGGGTCCCCTACATTATTTTTTGGGCTTAGAGGTGCATCAGTCTTCCAAAGGCCTGTTTATAAATTGACACAAATATGCGTCAAAACTTATTAAGCTTGCCGATCTCCATGAATCTTCCCGAGTTGATACGCTGCTAGAAGTCAATCTTAAGTTGAGTAAAGATGATGGCGATCTTCTTCTTGATCCACATACATACCGGAGACTCGTCAGCAATCTTATCTATCTCAACATCACCAAACCCGACATATATTATGATGTCAATCTTGTCAGCCAATTCATAACATCTCCTCGACACCTTCATCTAACGGTCATGAAGAGATTATCCGGTATTTATAGGGCATTGTTGCTCGTGGTTTATATTATCCAAAAGACAATCGTCTACTTCTAACCGCTTACGCAGATGCTAACCAGGCAGGCTGTCCGAACAAACAGTCCACCACTGGTTGGTGCATGTACCTCGGCAGTTCTCTCATTTCTTGGAAATGCAAGAAACAAAAATGGATTTCCAAATCATCCACAGAGGTAGAATATCAGGCCATGTCCTTTGCTTGTTCTAAAATCCTATGGCTTCGGGGACTTCTTTTGGAACTCGGATTTGCACAGACCTCTCCCACTTCATTGAATGCAGATAATACTGGGGCAATCAGAATCACTGAAAATCTTGTTCTTCATGAACGCACAAAACATATAGAAGTTAACCGCCACTTTATTCGAGACGAATACAAGCGTGATGTTATTAGTCTACCTCATGTCCCTACCGAGTTTCAGTTTGCAGATATCTTCACTAAGTGACTTTTTCGGCCTCGACATCAATTTCTTGTCTCCAAATTGCTGCTTTATGACTCTCCCGCATCAATTTGAGGGGGGGTGCCAATCCAGGCCTAACCTTGCAGGCCCATTTAGGTCCACTCAATGTACATATGTACATACCTTAGTTGCTAGCTACAAGTGTGGATGTAGATTGTATTACCAGATTGTACTGCCTTAATAAGGCATGATTAGAATGTAATTAGGGCATTCAGCCCCTATATAAAGAAGTCACAGTCGACCCTTATGGGAGACAACATTCACCTCTCTCTCTCTCTCTTATGTTCTCTCTCTCTATATCTTATGTTCTGTATTTCATCTCTCTCACAATGACATCAATGACCCATGGAACAAATTGTCAAGGAACAAAATAAGAAATCTTCTGTGAATATACACAACCTCAAGGCCCTATATGGAAAATCCAAGTCCCTTTCTCTTGGTTTGCTCTTTGCAGTCGTGGACTGGAACCTGTAGTATTGGTACCCTGATGGGAAAATGCCTAAAGTGCAGCCACACTAGACAAGTGTTGGGAAGATAAGTTCCTTCTATATGTGATAATTATCCAAATGATATAAACAAAAAGTGATCCCTATCTTCAACAATAACAAGAAGGAGATGATGGATTGTCCAAGGGTTTGCCAAGTTCAAGGCAAACCCCACAGCCCTTTCAATTAAAAGAAACAACAGATAATTAACATACAATTATTACCATTATTGTAATAATCAGAAACATAATTATTAGGTCTATAGAACTGTGGTACAACTGAAAGATCGGACCTACAAATTAATCGCTAATATAAAACCTTAAAAACAATAACCACAGATATTGTTTTGCTTTCCTTTTTTTCCCCTTTTTGTGTGGATGGTGGATAAATATTGTTTCCTACTTCAAGTAGACATGCTGAGGTGCTTATGGGGACAAAAGTGTGGCTGACTGTTGGGTGAGCTCTGTATTTGGTCAATGGAAGGTTTCATGACAACTTGGACTTAAGGCTGAATGGACCAAGAACTGAAGCAGTAATTTATGGATTCTGTTTGGAAGGGGTAAGTGACTGGTTTCGGCTCAGAGATGGTTTCTGTCGGAATTGAGGTTTGAAACAATTAAATGTGCTGCAAGGATGAAACAGTTTTAAAGTGTTTATCAGAAGGCATTGGATTTGGGATGAATATTAAGGTCTTGATCCGCTAATTGGGGACTGAATCAAGGCTGTATACTGTGCCTGCACAACTGCAATTACTGTTGTACAATCTCCGCCGGGTTTATATGGGGTTCTTGGGTGCAGCTCAGTTAAAGTTTTGAAACTAGGTTTCAGTTGAACCTGGGAGTATGAACTGGAGTTCAGTAGTTTTTTAAGTATGGCAGTAATTTTTTAGCATTTCTTGGATGGAAAAATTAGGGATTTTTGCATTAGCACCTTGGACTAGAGTTTTTACCAAGTTATGGGCATAGATTATTGGGATTTCCCAGTCTGATGGCAGCCCTAGGTTAAGCCTAACCTCTTGCAACTTGGAGAAAAAGCTTCTAAGACTGCTCTTCTTAAGTCCCTTTACTGATTAGTGTTGCTTTGATACCAAGTTGCAGCCTGAAAATCATATTATTTTATGGAGAGAGAGAGAGAGAGAGAGAGAGAGAGAGAGAGAGTGAGAGAGAGAGAGAGAGAGAGAGAGAGAGCTAAAGAAGAGAAAAGGAGAGCACACACACAAAAAAAAACCTACAAAGAACAGACAAAACCCCCAAAACACAAAATATCTAATAGAAGAACAAAAATTCAACCTAACTAGAAACTAGCAATCAAAAAGAGAAACACCAAGGACCAACCAACACCCAAACACTCTCCCTAGATACCAAGCATCTAGGGGGAATAGACAAACTTTACCAGTGCATTACACAACTACAATTAACTCCCTTCTCCTTAAACTTGATGAGCCTATTATAATTTATCAAGCAATTAAGTTCAGAAGCTCTTCCTTCCATCTTCCTTTAGATTTTTCTAAGCATTTCCCCCCACTCTTTGAGTTCAAAAACCCTTTACAAATGATCGAATGCAATGAAGAAAACTAGCAAGAGCTTTCACATAAATGCCCCATGCATGCTACTGTCCATGGTAGTGGTCACATTCAGGGCATTTGGGTCTGGAATAATGCGAATGTCAACCTGACTGCCATGGACTTCAATGAACAGGCGATCTCCTTTACAGTGGACCTAGGGAACAACAGCAATACTTCCTTTTTCTCCGCTGTTTATACTTCCCATGTGGACAGAATCGGAGTCAATCTCTGGGAGCACCTTATTAATTTCAGGGATTCCCACATCTCAGACCAGGAACCATGGCTCCTTTTAGGAGATTTTAATTGGGTTTTGAACAAGGACAAGGTAGGGGGAAAGTAGACCTGATGAAGTGGAACAATAGGGACTTTGCCAACTTCCAAGTTCCTGGACATGGCCAAGCTGAGTAACATACAATTTATTGGTCTAACTTATACTTGGTCAAACAATAGAGTGGGTCCTTCAGAATTCTGCAGAGACTAGATATGGGGCTGGCAAACGCTAAGTGGCTAGGCACTTCTAATAACGATTTTGTTAAACACCCATAACCCAATTCTGTTGACTGAGATAAATCAAAGGCAAAAGAGGCCAAGAGACTTGAAATACAAAAAAATATGGCGCTATCAACAAGGGTTTAGGGCTTGTCTTCTGCACTCCTGGCAAACTGCCAAGGGAAGATTTAGGGACCTGGGAATTAGGATCAAAGTTTATACACTAGCCAAGGATCTTGAGTGGTGGAACAAAACGACAATTAGCAATATTATCAGGGATCTAGCGGGACACTAGATCCCTGAAGAACCTTACTGAAGGAATTCAAAGGCATCCTATTATAAATTGGCTTTCCTCCAAAACCTTGAGAAATCTATGTTAGTCGAATATGCCTCTAAACTGAATCAAGAGGAGGAATGCTGGGCTCCAAGGTCTCACGTTCTTTGACTGCAGCAAGGCAACAAAAAAACTAAATATTTTCATGCTGCAGCTCAATTGGCACTTGAGGTCCAACACTATTCACAACCTGAAAGATGGATCAGGATATGTTGCTTCTTTGGACGTGGAGAAAAGATAGAAAGTTTGATGGAGTTTCTATAATAAATTGTGCTCCATGGTTGAAGGTTCAGAATCCCTGAACTTCAACATCCCAACCCATCTTCCTAGAGTGATCAGTGAGGAGGAAAATGCTAATCTTATCAGACCCCCTGCCCGAGGAGAAAGTCAAGAGAACTGTTTACTCCATTAACAAAGACACATGATGAATTTAATTCCAAGTCCAACAGTATGCTCACACCATGATCCTTTGTATGAGTATTTTTTTTATAACTCCATATAAGTATGGGCAGCAATTTGGTGGGTACGGTTGTCCTTCGCATGGGTATGGGCAGCAGCAGTATGGAATCATTATGGTACCCCCGAAATAACCACCACTAGATGCATATCCTTTTCCTGGGGGTCAATTTGGAGGACTAGTACATCTCAAGCCCATGGGTCAATTTGGCTATTTATATTGACGTTTAAATAACTATTTGTGTTTTAAATATCTTTAACATCCCATTGCCATTGTGTATAGGAATTTTATTCTTGTGTAAAGACAGTGGCTACATATTCTACAGCAATTTTCCTGAGAATCTATATTGGGTCATATTCTGCCTCAACCCTCTTTTGATTTATGTCTGCCTCCAGTGAGAATCAGAAAAGGATTTCAATGCCAACAATTGATAATCTGGTGTTTAACACTGCCAAAGTTTGTCTCGGATCATGTCATTGCCAGTGAACTTGCAAAATTGCAACCAAGAATGTTTTAATGACTCCTGAGGTTGCAAAAAAAAAAAAAAATGTTGAGGTTACTATCTTACATTCAACATCGAAACCAGGTTTCCTTTCTTTGCTATGAAAACAAGTCGACATAGGACAAGGGGAGATAGAGAGAGATCAGAGATAGTTGAGTGGAGAAGATGATCACATAGGAGAGAGAAAAGGAGAGGTTGGTTGAGAGATGAACGTGTGTTTTGGAAACCGAACAAACGTTAAAATCGGGACATTTATTGCCATATTGAGAAGGACTTTTGCATCTGGATGGTTGAGCTTCCTCAAACAGTGATGATTTCTCATCGCAACTAACTAGATTTTGCACACGAGCGTGAGAGAAGATTTTCACATATATATATATATATTGTGAAAGATATGGAGAGAACAAGAACAATATTACTCCCTATGACCCGTTACATGGTGGTCAAAGTGAGCATGCCGGTTGTTGGGGCAGAAATGAAGGAGAGCGATCAAAAAAATATCCTTGAATGCAGCAAATGACCTGAAGTCCTTGGCCCACAGATTCCAATAGTTCATACAGGTATGGGCAACAGTATGCTCACACCATGATCCTTTGTATGAGTATTTTTTAGTTAACTCCATAGAAGTATGGGCAGCAATTTGGTGGGTACGGTGGTCCTTCGCATGGGTATGGGCAGCAGCAGTATGGAATCAGTATGGTACCCCCGCAACAACCATCACCAGATGCATATCCTTTTCCTGGGGATCAATTTGGAATTTTGAAAGACAAGTACATCTCATGCCCATGGATCAATTTGGCTATGGTCATCTAGATCCATCAAATTATGGACAAGATCCTCAAGGAGGGGGGAAAGGCTTCTTTGATTTTATTATAGCACAATACTATCGTCAAAATCAAAATGACAACGACGAAGAGGGCATCCAACCAGCAAGGCATTCAACATGGTATTAGAAAGAATGGGCTAAGGTATGGTTGTTATTTGCTAATTCAGACTTGATAGTTGATATGGAAATTGGAATATGGATTTGTCACTTAATTGTAATTAAATGTTTTCTGTCCCATAATCTTAAGGTGTGGCATATATATTAATAGGTAACTATTTACTAGTATACAGTAATAGTAGCAATAGGCCAATAGCATGCTTTAGAATAGTAGAATTTGTTAAAAACACCAAAGTAATAGGGCAGATAAAAGGATTCTATAGTAGTCTATAGTATACTCCATAATCTCACCAAAATCTATTGTTACATAAAAGAATAAAAAGATTCGATAAATCTACATGGATGGAGGCATAGTTATCAAATTCCTACGATTCGTATCCCAAATCTCGATTCGTATCCCGAATCTTAAGGAAAACGATTTGTATCTATGCAATGAATCCCATTTACAAATGAATCTTACGATTCAGGTGTGAATCCTACGATTCGATACTCGAATCATCAAATCTTACGATTCAAGCAATTCAGCTAAGTGAGAATAGCTACAACCAATAAGGTAATATTAATAAACTATTACCTTTTCCCTTTCTTTCTTTTAGCGCTTTTATTTTTAAAAGGTTATTTACTAGTAAACGAAACCTCCTAAGAATTTCTTGCAGCTCTAATAAGGTCTTAAAAATGAATAAACAACATGCATTTAACTAAAGCATTCGACTGTACGTATGGTGCTTGTTTATAACTTCTTCTTTTTTTAATCTATTTTGGTTTTTTTTCCTTCATGAACACTTTCTTAATTTTAAGTGATATCCTACTGTATAAGATTGATGGTTTGGATTTTATTTTTATTTTTATATTTTGATTTAAAGATAATAAAAAAAAATATTGATAATTTAAACTTATTTAACTATTTACACATCATTTATTTCAAATATATATTAATATATGTCATGAATTCAGAGTTATGAGATTCATTTCGGTTTGGCCGAATTCTCCAAACAATTTCAGTTCAGCAATGAAACCGAACCGAATCAGCCCTTCAGAAAAATTCGGCCAATATTTCAGACCAATTTGGCCAAAATCTAGAAATTCGGGAAAAAACCCAAGATTTGGGCCGAACTATCCAAAATCTAGAGGTTCGGTTAGAAAAAAAATATGAAATATTTTTTTAAAGGTTTTAGCACCTAGTTGCAGGAAAAAAAGGGTTTGCCTCTCGTTATAGGAAAAATAAATAAAAAGATGGGAAAGAGAAAGAAAGGGGAGAGAGAGAGAGTACCTACCTATAACAGCCACTCGCTAGCCCGGGCTGCTGCCGCTCGCTAGTCGAAGCCGCTGCCGCATGCCATCACCATCACAATCACCATCATCACTTTCTTCTCCCCCATCTCTCTCTCTCTCTCCTCCTCGCCCTCCTCCTTCTTCTTCTTCTAATTCCTCCTTTTTCTTCTTCTTTCCACTGTTCGTTTGCCATGCCCTAGAATCTGTTTAGGGGTGACCATTAGAGAAAGGCACTTTCGCCTCTTACATTTGGTGAATTGGGCCATGCTTCGAGAAGCCCACAGGGGCACACCTCATTGAAATATAAAATGGGCTACAGAGCTGTAGTTGAGTACTTGGTTCCTCAAGTTTAATCACTCCTGGTCCTAGCCAAGTGTAGGGAAAAATAAATAAATGGACCTAACAAATATATATTACATATCCTTTTCTTAGAAAATATAATATATAAACTGGGTCTAGCCATTTCGAAGCAAATTGGGTCTAGCCATATTTTTTATTTTAATATCATTCATAAATTGTTTTTATATGTATATATATTTTTGAATTTTCAAAATTTTCCGAAATATAAATCTGATTTGTTTCACCAAAATCCCGAATCAGTTGAAATATATCGATTTGGGGGCCAAACCGAAACGGTGACCCAAATGAGTTTCTCGACACTGGTCATGATGTTACTGATAAAAAAATTGTCATGATGTTCTTTATATGATTGTATGATAGACTTACTTGTTATTATATTTATGAATAAATACTTTTTTCGTTTTCTTTTAATTTTTAATGATTTTTTTATTTTTATTAGAAAAATAAAAAAAATCCTATGATCTGCGATTCGATTTGATTCATGGGTATGAACAATTTACTATACGATTCCGATTTTGAAAACTATGGATGGAAGGTCTCCTAGGCTGTTATTTTTATTTTTCCTCTTTTTTTTCCTTACTTTTTATGGTTTTTTTTAATTTTTTTGAACTCAACCCAACTCAGCCGAGTCGGCCAAGTTGAGTCCCAACTCCCGACTCTCGAGTCCGGTTTTTAATCCTTGGTCTCACACCAGATCATTTCGCAAGAGAAGTAGCCAAAAGCATCCATTCATTGTCATTAACCATAAAACTGAGAGAGGTCTTTACAATGCTTTTATAAATAAAACTTAACCCTAAAATAAATCTCAACCATCAAATTCATCCTACGATAAAGATAATAATATCCAATTAAAATATTAAAAACATTAAACCAATAAATCCATAATTAAATAAAAGCAAACTAATGAGATAAGTAAACTTGGGTGGGGCCATACGGCCCATATGAGCGTACGATCACTTGGATGGCCCCACTAGATCTTCAATTCTCTTCATCGTTGGTCCCTCCCACCTGGCACATCCCAATGTGGGGTCTTCCGGATTTTGTGACACAAGATCTTCATCATCTTTTTCAAATGTTAGATCAGACAAGATCCGACCATTGATCTTTATCAGAATTCAAATCTAACGTAAATGCTTGTCGGAATCACGATCCGGCGGTGGATCTTGGCTAGAATCACGATCTAACACCTGAGAGTGATCATCCAACCATAAGGAGGCATGTGTGCATGCCTTATGGGCCTTTTCTTCCTCCTCTTACAAAATTTGTGTGGAGGAAGTACAATGTCCGCATCATATATATTAAGTTTATCCCGCACCATAATATGGTGAGTGATGGATCAAAATATCGGTCGCTACGAAGCGTAGAGGCCGATATTGGCCGCCACGCTATTTGGTATTTATCGGGTAACGAACTGTATCGGCCGCTACACATGCGTAGCGGCCGATACATACCGCCATGCAACGTGGCGGCAGGGGGTTTTAAACCCCAACCCCCCCCCCCCCCCCCCACAATTCGTCCCTGTTGTGCACTTTCCCCTTCACTTGTTCACTTCTCTCACTTTTTACATCTTCTCCTTGCTGTGAAACTTCCAAAGTGCTGTGTTTTCAAGATTTTACTATTTTAGGCCCACAAGATCCACAAGAAAGTGACAAACATCAAAATAAGGAAATAATCAAACTAAATCCATTCCATCTTCATCAAGATTCAAGATTCTAGGTATGTACTTTTTTCTTTTAGATTTTTTGTAGTAAGTTGACTTTTGAGATCACATTCAATTAATCTCTCTCTAACTACTATAAATGTTTCCTTGTCTTGTAATATTGTTAGATCTATGTTTTCCTTTGATGATGCACACATATTTTTGGCTTTTTTTTTTCTCTATTTTTTATTTTCGGATTTATTTATTTAAAAAAAAAAAATGTGAATACTCATGGACAACCCATGAAACCACTTGGAAATGCATTCTAAATGATAGATCTATGTGAAACATAGATCAATCCATCACATTTTGAATGTTTATTGATTTTTCTCTATTTTTTATTTTCGGATTTATTTATTTTTTGAAAAAAAAAAATGTGAATACTCATGGACAACCAATGAAACCATTTGGAAATGCATTCTAAATGATAGATCTATGTTTCACATAGATCAATCCATCACATTTTTTAATGTTTATTGATTTTTCTCTATTTTTTATTTTCGGATTTATTTATTTTTTGAAAAAAAAAATGTGAATACTCATGGACAACCCATGAAACCACTTGGAAATGCATTCTAAATGATAGATATATGTTTCACAGAGATCAATCCATCACATTTTGAATGTTTATTGATTTTTCTCTATTTTTTATTTTCGGATTTATTTATTTTTTGAAAAAAAAAATGTGAATACTCATGGACAACCCATGAAACCACTTGGAAATACATTCTAAATGATAGATCTATATTTCAGATAGATCAATCCATATAATTTTGAATGTTTATTGTTTTTTCTCTATTTTTTATTTTCGGATTTATTTATTTTTTGAAAAAAAAAATGTGAATACTCATGGACAACCCATGAAACCATTTGGAAATGCATTCTAAATGATAGATCTATGTTTCACATAAATCAATCCATCACATTTTGAATGTTTATTGATTTTTCTCTATTTTTTATTTTCGGATTTATTTATTTTTTGAAAAAAATAATTTTTAATATTTGAATACCAATCAAATGTCTTGAAAATGGTTCCTTGATTTGAGATTTATGTTTTCCATAGATCATTCCAACATAAATTGCTTGTTTTTTTGACTTTTTAAAATTTTTAATTTCGAATTTTTGTTATTTTTTGGAAAAAAAATATTTTTAATAATGGAATGCCAATCAAATGTATTGAAAAATGCTCCTAAATGTTATATCTATGTTTGGCATAGATCAATCTAACATATGTTTGTCATTTCCTAATTCCATTTTATTTTCTTATTTTCAAATTTTTAAAATTTTTGAAAAAAAATTATAATTTAAGTAATGAAATACCACTTAAATGTCAAGAGAATGATTCCTAAGCGTTAGATATATGTTTCCTCTAACATGTTTCTTTGTTTTTTTAATTTTTAACATACTACTTGTTCATATTTAATTATTTATAGCCAGGTATTTAGTCTTCTATTAATAACTTAAAATGCCTCGTGATATTGATCCCATATCAAGCTTTGGTGAGGAAGTTGAGAATAACAGGTTGAAAATCAAATGCAAGTTTTATGGGAAAGTGACCAATGGGGGCATTACAAGATTCAAGTACCACTTGGGCTACATTTCTGGTAATGTTGCTGGCTGTACTGAAGTACCAAGGGAAGTCAGGGAACAAATGAAAGCTTTGGTTGGCCAAAACAAAGCTAAAAAAGTAGAGATAAAAGAAAAGAGGCGGCAAGATGTTGATGCTGCCCGTTATGAAGTATTTGGGGATGAATACTTTGATGAGGAAGATGCACAGATGGAGGCTGCACGCCGAGAGTCCATCATGAGTCAACAAGAAGAACAAGAATGACGTGCATTTGCTGCAAGCAAATATTATGATGTAGGGGCTCATCTAATGTGCCAGGCAGCCAAGCAAGGGCAGGGGCATTGCGGGGGCCATGCGTAGGGCATTTAGCACCCGGGAACGGGATGTTGATGTAGAAATTGTCTCTACTGGAAGAGCAGTTCCTCCCCCTGTTAATCCTCTAGCACATAGAAAAGAGGGAGATAAACAACCAAAAATATCGAGTGTTATGAAAGGGGTAATGAAGGCTGCAATAGATAGGTTAGCCAAAACTACAGCAAAATGGCTAATTCATAAGAACATACCACCTACAGCAGTAGATTCCCCATATTTCCAAACTCTTCTTGATGTTGCCGCCGAAGCTGGGCGGGGTATACAGGCGCCCTCTATATATGATGTGGGCACTAAATATCTTGTAGAAGAATATAGAGAAATAAAGGCTTGGGTGGAACAGTTTAAGCCTATGTGGCAACAAAATGGTGTTACCATCATGTGTGACGGGTGGACCAGCGGCACCTAAACACAATTAATAAAATTTTTGGTGTATTTAGTTGCTAGGACCATCTTTGTGAAGTCCGTTGATGCAATTGAATATAGACGGACAGCCACATATATATACTCTTATGGATAGAGTTGTAGAAAGTGTGAGATTGTTACAGACAATGGCGCCAATTTCAAGAAGGCAGGTCAGTTATTAATGGACAAGAGGACCAATTTATTCTGGACCCCATGTGCAGCACACTGCATAGATCTCATCTTGAAAGAAATTGGAAGGAAGACAAAAGTGGCTTCACTGATCAAAGCATGTAGAGGAATTACAAGATTTATATATGATCATTTATGGGTGTTAGGCTTGATGAAAAGATACACAAATAACCATGCCTTGGTGCGTCCAGGATTAACTAGGTTTGTAACCCATTTTCTGGCTATGGAAAGCCTTGTAAGGTTTAGAACGGAGCTGATTCAGATGTTTGCATCAGAAGAATGGCTTCTTTCGAAATGGGGCAATGCAACTAGTGGTCCGGGGTTTGAAGTCCCAAACCTAATGAGGGACAATAAATTTTGGAAGAAAGTGATGAAGGTATTAAAGGTTTTTGAGCTTTTAGTTAAAGTGTTGAGGCTTGTAGATGGCGATGACAAGCCGACAATGGGTTTTATATATGAGGCAATGGATCGGGCAAAGCAAGCCATTATGGAAAATGTTAAATATCACGATAAATATATAAAAATTATTGATGCCCATTGGAACGATCAGCTGCACCATCCATTGCATGCTGTAGGTAATTAATATATATCTTTAATACATTTTGTTTTCCTAACTAATGTATTTATTATATTGTTTGCTCACAGTACATTCTGCATATTTTTAATGTAGGTTATTTTTTAAATCCCGAATTCTATTACCGCAATGCCGAACTACATACCGAAGCAATAAATACAGACTTGCGGGTAGGATTAAGGGAGGTATTAAAGAGATTGTTAAACCCAGATGATCAAATTGATGCCATACAAGAGGTGAGTGGGTGGTTACTTAAAGGAATTTAATTATGCTGCCAAGTGCCAATTGTCATACATGCAGTAGGGGTTTACTGATTTATTTCTAATTTTCACATCGTAGATATCTATATATACACAAAGGAGAGGAACCTTTGCTGACCCTCTTGTGCAACGGTCGATTGGAAGGATGCTACCTGGTATGACTATGAACAAAAGACCCCACCCAATAGTCTTGATCTTTATATCTTAATTGATTAGAAGGACTTGAGGGTTACGAATATCTAATTTTCTTTATTTATTTTTTGCATTTCGGCTGATTGGTGGATGAATTATGGAGAGAGTGCTCCACATCTAAGGAAAGCAGCTATTCGCATCCTTAGTCAGACTACAACATCTTCCAACTGTGGGAGAAATTGGAGCACTTTCTCCTTGATCCATACGAAGGCCAGGAATCGGCTTACCATGCAGAAACTCAACAAGCTTGTATACTGTCATTACAATCTGAAGTTGAGCAACAGAACTAGAGAGAGAATGGCAAGGGATGATCCTGCTTATTGTCCTATTAATTTGGATCACATATTCAGAGACGACGATCCCTTACTCCCATGGCTAGCCGAGATAGAGGATCCACTGCTAGATTTAGATCCAGTTTTTCAGGAAACAGTTCAAGAGTTGATAGATGAGGATATGGGTGAGGCACCTGCAGAAGGTCAGCCACCTCAAGGAGAAGATACTAGTAGGACTAGGAGGAGTGGGAAAGAACCTGCTCATATTGGATCTTCTGAAAAAGCTAGTTCCACCACCGTCTCTTCGAGTAGCCATGGTGGAACTAGAGGAGGAGAAGACAGTGGGACAGGTGGTACTAGTGAATACTATTAACATGATGAAGAAGATGTCGTTCATGTAGAGGAAGTGCATGAGTTACCTCCATCTGGAAGATTTGATTCAAGCCGTGGTTATCAACGGCGTCGAAGAGACTCACCACCTGGGGCTGGAGGAAGTAGTGAGCAAGGAAATATGGGTGGAGAGGTTGGTGGACAACAAGTAGCATCATGGACTGATTCGTGGGACCCTAGGTACGGTGGACAAGGACTCTCACAATATTTTCCATATGGTCAAGTGCAACAAGGAGAAGAAGAGTCTTCAACTTCAGGGTCCTACTCATATAGATATGGACCATATGGTGACTATGGTGAAATGCAAAGAAATCCACCTCCACCTCCTGTAAGTTCCTATGATGCGACTGCCTTGTTTGGATTTGTGGATCCCAATTCTCATCAATATCAAATTCAATATGGTGCCAACAGAAATGATAATAATGATGGGGATGAGGATGACCATGGCGCCTTGAATCTTGGTAGACATTCCTTTTGGTGGTGATTAAGGTATTCCTATTTCCTCACTAACTCTCTAGTCTCTAATCTGTCATTTCTAAATTGGTGTTGATTGTTGAATGTTGATTGTTGATCACTTCATAGTTCATTCACTTGATTGAATTTGAACCTTGAATGTTGAAGTATTGATATTTGATTGTTCAATGTTCGCTAATGAGTATTGAGTAATGACCTAACTCTTAAGTCTTATGCCTTTATTTCATGTTCTAATTTTTTTTTTTACAAGCTTTACATTACTTTCTAAGTTAGCATGACTAAGAAACATGAATACATGTGAAAAAACTAATCATTACTATTATTTTCTATTTATACAGCGATACAGGACCTCATATATTGAGAGCACTGCTACGCCCCCTTTTCTTACTTACTTTTGCAAAAGAACCACATTTTCTTTCATTTTACAATTTTCTAGATTTTCTGGAATTTTTTAATATTTTTTTGGCGATTTTTTCAAATCGCACCGCTACGCTACATATAGCCCGCTTCATAGCGGTTTGGCGGTAGGCCGCTACGCCCGCCGCTACCGCTATTTTCATCCTTGGATCCAAATGAATGTCCCCATATAAATATATGTATGTATGTATGTATGTGTATGTACATTTCTTGTATTGTTGTATACATACACATACATATACATATATATATATATATATATATATAGTTGCAGGAAAGAACAATACAAGATATGTAGTGAGTATAGTAGTAGACAAGGATTTGAAAGAGAAAATTGTGGGGATAAAGAGATTGGGTGATAGAATCATAACAATTAAACTAGTGTTAGAGGAAAACATAATTCATATCATTAGTGCATATGCTCCCCAAGCAGCATTAGATGAAAGTGTCAAGAGCCAATTTTAGGAGGAGATAAATGGTTTGCTACGAAAAATTCCAACTAGTTTAAAGATTATCCTAAGGGAGAGGACTTAAATGGACATGTAAGAAAGGATAATAGAGAATATGAGAGAGTGCGTGGAGGACAAGGATTTGGAGAAAAGAATGAGTTAGGAGATCTTGGACTTTGCATTAGCATTCGACCTTGTAATAGCAAACACTTGCTTTAAAAAGAGAAAGGAGCATTTAATAACTTATAAAAGTGGAACAGAAGCCAGATAGACTTTTTCTAGTTAGAAACACATGACCAATTGGCTTGTAAAGATTGTAAAGTTATTGTAGGAGAGTTTGAGCACACAACATAGGTTAGTAATTTTAGATGCTTACACTAGAAGGAGAAAACGATTAGTAGTAAATAAAATGTTCACTAAAACAATGTGGAGGCATTTGAAATGAAAAGGAGCAACAATATTTATGGGTAAAGTGATTGATGATGGAGATTGAAATTTTAAGGGAGAAACAATAGCAATGTGGAAACAAATTGATAACTATATTAGGAAGGCCGCAAAAGAGGTGCTTGGAGAGTCGAAAGGGAAAAGACACTATAATAAAGAAACCTGGTGATGGAGTGTAGAGGTTTAGGAAGTTATTCGAGAGGGGACGTTGTTATAAAGTATGGTAGAGGACTAGGAATATGGAAAAATATAAAATGTATAAAAAAAGCAAAGAAAGAAGCGAAGGAAGTAGTAAGTGACGCAAAGTGTAAAGCATGTGATGACCTATATAATAAGTTGGGCACAAGAGAAGGGGAGAATGATATTTTTAAAATAAGAGAAATGAAAAGTAGGGACTTAGATCATGGCAAATGTATTAAGAGCAATGACCAAAGGTTTTGGTGAAGGACAACAAGATCAAAGAAAGGTGGAGGGAATATTTTAGCATACTTTTAAATGAAGACTATATAGAAGACATAAGAACAAAAGAGGATACTTCATTAGCAAAGCATATATTTTTTCGTAGAATTAGGGTGGTGAAAGTGAGGAAAGCAATAAACAAATGAAGACGGGAAAGGCTATGGGTCCAGATGATATTCTGATTAAGGCTTGGAGATGCTTAAGAGAAGCTGGGGAGATCTGGTTAAATAGACTCTTCAATAAGATATTAATGACAAAGAAAATGCTGGATGAATGGAGAAGAAGTGTTGTATTACCTATATATAAGAACAATGGAGATATACAAAATTGTACCAACTATCGTGGGATTAAACTTATGAGTCACACTATAAAGCTATGGGAGAGAGTAATGGAGCAAAGACCTATACAGAAGACCCAATATATCGGAAAATCAATTTGGTTTGATGTCAGGGAGGTCAATGATGGAAGTTATCTTCTCACTATGGCAATTGATGGAAAAATATCCACCGAAGAGGAAAAATCTGCATATAGTCTTCATCAATCTAGAAAAAGCCTACGACAAGATACCTAGAGATTTAATTTGGTGGGTTTTAAATAAAAGAAATGTTCCGAGAGGTTATAGTAAATAATTAAAGGCACGTATCAAGGAGCAGTAATGAGTGCAAGAACTACTTATGAAGAGACAAGTGAGTCTCAGTGACCATAAGTTTGCATCAAGGGTAAGCCCTAAGCCCTTATCCCTTTGGACTAATTATGGGTGAGTTAATTACTTATATTCAAGAAGAGGTACCTTGGTCTATATTATTTGCAGATGATATAGTGTTGGTAGATGAATCAAAAGATGGTGTAAATGCAAACTTGAGAGATGGCGAGAGGCTTTAAAATAAGTCATACAAAAACAGAATATATGGATTGTAACTTCAGTGGGCATATTAAAAGAGTTGAAACTATTGTGAGAATTGAAGACCATGAGATACCACAAAGAGATTCTTTCCGTTACCTTGGCTTTATAGTTACTAAGGATGGGGAGATTGATGAAGATGTCAAACATAGAATAAAAGCGGGATGGTTAAAGTAAAGACTTGCTTCCAGACTACTTTGTGACCGACGAATGCCAACAAGAATGAGGAAAATGTTTTACAGGAAAGTGATTAGACCAGCTATGACCTGTGGAGCAAAATGTTGGCCAATCAAGAAGCAACGTATGCACAAAATGGATGTAGCAAATATAAGATTGTTGAGGTGAATGCGTGGTACAACTAGGAATGATGAAATTAGAAATGAGCGCTTTCGAGAGCATTTGAGTAGCAACAATAGGGGATAAAATTAGAAAAACCTGTTTGAGATCGTTTGGGCATGTCCAACGTAAGCCGGTAACAGTACCGGTAAGGAAAAGTTTGACTAAGAAGGTTGATGGCCCACCAAGGGAAAGGGTTAGACCAAAAGAAGACATGGATGGAGGTAGTAAAAATAGATCTGAAGAAGTACAACTTATCTAAGGATTTGGCTCAAGATAGATTGGAATGGAGAAACAAAATCCGTGCAGCCAACCCCAGCATAGTTGGGACAAGGCTTTGATGATGATATATATATATGGCCAATTTTCTTGTCCATTCAACGTGCACATATCTTATCATGTGAGGTGTCATGTGGAGCCCACATGATCACTGATTCAAATGGACCATCCAAGCCCCCACCCCCTATATGTCATCAAGCCCATGGGTTTGCACCAATCCAAGTGAACTGGACTTTTGGATCAAGGGTCAATTTTTTTTATATAAAATTGGAAAACTTGTAGGCCATTGATCAAGAGGTTAGGGGCATGGGATTGTCTTGAGTTTTAATATGTGGGCTCTAAACACATGGATCTTCCCATCCCCATGGAACCATGATCTATGGAGCCCTAGGTGGGCCCCACCAACTCACCTCGGACAGGAAGATGGCATATATATAGGGAGAGAGAGGGCGAGAGATAAATTTTCAAGTGAGCATATGCTCAGATAGCCTATATGCGAACAGCCAATGAGATGTGTGCACGCATAAAGATAATATCACAACTGGTTAAATGTAAAGATAATATCAAATAATTTTCTAAATAGAAAAAGC
This sequence comes from Persea americana, assembly GCA_029852735.1. NCBI lineage: Eukaryota > Viridiplantae > Streptophyta > Magnoliopsida > Laurales > Lauraceae > Persea > Persea americana. The sequence continues at coordinate 6,839,370 of CM056813.1, forward strand.
TTACCTAGCACTTCCATTTCTCTTCTCTTGTATGCCACCGGATATAGCTTAACAAAAACGGAATGAAGCAATTGGCAAATACATGGGAAATGATAATATTCGTTCCTACATTTAGGGCAACGGGAACTTCGGAAATTATTCATGGATTTATGAACACACCAGAAACAAGAAACGTGGCCACAAGCTGCAACAAAGAAGATTAAATATTAGCACAATTATTCCCATAATTCAAAATTACGGTGTTAGCAAATCCTTACCAAGTACTACTGGCTTATAGAGTAAATCCCTGCAACAAAAATACAAATATGATAAGAACAAGTTTTCATAAATAAAACATTAAAATTTTCGAAAGACATGCACTAGATAGTGACCAATTCCATACAGATTTACATGAGTTTTGATTATATTGCCTTGGTGATAAGATACCTTTTCTCAAATTTTGGGTTTAAAACATTTATAAACATCTTACAGCTCGTGAGGAAGAGAGGCTTGATTAAAATAAAATATTTTACTTCTCTTGCACATTTGAAGAAGTCGTATGGAGCAAAAAAGAGATTTCAGCTAACCCTGTACTATTTTACACAAAAGCTTGTACAAACTACACGTTCCCACAAGCATGAATGAATTGAGCACAAAATGATTCAGAACTAACTGGTTAATAAATATAGCAGCATTATGCTGAAAGCCCTTGGAAGCCTGCAGGCTGGAGGTTAAGATTATGAAAAGGCATCACAGACATGGCTGGCTGCTTACATCTTTCCAGTAATGTTCCAGTAATGTTCTTCTATGTGGGTTTCATTGAGTTTTTTGTTGGAGACCTAGTCGGCTTTTTCTTTTTTCTTTAAAAATCTAAAATAAAATTGGTGACATGTGTCATGTATCAATGCCGCAACCTAGTGGTTGCAACAATGAGCTTTTCTATTTGAACACAATCTTCTTTTATCCCTTCATTTCTTTTAGTCAGTTTATTTGAGATAAATTTCTTCTTATGAATGATGAATAAAGTATAGCTGTTGTGCTATATTTCAACGAATTTGGTGGTAACTTCTGCTAAAATGTATGGTGGGGCAGTAACAAGTGTAAAATTGCGTGCATGGTGAAATTTGAGTTAACAGTTGTATGGTATTACAGCTAGGGTTAGCTTTGGCCCCTGTTTATTTGCATTGGCTATGGATAAAAAAAATGGCAGATATCCAAGATAACCTGCATGGTGTGTTGTTTGCAGATGTGTGACACTCATTACTCGAACAAGAAAACAAATAAATCATATGCTTAAGCATTGAAGAAGGCATTTGCATCAATGGCGTCAAAATTAGCCGACGAAGACGGAACATATGGAGTGAAAATCTAATTGATCTGAGAATAAAATGATATTTTGGTGAAAATTGAAAATAACTTAGTACCAAAATGTAATAGATGTCCGGCATCTAGGGTCAATCATAGAACAAAACAAAGGGTTCGAGTTTGATATAGCGAATAAGATCGGCAACGAGTGGCACAATGGAGACAAGCAAGTGAAGTGCCATGCGACCATCATGCCTGGCTTTGATTAAATGGCCATTTTTACAAGACAATAGTTAGGCTACTATCTTATATAATAGACACGAATGTTGGAAGCTAAATCACATGATGTGGGTGAGATGCCCATGTTGAGATGAATGCATAGAGTTCCCAGAACGGATAGAAATAGGAATGACAACATTAGATGTACCCCAAGAGCGCAAATGAGAGACCATTGCCTAAAAATAACTTCAAATGGAAAAAAATCAAAACTCATGAAGATGAACCTAGATAACGTGCTAAGACAACAAAGACTGTAACTTTATTGATTCAATGGATCAAAGTCAGCAAAAGATGATACCCCACATCTATCTTTTTGTTCTTTATAGGGTTTGCATGCTAAATTGGGCATATCGAAGCCCCCAATCCACCAAAATGCAAGATGGAGAAACACTCAAAATGATCAAAATCAAACGCCGCCAGAGCATCATTCAATCGATGAATTCCAATTTCAATTGCGGAAAAAGAAAAGGGGTAAAAGATGAGATGGAGAAGACTCACAGGCAGATGGAGCACTTAAAGTAGTCAGGGAACTGCTCATCGTCCTTGCAGAGATCCAAGGTTTGATGTAGATCTTCCTTGAAAGATATGGATATGGAAGGATTGAAAACTGATTTTTCTTCCTTGTCCATGGCTGGGATCAAAACCCAAGCGTCTGGTGATTGAATGAATGCAGAAGAAGGTAGGAATTGGGAGACTCTCTCTCTCTCTCTCTCACACACGTGGAAGGGTAGTAATAAGCTCCTCCAGTGGGCAGGGTAAAGATGGGTATTTTGCATAAAACTTGGGGAGGAGATGTTTTTGGATCAAACTTGAGGATGGTGGGCTACAGGGTATAATTTTTTATGTACCATAGTTTAAAAATATATATATAAAAAAAAAGGGGCCCACATGCTGGAAATTGATTGAAAAGTTGTTTTCAATTAGATGGTTAAATCTTACAAGTTGAAAGAGTTAATGAGCTTGGGGCTATTTCTTTATAAGCAGAATGTCAAATTTTCCAAAACCTATTATTGAGATGAAATTTGTTGACCCCCCTCTTAGGTGGAGTGTATGAAATTCTAGTAAAGTTGTAGAGAGAATAGAATTTTTAAAAGCTTTTTTTAAAGGCCTATTTATTTTTTAGAATTCAAGGAATTCATGTTTAGAAAATTTCTGAATTTCCAAACATTGTGGAATTCCTGGATGTTCTCTTGGACTTAAGCATCTAAAAATTCCACCAAAATGCAAAGAGGGTGTAATTTCTAAATTCCCAAAGATCATTTGGGACTTTTTATGTGACTGGAATTTCTAGACACTATACAAGAAATATGGGATCTGTAAATGCTGGTCCCAAAAATCCCAACATCAAGAATTTCTGTCATAAATTTTAGTAAAGAAACAGGTTCTAAGAATTCTCAAAAATCATTTGAGACTTTAAATGTGGCTGGAATTTGGAATTCTAGAGAAAACAACCTTTTGATGACGTCATTTCAAAAAATGATCTAGATACACAAGAATTCTTGGCAGAAATTCTAAGAAAAAAAACAGGCCCTTAAAATTATTAGAATTTCCACCTCCTTAACATTCGTAGATCCTCCAGCAAAAAAGATGATTTAAGAGCTCTACCCCACGATATGGCTTTTAGATAACAAATTCTCCATATATGAATTCCCTAAATTTTAATAAAGAAATAGGGGCTAAAGGATATTAAAGAGGTGAGGTGTGAATGATGTGAGGGGTGAAAGTCTATATCAGTAATGTAGATGAGACATTGACTTCCCATGATTTGAATTACTAAGGTGCTAGCTGATTATATTCAATCTTTTGTTGATTTTTTTTAATTAGAGGGGTACTTATTTGATGGCCTTTTTCTTGTATATTTACTTTGGTTCTTCATTTTTAACAACATGGGGGCATGAACTCTATGTATTCAATTTCCATGAGTTCTATGGAAACAAACATACTCAAAGTATACATTAAATATGAATGTATAGCACAATTGCTGTTAAATGACAAAAAAAAATATATGAGATAAGTATAAATATTTACCATTAAATTACACTTTTATGTAACTATTCTTTTAAATGATTGATTTAAACAATATTGTGATTCTTGAGCATAAAATAGATATTTACCATTAAAATTAGACCTGTTATGTACTATTCTTTTTAAAAGATTGATTTAAATAATATTGTGTGATTTAAAAAAATAATAATATTTTGATTCTCTCATGTCCTTTCACACCAAATTTACAGTCATGCCAACTTGTTGGAGTATTGGAAGGTGGCCAAATGTCGGCAGAGTGTGACAAGGCCTAGCACTGTCAGTAATTTGGGCCAAACAACAAGGATTAGCTGATTAGTAGATTAGTTCATATGTGACATGTGGTCGTTATTTGACTAATTGCAAAATGTTTGTTTCAGCCATTTGGATAGAATTTCAATGTAATCTACACAAGATTGATCTTATATAACTACAATAAAGTTGGCTTTTAGTGGCAATTTTTTTAGGCGTGGTTTAGTTTTTGTCACTAAAAACTCATCTTTAGCGGCGAAAATCTGATGCTGTCACTAAAGGAATTATAGTGGCCAAATTTAGTAGCAACTCATATGCCGCAACAAAAGTTCACCATTAATTCCATAGCAGGAATTTTTGGCTCCGTGTGGTTTTGGAGACAAAGAGATTTAGTGTCGAGATTTAAGTTTTCTCCACTAATGGTCTAGGATTTTAGTGGTAACTTTTAATTGTGTCGCTACTGTCTTACGTTTCTTGCTTTTAGCAGTTTTTTTTTTTTTTGCCACTGTATGTGCCAGCTTTTGTGGCAATTTTATATTGCCACTAAAAACTTACCTAAAGAGAGTTGCCTTTTGGCAACGACATTTTTACTCACAATTTGATTCTTGCTACTAATAACTCACATTTAGTGGCAAAATTTGATGTTGCCACTAAATGTATTATAGTGGCCACATTTAGTGGCAACTCATATGTTGCAACTAAAAGTCATTTTGGAGGAAAAGAGATTTAGTGGTGATTTCTAACTTTTCACCACTAATGGCCTAGGACTTTAGTGGCAAGTTTTTATTTTCGACGCTAATTGCTTGGGTGTCTTACTTTTAGCCACCTTTTTTTTTTTTTTTTTTGCCACTATATGTGCCTCCTTTTGTGGCAACTTTATATTGCAACTAAAGAAGTTGTTCGAAGAGTGTGGTTTTAAGTCTTCCTTCTGAAAGTTCACCTAGGGCCAATGTTCTCAACCTAGAGGGGGGGGGGGGGGGGGGGGCGGGGTGAATAGGTTTATCAAACTTTAAATCCATTTTTAACATATTAATTAAGATTTAAGAGAGATCAAGTGATATGTAGACTAAGTGTGATTATCGAGCAATGTTCAATGGTAAAGAAGGCATGTAAACTAGATCAAAACACTTAGACAAACAACATAAATAAATACACAGAGAATTATAGTGGTTCGGACCATATGTCCTACATCCACTCACAAGGTCCACACAGTCCCTTGGTTCCACTATGATAAATCAAAACTACACAAGTAATGATTCTACATCAATTTTGTTCACGAGGTTCGATCACAAAGATCTACTCCCCTTTACAATTTTTATAGTGGTTAAATCACAAAGAAATAATCCACTCTTACAATGCTCTAAATTTAATGAAGTGAGGGAGAAGAACACTTGCCTCTTTTGACAAAATCTGGAGGTTGTCACTTACCCCTTTGATGAAGTCCAGAGGATGCTCTTCGAAGCTTGTCACCGTAGCTCCAAGCTTTTATGCCTCTTGCAATGCTTCCTTGATATTGATGATGATGCTCCAATGTTGTGCTCAATCAAGGGACAAGAGGTTGGGTTCTAGATTTTCCTAAATGTATATCATTTGAAAACAAACTAGAATCCTTTTTCCAAACACACTTTTCTAGAGACTAACATCTCTCATTCATTTTCTAGATTGGGTTAATAGTGTGTTCGGAAGATGGTTTAAAGGCTTAGGAAAGATGGGAAGAAGTGGGAAAATAAGCTCTTCAAAAATGTACTTGCTACAGTGTAAAACGAGCTCCAGATATATATAGAGAAGTTCCCAACGGCTAGTTTTGGCGGCTAGCCTCTTGGTAGTTCGGCTAGCCTCATTTCAATTTCTCTGAGGTAACGGCTAGTTTTTCTAATTCGGTCAGCTCACGGTTAGCCGACAGTAGACATAGCGGCTAGCCGTGAGGTGACCGCATGGTGACCGAATCTGTACCTCAAACACCTGTAGCGTTCTGGAAAGCTAACCGTGGGATTTCAATTACATGGAGGTTAGCCGCCAGCCCATATGGAGGTTAGCCGAAAGGTAACCGCGAAGTGACCGAACTTCCACAACAGTTGAGAAGTTTGTATTCTGGAAATGTAACCGTGAGCCTCGGTTACCTGGCGGTTAGCCGCCAGTCCATACTGCGGTTAGCCGAATGCTGACCCCAAGGTGGCCGAATCACTTTTGACAGAGAACAGCATTCTGGAAATGTAACCGTGATATTTCGGTTACCTGGCGGTTAGCCGCCAGTCCATACTGCGGTTAGCCGAATGCTGACCGCAAGGTGGCCGAATCATTTCTGACAGAGAACAGCATTCTGGAAATGTAACCGTGATATTTCGGTTACCTAGCGGTTAGCCGCTTTTTGCAAAGAGGCTAGCCGTCAGGTGACCGAAAGGTCACCGAAACCCCTATTTCTGGACAGAACATAATGGAGATAACATTAAATGAAACACTTAATATAGGCTAAGGTAAGCAAGGCTCCTAGGGTCCAGGTAGGTAATGATTTTGGGTCCAAAATACCTGAGATGATTTGCACACAAGTGGAGTCTTCTTTGACACATTCAGGTCTTCCAAAAGCTTGAACAGATCCTTGAAGTAGATCATCCTTGAACCTCTTCAAGATGTAAGGTCTTCGGGACACAATGACACGGAATTGACAAACCAAAAATAGTGCTCACAGGAATGTGACACTAACAATCTCCCCCTTTGACAATTTCGTGGCAAAACACCTATTCTATATACTCTTACAATAAATGAACCCAATAACACTCAATATTACAAGAGAACGAAAACTTTACGAGGAAATGCAATTATTACAACTCAAATAATAACTCCCCCTAAGAATGTGCTTGAATCTGAATGAATTACCTGCATAGAAATAGAAGAAACACATTCTATGGAGGGATTGCAACTCCCCCTTAATCATTAGCCAAAAATAACATGTTCAAATGAGTTAGAAGCATTCTTTGAGACAAACACACATTCTTCCATAGAATGTATCTGAAAATCTGAAATCCTGGGAATTCTCCCCCTTTTTGTCACAAATTGACAAGGGCAGGACCATGCAATAAGAAAGATAACAATGCAATAGAAAAAAAATATCAGGAAGTCACAAAAGTAGATATAAAATTCAAACATGAAGGTTCATACATCCCAAGTTAAAAGAAATTAGCACAAGTATGTTAAACACATAGAAAAGGGTAGCCACTTGTCAACACAACACCACCAAAAAGAGAACCAATTAAACAAAAGTGGTTAAAAGACCCACTAAAAACTAATCAGATGGAGGGGATGGAGAGGGAGGCATTTCGTTGAAATCATGTCCTCGACAGCCCTTGGACAAAGCCCCTAAGTATCGTAGAGTCTTTTTCAATAGTTTCTCTGTCTTGGACTGCCGTTGCTCTATAGCATCCAAACGATCTCCCACGCTCCGTGATGCACCAGAAGAAGTAGCCCCACGAACTTGCACAGGAGGCACTGATGGAGCTGGTTACTGTGGAGCTTGATCATCTGCAAGAGGCGGAACTGGCCCAGCTTCGGCGTTAGGAAGAAGATTCATCTGAATAAGGTTTGCTCTACCAAAAGGAGCATGGTATAGAGGAGTATCGGTCGGCCGAGGAACACCATAAGAACGAGCCAGCTGAGTCATAAGAAACCCAAATGGGGCAGCAGTCTTTGTAGCATTTGAGAGGTGAAACCGTACGATGGTACGACAAATCAACGAAGGAAGACATATGGGAACACCGGTAATGACTTTATGAAGGATATTGACCATATAAGAAGTTAATTCGGTCCTATTGCCTTTATGAGGATAGACATTAAATGTGAACAGATTGTGTAGGAGTCTATACTTGGGAATCAAAGAAGCTAGAGGAAGAAAATTCTTTTTACGATTCCACTCAGCATTAAATCCGCAGATACGGAGGGTAGCTTCAGCCTTTTCAGCCTCAGTGAGTGTGTCGGCAACCATAGTTAGGCCATTTTCACAAACAGGGATGTTCATAATAGAGGAAATATGATCGGGGTCAATTGTGACTACTTGATTTCTAAATGCTATATTGAAAGAGCAAGAGTCAATAGTTGAAACAGCATCAGTAATAGATGCATACATGCTGTAAACAAGAGAAGGATAAGCCTTGTCCCCCCAATCCAGAATGTTACTCCAATTGATTTGAGCAAGAATAATGGCCGTTTCATGACCTTCAATAACCGCGCGGAGGGTGCGACGCTCAACTATAATCAACCTTTTTTTTCATGTCGTTTAGCATTTGAGCATTTGGTTTGAGACTCATAGGCATAGATGTAGGAGGAAGAGAAGAAGAAGAAGGGGAACTAGAAGATGAATGTGAAGGTGAAGATGGGGGTGATGGAGGAGGTATTTCTTGACGAGACGAGGAGCCTCCAGTAGAGCGTCCTCTTTTAGAGGGACGATTTACAGCCGATTTCATTCTAGGAGGCATTGATGCGAATAGTTGGAGTGCCCACAGAAGTGAAAACAGCACACACAAGAGAAGGAGAATATGTGCAAGAGAACAAGGAAACAAGAACAGCAAATGCACAATAACAAGGAAAACAAGAAAATGCAAAATAAAAGAAAGAGAGGAATAAGAAGAAAGGACCTTGAGGAGAGAAGAAACCGAACTCCAGACACACAGCTACCATGGAGACGAAACAGATGAGAGGAGAAGAAACTAAACGAAATGAGACAAAAACCTAGTTTTTAAAAACACGGGCCCGCCACGGCGGTTAGCCGCCGAGAGGGTCCACGGCTAGCAGAAATTCCCCCCCCCCCTTTTTTATTTTTTTTTTATTTTATCGAATAACACAAACACCAAGGGATTTTCTCATATTTTCAAATTTTGAAACATCCAAGGGTTTTGTTAAAATGTCTGCTAGTTGTTTCTCTATAGATATATGCTCCAATACTATGACTCCTTCTTCAACCAATTCTCTAATGAAATGATGTCTAATGTCAATATGCTTAGTTCTAGAGTGTTGAACAGGATTTTTGGAGATATTGATAGCACTAGTGTTATCACAATACAAGTTCATGCTACATTGTTCAATACCATAGTCTGTGAGCATTTGTTTCATCCAAAGCATTTGAGTACATCCACTACCAGCTGCTATATATTCTGCTTCAGCTGTAGATAAAGAGATGGATGATTGTTTCTTGCTGTGCCAAGCAACTAAACAGTTTCCTAGATAAAAACATCCACCACTAGTAGATTTTCTATCATCTACATTTCCAGCCCAATCGGCATCTGAGTATCCAGCAATACAAGTAGATGAATCATATGGATACCATAAGCCATATCCTGAAGTTCCTGAAACATATCTAATGATTCTTTTAACTGCTTTCAAATGGATTTCTTTGGGATCAGATTGAAATCTGGCACAAGCTCCCACACTGAAAGCAATATCGGGTCTACTAGCTGTAAGATATAATAGGCTGCCTATCATGCTCCTATACAGACTGGGATCTACACTCTTACCACTCGATTCTCTAGACAATTTCAGAGTTGTGCTCATGGGAGTGTTCATGTGTTTGGCTGACTCTAATCTAAATCTTTTGGTCAATTCTTTTGCATATTTGGTTTGGGAAATAAACATTCCATCAGTCAATTGTTTAACTTGTAATCCTAAAAAGAAATTAAGTTCACCAACCATGCTCATTTCAAATTCAGATTTCATTAGATTAGCAAACTCTTCTGTGAAGTTATTGCAAGTAGATCCAAACACAATATCATCAACATAAATTTGAGCAATCAAAATAGAATCATTGGTTTTTTGAATAAAGAGAGTTTTATCCACACTTCCCCTTTCAAAATTTTGATTAATTAAAAATTGTGTAAGCCTTTCATACCAAGCTCTAGGGGCTTGTTTGAGATCATAGAGGGCCTTTTTAAGATGATATACATGATTAGGCTTCTTTGCGTCTTCAAATCCTTTAGGTTGCTCCACATAAACTTCTTCTTCCAAAAGACCATTTAGAAAAGCACTTTTGACATCCATTTGGTATAATTTAAATTTTAAAGAGCACGCAATGGCAAGTAAGATTCTAATGGACTCAAGTCTAGCAACAGGAGCAAAGGTTTCTTCAAAATCTATTCCTTCAATTTCAGAATATCCTTGGGCAACCAGCCTGGCCTTGTTTCTAACAATGGTACCATTTTCATCAAGTTTATTTTTGTAAATCCATTTAGTACCTACAACATTTTTGTCATTTGGCCTAGGCACTAGATCCCACACTTCACTTCTAGCAAACTGGTTTAGCTCTTCTTGTATAGCATTTATCCAGTTATCATCAGTAAAAGCTTCATCCACATTTTTAGGTTCAAGAGTAGAAGTAAAGCAGAGATAGCTAACAATATTTTCTAATTGTCTTCTAGTCTTGACACCAGCCAAAGGATCTCCCAGAATTTGGTCCATAGGATGATGTTTCACATTCACCAAATCACTAGAGATTGGAGCCTTGTTTAGTTTTTCAGTTTGGACATCTATCTCATCAAAATCAGAGTTTTCTTGAAATCTGAAATCATTTTGTTTGTCATCAATGACAACATTTATAGATTCTTGTATGACTCCAGTGTTTTTGTTCAGCACTCTATATGCACGACTGTTTAGAGAATAGCCAATGAAAATGCCTTCATCACTTTTTGAATCAAATTTGCTCAAGTGTTCTCTATCCTTAAGTATATAGCATTTGCTACCAAAAATTTTAAAATAGCTAATGTTGGGCCTTTTACCATGCCATAACTCATAAGCAGTTTTATCTAAGCCAGTTCTCAAGTATACCCTGTTTATAATGTGACACGCTGTGCTAACTGCTTCAGCCCATAGATCTCTAGGAACATTCTTTCCATGAAGCATAATGGTGGCCATCTCTTGTAAGACACGATTCTTTCTCTCAGCAATACCATTTTGTTGAGGAGTTTTAGGGGCAGAAAATTCATGGTGAATTCCATATTTCTCACAAAAATTTTCAAACTTAATATTTTCAAATTCACCACCATGATCACTTCTTATCCGAGAAATTGCTCTTCCCTTTTCAACTTGGATTCTTTTTACAATCTTTTTAAATTCAACATATGCATCAGATTTTTCTCTTAGAAACGCAACCCAAGTGAATCTAGAGTAATCATCTACAATAACCAGGAAGTATTTTCTGCCACCCTTGCTTTCTTTCTTAGTTGGACCAACCAAGTCCATATGAAGAAGTTCTAAGGGTCTAAAGGTTTTTAGAGACTTGGATTTTTTGTGAGAATTTCTAATTTGTTTACCTTTTTGACATTCTCCACAGATTGTTTTTGATTTCCTGCTGATTTTAGGAAGACCCTTTACATACTTGTCCAGTTTGGACAAGTCCCTAAAATTTACATGACTAAGTCTTTGGTGCCATAGTTGAGCTTCATCAAGATGAGCAATGTAACAGGCTGAACTAGATGGTTCTTTCTGGTTACCGATAACATAACAGTTTTCTTTGGTTCTAAGGCCTCTTAGAATAATCTTTCCATTTTTGGAAATCTTACAACCAAGACTACTAAAGTTAACAATATGATCTTTATCACATATTTGAGAAATGCTTAGCAAGTTATGTTTCAAACCATCAACATATAAAACATCTTCAATAACAGGCATGTTGGGAACATTCAAAGTACCCTTTCCAACTACTTTAGCAATATTTCCATCACCAAAGGTGACTGTTCCACCTTCATATTCAATTATTGTGGATAGGTATGCTCTATCCCCAGTCATGTGTCTAGAACATCCACTATTTAGGTACCACAAGGAATGATCAACTGCTTTAAGGGCTGTGTGAACCAACAAGCCTTTGTTCTTAGGAATCCAAATGTATCTTTGTGTGATAGGGGTTTTACCAAAACCTTGAGATTTAGCTTTATTATGATTTTGTTGATGAAAATGTTTCTTAGAGTAGATTTCAGTTGATTTAATAGGTTTTGTGTGATTGTGGAGTTGTAACTTTAGACGACCAATTTGTTTCATCATCTCATTTAATTGTTGAGTGACAGAGTATTTGATTGTATTGTTATGAACAGTTTTTTTTGTTTGAGAATTGACATATGTCTTAGCGGTCTGTCTTTTAATTTGTTCAACTTTGCAATCATACTTGACATGTCCTTTTCTTCCACACGAATGACATGTAATTTCAGAAATGTTTTGACTACTAGAGGAAGTTTCTCCTTTTACAAACACAGTAGAGACATTAGGATTATGTTTGTCTATTTTGTTGTATCCTAATCCAGTTTTGTCTTTATGATATTTTCCCATTTTAAAAAGTCTTTCAAATTTTTCTTCTCCATGGGTAAATGAATACTCATACTTTTCTTTGAACCATTTCAGTTGAGTGACTTCATCTCTTAAAAGTACGTTTATTTTGCTTAGAGTTTCAGCTTCTTTTTCATAACTCTTGATCTTGTTGAATTCTTCACTAGCAATATGAAATTTAGAATTACTTTTATTTAGTTCAATTGCTAAGATATTCTTTTCATTAGTTAACGTTTCAATTTTGTCTTTTAAGATTTTGTTTTTGGATTTTTGTTTGTTCAAGACTCAATTTGCAACTCTCCTCATAGAGTCTATCATATGTTACTTGTGAATCTTCATCATCTTTTTCATTATCTGAGCTGTCATATTCAGATTCAGATTCACTCTCCAAGCTCTCAACATCATTTTCTTTAGAACTTTCCATTGTCTCAAGTAATGAATCACACACAGTTTTGGCCATCAATACAGTGTAATTATCTGTCTCATCTTTGTGTGATTCATCTGAATCTGTTTCGGCTTCAGATGAGTCATCCCATGTAGCAACAAGGGTCTTTTTCTTCACTTTCCTTTCCATTGGACACTCAGTAGATATGTGTCCAAACTTTTGACAGTTATAGCATTTCACATTTCTAGATTGATACTTGGAGGAGGAGCTGACTTTGTTTTTACCTTTATCAAAAGGTTTCTCTTTCTCTTTTCTATTAAACTTTGAAGTCTTCTTCTTAAATTGTCTTAAAAATCTTTTAGTAAGCAATGCAACATCTTCAGCATCACTTTCATTCTCATTCCCTGATTCTTCTTTAGGTGGAGATGGTTGAGAGGCCTTTAAGGCTATTGATTTCTTATCTTTGGATTTGTTGGAAGCATTGTTCATCTTCATCTCAAAGGTTCTAATGTTACCCGTCAGTTCTTCTACTTTCATAGTTTCAGGGTCATTGTATTCTTCTATAGAAGTTACTTTGGGGTGAAATCTTTCAGGTAGGGACCTAAGGATTTTGCTACAAACTTTGCTTTCAGGGATTTGCTCACCAAGCGACCACATCTCATTAACGATAACCATTAGCTTTGTTCGAAACTCATCAAACATTTCATCTTCTCTCATTCTTAGAGATTCAAATTGAGAAGTTAACATCTGGAGCTTGGCTCTTTTAACAATGGTTGTTCCTTCATAATTTGTTTCCAAAAGCTCCCAAGCTTGCTTAGATGTCTTACATGTCATAATCTTTTTGTATTCTTCAGCATTCATGGCACAGGTTATGGCATTTAATGCCTTTGCATCATAGTCTCTCATAGCTTTTTGATTAGCTGTCCATTTGTCCTTTGGGAGAGGTTTGACAGTGCCATCATCAGCTGTGAAGGAAGGAAGAGTCCATCCATCCTCAACAGCATCCCATATTTCTCCACTAAGAGATTTTAGAAACACGGACATTCAGGCTTTCCAAAAGGCATAGTTAGTACCATCAAATAGTGGTGGTCTATTTACAGCACTACCTTCTGGATTAGACATTGGCACAAGAAAAGAATACATCAACTCCGGGTTGTAAAGCCTAAAGGAGTAACCTCGCTTTGATACCAATTGAAAGTTCACCTAGGGCCAATGTTCTCAACCTAGAGGGGGGGGGGGGGGGGGGGGGGGAGGGGGGGGGGGGTGAATAGGTTTATCAAATTTTAAATCCATTTTTAACATATTAATTAAGATTTAAGAGAGATCAAGTGATATGTAGACTAAGTGTGATTATCGAGCAATGTTCAATGGTAAAGAAGGCATGTAAACTAGATCAAAACACTTAGACAAACAACATAAATAAATGCACAGAGAATTATAGTGGTTCGGACCATATGTCCTACATCCACTCACAAGGTCCACACAGTCCCTTGGTTCCACTATGATAAATCAAAACTACACAAGTAATGATTCTACATCAATTTTGTTCACGAGGTTCGATCACAAAGATCTACTCCCCTTTACAATTTTTATAGTGGTTAAATCACAAAGAAATAATCCACTCTTACAATGCTCTAAATTTAATGAAGTGAGGGAGAAGAACACTTGCCTCTTTTGACAAAATCTGGAGGTTGTCACTTACCCCTTTGATGAAGTCCAGAGGATGCTCTTCGAAGCTTGTCACCGTAGCTCCAAGCTTTTATGCCTCTTGCAATGCTTCCTTGATATTGATGATGATGCTCCAATGTTGTGCTCAATCAAGGGACAAGAGGTTGGGTTCTAGATTTTCCTAAATGTATATCATTTGAAAACAAACTAGAATCCTTTTTCCAAACACACTTTTCTAGAGACTAACATCTCTCATTCATTTTCTAGATTGGGTTAATAGTGTGTTCGGAAGATGGTTTAAAGGCTTAGGAAAGATGGGAAGAAGTGGGAAAATAAGCTCTTCAAAAATGTACTTGCTACAGTGTAAAACGAGCTCCAGATATATATAGAGAAGTTCCCAACGGCTAGTTTTGGCGGCTAGCCTCTTGGTAGTTCGGCTAGCCTCATTTCAATTTCTCTGAGGTAACGGCTAGTTTTTCTAATTCGGTCAGCTCACGGTTAGCCGACAGTAGACATAGCGGCTAGCCGTGAGGTGACCGCATGGTGACCGAATCTGTACCTCAAACACCTGTAGCGTTCTGGAAAGCTAACCGTGGGATTTCAATTACATGGAGGTTAGCCGCCAGCCCATATGGAGGTTAGCCGAAAGGTAACCGCGAAGTGACCGAACTTCCACAACAGTTGAGAAGTTTGTATTCTGGAAATGTAACCGTGAGCCTCGGTTACCTGGCGGTTAGCCGCCAGTCCATACTGCGGTTAGCCGAATGCTGACCCCAAGGTGGCCGAATCACTTTTGACAGAGAACAGCATTCTGGAAATGTAACCGTGATATTTCGGTTACCTGGCGGTTAGCCGCCAGTCCATACTGCGGTTAGCCGAATGCTGACCGCAAGGTGGCCGAATCATTTCTGACAGAGAACAGCATTCTGGAAATGTAACCGTGATATTTCGGTTACCTAGCGGTTAGCCGCTTTTTGCAAAGAGGCTAGCCGTCAGGTGACCGAAAGGTCACCGAAACCCCTATTTCTGGACAGAACATAATGGAGATAACATTAAATGAAACACTTAATATAGGCTAAGGTAAGCAAGGCTCCTAGGGTCCAGGTAGGTAATGATTTTGGGTCCAAAATACCTGAGATGATTTGCACACAAGTGGAGTCTTCTTTGACACATTCAGGTCTTCCAAAAGCTTGAACAGATCCTTGAAGTAGATCATCCTTGAACCTCTTCGAGATGTAAGGTCTTCGGGACACAATGACACGGAATTGACAAACCAAAAATAGTGCTCACAGGAATGTGACACTAACACCTTCTTTGTTATTTCTCATCTCGTTTTCTTCTCAAGAGAGAGAACCCATCTACGTCGGCGATCACGCACAATCTCGGCTAGCAGCCATCAAATCCATCGAATCCAATGGTGGAGATCTTCTTCCTTCAATCTCCATTCTGCATCTTTGAGGAGTGGAAGTTCAGAGTTCACATCTATACGGTTTTTATCAAAATAAATTATGTTTTTATGAAGTTTTGTAAAACACTATTCAAATAAAGTAGGACCCATAATCAGATTGTCATTATATTTTAAGCTCATATCCTCTTTGGTTTTCTAGCAAATTCACAAAGGCCCACCCGTGCCCATATATGGATATGTTTTTCGGAGTCTTTAAGTGGGGGAGAATGTAAGGAGCCATCCCCGAACATTATTTTCTGTAACACCCCGAATTTGAGGCCCTTGGGACCCTCAGATTCCGAGGTGTGACAGTCCCACTTAACATAATTAGATTAAAAACACATAGCTAAACTAAAATTCTTTACTGATTAAAATAAATCCAACTAAACGTGATATTATAAGAAAATGTTCAATGGCCATGTTACATCACTTAGATCAAATCTAATAAAATCCCAGGTTAAAACAAAATCAAATGTCTAAGCTTCTTTAAATTTCCGGACCTCTCGCTTATACATCCTAAATTCCATGCACATCAAAACTTCCTGCACAAACTGGAAACTGGAGGGGCGTGAGTTTGGGCTTTAGTAAGTAATCAAATAACAATTAAGCATCTAGAGTAATCATTTATAACTAGAAAAATATACCCGTGCTTAGCACGGGCAATATAATCATAATATTAAAATTAATTAAAAAAAAAACTTTATGATTAGTTTCTTTAAAATTAGATGCAAAAGGTTTTAGTTTGAGAGAGAGGAAAAAAAAGTGCATAAGAATCCAATACCTAATACCATATAATTTAAAAAAAAAACATAAGCCCATAAAAATTGAAGATTAATTATCAAGAAAATGAAAAAACAAAATCAAAACAAACAAACAATATAAACTATAAATAAAATCCTATGAAATTTGAAAGACACATAGAAATAAAACATAGAAATGAAAATTCATAATCAACTCAATGACATAAGCTATTTAAAAGAATCAAACACTCATGGGAATAAAAAAACTAAAAAATAGAGCACAAAAAGGCAAAGACAAAAGAACCCACAAATTCATGAAAAACCATTATAAAAAAAAAAAACTAAAAACCCATCACAAGTGAGAAATTATAAAAAAAAAAAAGAACTACAAAATAAAATGAATTAAATTTTATTAAAAATGTGATAAATATATATATAAGTAAAGATCTATAGACAATACAATGAAAAAAGAATTTAGAAGAACCAAACCAACTTATGATAATCTAATACTCAAAAATGGAAATTTGAAGCCACAAAAGAAATAAGAAAGATCTATAAAAAGATTTCACAAAGAGAACTTAAAGAACCCAATGGAAGTGAAATAAATAATTAACTCATAATTATAAGTATTAAATTTTTTTTAAAATACAGCAGAAAAATGAGAATTCACAGAAAATCCAATGATAAAAAGTAATTTAAAAGAAAAAAAACCAAGCAGAACTCAATGGAAGTAAAATAAATAATTAACTCATAATGATAAGTATTAAAAAAAAATACAACAGAAAAATGAGAATTCACAGAAAATCAAAAAATGATTTAAAAGAAAAAAAACCCAAGGAGAACCCAATACCCATAAGTTGAAACAAAAAAGGGGCAAAAAAAGAAACTCACAATCTATGAAAACCATACAAATTCAAACTATAACAATATTGCAAAGCTATAGAAATTTTAAAATGATGATTCTTTTGTATAAATCATATCAAAATGACATAATTAAAATTACTCAAATAAAATTTGATGAGCTCAAAAGTAAATGAATTAAAAAATGTTTACCTCTCAAATTGAAATATTTAATAATTGCACCAATTGCCTCAAGATGCTCACATTTTAAAATGGGTTGAACACTGATTTAAACTAAGCATGCAGATGAGACATGGGACGGTACTAAAAAGAGACACAAAGAAACAAAATATTTATTGAAGCTGCTCTAAAAAAATTCAATGAACTTAAAAGTAAATGAATGGAAAAGATGAAAGTTCTCTTGTTGACATAAAGAAATAGAATTATATTGGAGAAAGTAGAAAAATGATGATAATAAGAATGTGGTTAATTCTTTATTTAGATGGACCAATATTATTGGAGATTCTTTTTACCATTAGTTCCGCATTTTTAGAAAAAAGTATACAATCAAATCAATAGATAAAAAAGAAACCAGACAACCCAAAACCGATAGTGGATTAAATAGAAAAGAGTGAGGATTAAATAAACTAGACAAGCCAAAAATCGGCATTTCACATTCTAATAAAAAAAGAAAATAATCATATAATCAGAGCAAACGAAAATATTGAAATTCCTTAGACTAGTGGTACTTAAACACTGGGACCCATTAACACTCAAATGCTATTGCCTTGATAAAAATAGGATAATATTGAGAGTTTCTTAATAGACAAAAGGCATGATGGAGAGTACAAATAACAAAAAAAAAAAAAAAACCCTTTATTTAGAAAACTCCAGTATTTTGTATTTTTTTTTATCAGAGAATCAATTTGACCGTGGAAATAACCCAGAATGATGTGAAAATTTGAGGTAATCCCATAAATAGCAAGGATGTTTGTGTTAATGATTATAATTTTTAGTATATGGGATCAATCTTAGTATTCCACTCCATTTACATCACTATTTATAAAAGTTAAAGCCACACACACAAAAAACAAAAAACCCATACTCTACTCTTTCTCCCTCGGCAAGCGTGCATGGTAGCACATCAGTTACATGAAAAGTTTTCCACCTCTTCTTTAGCTCTATGTTGTTGTCGCGAGTTTTTCTTTTTTCAATAAAATCATCATTTTCTTATTAATTATGAAAATTATTATTTTTGTTGATCAATTTCATATATCATATATTCATTTGAGTTTAATTTTATTGTAAAATGGATGTTATAGAAAATTAATGACTATATGGGAAATTATATAAAATAGTTATTTCAGAAGTTTGATCATCTATGCTTAAAGTACAATGCATAAGTATGAAAATAATAACAACAATATATATAGAGGACAATATTTTAAAAATATAGTTATTTTCATAAATACCTCGTAGATAAATTCCAACTCTCGCTCAATATTCCAAAGTGGGGCTGGATTCCTTCTTCATTAAAGTTTGATCATCTATGCTTAAAGTACAATGTATAAGTATGAAAATAATAACAACAGTATTCATAGGGGTCAATATTTTAAAAATATAGTTATTTTTATAAATACCTCGTAGATAAATTCTAACTCCCGGTCAATATTCCAAAGTGGGGCTGGGCTCCTTCCTCATTAACTAATTTTAAGTTTTTGTTGATAACTATTAACAAAAAGAAAGTGGTAGGGTTGCACCTTTAAAGTTCATATTGTCCTGAGTTCGAGTCTCGGCACATACCATGATTAATTTTTTCCATGTTAAATACACGGGTTAGGTTGGCCTGCCCTAATTTACCCCGACCCGACCTGTTTGGTAAGGCTAAACTAAGTTAAATTAGTAAATTGGATGAGTCAAAATCAATTGGAGGAAATTGGAAGTGATTTTAATTTGAAACCACTTTCCTTCATATATAATAATTCAAGTGATTGTCTCCATATAATTTCAATTTACTTCTTTTGAAAATAAGTATAATATAGTTTCGCAAATTAAATAATAACTTAAAAAAATGTTATCATAAAGTGGAATGTCAAAGACTAAGGTTTAAAGTCCAAGATTGTCATAAAACAAATCTGAACAAAATACACTTATAGCGAAAACATTTAAATACGCTGAGGTAAAAATCTGACGTTACATGATTGCCAAGAAACCCACTTGGCTAAAAGAGTATGGGCATAGGACCCT
This sequence comes from Persea americana, assembly GCA_029852735.1. Classification (NCBI taxonomy): domain Eukaryota; kingdom Viridiplantae; phylum Streptophyta; class Magnoliopsida; order Laurales; family Lauraceae; genus Persea; species Persea americana. The sequence continues at coordinate 6,858,829 of CM056813.1, forward strand.
AACAGGGCAATGCTAGTTTTTTTTTTTTTTTTTTTCTTTCTTTCTTCTGATATAAGCCATATCCTCACTAACCAAATACCAAAACAAAGTGTGCTTGGCAGAATTATGCCTTGACCAAGCACAAATCCAAAGTCCAAAGTTACCGACGGGAGTTTAACCCATAACTTCAGTAACAGAATTTGATCCTTTTTGTTACCACCGGGCGTAATCCTAAGAGCATCAGTAATACGTTTCCGCTGGGCGTAATCCCAAAAGCTTCAGCAACACACACAAATGGGTTAGCTGTAGACTAGTGATAACGCACAAAGGGGTCCCAATCCCAATTTCATACCAAAAAATAGAGTGCTAAATCTCCGCATGTGGGCGTCCCCAATTTGCGTTGCCCATACTTCAAGTAATGCCTCAGATGGGTCAAAGGTCAACAAAACAACGTATTTCTTTCATCAAAGAATGGATGGTTTTGGAAACACTAGCAAAATAACCAAGGTACATCCTAACAAATTCGAAGTCACATCCATAAGTGATAAGTCTCAATTGGTGACACATGCAGGGGCATTTTCTGGCAATAGTTCAAATTTGAAAACGGGTTTAATGCAAAAATACATATACTAGCGCAAATATCAGACTCAAAATTATTAATGAATATAAATCAATTGAGGAATCATATAAAATAATCAGAGAAACCAAGAAAATCACAGTAGAATGACAACCATTTAAAATCAAAGCATGGTTTGGCCAATATGTAAAAACAAATCAAATCAAATCAAATTACAAACAATACAAAGCATGATTAAATGAATTTGACCACTCACCTGATGTGGCACAAAAACATGCAAAAGAGTGGTGATGATCTCAAGGCCTACTTCTCTAATCCAAACCTCTTGATGATATTGTGTGGATCTCTGTGTGGTGATGATTTCGCGAATAACTAGCAATGGATGGTTATGTGGCTAGTGCATGAGCCATTGGGGTTGGGTCAATGTGAGATATTGTTTAGCACAGTTTGGGGTCGGGTCCAAATTAGTAGGTCATTGCAGTGGTTCGGTGGGTTTAGGTGATGTTCCTAAACTAACAGGGCCTAAATGCAATTTTTAAAACTCAAAACCAAGCCAAAACCCAATAAACAGAGTAACTAATGATGTGTTGGGGTACTGGAAGGAAAGCTTGAAAAGGCCTGAGAGGGTGTTGGTCTTGAAGTATGAGGACTTGAAAGGAGATCTTTCCTCTCATTTGTAGAGAATATAGGAAAGCTTTGTAGCTTCGAGAGTTTGAGCAGTTTGGAGGTGAACAAGATGGGAACATCACACAGAGTAACTAATGATGTGTTCTTCAGGAAGGGTGAGGTGTGGGATAGGGTGAATTATCTGAGTCCTTTGATGATGGGTGCATATGTTTAACTTAAGCCCTACGGGCATTTTCGGGATTTTGAGAAAAAATAGGGAAGAAACTGACGGAAGATCATTAAATTCACTGATGTCCTCAATTGAAATGATTTTGGAAAACTTAAGGCTTGTTTTGAAATCACATTCTAATTTTATACTGTTGAAATCTGTAAAAAACTTAAATCCTATTTCAAGATTTTCCCTTTTTAAAACTCATAACCAAGCCAAAACCCAATGAACAGAACTCTCCTTGAACCAGACGGTCCTCCGGAACACCGTAATGCACGCCTAAAATTATTGTTATATTGGAAAGTGGTCCCATATGTTAATAGAAACACTAAATAATAATCCATTAGGGTTTTTCCTGAATTTAATAAAATGGGAGGGCTGGTTGGTAAATCTGGAAAGTGTCACATGACCTGTCTGGAGTGAGAATGGCTTCTCCCAATCCACCCGTCATGCACAGAGGCTAGGTTTCACGCCCTTTGGTCTTCTGTTAATTTAATTTGATTCATTATGAATAGAAAGATATGGATTCCACACCTTCTGATTCAGGAAATTGATGACTTTGATATCAGTTTCTTTGATCAATGGAGAATGGAAGATTGCATGTAAAGAGCAGTTGGAATCTAAAATAAAGGCAGGAGATTTGAATGCATCAGTGGAGCATTTTATGATTAACTGAGTTGGTTAGGCATATTTTATGATGGCTAGCACGGTAGATTTGTTGTTGTGGGACTTTTCTTTAATAGGTCATTGGTTACTGCCAAAGATTCGATAGACTTTTATGATGAGCTACCCTTCAGGATTAAGAAAAAGCCATTGATCAGATAATTGTATTTACCATATGCCCAATTGCCTATCCATTTATGGGAGTTAGGGTATACCACCTATTTCTCTTAAAGCCTATGCCAGAGGCATGCCAGTTTGTTTGTGTTCTATTATGACTGTATCATTATTGGCTCTGTTTAGTTCACAAGTGCAGTTTGATGTATTTTCAGTTTCGATGTTCCTTGTTGCTTGGATGTGTGTATTTTTTTTAACTTTCGATATATTTAATATGTGTGAATTTTTTTTATTATGCAATGTTATAGTTAATTATTTTGTTATATTGGGTTGCAATTGACTGTTTGGTTGAATCTGTTTTGATATATTTTGTCCCATTTTGCTCGTGACTTATGGTTAGTGAAATTTTTATCAAGAATCAAAACTAGGATGATGGGACATGATTTCTTCAAAAAGAGAGTGAGATTATTAGTACTATATTCATTGTTTATCTTCTTACTCTTTGGAGATGAACATAGTTTAGGGTTTAGGACTATTTTAGCAGAGGATTTCCTTATCAATTTGATCTCTAGGTGCTTTCTTTCTCAAGATGTTTGATCTACTTTCGAAGGTAAGTACTTAGAGGAAAAGGAAGAGAAGCTTGTACTTAGAAGAAAAGGAAGAGAAATTCCTTCTATAGTATCATCGACCTGTATATTTTGACCTGGCTTGGCCATTGATTTTAGTCTGCTTGGATTCAACAGATAATGGCTCTGCCACATTCATCTTGAGTTGAATAAGGTGCACAATGTTTTGTGCAGATGAAGACATGCAGAGTTGAGCTTTTTGAAATTTTTTTCCTACTTGAATTCATGATTCTCTGATTCTTGATGTTGAAATTCTTTACTTGAATATTCATGGGAACTGTAATAATTTTCCTATGATCAAAGATATACATCTATTTGAATATTGCATGGAATCAACTTGGGAAACAAAGGACTGGGTATATTGCCATAGTCCCATAAACTAATCTAGGTTATTTATGGGGACACTCATTTCTCATGAAATTCTGCTCAGAATATGAAATCTTGTTAAGTTAAAGAAGATCCACTCCCCTTTTCTTGTTTTTGTTGTGTGGGTCTTCGTTGGAGGAGATTTTCGATTTGAAGGGTGGGTGGTGATGAAAGTATGTCTGTGGTGCTAGTTTCTTGGATTGGTGGATAAAAATAGTTTATTTTATTTTGTTTCATCTTCAAAAGATAAGACATACAACATGCTATATGTTTTCCTTACTGAAAAAATCCATAGATGGCAGTTTTAATTTTGACAATTTGTTGTCTTATTTGTTTTAATTTTTTGGTAATTCTCTTACTCAATTGTTCTTATATCTAAGAAGGAAAGTATTCATTTTTTAAATGAACTCCTAAATGCATAGAGCCATAATGTACCAAAATGACAACTTTGTATATATTTTGTAGTAAAATGACATCAAGTGAGAAGAGTTTCACTGAAATGAAGCTCTTTTTGATACAGATACTCACTGGTTACCATGCCAGAGTTAGAGATACTAAGCATGAAACTCTTACCTATTACATTGTGATTGCATCAGTATAACTTCCATATCACTGTGGATACATTACATACTCATATTAACTGTTAGAATAGTGATTCAGGTTTGTGATCTTGTATTAATTATCTAAATTTTTGCATTGACAGATTTCTTATGATGACTCAATTTGTTTTGCTTCAAGTTCACTTTTATTTTTTAATTTTTTAGGCTAGGAGTTTAAGTGCTTCCATTTGTGAGATTATACAGAGAAAGAAAAGAAGATTTGCTTCTCTCTATAGTGCAAATCCTTACTTTGGTAGCTTTTCACCAAGTCTGTTTCTCGATTTTATTAATGTTTAGTCAAATGTACTCTGTTATCTGAATTACACTTTTTAAGCAATAGCAGTTCTGTTAGTTTAGCATTCATCAACATTTGTATGAAGAAAAACATGCATTAGATCCTTTTCTTTTGCTTGTTTTGGGTCCTTTGATTTTTTGTATTGCTAAATGAGAATGGAGTTGAGATTCAAGATAAGAAACTTGCTCTTTTGATCTTAAACAGCAAGAAAATAAGGCCAATGGATAATACAACCAAGGAACCTCAAGTTTTCACTCAAACAACTTGATTTGCAAAGAGATACATGGCTGAATTATAGACTCCATTTCTAATCCGAAATCAAACATCATTTAATCCGTTACACTTCCCTAAGCAACAACTTAATAACTAAGATACATAAATAACCCAAATGACATAGAGAAAACCCAAGGGATACATGGGAAACTCAAAAGACACTACAAGAAACAATGCATCTACATACAACAATATACCATAATAAATATTTGCTTGGGTTCATTGAATGCTAGAGTTCATAGAATCTAGCTTACTTCATCCAGCTTTCCCATAATCACTTCCAGAGCAATCACACCAAAGCTCACTTTTCAGTTGCTTTTATTGTGTAAGCAAGCTCTGCTGAGAAAAAAAAAATCGACAACTCATATATTTGAAAGGACTTAAATGGTTGGTACATTCTTACATAGAAAATCATCTATAGTTTCCAGGGGCATGCATGGATATGATGGATATCAAGGTGCTAGTCCGTGGGGCACCACTTGATCATTTTGACCATTGGATTGTACATTGTTGGATCGACCCTACAACTCGTTTTGGATAGTTAAAACTTGTCGGCCGTTGATCAAAGGGGTTAGAATGATCATTTGAGCCTCTTTCACCACACATAGGTAGGTAGGGGGAGATCCCCCAATTCCCAACACAGGATAGGAGGGCAATGTGGTTTTTAAGAGGGGAACAAAATACCATAAGTAAATACAAAAGTTGCATGTTAGAAACACTATATTGCTAGATGCATAGGATTAAAAAGTTAATTTGTTGATTCAATTAAAAGTTACATTTAGTTGCCTTTTATTTTGGTAGTTATTCAGTCACTGTGAATTAAAAAGAAGGCTGAAACAATGATTTCTATAATTTTTATTTTTCATAAGTTATTTTTATAATATTTTCATGGTTCAGGTAAATCTCTTTCATCTTAGACTTAAATAATCTTCTCATAAGTTAACTTACAACTTGAATTGCCTAGGCTTTAGGATGAAAAAGAAAACAAAATTTAATTGCTTAAAGAGATTCTAGCATACAGATGGGAAAAGCTAAGGTGTTGTATTAAATAATTCAATACTTGTTATGGCAATGGAATTATTGATCAGTACAGCCAATCTCACGATGATTAAGAGGTAAGTCATCTCCCTTTTTACAAGGACGATCATAAATCGACCTTCAGTTGTTGCCCTTCTGGCATACGGACGAGAGAAGCTAAGGTGTTGTATTAAGTTGTATTAAATAATTCAATTGTTATGGCAATTGAATTATTAATCAGTAGAGCCAATCTGACAATGGTTAAGTGGTAAGGCATATCCCTTCTCACAAGCACGATCATAAATCGATTCTCGATTGTTGTCCTGTTAGTTAGGGATTTATGCAGTGTGTGCAATATGATCAGGATGGTGTTTTGGGTCTTCTCCACACCCAAAAACCTTACCCACCTTTGCTGCCATATTAATCAAAGTTAATTGGTTGTTTAGGAGACCATGTGAACAGCTAGTAGGTGGGTGAATTTTTTCCATTATCTGATCAGTCATGGGAAAATATCATGTGTCCAAATCATTAGCCCCAAAATGATTGGATTGGGTGAATCTTCATGAGTATCCATGTGGTCTCATAGTCCTCCAACTAGACTTAGACAGGAATAAACATGACCTAGTAAACATTAAAATTAGAGTTTTTCCATATACCCTAGTAAGGTTTACCGGATTTATAAGTAGGCCCCTGTGATTTTAGTATTTAGTTATAAATCACTATGTTTTCATTTTAATACCTTCCATGTCTCCTAAATATGAGAGATTTGAAGGGCCATTGGACCGCAAAGAAAGAGCTTCTTTGTTGTATCTGGACTCGTCGGCTTTAAAATACAAGAGAATAATGTGGTATCAAAAGGAAAACTTTTGCAAAAGATAAAAAAAAAGACAATTTAAAAAAACTTAAAATGAAAATGTAAATAAATACTTAGATATTCAAGTCTTAGACTTAATCATATCCAAATAATCTTTCTTTTATGTATTCAGTGTGATTTACACCTAACCAATTGAAATTGTCCATTTGGATTGAACTAGTGAGCAGTATGGATTATGAATGCAGTTTAGGATTTATGGGTCGTATGGATTGAATATGTGAGATGCATGGATTGCTAGTTCTTGATCTGACTTATTTTTATCTAAAGCTTGTAACTTTCATCTCCTGTATCATCAACTTAATTATAATTGATTTACAGTAATAATCTATTTTTATCAACTTAATATTAAATAATGGTATAGTTTCTGGTTGGGATAACCCTATATAAATCCATTTTTATCAATATGAAGCTCATTCATGAAATCTAAACTGATCATAATGACCTTTAACTTCCATAGCCAAAATTTTTCTTATCGGCACCTTTACCGCCCTGCATTAGAAATGCCCGAACCATCTCAAAAGGTGTGAATTTGGATTGAGTTTTAAAATGCCAAAGAGCAGTTATTCCAACCCACATTGGCTTATTGAAGTTGGTCACAAGTCATTTATGAGCCGTACTTTATTCTGTGTAAGTAATTGCATCTTATGTTCTATTTGTATGATGAATGACTATATGATCAAAGAAATTATCCCAAACAGCCTTAAAAACCAATATCTCATTTCAACAAATGTTGTCATTCAAAAGAAAAACGAATACCCATCTATTGTCAGGATTATGCATCCAGTGCACCAAAAAAGAAAAAAAATGAATAAAACATAAATTTTTTTTACTAAGGTTTGCAAAGGGATAAGTTAGGCCTGTCGTCTGATTGATCGTGTGTGAACGATGTAGTTTAAATTAACCAAATAGAAGGAGTGGAATAACATATTTTAGATGTAATAGATTTGATGCAAGTCCTAATTGATTAGAATAAAAATATTCTTTGGGAGTTAATGCAAGTGGTAATTTTAGTTTCAACAGTTTTGATTTTGAAAATAGGCCTACTATCTCGACAGGCGGTATCCTTACTTCTACCTAGTAAGCAATCTCTTTTAAATTTGGTTTTTCAAACCTGATTCAGATGTTTTGGAGTTTGTGAGTACGCACAAGTCTTGAAACATTGGTGTCTTACCATATGAATGATGCTGATCATTCGTGACATGGGACCCAGTTTTAGTAGAGTTTCCCTTTTGAGCATGCAATTGGAGACGGTTTCGTCATTATCAAGGAAAAAAATGTTAATGGTGTTTATACATTTTGGTCCTGATGGTCAGAAACCCTAAGTTCTACTGTGGATTTAAATAGTCCCAATTTCTTATTTTGGTTTCATAACTAATCAGATATGATGTTTTGCAAAAAGCAAAGAAAAAAAAATTCACCAATCAAAGTAATGAGAATATCCTAGTGTAGAAGTACATACTTTAGTCATGTAGTCATGTGTATCTATCAATGGATTCCCTTCTTGGTTATCTGCAGGGATAAAATATCACCATGTTAAGCATCAAAATCTAAAAAAAAAGGTCAAATACCTCTTTCTCATGTTGCTTTACTTTCCATGTGGGGGAGTATTTTATTGCAAAAGAAATTCGCATTCATAATAGGCTTGTAGAAGAAAGGAAGATGGAATTAAGAAAAACAATATACTAACACAAATATGTCCTAATATATGCTATCCTATTAAAACTTAGAGCAATAACTTACATAGGTTTTCCTCCATCGAATTATATCTTGAGATCCATTAACTGGCAAAAGCGAATTGTGTGATGAGGTTCAAGAAGAAGGTCTCTGGGGGTAGATAGCTTTTGGGATACATGATACATGGTCGGTCGAGATTGTGGATCGGAGCATAAGCATGCAAGTGCTATAGCCACTGTCAAAACCACTTCCTTCATTTCCCGATCAGTGGGCGGAGGGAGGCGTTGGTCAAATATATCCTTCAATAATATACCTTTTGCCTCCGTTGTTGATAAGGATGATAGGAGATCACCAGGATGCTCTCCCATAATCACCTCCAGAGCCAGCACACCAAAGCTGTATACGTCGCATTTTTCAGTTACTCTCATTGTGTAAGCAAGCTCTGCAAAGAGAAAAAAAGTTACTTTAATTTTCATATCATGAACTCGAGTGGGAGTTGGTGGAGTGCCATGAGGTGTGAGTTTGCTCTCATGTCTTGTGTTTGAAACAACACCAAATTTGTCCTGTGTGTATTCGTGCGGGTTTAGCGGGCGCCACTCGAATAATTAGTCATGATGGGTCAAACTCTCAAACACCTCAGGGACACACACGTATATATTATGAACTCACATACATTTAAGAGGTGTCTACCATAATTGTTAATAATTTCAAAGCTAGCCTAGGAATTAGAAAGGAAAAAATATTGACATTAAGAAACAAAAGATAACTAAATCTGATTCATTTTCGCCTGATTTGGATGGGGAAAATCTATTCTTTTTAAAGATTTATGTTCTCATATTTGGTTTTTCAGAAGAGATAAGGTAATTCTACTGTGAAGTGCGCGCATTAAAAAAAAGGAGAAAAAGTTTTCTGCTTAAATGGGAAAGAGAAAACTCCCATAGTGTAATTGGGATTTTATTACTATGAAGACATTTAGTCATGTAATAGTTATTTGTTTGTTTCAAAGAAATGTTTCAAACTAGTTTCTTTCCCATTAAACTTTATACATTGAAATCCCATCGGTTGGGTACTAAAAGCTGGTGAATTCCAAAAGTGGGTTTATATCTCCTCATTTCTCCACCCAGTGCCGTCACCTTTTTGGCTTTTTATGAGGAATAAAAAATATAAATTTCAGCAAGAGTTTGACCTATGGCATCTCAATTAATGCTCAAGCATATGGTAGGATTCAGTCAAAGGATGGATCAGGTCTTTTAGAAATGAACCAATGTGGTTGAGTGAAATCCGCATGTGATATTGCATATGTTACAATCTACGAAGGCTGGAAAATCTCCAACATCTATAGTCTTTTGTTTCACTCCAACCAAGGGGTTAGAACCCAAGAGGAAGCCCACACTGTGGGAGCAATACCTAGGGAAGAGCAACTCCTTGCTCTCAAAACTTCTATAGTAGGAAGTGAATATATAGATACATTGGAAAACGCTCATCCAAATGAAATGATATTTGAGAACAAAAAATAAATAGTCTATCATGGTATTTAAGATTGACATAAACCTCTTTTGGTTTAGAGAAAATAATCTTCTCACAAGGATATTTACGAATTGCGTCAGTTGTAGAAGAGAACCTAATGTGTCGATCATATGCTTTTTTGTTGGACCAAACGGCCATTCTTTGAACCATTAGAACTTCTTGCCATAACATGAAGTATATGCATGTGCGTGCAGTCACATCCATCAAACCACGGTGCACTTTTAAAATCTATATCAAAAATCTTGGTCCACTTCCAAAAATCCAATAAAAATCGTGGGGCCACGCTCAAAATCCACATGAAAGCCCTTGGTTTTCTCCAAAACCAAACTACCTATTAGGGTCCACTACCTATTAGGGTCCGCAACTCTCAAACAAAAATCCCAGATTCGCCGCTGCTGATTGTGAATTTTGTAGGATGAGTTTTTGGGTTATCTCCGCCCAAAAACCCTCCCATTTCCACCTTTAGCTTCATGGGTGACCTTTTACCATTATAGAATTAGTCATGGGCTGTGAGATGGGATGGGTCATGCATAAAATGTGAATGGATGGTTTATCGTTCCTGTGTCCAAATCATTGATGTCGTGGTTCCAAAGACATCCCACCAATCCAATGTAAGTGGGCACATGAAATTGTTCTAATGGTATCTTAAGTAGCAATGACTCCAGATCTTCATCTGTAAGCAGCATAGGAAAATTTACATTGTAGGAACTTGGCATGTAGGTTTATTTACATTGTGGGAAAATCTTCTCTGCACATGTGACGAACGCCACCAATGTGCAGTGAATTATTTTTCTTAGGGATCAACATTGACAATATTTTATTGGCAGAAATGAAATAACAAGATATCTTATCGACCATTAATCAATAGATCCTACCAGATGTCTTAAGATATCTTATATACTATTAGTCAATAGATCCTACCTAAGTGTCACACTAAACTTCTTTGTTTTGTGTACCAGAATTTTTTTATTTTTATTAATAGTTAAAAATGAAGAATAAAAAATAAATATCCAAAAATGATCGTCAAATAACTCCCTAGCTTTAGTGGAAATTAAATTAAAGAAAGATGAGAAATTGAATACCCTGCCATCATTCAAATCTTATGAAGGTTAAGGTCCCATCTACATCATTACCTTTTATATCCATCACCCCCACCTCATATACTTCATCCCTCACCACTTTGATTAATCTTTCGAAACTCATTGAACCATTAATTCCTAATTCCTATGTATTCAATGCAATAAAAAAAGACACTAGTGTAGTAAATTTCTTATTGAGCTTATTGTGCTGGACCAAACTCTATGACAGAAAAAAAAAATTCAGAAAAATTTAAAACAGGGCTCATGTTTTTGAGAGTTTTCAAAACAGGACAGAAAGAATATGGGTTTTCAAAATAGGACATCCATCCAAAAAATTCAGCTGTTCCGGTGAAGTTGAAGTTTACTTAGCATCTGAGAGAAGATGTAACTTTTATTGGGTAGGGACACATCCGTGTGGGCCCAGAGACAGTTGCAGGCATGGCGTTCCTTGTGGCCAGAAACATGGAATCGATTTAGAAAATGTGTAGAACTCATATGATGATTATAAAAAAATGAAAGGGTGTATGGATGGTTGAGGATTTGCCTGGAAAGGGCATTTTTGGAAGTTTCAAATATCTTGTTTTGAAAACTTTTTTGGGATTTTTTTCCTAATTTGAAACTTTAAAAAAAATGAGCCATATGTTGAAAATTTTCCTAAAAATTATGCAACTTTCTAAATATTCTCGTTCGTGGCCACGAAGCATTTTCAATGAAAAAAAGTAAAATTGGACAACTAGGAGCTTCACGCGAGGACTTTAGGAAGAAAAACAACTAAAATGTTGTCATTAATCTACACGGAGTCATCGATTTACGTAAGGCCTTAGAGGGTAGTGCTTCACAATGTGCTATCTAGATCAACCATTGGATAGCAATGACAAAAGTTAGAACTTTGTAAATTGTAAAAAAAGTTTGCACCTAAATTCAATGGTGCATGTCATTTAGATTGGGTGAAACTTCACTTACCTATATCAAAGATGCCTACACATTCCACTATTCCCTCACCATGAAAGGCCTCTAGAGGGTCTACTTTACTTTGTCCGTAGAAAACTCTTCATGAACAAGGTTAAGGGTGATTTGGACTAGTTTATTCTATATATAATATATATATATATATATATATGTATATTTTAGCATTTGGAAACTCGTTTTAAATTCAATGATACAAACAATACAACATAGTTAAATAAAAAAAAATAATGGAAAATAGAATGAATAAAACATATCAAGAATTACCTGGAGCGACATATCCGCAAGTGCCTGCAAGTGTCGACCAATTGGATGAATCAGGCTTTAGAAGTCTAGCAGTGCCGAAGTCAGAGATGCAAGCCTCAAACTCCACGTCCAACAAAATGTTGTTGCTTGACAAGTCACGATGAACGATTGGAGGATTGCAATCATGGTGCATGTACGAAAGAGCATGGGCCACACGTTGAACAACATTAGCCCTTTTAATCCAATCAAAATTAAGAACTCCTCCAGCTTTTAGGACTTTAGCTAAACTTCCTCTTTCTATATACTCATACACAAGGAAAGAACATCTTGGATGGGAGCAAAATCCATATAGCTTGACAATGTTGCGATGACGAATTTCTGTTAATGCTTGTATCTCATTTCTGAAGCTTCTTTGGTCAATCTGCTCATCATCTTCTTGTGGATGGAGTTTTTTAAGGGCCACTACCTGACCTGTAGGTAAATTTGCTTTATAAACTTTCCCATATCCTCCTTCTCCAATGAAATACTTATCATCAAAGTCCTCCGTTGCTTCAATGATGTCTTCATATATGATTCTCCCATCATAGTTCCATACTGAATAGATATCTGGATTGTGTCCTTCTTGAACGCCCTTCTTCTCTACCTTAAGTTTTTTCTGGTAAAGGAAAAAATATGTGGTGGCCAATGTAAAAAGTAGGAACAAAACCCCCATGAGAGGGAGAATGATGACGTTTGCACCTTTGTGAACCTTCTCTTTATTACCACGACTAATCAGAGAGAAATTGCAAGGTCGTAAACCTTGTACTTTACCACACAAGTTTTTATTTGGGAGAAATGCTTCTAATGGGGCTTGCCAAAATGCTTTGTTATTAGGTAGAGGACCCTCCAAATGGTTATTTGATACGTCAACAGATGACAGACTGAGCATCTCCTCGAAAGAAGATGGAATAGAACCTGAGAGATTATTATGAGAAAGATTTAACATTTCCAACTTCTTCAACTTGCCGAATTGAAATGGTATTTCTCCCTTGAGAAAATTTTGACTCAAATCAAGTACCATCTGAAGGTTCTCAAGATTGCCAATTTGAAATGGAATGCTTCCATTCAAATTATTCCCATTTAATTTTAAAGATTGCAATTTGGTGCATTTCTCTATCTGTTTTGGAATGGGTCCAAAGAAGTCATTCACTGATAGATCAAGAAGCTCGAGGTTAGACAGTTGTCCCAATTCTTCTGGTACTAAACCTGAAAGTTTGTTGTCATTTAAACTCAAATTGTATAACATTGTTAACTTCCCCAACTCTTTGGGAATTTCTCCCTCTAGGTAGTTTGAAGAAATATCTAGCAAACTGAGCTGAGATAGTTGCCCAACCTGAGGTGGAATCTTCCCTGTAATATTATTTGAGGAAAACTTCAGGGATGTCAAGTTTAAGCATTCTCCCCAAGTTGATGAAAGCTCTCCATTTAATCTGTTGTAACTCATTTCAATGTATTTTAGGTTGGGGTATACACCAAAGACTTCAGATATATTTCCACTGAGTTGATTTCTTTGAAGCCGAACTCGCTGTAAGGTCCTACAATTTTTCAGGCTTCGAGGAATTGGACCACGAAAATTGTTGTTGCCTGCTGTGAAGATTGTAAGAGAGCCACCTTGGCATATTTGAGGTAAATAACCCGAAAAGCCATTGGAAGTCAAGTCAAGCACCCGTAACTGTGTTAAGTTTGCAATTTCTTCGGGTAAGGAACCGGACAATTGATTTTTTAATAAATTGAGTCCTGCTAGTTTGGTCAAGTTTCCCAAGGTGGGAGGAATAAATCCGGTGAGATTATTTTCGCTGAGGTCCAATGAAACCAAGCTTCTCATGTTTCCAATTTTTAAAGGAATTGTGCTAGAGATTTGATTTTTGTAAAGATACAAAACAGTTAGTTGGGTCAAGTTTCCCAAGGTGGGAGGAATAAATCCAGTGAGATTGTTTTCGTAGAGAGGTAGTTCAACAAGGCTTCTCATGTTTCCAATTTCTAGAGGAATTGTGCCAGAGATTTGATTTTGTTGAATCCACAATCGAGTAAGTTTGGTCAAGTTTCCTAAGGTGGAAGGGATGTGTCCAATGAGATTGTTTGCGTTCAGCAACAATGAAATTAAGCTTTTCAGGTTTCCAATTTCAAGAGGGATTGATCCACCTATGTTGTTACTGTACAAGGACAGGAGTGTGAGGTTGGTGAGCAGTCCTATTTCAGAGGGAATTTGACCACTGAGCTGATTGCCATCAAGTTGAAGATGAGAAAGACTAGTCCAATTGACAAAGAGAAGATGAGATATTTCACCACCTAATTTGTTGTCAGAGATGTTGAGGACGGAAACACGAGTGAGATTAGTGAGTGAGAGTGGCAGGGCACCTGAAAGTTGATTCATAGAGAGATCAAGAAAGACGAGGTGAGAAGAAGCACCGATCTGGCTAGGAATGTTTCCAGAAAGAGCATTGATGCTAAGGTCAAGACGGACAAGATTTGGCAAGGAAGAGAAACTGAGAGGATCAAGCTTACCTTGCAGACTACAATTGCTTAGGTTTATTTCTTTCACCTTTCCATCATCATTGCATGTAATTCCGGTCCAGTTGCAGGGAGAGCCATTGGCAGTGGAGAGAGACCATGAGTGGAGGAGCGCTTCGCTTTGAAGGAGACTGCCTTTCCATTTGAGGAGAGCTTTGGATTCATCTTGCAACTCATATTTCATTGCTGCAACATTGCATTTGCCAGACAAGGAATTGAACAACATGAGGACAAGCAGGGAAATGAGAAGAGAGAATATTGTTGATCTCTCGGAGGCCATGTTGGTTGGGAGTTGGGGGTATGTGTAATAAGTGTGGGTTGTCTTGTTGGAGAAATGGGTTGTGGTTTATAATGATCAAAGATGGAAGAGGCCAGCGGGGGTTTAGTTTAGTTTTGTCTCCACTCGGACGTTATGTTAATCTTCCCCATCGACATCCACATTGGTATTATGGTATCTCTGAAAAGTCAACAAGTAAAGAGACTTTGGATTTTTGTTTCACCACGTGCTTCGATCGACTTGTCAGAGGAAAGAGATAGAGCAAGTGGATGTGAAGGTAGTTGTATTATTAAAAGAGCTACGTTTTCATGGTCATGGGTTAGACTCACCATCAACACAGCTAGCAAAGCCCAATCATCTCTCGGCAATTATGAAGTCTTTTGAGCATTTTTGGACATTACTCACTGTAAGATGATAGTGTACAGTGAATACAGAAGCAGGTAATTAATGATTCTCAATTGTTGCCTCTTATCTCAAATTTTGGTAAATTGAACAAGGCCCTTTTCTTTTTATTTATTTTTATTAATTTTTCGAGATCTAATCTAAAAATCATTCTGTTTTATGGTAGGCTCATTGGTGAAAATTTTATATATTTTGAAAGTACAAATCTTATAGAAAAAAATCATTTTGAGTGGTTTAAATTTTTTTATTAAATGATTTTTTAGGACAGGCTTCCGTGTAAAAGACGATCATAGAATCCGACAATCCCATCTCTTTCTACCTATCTGTGCAGGTGGGGCCCAAGTGCAAAAATGTGAAAATGGCCATTGAACTCATGAGTTGGGCATACCTTTTGAAAACCCAAAGTGTCCGTTTGAATGTTCAAATGGCACGCCATGCAGTACTTATCACCTCCATTGAGACTCTGGCAATGCATTGGAAAGCCATTTCTTATGGGTCTTGATATATTGGTCCTCATTAAATTTGATTTTTTTCATTTCATGACCAAAGTTTAGATAATGTCGACTCTGGTCAATAATTTTTGCCCAATGTCCCTTGATATCACGGGATAGTCCTATGATATAATATGATATAATGGGATTTATCAGTTTCGATATCATACACTTTGTGCAACCAGCTGGAGAATTCATTTTTTATATAACACAAAAAACTGTATTTGGTGAAAAGTAAATTCTCATGATATCATGTGATTTATCAGTTTCCGTGACATATACTGTTCGCATGGTATTAGTGAATCCCGGGCAAAAAAGTTGAAAAAAAATGTCGACTATAGTCAAGCGACTTTTGTGACATTATTTGAATTGTGGTCTAAAAATTAGGAAAATCGGGTGTACAAGAACTAATATGTAAAAAACCCTTTTTGTTAATTTATTTTTTCCCTAAGAACCAATTTAAAAATCATTTTCTTTTATATGGTTGGGATAGTGGATTCTTCTTATCTTACCTCAAAAGCACCTCTGGCTCCACAGCCAACTGCTCTGTCACTTTCCTTTCTATTTCGCAAGACTTGAGAACTCTGTCCTTATTTGAGAAGACTTGATAAGTCCTTTTCCTTTGCTTAAGAACACTTTAGAGTTCTTTGTCCAGGAAACCAGAAGGGTGGAAAGATTTGCATTTTTTATCAGCCCCCCACCCGGCTAATGGCCGGGCCGGAATGCCAGGGAAGACTGGAAGAGTCGAATTGTAGAATAGCATCACATCAAGGCAGAGTCTTATGTCATGCGAGAATTCCACGAAGGAAGAAAAAATCGTCACTTATTTTTGGCACGACAAGATTTTTTTAGATGTTTGCATGATACATTTTCTTATGAAAAGGAAGTTTTGAACTTTCACATTTTCATATGAGAAGGAAGTTTTGGACTTTTGTTTTTGTGATATAGAGAAAATCAGAATTCTGTGGAGATATAGTGTTATATGATTCAGATTTACGTTAAAAAATAAAATAAAATGCAGGGCACAAGATATCTTGCTACACAAACATGTCCCAGAATGTTTTAATTGTTGTTTTGTTTTTTCACTTCCATTGGAGTCAATAAAATGTGCTTCTCTATATTCTCAATGTCTTGTCAAAACCCTACAATCGTTTAGGGCTATTTATTGGCTAAATGAGTTTTATCTTTAAAATTATTTAAGGGGTGAGGAAGTAAAACATTGGCCTATCGAAAAATGTCCCAAAATGTTTTAGCCGTTGTTTTTTGGATAGAGTTTTAAAATGCAATATGAATTTTCATCTCCCTTTCTATCAGTTTGGTCGTTATGTCTTGATATTCCCCCTCGACATTGGTAATGAAATCTCTGAAAAGTCTCCGAGTCATTGTTGGTGGTGTGGACGTTGGATTTTTGTGTCACCACATGCTTCGACTTGTAAGAGGAAAGAGATGGTGCAGTGGATGTGGAGCCTCTGCCATTTTCATGGTGGTTTAAACTCACCGTCAACACAGCTAGCAAGGCCCATTCATCTTTCTGTAATTATGAAGTCTTTTGAGCATTTTTGGACATTCCTCGTTGCAAGATGATAGTGTATGGTGAATACAGACGCACTCGTTTCTCCATAGCCAACTGCTCTATCACTTTCCATTTCGCAAGACTTGAGAAGTCTTCTTCCTTATTTTAGAAGAATTGAGAAGTCTTTGTACTCTACTTGAGAAGACTCAGAAGTCTTTGTCCAGAAGTCCTTGTACTTTACTTGAGAAGACGGTGGAAAGACTTGCACTTCTCAGTCCCCATGACTGACGGCCGGGAAGCCCAGAGAAGAGAAGAAGAGTCAAGGCAGAGTTTAATGGCATGCAAGAATTCCACAGAGGAAGAAAAAATCGTCACTGATTTTTGGAACGGCAAGATTTTTTTTTTTTTTAGGTGTTTGCGTGACACATTTTCATATGAAAACGAAGTTGTTTTTAGGACTTTAGTTTTTGTGATGCAGAGAAAATCAAAATTCGATGGAGATATACCCTTAGATGACTCAGATTTCATGTTCAAGCAAAAAAATAAAATTTGCAGGGCACAACTAGTCCCTATTCTCACTGTCTAATATTCTACTTGTCAATACCCTACAATCATAAAAGATTAAAAAAAAAAAAAAATGGAGAATCAATTTATGTAATATTAGCTGCCCCCAACATGGGTTTAAGTAAAATTATTGCCAGATGCAATATCGACCCAGCAATTTACATTAGTACTGGCCTGTACTCACAATATGAATTAATTTATCGTTAATATTTGTGTAAGAGGTAATATAAGATTTGTTCTTCTCAGAGAAATATAAGGTACTAAACCAAGCACCTAGAAAAATCATGAGGACCTCTTCTTTACCTAAAATAAATAAATAAATTAACGGAAAATCTGTAGAATAAAATATTAAAGTAGAAGTACACTATAGGCTTTTTCCAAGTTGAACTTCGGTTGAAGATGCTAAAAGAACAAGAAAATATTGAAATATAGAAAGGAAAAGCTAATTATAAAAATGTGAATATTTAAGAAAAGGTAACATTTCTAGTAAAAGAGTCCCATACTAAAAAAAACCCTTTTGAAAAATTATGCATATTTTATTTTTTGGTATAAAAAAAATAGAAAATAAAAGGCATTAAAAGTGAGCCCCGTCAATTAAATAAAAAATAATAAATGCTATAAAAATATTTAGTATTTATTAAAATAAGTCATACTAAACGCTATAGCAAACTTTAAGGTCACATTTGGCAGTAAAATCTTTAGGGGAAAGGTTTTCGGTTTTCCTAATGTTGTCGTAAATCCATGTTTGGCAGTTATAAATACCTGAGGATTTAGACGAATGAAAATCTTCATTTGTTAAGATTTTCAGATCTGACCACTCTCCATAAGATTTAAAAATCCTCACTTAGGTGGATTTGCACACCGAATCTTAGTTTTCTTAGCTGTATGCATCGATACAAACCAATATCAATGTGTGATCCTCAATTATATAAATCCTCATCGAGAAATCCTTGTTCCAGTGGCAGAAAAAGAATCATCAAATTTATGGATTCATTGCCTGTTACCAAACATGCTCGAAAATCAATAACAAATGATACCATTTTAAAAGTATCTAAAAAAAATATACCAATAATATCTGTCATGCAAAGGGCAAAACAAAAGTTCATAGGGACAGTTATTCGGGTCATCAATTAAAACACATGAACCCCCCTCCACATCTTAAATTCAGAGTTACCTATACAACCGACTTTTTGAAGATCCAACCACTTGATTTGGGACCTGCATATGGCCCAAACAATTAAAATCCATTCATCCATGTGTAAGAGTTTTAGTTGGCTAATTCATCTAGTTTGAACAAAACTTAAGTTCATATTGAGTTGTAATTTGTGTTCCTTTAGACATGGACTGTGATGACGCTTCAAGTCAAGTTTTGGAGAGTCTTGGATGCATCAAAGACTGGTTATACAAGCCAAGACGGAGTCCAAGACACTGAGCAGGTTCACTATAGGGAACCCGGGGCTCACTTTAGCGAGCCTGACTCAGCGCAGTGGCAGAGCCATAGCGAGCTGGGTTTTCATGTCCTGCGCAAAGTCCTCCTTCTAATTTGTCTCCAACTTGCCATTTGAGTTCCGATCGAATTGGAAACCTCCATGGGCTATTTAAGCATCTTATTGCTACCCTTGAATTCACCTCTCTCCCATCAAAAGAATAAGAATCCTTTGAGAGATTTTTTAGAGTTCTTCTTTCTCTTCTCTATCTCAATGAGGAGAAATGAGTAGATTCTTAGGCTTTCAAAAAAATATTTGCATGGAAGGAGAGAGTCATTTACCATTCATAATAGTGGGAGAGAGAGAGAGTGGAGACGTTTTAAAAGAAAAATAAATAAAATGGAGAGGAGATTAAGAGAAATGGTAGTAGTCATTTATAAGGAAAGAGAGGAGACAAATCCTCTTTGCCATATGGCTTGATGAGTAGGGACTCTGCCCTCTCTATTTCCCAATGGAAGTCCAGCTTTAAGTTACATTTCGCATTAAATTTAAGATACAATTAACCAGAAGAAGAAATGAAAATACATCACAAGTGGGAGGGGACATGAAGGTGAGTAGAGATTTTTACCCTCTCTATTTCCTAATGGAAATCCAGCTTTAAGTAACATTTTATATCAAATTTAATTTACAGTTAATGTGAAGTAGAAATGAAAACACATCAGAAGTGGGTGACTGAACAGACACTTAGGAAGTAAAAAATAAATTGGGCACGGTCAAAATCATTTGCTGCCATTGTTGTTGATTTCTCAATCAAATTCAATCAGCTTCATATATATTAACTATCAGAACATGGTCGTGCTTAGCACGGGCAATATAACTCATGAAAATATTACTATTTTAATTTATTTATAAAATCTAATATTTTAAAGTTAAAATTGAGTGATTTAGATTTTGTATGCTTACAATATAAAAAATCTAGAATGGTATTCTTCCTTTAATCAAAATACTATATAATCACTGATAATAAGATGTTATATTCAAGTAAAATTAGGATATGGAAACTGAATGGGTCTTTATTGTGCTTTTGTAGGTTTGTGGCCCACCTAAGATCGAAACAAACCCTTGAACAACTAATATCGAAAAATCAAAAATTAAAACCAAAAAGGAAAATGAAAAAAATAGAAAACCGCAAATATATGAAAACCCATGAACCGGAAAACTAATAAAACCCATTGTAACTACGGGATAAAGATAATAAAATAAATTGATAACGAAAAGCAACAAAATTGTTAAAAACACTAAAAAAATATAAAATAGAAACGAAAACCCAAGACATGAGGAAAACTAAAAGAACTCATATTGAAGAAATAATAAGAAAATAAACCATGATAGAAAGAAACAATGAAAAAGCCATGTCCTCTCTAACAAAATATTATATAGTTTTATGATTTTTTTAGAAAACAAAGATACATCAATTTATCCTCAAGAAGTATCGAGCCCGTATATGAAATTTAGTGGATATAGAAAAGGGGGTAAATTAATGAAAACTGGAAGAGGAAGAAGCAAAAAAACATGGCCTCACTAAATTACACAATGTTAATGTGTTACTATCAGGTATGTTCATGTGAATTTTGATGTGCCTTATACCAATTGCAATTGGGTAGGATATGAGGTTGAGGCTACCTTCTATATATAAATATATATATATATACCCTTCCTCTCCTCAGCTCAAGTTGAAGGGGGAACCCATCCGCTAAAGCTTGTGGGGCCCACATGGGATGGGGATGGGGGGATTTGAGGATATGCATGTGCCCCTCCTATGGACAAAAAAAATCTTCCCAATCAAATCACCCTAACCTGATCATCCAGGTTAGACACATTCAGTCCAATCGATTTGGGTGTACAGTCTACCCAACAGTTAAGTCCAATCGAATCTATCCAAACACGGGGCCCATTTGAGATTCAGGGGGCGGGTATGTGTGTGTGGCCCGGTCAGGTGACCCAATAGTGGGCCCTGCACGTGCGAACGGATGGAAATCCCCCGTCAACTAGAGTGGAGGAGAGGACGGAAATCCCCCTCAACTCAAGCTGACAGAGTAACTTGTTCACTCAAGCTTGTGGGGCCCACATGGTGGCGGGGCTGGGGGATTTGAAGATCTTCTTGTGCCCCTCCTATGGACAAAAAACCATCCCAATCAGATCATCCTAACCTTATCATCCAAGGCCCATAAGTTTAGCCCATTCGAGTGGGGTGTGCAGCTGATCCAATGGTCCGGTCCATTTGGATCTATCCAAACCCGAGGCCCATGTGAAATGCGTGGGGGGTGGGATGTGTGGTTGCGGGCCCAGCCGGATGATGGCTAAAAGAAATCCAGGCAAGGAAAATAAATAAATAAGTAAATGCATTGGTTCATATATGGTGAGCTTGGAAAGTCCACAGACATGCACTATACCCATCATTAAGCTTCAAACGATTTATAAAGATCTTAATATGCCACACGCGGGAAGGCAGCCCACTCAACTGGAAAAGTAGCCTGCGCATGCAGGAATAAAGCCTGCATACACAAGAAAAGGGAGCATACCCAGGGTTCGAACCCTAGATGGGTAGGTGAGAACTGTCGCTCCTTACCAATTGGATAAGGTTATACATATATACCTCAATAGAATCAAATTGCACACATGGAAAATAGTCCTGACTACAGTGTCTTACTAACTCTTCGTCCACTTCGAAGCTAATATGATCGACGATAGAACAAGATCTGTTTTTCATCATAGCTAACTGATTCCTTTGTTGGGACTGAAGAAGCAATGTCACTCAATCATCATCAAATTGAATGCAATCTTTTTTTGTCCGTGCAGATCCAAACAGAGCGTCTTCGACTTCTAATAGGCCATGAAGTAGATCAGGAATATTCATTGGTCTTATAAATTGGAAGTTTGGATCGCGCAGTGGCCGGCGGACTGCATGTTCAGTCTTGCTCTATTGGGCCACCTTTAATCAGTGAGGTCACACATACACTGTCTCCATGATCTGCAATTAGACCTAATTTTCATAAAAAATTTACTATGTCATGGTTAAAAGGTCATTAAATTTTTTGGCTGTTTATTCAAGTGATATGATAATCTTATGGAGCTGATTTTTTGTTGGACCGTTATACACCTCTCTCTCCAGCCTACCCCCAATGATAGGAATGCATACAAGTAGGCCCAATGAGTTGGGCTACAGGCTATATTATTGTAGGTGAAAATCATTTATAGTGGTTGCATTGTTCAGACGTAGTTTGGATCGTCTAAGGCTTTGATATAGAGAACACAATATGGCCCATCTCTTGAATGTCCCTTTAAAATGAATGCATTATCAATTACGGGGTTTCCTCAAATTTTACTTGAATAAGAGTTAGCCACACTGTAAGCAGTGAGAGCAAGTCTTATTGAGGTAAAATTTGAGGAAAGGTTGTACATTAAAAGGGCATTTATTTTAAATGTATGGATTTTTAGTTAGTGAGCCCTGCCGTGGAGTTCCACTCCTATGAATAAATTAGAAAAAAAAAAAAAAACCTAGGAAGCGATCCATTTTATAATATATTAAAGTGGAAGATTTTGGATCCAATTTTGACCGTACTTTCTATTTGGACTGGAAGTTACTTTCAGTTTTTACAAGTGTAGCATGTTCTCTCTCATGCACTGCCCCACTCATATAACTCCCATATACCCCACCACTTCTAACATACATGCAACTCACTCACCTGTATAATTCTACCTCTTCCTCCTCTTTCATATATGGATATATGGTATTCACTCCATCCTCTCTTACCAGCCATATGTGGCTCATGAATACGATATGAGTATTTGGTTTACAGCATATTTGATTTACAATATATATATATATATATATTTGATTTTTATTATCTTGAACATCATAATTGCATCTTTCACATATGCTATTCATGAATTTGAATGTATGATATTCATTCCCTCTCTTTGATATTTAGTCTCTTTTATATTTAAGACTTTATTGTGATGTTTATTTTGAACTTCTTCATCATTTGCATTTTTATGAATTTATTAATGTTTAATTGTTCTATGAAGTGATGTCTAGATTTATGAATGTTTAATTTGTAACATGGATTGTTTATTTTTTAATCTATTTTTGTTTAATTTGAATTGAACGTGCATAGCCGTGCTTCGCACGGGTTTCTGTGCTAGTGTTAGTTAGGATGATGGTGTCACTCACTGATAATCGAAAGAATCATGAGATGGTGGACCAAAGCAAGACTTGATTCGGACGACTACTAGATTGTTCTCCAATGTTATAATTATATATATTAAAGCAACAGCCTTCTCGTGAGAGAGCGATACGTGGCGCTCTCTCTTGGACTTTCGCAATGACATGTGATATACCTTCTTATAGAGAACCTTTAATTATCTCCATCTTGCCTCCATCAAATTTTAAACTTTACTTGACCAATCAATATATATCCCTATTATATCTCAAAATCAAATCCCCTATTTCTCTTTATGTTAGGATATATTTATATCAATCTCTACCATCCTTTTAAAATTCTTGAATGAGAGGTTTTTTTATGGTCAGCTTTTATATATTCACTTTGGATTTCCATTTTTAACCACTTTTGGCATGAACTCATACACATTGATTACTATGTATTCTATGCAAGCAATTAGACATTATTTTAAATGACAAAAGACAGGGTTTGGTAGCTTGGGTGAATGGCGCATTTGGACTGTGGTTGAGGTGGGACCCACCTTTGGAATTCACCCGCGGCCAACGCGATATATGGTTCTCATGTGCAACGTGTCCTAGTAGAATATTTTCCACATTTAGATGTTACACTATCTACTAACTATGTCATCTACTAACTATGTCAATAGATAATAGATCATATGAACCCTGCCCATTCCGCAGATGGAATCATCATGGTAGAGCCCACTCTTAAATCTTTTGAAGATTAGTCATATTAATGGGTTATCATATTAATTAACAATGTCGGTCACGCGTAGTGTTCCAAGTAAACTTTTATATTTTAAAATATATGACAAGTATTCGTTACAAAAGATCTAATATAATATGTTTATATATGTAGACTCTGATGATGATGGTGCAAATGACTTGCATTCATTTCCAAAGTTGGAGTATGCTTCACTGATCATATATAGTTTGTATATTTATATATGTTGGCTTTGGCTGTCTGGCTAGTAAAAGATTGGAGTCTCTTCTATACTTTTTTCTCCCTTGGGTAGAGAAGCTTCTATGATTGGCTTAATGGTTTTGAACAAATGACTTTAATGATAGATAAGAAGTTCCGTTGTGAAAATACCAGCCAGAGAACTTGAAAACTTGACTTAGAGTTCAACGTTGTTGGATTAATAGATCAACCAGAAACCTACACCAACTCTTGAAATAACAAGTATCGTGTGTACTTATAATCTTCAATGAGCAAAGACTTTTCGCATAGACATGGCCCAAGTAAACTGGACGGCTATCACAAATTGCCAGGACTTTTCGTATAGACATGGCCCAAGTCTTTAATATTGACTGGTGTTGGATTGGGTACACTAAATATTAGATAAAGAGGGTCTACTCATTATGAAGACTCAATGGCTTTTATAATGCTCAGGGACATCCTTTAACTGGTATATATGCTGGTTGCCCCAAGGCTAATGGTGGGTCATATATTTTGTAACTCAAAACATATGGACCTGGCTCAGTTCTTTTTTGGGGCCTGATAGCTCAATTGGGTCACCTTAGACAAATGTATGCTTAAAAGCCTAATTAGACTGTTCCACCTGGCCTCAAGCATAACATAAATGGAAGAATATTTTGCATGTGTTCAGTACAGGGGGTGGGTATAACTTTCATTCCACTAATTTGGATTTGGACCTGTAACCAAGCCCAATAACTACTTGGCTTGGGAACAAGCTTTGTTCGATTAGGTTTGCAAGTGAGGGAGAGATTTGGAAACAGATCCAGTAATTAATTTGGACATAATCAACTAAGAAGAACATGGATCCTTGTTTAGATATGTCCATTGGGCCCAGCAGTGCCATCTATTTGACTGTTTAGGCAAAAGCTATACCCATCTAGATATAAAGCATAAAGATGCCAGACTAAGGCCCACTTGCAGATCTAGTTGATTTTCAGAGGAAACATAACAACATGCTCGGATGGTGAGCATGCTTACACGCTAAATAATTGATGAAGTCCAAAAACAAAATAAAAAAATCATGAAGGTAGTATTTGGTGATTGGGGAAAAACAAAAGAAACTGCTCCTATGGCATTCTGCTTAGGCTTCCACGGAGTTTGCTTAAGTTTCAAAGATGAACCCTTCATATTAGTTGCAAGGATGGATTTGGAAAAGTACAAAGGGAAATACCAAAACCACAAAAACAAGCACCAAACACCCACACAAGATGGATTTACATGGTTTACTAATAAAGGCTTCCTCCAAGGGCAAAGACACACGATTTTCAATTGTTTTGAGAAGGAAAAAAGGGGGAAAAAAAAGATTCAAAGGCTAAAAAGAGAACAAAAGACTAGCATATGCCCCCATTAGGGGTTTACAGTGGTTGAATTCGAGTCCTTACTAGTTTGAATAAAGTCTAGTAGAATGTTTTTTCAATTCGTATCTCCAATGTAGAGGAAGGGAAGGAAAAATGTAAAAAGCGATCTTCCTTAATCATTGGTGGGCCCCACCATTCGCAAAATCTAAACAGGTTACCCCTCCCTCACAACGATTGTATGCTTTGTATCTAAATTCTCGAAGCGATCTTTCTAAATCATTGGTGGGCCCCACCTTTTGCAGAATCTAAACAAGTTACCCTCCCTAACACTGATTTAACTCTTTGTATCTTAGTTCTCAAAGTCAATCTCAATGGCCTAACTATTAGATTGATCACACAAGAGGGACGCCCTTCATTTCTATTCGGAAACAAGAGAAAAATAAAGCAAATTCATCACGTGTTCAAGATGTAGTCAATCTAGCGGTGGCTATCTTACCGATTTGAGTAATAATTTACATGTAGATCATCACATAGGGTGTCGGTGCATGCAGTTGGCTTGGATTTTACATAAAGTATTGGCCTTTTGAGTCTGGATTTGGATGCATAGCAATCAGCACACCGTCTTGTGGAGAAACGGTCGATTTCATCCAACCGACTCCCATTTCAATCTAATCAACAAACCTGCTTTTGTCGTTGATTGATGGAACAGAAGGGGTAAAGTCTAAAAGCTTAATTATTTGAGGTTCATAATTGTCTAAGATGCTCTTAAGATCAAATGTTCTGATCATAAAAAAAAATAAAAACTGTTGCCGTTTATATACAGCACTCTCTAATTCCTAACCCACCCAGCTTGCTGTGAATATAGGTGTTTGCACAGTGGCCCCACTACTGGGTCGGATGGCTGCCACTCATCAAACCCATAACAACAGAAAAAAAAAAGGAAAAAGAAGGAAAAAAAAGAAGAAAAAGAGTACCCCGTGGAGTTGGGTCCTATGTCTGACTTATGAGAATTCATGAGTCAGAAAAGCGGAACTCTCTGTGGGGCCTATTTACAGAAAAATTCTAGTTGCTAAAAAAAGCGCTCTAATTTTAGAGCTGCAGAAAAAATCCGGTATCACCGCTAAACCGGATCAAATCAAACTGGGCGGTTGATCGGTTTTATAGTAGATCGATTCGGTGTACGGTTTGAAAATCATAGAAACTGTTTAAATCGGTCAGTTATCAGTTTGAACTCCCGATTCACTATCTAAACCGAACCAACCGGTATATTATGAAATGAGTATTTGACTAATTGAATTTCTTTTCTTTGTCCTAAACATTGGAATAAATGCAGAGGATAGGGTATCATCATTTTGAAAATTTTAATTTCTGATTTTCAAAGAAATAAAAACAAAATAAACGGTTTAACCGACCGAACCGAGCCGAACCCTCTCCGAAATTTTTAATTTCTGATTTTCAAAGAAATAAAAACAAAATAAACGGTTTAACCGACCGAACCGAACCGAACCCTCTCCATTGATCGGATCGGATTGGTTAATTAAAAAACCGATATGTTTGGTTTGGTGGTTGGTTTTAGTGCTAAATCGATCTGAACCACCCTTGTGTAGCCCTATCTAACATGTATGATATGTTTCCAAATTTTACTCCAATAAAAGTTGGCCCACATTTAGGTTGACCATATGATTAATATTGATAAATATAGTTAATGTTGCATTAGATTGTTTTTTTGGCGGTATTTCATATATAATGAATTTTTCCCTCTCTCCCTCTCTCTTCTAGGATGGCCTACTTGCAAGATATAAGACCCATATCAAGATGTGATTGCTTTCTTGCCGTGGACGTAGGCGGATTTGTCGAACCATGTAAAGTCCACATCTCTCTTGAGTGGTATGGTTGTTTGACAGCAAGTTTCGCGCTTCCTCATGGACGCGTACAACAAGTGGTATTAGAGCCTAGGTTGTGCTGTGCAATTGATGGTTTTGTTGTTGAATCTTTTAAGTATGCAATCACGTAAAAATATAGGGAAGACAAAGGGAAAATCCTTGTTTAACATCTTGACTCTTTTCAGAGCCTAGGGTTACATATTACATGGTATATTTAATCTCCGCTTTTTCAGCCCCTAAGAAAGCCCCGATACATTGACTAAAATACCCTTTACCCTGAATCCGGTCATTAGCTAACTCAGTGGACCACTTTGGTTAACCTGAAATACAGGATATAAACCCGACATAAATCTTTCATCCTTGCTATAACACTTTTAATGTCTCCTACATATTTCGCATGAGAACAATTTTTCATCTATATGTGATATAGGTCAATATTAATGTGTTCATCCACCCATCTATCCTTAGCCTGAGAGGAGTTGGCCCCACCATAATGTTGACTATTTTTTGGGTTAATTACATTATTCATTTTGAGTAGGTGGGCCCCGCTACAGGCTGCACTCCTTCAACTAAGGAATTCTCTCAAAGTCAAGAGACTCAGAAGATCCATACACAAATTTGATTAACCAACCATCATTCTAGTAAAGCAGACCCTAGGGAAGTGATGCTCCCATCTATATCTCCACTATTTCCCTTCACTCCTCACCTCTTTGGGTTTCCTTTTTCATTAGGGATTCATGAGCAATATTGAAGATCTCCGAGCTGCCACTTATCAAGCAATGCTTAATTTCGCCAATGAATGTGCATCTTCTTCTTGAATAACGTCATTATCTTGCATCAATATGATGGAAGCCCTCTCAATGGTGGATCCTCCCTCAACCTCTTCTACCAAACGTCCAATAAAGTCAATGAAGTTTCTTTAGGGATGCTAGTAGCCTTCTAGTTTTGTGGTAGTTTGTAGTTGTTGTCTGAAGTAATTATGTTATGTAAGGTTATGTCTGTCACCAGTGGTCCTGGTTGTTGGTCTTGTTTGTTTGGTCGGTCTCTCTGTTCTATATCTTGTGTGCCTTTTTGTTGATTTTTGTTGAGGTCAACATCCACCTTCGCTCTTGAGCGGTCATAATTATGATTGAGCCATCGCCCTCACCATAAAACTATTGTTATGCCGTTTTCTATCACTAATTAGTTTTGGGATAAGTGGTACCTCAATGGGGTGTAATATCCTACAAGTGGTATCAGAGCCTGGTAGGTTGGGAGTTCGAGTCACGGGACACGCGTTTTGCGAGAGTTTTTGTACACTAATCCATCTCTAAGCAAACAGAAAAAAAAAAAAAAAAAAACCATCCTAATATATGTACATATTGTGCATGTAATGTGAGTCACCATTAACAATAAGCGTCTAGACATTTAGTTTTATATTTTAAATCTTCAACGATTTTGATATTGAAAACATCCAAACACACCTAAAAGTATTGGATGTACTTGTCTATTTGTAAACGCCGTAATTTTGGCACGCACACACATATATATCATTTGCACATGTAACATTTACGTATGTAAAACTTATCTTATTATCCATATGTAAAAGGAAAACAACCCCAAATTTGAAACACATCAACCGTAGTGTTAGTTAGGATGATGGTGTCGCTCACTAGTAATCCAAAGAATCATGAGATGGCGGACCAAAGCAAGACTTGATTCAGATGACTACAAGATTGTTCTCCAATGTTATAATTATATATATTAAAGCAATAACCTTCTCATGAGAGAGCGATATGTGGCGCTCTCTCTTAGGCTTTCGCAATGACATGTGGCATACCTTCTTATAGAGATCCTTTAACTATCTCCATCTTGCCTCCATCAAATTTTAAACTTTACTTGACCAATCAATATATATCCCTATTATATCTCAAAATCAAATCCCCTATTTCTATTTATGTTAGGATATATTTATATCAATCTCTACTATCCTTTTAAAGTTCTTGAATGAGAGGTTTTTTTATGGTCAGCTTTTATAAATTCACTTTGGATTTCCATTTTTAACAACTTTTGGCATGAACTCATACGCATTGATTACTATGTATATTCTATGCAAGCAATTAGACATTATTTTAAATGACAAAAGACAGGGTTTGGTAGCTTGGGTGAATGGCGCATTTGGACGGTGGTTGAGGCTAGACCCACCTTTGGAATTCACCTGCGGCCAACGCGATATATGGTTCTCATGTGCAACGTGTCCTAGTAGAATATTTTCCACATTAAGATGACCGTATCATTATTTACACTATCTACTAACTATGTCAATAGATAATAGATCATATGAACCCTGCCCATTCCGCAGATGGAATCATCATGGTAGAGCCCACTCTTAAATCTTTTGAAGATTAGTCATATTAATGGGTTATCATATTAATTAACAATGTCGGTCACGCGTTGTGTTCCAAGTAAACTTTTATGTTTTAAAATATATGACAAGTATTCATTACAAAAGATCTAATATAATATGTTTATATATGTAGACTTTGATGATGGTGGTGCAAATCACTTGCATTCATTTCCAAAGTTGGAGTATGCTTCACTGATCATAGTTTGTATATTTATATATGTTGGCTTTGATGATGATTTTTATGTTGATGATGGTCCAAATAACTTGCTTCCATTTCTAAAGATAGAGTATTTAAAATTAATTTAACATTTAAATTTCGTATCTCTGCTAATTATTTGAACACAGTTTTGTCAGCGTGCTGGGTTCTAGGTTAGCTTTTTTGACAACACTAAATTTTAGATCAATTCACTAAATAAGATGGTCCAATCAAGTGTTCATGTTATATTTCTAGCACATTCCCTTATTTATAATCCGGCACACAACCGAGTAGTGATATGTGGTTGTATAGCATCAATTGAGCAATATACACTTGTTCAATATAAGCACACACCCTTATTTATGATCCAACATGTATCCATGGCTGCAAAGCATGAAATAAACGTGACATTAATTATAATGTAAATTATTATTGATATTAACATATTAATATTTTAAATTAATTTTTACTTAATATAACTATTAATATTAAAATTAAAATTAAAATAACATTAGGTTTTGTAGTTAAATATATTAATTTATTTTTATGTTATAGTTTTAGTGTTATTATCTTAGCTGGATTTTTAAACACAATAATTTGCGTAATGATTGGTATGGTTTCGACCATTAATTTTACTTTAATTAGATTAATGTCTTAACTTAAATTTGTAAAGCTTAGTGGCGTTAAATTTTTTTTTTATTCATGGCCACTAGGAAGCACTATATCATTTGGCTAAACTATGAAAACTTCTAACATCGGCCAACAATCCCCACTAAAACTCTTTTTAACGGTGGCCATCGACTGCTGCTAAAACATTTACCCACATTATCTACAGCGACAGCTAGCGGGGCTTAGAGCGGCGGCTAACCCATGTTTTAGTGGGGGCCGTTGAATCCTTTTTTCTTGTATTGTCTATAATTTTTTTAATCGTAGTTCTATATTTTTTGTTTATGTGTTCTTTGATATGTATAGATGTTGCGTATATATTGGAATATTTTGTTTCTTTTTTAGCCTTTGTTAGGCATGGGCCTCTCACACTTGTTGATGACTAACACACTCCAAACAATCATCATTACCTTCGTAGTGTGGCAAAAACTGTGAGACTAGGGATGGCAATGGGGCAAGTTTGGGACAGGTTTGTAAAATCCAAACCTGTTCCGTGTAAAATTTTATCTCATCTAAATTTGCCCCGTTTGGTTGGGTCAAGTCAAATTTAAACCTTAAAACTTTTAAAATACATGAGAATGAGCGTGGTAGAGATTGAGCACGCCTCAATTTAAAGCCCAAAACCACCTACGCTACATGAATTTTGTCTGTCTATCGCTTTAGTAATAGGTATGCATACATCATATATACAGGGTAGGGTAGGGTAGGGTCGGGTAGGGTGGGGTGGGTAGGGACGACAAAACCTAAACCCGCCCACACCAAAAAAGCCATTGCCAAACTTGGCCCTAACTGGAGCAAGTCAGGGCGAGTCCCCGTTTATGCCCAACCTATTGCCAATCCTATGTGTGAGACCATGTGACGCGTGAGTCCATCTTTTAGAATCTTCTCAGATGAATCATATGCTATGTGGGCCCACATTAGATATAATCACCAAGCCCAATTTTTGCAAATCCAGACCGCTCAAAGTAAACCACCATTTTTTAATCCATCAGGACAGGGGGACCCTACGTCAGAATTAGATAAAATCACGATCACGTGCATAACACGTGATCAAACGTGATTCAATTCATTTGATTTTAAATTTTATACATGTGCAAGGACGCGGTTTTGACCGTCGATCAACCCGAGAAAAGAGAAGAAAAGGTATATATAGAAGACCTTCATTTCTCTCCTCTAGGCCCTGCTGAGAACTCCCGGCAGCATCTCTTCTGGTAATCTCTCTCCCTCTCTCTCATTAGCTCAACAATTGAAAATTCTTTCATGGATTTTCTTTTTCTCTTGAATCTTTGAATGGTTGGTGTTTGTAAGAACTTCTGAATTGAAATTCAGGTTCAACAACCCATAAAGAGACCTTACTTGTTGATCTTTGTATGTTTGTGTTAATTGCATTACCATTTGGGTTATTTAAGTTAGTGAAATCTTCAGGGGGTGGAAGGATTACTTATCTCTTTGTCCTTGATGCATGTTTCTTAGTTTGGGTCTAAATTATTTAATTGGGTCAGCATTTTCCTGTGTTGGCTGTTTACTCTTCCTGTGTGGGATATGTTTTGTAACTGGAGCTGAAGTTGCTTGGAATGTGGTTCTTATAGGTTCTGCAACTTGACCCTTGCGACGCTTATAAAGGATTTTTTTTTTTTTCAAACTTCGGAATTATCACAAGAATGGCACAGGTATGAGATTGATCTTATTGTTTCTTTTCTGAAATTTATTCAAAGATGTCTCTCTTTGGTATCAGTATAATCCAATAAAGGCCCTTGTTGTAATTGCGTATAGAGTTTGTAGGAGTTTAAGGTAAAAAGGAGGTATTAATATGGGAGAAGTATTAAAGAGGTGAGCAGCGAAGGGTTAAATGTGGAGATGTAGAATGGGTCATCCATATGATTTAATTTACTAGTATGATGGTTAGGTAATCAATCAATATTTTATAAGAAAGGGTGATCATGTTTCGATGGCCCCTTGTGGATCTTCACCTTTAATTTTTCACTACTATCATTTGTTTATAGAATTGCTCACAATTCAAACCCATAAGAAAAGGAGCTCTAAATATTTGATTTATTATGTTTTAATAGTAGTTAGAAATTCTTATATCCACGTTGAATTTTGTTTAGACATAAGTTTTTTTTTTTTTTTTGGAGATACAACCTAGGCTAATGCTTTAGACTCTAGAGGCTTTAAAATAAGTCATATAAAAATATAATATATAGATTGCAACTTTAGTGGCTATTTACAAATAGCTTAAACTACTGTGAGAACTAAAGCTCGAGCGATTCTACAAAGAGATTTATTTTGATACATTGGCTAGATAATTAGTAAGGATCGAGAGATTAAGGAAGATGTCCAACATACGATAAAGTGAGATGGTTGAAGTGGAGACTTACTTCTGAAATGCTTTGTAATCGGCACATATTAGCAAGATTAAAGAAAAAAAATTACGGGACATCAATTTGACCAGCTATGACTTATGACACAAAATGTTGGCCAATCAAGAAGCAACATATGTACAAAATGACTACAGTAGAGATGAGAATATTGAGTTGGATTTGTGTAAGATTAGGAAGGATAAAATAAAAAAGTGTTTTGGGGAGCATTTATGGGTATCATTAATATGTGATAAACTGAACGTTGAGATGGTTTAGACATGTTGACAAAGGACAACAATGGGGCCAGTGAGGAAAAGTTTTTCTTTGTAGGTTGGTGGCCCATCAAGGGAAAGGGTATACTGAAAAGAATATAGATAGAAGTAGTAAAAATGCATTTGAAGAAGTGCAACCTATTTGAGGATTTGGCTCAGGAAAGATTGGAATAAAGAAACATAATTTACATAACCAACCCCAACATAGTTGGACATGGCTTCAATGATGACGACGACGACGATGCAACCTAAGCTAATACCATGGAGAGAACTAAAGGCATGTTTGCCATTTTCTTTGGAATATCATGTTTTATAAGAATGGGAGATATTTTGATGTCCCTTTGTGGATTTTCACCTTTACGACACGTTTAGCAAAGGGCATGGCCAAGGAATCCTCTCCATTGTCCGCGATTTCGAGGATTTCTCATGTTTGGTTGGGAGATGATTTTGAGAGGAATGACTTGAGCTTTCCTCTAATATGAATATTTGCAAGATCAGTCACCCCCCATCAGACCTGGAGAATCCACTCATAAGTGGAAAAGCGGATGAACAGTGTAGGAACAGTGTATAAAGACGGTAATGTGCAGCTGGCCCCTTTTTACTTTTTTAATGTATCTTTTGGGTCCCACAATCAAGATCCAAACCGTTAATAATGTTTAAACGATCCAAAACGGATATCTCACAAAATTTCAACCGTTGATTCATCTTAGATCTTGAGATATTTGCAAAACCGTTCAACTGTTAGATGGCAATTTCTGACATGCTGTGGGCCAAAAAAGGGGATTATATCCAGTCCATTTTTTTCGATTTTCTGGTTCATGTGGGACACATAATAATGATCTTAACCAGTAGTTATTTCTAGAAGGTCAAACACGACTAGTTGACCAAATTTCAACCGTTGATCCTTACTATATCTTGAGATATTTGCAAAAGAGTCCAGGTATTAAAATATTAATTTCTTATTCCTATGGCCCCCCTTTGCAAGATCTGAACCGTTCAGATTTTCTAGATGACCACAAACAACTTTGAGGTGAAAGTTGAGGTCTTGATTTTTCATGGATTTGGGAAATTTTTATAAAACATATTTATAACCATTGGATGATACATTCTACAATTTGTAGGAATCCTCCCTCCATCCAAACATGAAACTCTCTTTGGGAATCCTACTTGAGGATTGTGGCCTTCTTTGGAGATGGAGAGAATCCTCTAAATAGAGGATTCTTCTATGTTTACCAAACGTACCCTTAATATTTCACTATTATCATTTGTTTACAGAAGGCATTGCTCGTAGTTCATACCCATAAAATAAAAGTGCCCTAATATCTCATATCTTATATTTTGTTAGTAGTAAGAAATTCCTATATCCACATTGAATTTTGGCAAGACAAGATTTCTTTGGGATATAACCTAAGCTACTACTGTAGTGTGGAGATAACTTAAGCATGTTTGCCACTTTCTTTGGAGGAAGGGAATGATTTCCTTGGAAGGAGGGCCAATAAACTTGACAGGAGAGATCAATGTTTAAATGGATGGTAACTTTATCTGGTATGGTTCACTACCTTTTCTCCCTCAAAATGAATCCAAGCATATCAAGGAAAATTGAATAGTTTTGAGATAAGTTTTCCTTTCTTTATTCACTACATCCCCTTCCCTTGCTGAACCATATTTGTTTTAGATAGGTAAATGCCAAATGGGCCCTAAGCTAGACAGATGATGCTATTTCATTAAGCTCAATTCTAAAAAAAATGAAAAATATATTTTTTTAATATCATAATAAAAGTTGAGCTGTGCAGGATGGTTATAAGGTTTCCTTGAATGTCTATGATCTCAGCCAAGGACTAGCTCGCCAGCTTTCTCCAACATTTCTTGGGAAGGCTATTGAAGCTGTTTGGTAAGCAATTATTCAGATGTTTTAG
Source organism: Persea americana (assembly GCA_029852735.1). Taxonomy (NCBI): domain Eukaryota; kingdom Viridiplantae; phylum Streptophyta; class Magnoliopsida; order Laurales; family Lauraceae; genus Persea; species Persea americana. Next base: position 6,893,962 of record CM056813.1, read on the forward strand.
TCTGTCTATTAAATTAAAGATGCATGCTTGCGTGTGTCCTATAATTGATGAAGAATTTTAGACCAAGGTTTCTGAAAGTTACTACTTGTGGCCTTCTTAAATTGAAGCATATAAATGCAAAAATCACCTTGACAATGAGGTGCTGATTTACTATTTTATGAATGATTTTTTCCCACAATTATAATTGCCTTTGTTTTGCGATAATTTTCAACAGCTAACATATTAGAACATTTCTGTAGTCTATAAAATTTATTCTAGATACAAATGTTACTTGAATACTCTTCTTCTTTGGGAAACTCTTGTCTTGGAAGGAAGATGTGTAATGTTGTCCATAGCGCAGTGGGAGTAGGACATTGGTGTTAACTAGAAATAGCCAAAGGGTTTGGACAGGCCCCTCAAGTGTGGGGCTCCACACGTGTATAGAAACACGTTAAACGACCATATATGGATGGAAACACATCCCGAAGGATTCAAACACAAGACCCCCAACACTGATATTATGTTAATAACCAAAAACACCAAAAGCTCAACCTATTAGTGAACGAAAAAACAATGTGTATCAAAGGGTCCTGACGATCGGCTATGTTTAATTTGTTTATAAGATGACGAAATATTGCAGTATGAACTGTTAACAGTAAGATCATCAGAGAGGAACTATCTGGTAGAAAACCTTCACATGTATTGTGGTTTGAGGGCTATGAGTACATAGTTGGGCTCTGATGTCCAGTGCTGAATCGTTTCTTTATCATAACATGTGCCAAACTGAGAAGGCTTTAGAATGGATGTTTCCGCTTTCCACTAACATCCCAGTATTCTAAAAATGTGGCTATTGTCATTTGCTCATTCCTTCAACTGATTTTTACTCTATAGCTCGCATTTTTTTTTTTATATATTTATATGTTACTGATTCAAGTTTTAAAATGACTTAGCTATATCACTGTGTTGGAGATTTTGAATTATAGTATAAGGCTCCAATGTTGCCTTGTCCTTCAATGCAAATCACAGGCACACAGGGATAGTAGTGTATGAAAATGAATACTACTTTGGAGCAGGCATCCAACATTCACCTACTGGAATCACGTCATATGGAACTCCAGTGCGGGTGGTGGACTTGGGAATCACGCATGTGCCTAAGGACCTATTCGAGGAGTATTTGCAGGAGATTACCCCGCGTTATACATCTGAGACCTACAATGTGCTCCACCACAACTGCAACAGCTTCAGCAATGAGGTAGCACAGTTCTTGGTAGGGACTACAATTCCAGACTACATCCTGCAGCTCCCTAATGAAGTCATGAATAGCCCAATGGGTGCTATGATGTGTGAGTCACTCATCTCTTGCAACATCAAACTGCTCTTGGGTCATCGATTCCTTTTTCTATACTCCATGAAATATTGAAATTGTTGTTTCATGGTACTTTATTCTCGTTGTTAAATGTTGATTTTCCAGCAGCATACATTACAGAAAGCCCAGTGCCTTTAACATTAATTATGCGGTAAATTAGTAATTCGTCTGCTTATATGGTGCAGTGCCTTTGATCCATCAGCTAGAAATGACAATGAAATCAGGTGGTGTTCCTCGGGCTCCTCAATTTGCCATGCCCCAGCCCACACAATCCAGGACCTCTGTTTCAACATCACACGAATCTATTAACTCCAGCTTTTCATCCAGAGATGCACCCATAAGCAGCAGGGCAGATGGGCCTACAAAATCTGATAGCTGCCCCTTTTATACTGGAAACATGCCAGAGAAGCCGCAGAATACACAGAGCCCTGTATCACCTGCTGTCAAACCTGCTGAAATGCAAGAAAATAATTCCAATGGAGTCGCAAAAGATCCTCTTGGTGAAGCTCGGAAAAAGGTACAACAGGAGATTGGCAAGGAGTTTGCTGAAATTATGGCTACTAGAACACTATGTGCAAGTGAGGCTGCTACACTTGCCACAAGGAGAGTGATGGAAAGGAATGGAATGCTGAAGGCTACCACCCCACACAGCTGAAAAGAACAGTTTCAGTTTTATATGATTTCAACATTATGGAGCGAAATGGTGGTTGAATATTCTCTTAATGCACGTAATTTATCATTGCTTACTATAATTCTATACATTAAAGAAAGGTCTCTTTTGTTTCTAGCAGAGAAGCTACATACAAATGTATTACTAAATGTAAGTGGTTTGCTTTATGTGATACTGTAATGTTATGAACAGACCAAATATTCTCAAATTGACAGCTTGCTATTGCTGTTGTTGGTATTGTTATTTTCATTGTCAATTGTTGTCATGTCATGTGCTGATTGTTATTACTATTCTTCTGCTCCTGCTACTAAAGCTATTTTTATTATTACTATTCTTCTTCTTCTTCTTCTGACGACTACCACCACAACTACTGGTTTTCTTAATCATGGCTCTTGAATCTTGATTTAGATTTTTGGAGTAATGTTTTGGCATACTAAGAAAGATTCAAGTTTTACAAAAGTGAGCTATTTTTTTAGCTACAAGATTCGAAATTTTAATTTTCTTTTTTAAAGATATGTTTTTAAATTTCCAGAAAGAGAGACATGTTGCCCCTGATAATCAATCCATATTGTTTCAATGTTTTAATATAATAGATTCTATTGATACAGTTTTGATTCCTAACCTTTCCATGTTCAAACTATTATTATTAAATTGTGTCAATAGGATAAATCCTGTCTGAAGACTGAATTGTACCTACCTTGCTAACCACGTGATTTTTTATACCCTTTGCTCGAGACAAACTCATGCAATCTTGGTGTCCCTAACCATCGGCGCTATGGTCCAGGACTAACCACCTGATCTTACCTATTGGGAGTCCACATTTGAAATACATACTGCCCCTTGTTTTGGGCCCTTCCATGTATAGTAGTAGTCGTCATCGTCATCTAGCTGGAGCGGGTACAAAATTAGCCTACGTATAATTGAAGGCCCAAATTGGGCCAGGCATAATTAACACATGTTGCAAATGGTGTCTGGCCCTGATCACTTTCTGGCCTGTCAGTTGGAATCAGGCATGAATACTTGGCCCAATAAGGCAATAACTAAATGTCTGGGTTTGGCCAAGAGTTGGCCTGGCCAGGCCGAACCTTGCCTATTACCATTCCTAATGAATCCAAGATAAATCTCTCTCCATTTAGATTCAATTTTGGGCCTCAAAGTTCAAAACATATTATTATACGCACAAACCTTAACCTTTTAACTCATAGTCCTAAGCTATATAGCTCAGTTAGTTAGGACATCGTGTATTGGGTGGGGGTGCGTGAGTTCAAGTCTCAACTAGTCCCATGCCCCCACCACCACCAAAAAAAAAAAGAAGAGGAAACTTGCATGTTGGATTTGGGCCTAGAAATGTTTTTAGCCCATTTCTACTGTTGATCTTTGGGCTTTTGATATCCCACCTGATCTCTAATCAAAGCAGATTTTTGTATTATCCTCTTATGATCTATGCCATCCTTGCACTTTGATTGATCTTCAAGCCCCTATCATCCATCAGGCCACTCTCATCCAGAAGGGAATCAGAGCCCATCATATTATTAGATTTACTTTTCAAGATCTGTGCAATGGACCCACCTACCTTTATATATTCAATATACAGTCATCGCCACCTACGCAACAGAAGAGGTCCCACCGATAAATATCAGAACAGACATCACCAACTACCTCCAGCGTTCTTCACGATCTCTTTCCTATGCACATGCCATTTTCTTTCCCGTCAAAGTCATCATTCATCAGTCTACCATCAGGCTCTCTTTCCCTCAGCTTTCCTATGACTTTAGATTCCGTGTGTGTGTGTGTGTGTGTGAGAGAGAGAGAGAGAGAGAGAGAGAGAGAGAGGTCTTGCTCCTGAACCATGTCGGATATTGTTAGAGAATCATGGAGAAGATACCTTCTGCAACTGCAACAACATCCTCTAAGAACTAAGGTTGGTAGATTTGTTCTTATTACACAGATGGGTGTTTGATTTTAGACTTCATGGCGTTTTATTTTGTTGGGTTATTTGGTAAATGTTAATCTTGTGCTTTTTTGTTAAGAGATTTTCATCTATTGGTCACCATCTCTGTGTTGTTTATAGGCATTGACAGCCGGAGTACTAGTTGGGTGCAGTGATGCAATAGCTCAGAAGATTTCAGGGATAAAGAAACTTCAACTGAGAAGGTTGCTTCTTGTTATGGTAATACCTCCATCTCTTTCTTTCCAAAATAGAATCAAGGTCCAACTTGTTATGCTGAGTTTTTTTTTTTTTTCCCTGTCCCAAACTTTCAATTCAATGCTCACAAAACACCACAGATGGGAAGACTCCTACTATTGATGTCTATTCATTACTGAATATGAAATGAAATATTGCTGTGCTTTCGCTAACGATCTATGTTCTCTAGATTTTCTTGAAAAAGGTAAAGTTTGTTAGGATCCTCCAAGCTGGAAGATTTAAAGTGCATGCCCCATCCACAATTTGGCCCAACTTATCATTACCCAGCTTCGGTCACAAGTGTTTAGGCCTGTTGACGGCGCCTTGGCTTAGGAGAACTGACAATTTGAATAGATCTGGCCTGTAAGGCCCAGCCTGAATAGTTCTAAATCAGGGTTCGAAGGAGCTCGAGCCGGCCCGTTGCCAGTGCTACCTGTATGGATTGGCAGCCAGTGCCACATCAAACTAGACATGTCTAGAGGTCTAGGCCATATTTTCCAAGAGTTGTGATCATGTTATGATGAAGATGATATGTGTGTAACTCTGTCAAATCAAAAGGAAAATAAGTGTATAACTCTCACCACTGTATGCATTAGTTGCTTAATAAAATTGTCTTTTCGATGCAAGGAAACGGAATAACATAATGTCCTGTTTCATGGTTTGATTGAGAATATATGTGGCTATTGCTGTTTCCTTGGTTGGTTTGTCCCCAAAATTAATTCTCGCTGACTGCATCCTATAAAGATCATTGAATCAATAGCCATAAATCAAGTGTGAAGAGGCTCATGTACAGAATGTCTCAAAATAATACCTGGAGCAGGAGATTCGATTAACCGAGATTCAGAAACCCGTCAATAGGTTTAGCTAGAGCATTTATAACATAACAAATAAGCTTTACTAATGGGTATCTGAGTAATTCCTCCTGTAGCTACGCTGTTGTATCATCAAACCTAAATGAGTTCAAGATAACGCATGTTGATCATTATTTTCATTTTTCGCAACTATAATCTTGTTTTGATAAATGTCTCTTTTGATCTGTTCCTGTTCTGTTTTCGTTGCTGATGCTAATGCTACCCAAATTTTAAGTCCTTTGGTTGATTCCCATTGATTAAATTACCATTTACATGCATGGTCACACTCTTGGTCGAGTATATTAGAGAAAAAGGAGTTTGGTTTTGACATAGAAATCCCAAAAAATATCCTTTAAACCATGTTGTCTATTTTAATTGTAGTAGACAACAGACATCCCCTCCATGACTCAATGGACGGATAATTCCAGCTAATTGGCCATAACAACCGAACATGGCTTGATCAATCATTTTGAGCTTAATAGGCAAAGTGATATGAAGTTAGAACACTTATGCCTTTTCTCTTTACTTTTTCTCTTTAATTTTACAAGAACGTGTTTCTTTGAGTATCCTGTTAGTGTATGTTGTTGAACACATATCTGATTATGAAACCATATTAGTGTTATTTTGTGTCTTGGGCCTTGGTTGATCCGAACTTCCCTTCCAGATCTTTGGACTTGCATATTCAGGCCCTTTTGGGCACTTTTTGCACAAGCTGATGGACATCATTTTCAAGGGTAAGAAGGGCAACATGGTTGTTGCTAAGAAGGTATGTCTCTTTATGTAGTCTCATACTGAATACTTCATTAGATATCAAGTTCATGCACAAACCTTGTATTATTTCATGGGTTAGTGTGTCCATTATTTTGGTAAACCAGATGTGTATGGTAATTGGGTTATTTTGAAAGCCGATTTTAAAAAATTCATTCTTTCAGGTACTGTTGGAACAATTATCCACTTCCCCATGGAACAACATGTTGTTTATGATATACTATGGCTTGGTAGTTGAGGGTAAGTACTAATACCATTAACTGTTGAATTTTTTTATATTGATTATTCCTACTTCCTTTTAATGATGTTTGTATCTTACATACTGAAGTTGGCTTTCATTTGAATATAAGGAAACACCTGACATTATTTAATATAATAGGCACTGTTTTGCTCTGGAGGAGGAATTACTTTTTTGCCATATCCTTTAAGATACATGCTGAAATCACTAACGCTTGATGCCCATTGGCTTTTGACCTTGTTTCTCCTCTTGTTTAGCTTTTGTGATTCTTATTCTTATTGAAAAGACTCCTTCCACCCTTATTTCTACTGGGTTAAAAGATGGCAAGGGAAGGAAAATTGATCAGTCAGTTGTAACTATGTTGATATTGTACACTAGTAACTCTTTAAGTTGGCTAGAGACCATTATGATAAAACTTCAGACACTGATGGTTATTGTGAAAATAGAAAGAGCCACTATCATAATCAGCATGATCGGAAAATTGAAGGTGGCCATAGATCTGATACCATGATAAAACTTATAAGACTGCATTTCTGTAAATTGGCTGTGCTGTATTCGCATTTAGAAAAAAAAAACATGGTTATTTATAGAGGACAATGAAGATCACCAGCCTAAACAAGAAAACCTAGTCACCTTATAAAGAAAATCTAGTCTAATTCTAGTCCAAGAGGTAACAAATCATCATTATCATAATAAATTCAACCTTCATGATAAAAAATATTCTCCATCACTTTATCACACTAGCTGTTTTCAACAGCAACTGGATATGTGGACTAACCAAATAAATGCTTGCTATTAGAGCATGTTTGGAGACATACCAAGTTGTGAGTGATCTAAACCTGCAACTGGGATGATGGGGGAAACTAGCATAGTGCGTGGGTACCTGTTCTTATTTCTTCAACCCCTCGCCTATGATGCCTAGATACGGCATGAATATGACAAGGGACACACCATGGACATAGTATGGACATGGATTTTACCCATAAAAAGTGAGTATTGGATACAATATTACACAATATGTTGTCAATCTTGAAGTATCTATGGTCATAGCCCCTCACTAGTGTGAGTGATCTTATTGATGCCTATTGTAGCAGAAAAGGTGAAATTGAAAACACTATCCCATCTAATATGTTTTGAGATATCTGTGCTTCTCCCAACACACATTGTGAATTCTCCAATTGCACAATAAACTTTCAATCTAAGATACCATTTGATGATTATCAATTAAAAAGTCATACTTCTACCTTAAACAAAGTGGTTTGAATAAAAAAAAACCAAAAATAAAAATGGAACTACTAGTTTATTTGAGACATTATCCATATAATCCACAATCAGTGTTATTCTATAGCTTGTTATTGATATTCAATGGTCATGTAGGAAGACCATGGGTTTTAGTCAAGCATAAAGTTAGAAAGGACTATCCTTCCATTCAGTTGACAGCATGGAAGGTATGAACCTACAACATATTTTCTTTTGTGCATTGAAGAAGTTACTGAATGATATTTCTCTATTAAATCTATTGAGTTGTGAATTTGCAGTTTTGGCCTATAGTTGGCTGGGTGAACTACCAATATATGCCTCTACAATTCCGCGTCCTGTTCCACAGCTTTGCTGCTTCATGCTGGTATTCACTTCTGAGTCTTTTAGCTTGGGCTCTATTTCTTGGCACCTGATATTACAACTTTACATTCCTGATTTCGGATCCTTGAAACTTGCTTTCCATGCACTCAGTTTACCTATAAAACTAATTACCTATAAGTATTAACTCTTTTTACGTGCGGCTGCAATTATTTATAAGAAGGAACAGACAGTTGTCACTTGCGATAACTAAGGGTACCCAAATCATAAGCCCGGTTTACATGTGAAACCTAGTTTCCTTCAGTTTACTAAGATCCAAAGGAGCCCATTCATTTCTTTTCTCTGTTTCTGGATGCCAAGCCATCCAGATGAAGTTTGCTTGTATCCTTACTTATAGTTGCTTTCGTATGCATTTTCCGTATGAGCATGATCTGTTTATGACATATCTATGTCAATATATTTGCATGCATATGAGTGCTTGATTGTACTGATAAACAGGAAATGTTAGTCACTACCGAATGATATGGTTACCTTCTATCTCATGGTTATGAAGTCTTTGCTTATAATTTGATATTTGAGTGAGCAAGCCATCCTAAATTGTCTAAGGTAACATAAAAATAGGCATAAATAGGAGTATATGGTACCGGCGTATACATGCTTCCATATTCATAGTGATGGTATATGTTCTCACATTCGTGGAACTACGAGTGTTTGCATGTATGGTTGTGTTGCATCATTCCTACATGTGCATGATTTTTTTCTTTTTCACGCGCTCGCATTTGCATATCATTCCTAGGTCACCAATGTTGATGCTATGGTGTAATATTTTCCTTTTGAGGCATAAAAATGCGCACAAAAGACATTAATCAGCTCCTTTATGATGTGTTCAAGGATTTGTAGTTGAAGTTAGTTGAAGGGGCGGATCAATAAAGAACTTTGATGAAGTAGTGAGAAAAAACATTTAGACCGCAGAGTCACTGTGAACATGGTCTTGAATAGGATCGAGTGAAGAAGTAAAACTCATAAAGGCAACCATAGATAGTTGGCATCAGTTGATTGTGATGATCATAGTGTGCCAAGCTTGTGTAGGGAGAGAGGGAGAGTGAGCTTTTTGACACTTTTGTTAGAAGATAGGGCTTTGCTACATTTTCTTCTCTTTAAATAAAACACATTAAGCCAACCCCAGACTGAAGGGTAACCCTAAGATGATGATTATTGTGATGCCCAAATGAGAATCGATTCCTAGTTATATGTATTTGCTTATGTTGTGAATCTTTCTCCTACTGAAATGACATTCTGATCCAACCGTCAAAGAGGAGAGGGTGCCCGTAAAAAAACCAGGACCCCCCCTAAATTAAAGGCACCCACTGGGATGCTCACATGTAGGAGGAATTCCCTTGTTGTGCATTTGTACAATACATATACACATACACACATACACACACACACAAACATAAATATTATAGTAATGAACTTATATCTCACTTGATGTTTTTTTTCTGATGCGTATTCACATGCTTGTTGTCTAACCTGCACTTGTTTCTCCAATATATCTAACCATATAATGTGACTATATTCATTTCCTTGCTTTGTTTTTCTGTATTAAATATTACTATAAACTGATGCATGCACTCTTTTTTCTGACAACTGTTTTTATTGGGTGTTTTAGGGCAATATTTCTGAATCTAAAAGCACGTTCTGGTGCTATTAAGAAGGCCTAAAGAAAGAGTAAAACCACTTCAGTCTGGTTATTATTTCCTTAAATGTTGTATTCATGGTGTCCTGAAAAGCTTTTTTATGTCTCCTCTATTAGTAGTGAAAGTTCATGTGGGTAGAGCTTCTGTTGTCAATGATGTTTATGTTTTCCATTTCTCCATATAAAACATTGTGTTCATTGAAATGAAGAGAATACCCTTATTTGCTATACCTTTTCCCACCCTTCCCCTGCCTCCATCCTCTCAGATAGCACAGCTTTGAAATGAATGGCTACTCATCTTGGGTTTAGTATGTTTCTCCCCAGTAGAGAGTTAAACCCCAAGTGAAGTGAATTGTGAGAACTGGTCATGTATTTTTATAATGGTGTCGTCAAAATTGAAGGTTTGTTATCTTTTGAAGCAAAGTATGTTTTCGTATTAATTATTTTGGATCGTTGAAGTTATTGACGCAATTGAGTCTAAATTGCTAATTATCTTGGGCCTAGTTATTTGTTGAGTCAAATTTGAGGTAGACTCTGTTTTCATTGGTTAACCGCGTGACTTGATTTGGAGAAATCGGTGTATTCCATATCTTTATCAACCAAATTATTCTGTTCCAACCCTTCCTATCTATGTTTGGATTTCAGATTTTTGTCAGTAAAATCTGTTTCCTCTTTTCTGACTTATGAATTGGGATCTGAGTATTATTACTAGAGTCTGTTATTATTGTCATATGCTGTATATGGTATAGTATGTACTCTGCTGGTTGAGTCTTTGTACTTGATAGTGATAATTATAAATAATCACCAAGGCTATTCTCTCTCTTTGTAGTGTATTTGGGGTGGATGCAGTGCCAATGTGATCATCTAAGCCCTAAATTTTACAATCCAAAAATTTAATGGCCATATATATTGTATATATAATGCGATAAAATCTAACCGCGACTAAAGTTTGAACAAGTGTAAAACTAGTCCCATTGCTTACTCAAGGGGAGTTAGTGTGTGTTAATTAAGGGACTGGATCTATCATAGGCGGGCCCTGTATGAAACTAAAAGGATGTAGAGAAGTGAAAAAGGATTAACAAAAATGGTAATTCGATTAGAAAATGCACTAACAAAAAAGAAGAGAACAAGGATGCAGAGAACTAGGAGTAGAACTTGGGTTGGGCCAAACATGAACCACATGCAGAGACTCAAACAAAAGTAAAATTTGGGTTGGGCTTTGGTCATTTTCAGGTTCAGGTTCAGGTTGACCTGGGCCATGGAGTTAGAGTTGGGGTTTGGATGCCCGAATCTGACCCAGGTACTCAACTTACCTATGAACAGATGTCTATATAATGTACCTAGTACATACTCTGTATTATACACAAAGGGTCCGTTTAGCTTGCATGGAATTGAATCCATTTCATGATAAAATGGGTTTCAACAAAGAATTATTTAAGAGGTAAGGCGTGAATTGTTATGAGATAGAATATGCAGTTGAGACTTTGGCTTTCCTAACATTCATTTTACTAGGGTGATGGTTGAGTATTCATTTTCCATCTCCCCTTAATGCATTTTTCTCAAAGTAGAGATTATTTAAGTACTTGATCCAACCAAAGTCAACCTGGCTCAACCTGAATTGCACTTGAGTCGGGAATTCACAAATCGAGTCAGCAAGTGGGGTATTTTCGGGTTTTGTCTAGGTCAAGTAACTTCGCCAGTTTTTTACTGCTGGTTTCAAGTCTGGATAAAGGAGGTTACATTAGGGAGGTTGAGAGCCAAAGTAAAATCTTGTCACAACCCAAACATGTTTGGATCAAGTTATTTTTAAGTTTAGCCAATTCCGGCTCAAGCCAGACTTGAGTTTAGCCAATACACATTCTCCTGAGTTGCTCCACAGGAGAGAGCATGCTTACAAATTGAAGCCATATTTATCATTTAATCTGACCCAAATCGGCTCCAACATTTGAAGAACAATCCAACCACACTCTAAACCAGAGTGATTGCAACTACGAGTTACAAAAAACAAAGAACAGAAAGGGGGAAAAACCCAACTTGCTCTCAGTAAATAATATATATATTTAGGCCCCAGAATCATATTTTTTAATGTGGCACAGTTCATGCAATAATTTGCCAACATTTCAAGAAGTCATTGCCTGTAATTGGAAAGTGAATGTGAATATGATTACGAGAGATGCATGAAAAGAACCCCAAAAGAAAAACACAGTCTAAGAATCTAATGGAAAGTAGCATAGTAACAAACATATTATAAGGTAGTGGAGATTACTAAATGATACCAGCTGAAGTCATCCTTCCCCACCCTATATCTAGTCCTACTTGAAGATAATATATCATACACTAGGCTTGCTACTTCAAAATATAAATAATTACTGCCAAGGGCGTCTTTGTTGCAATTGACATAGTTAACCAATAGTCATCTACTACTTGTAATTTTACTCAATTAGGTTGCAACAAAGTGGAAGTGAATGATCACAGATACTACAGCGGAAGCAATAAAAAAAAGGGGTAAAAAACCCTCAAGCGTGCTCGCTATCTCTCTCTCTCTCTGGTAGAACAAGCGTGCTTTCTTAAAGCGCCTCCCTGGGCCCTGTTCATATGGAATAGAGAATCTGACCCAGGAAATTTTCCTTGGAGGGCCCAGTATGTAAAAAGAAAAATCCTGGAGGAACAATATCTAAAAATCAAATAAAATCAAGTGTCAAATTAAGATAAAAAGAAAGCGGAGGGAGTGGAAGGTAAAATCACAAAATGACAAAAATGATCTTTTAGTATCACAATATGACAAAGTGGGTACTATTTAAAAGCACAACATGACAAAATATACCGCTTAAAAAGCATAAAAAGACAAAAAAGTTACTCTGAAATTATATAAAAGCAGTTCCCTTTGTGGGAGAGCGAGACGTGGCATGATAAGGAGCTCACTGCAAAACAAATCTGAAATAACCAAAGTTCTTGAATTTTCAAATTTTAAGAGACTAATCCCTTTCCTCACATCCTTCACTAAAACATAGTATATTTAATCTCTCTTTGTACCCTCCCAAAATCACTTTTCTAAATCACATTAACCATTACATGCAATGGGCCCCAAAGATTATTAAACTAACGAGACGAGGAAAAAAAAAGAACAAAGGCTCTTTGGCTTAGATGTGGGCCCTATAGACTGATGAAAAATATAAAGATCAAGTTGGCAATGATTTCTATGATAGGTGTGCATGTATGTGCTAAATCTTATTGCATATCAATTTGTGGGACCCTCATGTAAGATACAAGTTGCAAAGATTTGGCGCCCATTTATAGGTTATAACTGGCTTTATTTTTGTTGTTTTTAATCAATCTGTGGTGCCCACTGAAAGCCAATTTTTTGCTTTTTCTTTTTTTCCAAGTTCCAACAATCTATGGGTCCCATTGTAAAAGCAATATTTTTCACAACTTACGAGGGCCACTTTCATAGGACTTATTTTCCTACTTGATTATTGTTTTCCTTTCAATATTCTGTAGGATTAATCTATTGGGCTCATTGTAGAAGCCAATTGATTTCAAAATCCACATTTAATTTCGAAAGTGACATTAAATGTAAGCCCAAGCACACATATAGTCAATTTAAAGTCATAAAATCTCTACTATTTACATGATCTTCTCCTAAAATCTTTCAGCTCCCTAAAATTTCTCTCACGAGTTTTCATATTTATCATGACTTTTTTAATTATCATTTACATTTACTAATTTAACTACATAAATTGTGGGTCCCACTGTGAAAGTCGGTTTTTTTTTTCTTTTTGAACCCACAATTTACGGGGGCCACTGGGCTATATTTTGCTCCTTATTTCCCTTTAAATATTCGATATGATTAATTTTTGAGGCCATCATAGAAGCCAATTGATTTTAAAATCCACATTTAATTTTGAATTTGACATTTAATTTATGCCTAAACACAGATATAATCAAATCAAGGTCCTAAAACATCAACTATTTACTTGATGTTCCTCTAAAACCTCCTAACTCCCTAAAATCTCTCACAAGTTTCCATCTCTATCACATTTTTTTTATTATCATTTATATTTACTAATTTAACTAAATAATATACATGCAGAATCAAAGAAACAATAAAATCCGGAAAATCAAGATATTGGACCAAGTAATAGATAGCTATCCAAGCATGAACATGTTTTTATAAATTAATCCACTCTTCATACCATCAACAATTCAAACTAATTATTCCTTATATGTTTTATTCTTCATCATATATTATATTATTCATAATTACTCTTTAATTCTTTCATTTCCTTTGACCCATTATTCTATGTAATTGAGTCATTCTTCCATTATCACATATTAGATAATTCGATTGGATCATTTTACTTAATTTTTTTAAAGTTTGATTTTTGAAGTTCAGTTCTAATTGTGTTTGTATTTTGAATTACATGTCAATATTTATATATTATTTATTTAAATATTTATGAATAAAATTTTAATTATTTTTATCCAACGCATGCCTATTGCACTAGTAATAACAAGATGATGGATGACAATGTGGTTTTCCTTCCAACTCTCTTCACTTACTCAATTTTATTTCATTCTATTCATCCCTACAAACGAACAATTTCTAAGGGATTTTATACAATTTTGGGGGTGTGGGTGGGGGATGGATACCCCTTGGCCCCCTCTAATTCCGCCAGCGGTGGAATCCCACAGTGTGGTCCATCCTATTGAAAATCCAAGACTCTCAAAATGTTCACCCTGCTAATGATATGTTCTCGAGTCTTATTCTAAGAGGAGTTGGAATGTTGGATCCACTGTAACACTGGTCATAAGATGAATACAAAGTCTTATGCATTATTAATTGTTTTATTCATCTTATGGTCAATCTTGCAGTAGATCAAACTCTTATTGAAATAAATTCGGAGATTTCTCTTATACAGTGAGGGCATTCAATCTTAGTGGGTCCAATTTTCAACAAGTGGGCCCTACCACGGGATTCCACTCCTCCCCCAGAATCAATCTAATCAACAAGTGGGCTCTTCAATTCTTGGCATTATCGTTTTATTTTGATCAGTTGAAGAAAATACATGTAGGTAGATAATAGCTGAGATTTAGGCATGAATAGAAGTGTCATCTGGATTCTGGAGTGGTGAATGGTAAATTGCTAACTCATCATTCACTTGTACCATATACATCTATGTATCTATAGATACTGCATGCAGATGCCTATGGCCACAAAAATAATAGGGCTCTCACCGTAATGAATCTAAACCGTTAAAAATAATTATTTTTTCCTCATTTTAACAATGATAGCTGTATTTCACTCCAATCAAAGTAGAATCCATGTTAAATTTGATCATATGAAACCAATTCATCCATAATTAATTAATTAATAAAATCTCAACGATTGGTTAGTTGTAATATTTTGATATGGCATGAATGGCTTAGAGGACACAATTGGAAGTCCTAGTAAGGTGAACATGAAGGAGGTGTCTCATTCACACTCCCTGTAAAGAGACTTAACCCACTTGGGAGTTGGTGGATTGGAATGATTCGAAAACCATTCCAAATTTGCCGGGTGTCGGGTGTCGTGTGGCTGAGAGGGCACAATTCGGGAATTAGCCCTGTTGGATCCATTATCTCTAGGATATATATATCCACATTTGATCCCACCTATTGAAAATTCAAACCATATAAAATGAATGCACTCTCAATTGTTAAGCCATTTCCAAATACTACTGCAATAAAAGTTGGTCTCGCTGTAAGATAGAAACCGAAAAAAAATACATTACTAATCACATGGTTAATCTTATCATATACTTGAACAAACTCCCGTTTGAGGAGGAGGAAGCTTAAGTGGGGCCATCAGTGCTACCTCACCCAATCTCTTCACGCCACGTGTCCAGTGGACCATTCTTCACATCCGCTGCAGCCATTGAACAAGCTGAGAAGGATTGACGACACCTTGAACGTGGGCCCCCTCGTCCTTCATAAGGCAAGCCACCTCGGCGTACACTTGCGGCTCGATCGGCTCTGGCTTCAGATCGGCTGCAACCGGATCCTGGCTCGGCCTTCTGGGCTCAGGTTCGGCTTCTGCTTCTGCTTCGGCTTCGGGTCTATCTGGGTCCCACCTCTGCCCTAGGAGAGTTCCCCTGGCGAGGAACTCGTGGGCGAGGTAGCCGGCTAGAAGCCGATTAGGAGTCGGCTCGGCTTCTGCTGCGCCAGGACCATCTCGGTCCTTCCGCTTTCTCGACGCGTGGTGTGAGCCGTTGGACATTGCTATCGACACCTGGCTTCTTTTGAGATGCGCCACGTCAGCATGAAACCCTGTTTTCACCTAAAGTGTCCGAGCCTCAGAGGATCCGACCTCTGCGGGCGTGCAGGTAGGGGAGAAAAAAACCTGACCGTTTGGGTAAAATGTAAAATATAAAAAGGATCGAGGGTAGAATGGTAAAAGGAGGAGCCCTAGCCGGATAAGGAGAAAAACACAGAGCGAGAGAGAGTCGGTTGGTGGGCGAATACTGATTGTTGGAATCCGAAGAATCTGGGGCTGGGAAATGATCTTATGAGATTATGAGAGAGGGGTTTGAAAAGAGGGTGGAGAAGAGATGCAGGATTGATACTCCAGAGAGAGAGAGAGACAGAGATTAGAAGAGGAGGATCGGAGAAGAGAAGGTCGGGTAGAAGGAAAGGGTGATTATTTATAGGGGAGATGGTTTTAGGAATGCCCACCGGATTCTCTCAAATATCTGGAGCACCCAAAACATAGTAAAAGGTCTGAATTAGCCTGCTCACTTGATGTCCACATCCCATTGCTTTCCATGAGTGGCACGAGGCCCACCTATTGACAATTTGGATCATTGAAAATGTTATTTCACCCCTTTGATGTATAGTCAGATTTTAATAGAAAAAAAGTTGGTGCCACCGTAAAATTGAGTAGATGACTGAAATATAATTAATACATATGATTGATGACATGATTTTCTCTTGTGCATTAAGCACTCTTCATTGGTGCCGTTTTCATGTGGGACTTGGTGAAATTTAGGGCGAGTTTCCACCTTTGGTGATGGTCCACATGCGGACTCTTATAGGAGTGTGTACTCAAGAGAAGAATCTTTCATAGTAATAATGGTTGAGATTGCGCTAAAAACAGTTAAGTGTCCATTGTTACTGTGCGAGCGAACTCCTATCAAAGTAAAGTTGGAAGGTATGTCTCGGGGAGAGATAATATTCATTTTGATTGGTTCATATTATCATTCATGGGTGGCATGTCCATGTTCGCTCACTGGACAGGTTTTTTTTTTTTTTTTTTTTTTTAATTTTCTTAATTATTCGTGATGCAAAGCAAGATTTTCATTATTCATCTTCAAAATATAGTGCTCCCAACAAAACTCATAGAGAGAATTCCAACTCAAGATTGATACCAAACATGCCCCTAGGTGGGAAAAAAAGGATTGAGAGGAAATTACGTGAATAAAGGGGGAACCCCTCCCCTTGCGTTAAAAGGATGTGGTGCTGGCTTTCACGAGGAAAATTCAAGGAAACAACACAACGCTAGTTTGTTTTGTGTCATTGAATTTCTAAAAGTTTTGTGAGACATCTATTTCTGAAAGTGGATAGAAATATGAAAAATAAAGGTGAATACTAAAAATAACAAACTAATAGTATTACTTTTAGAGATGTAAAATGAATGCCTAACCATTACCAAAAGTTTTACCTATCTCTAATTTATATCCTTTGTCCGGTGCCTCTTCAATTTCTTCAATAATCCTTGTTTGGAGTTTATTTGACCATGAATTTTATATATTCAATTACATGCAAAGGAATATGCCTAAAATATTTAACAAGAGTCCCTATCAGGTTGGTTGGACCGTAACAAAAAGATCTAGACCATTGAGCTCGAAAATTAGTTGTAAAATATAAATCGGAGGTGTTAGAAAAATGAGAACCATATCCATTAATGCCATGTTTGTTTGTATTAAAACTCATAGAAATTGAATACATGGGATGGTTAAAAGTGAATTTCAAAAAATAAACTTCAAATGACAAATTTTGAGGAAAATACACATTTTTGGAAATTCACCTATATATTCTAACATAAACAAACAGGTCGATAAGGCCAAAATGTCTATTTAAATCCTGAATTTGGACCGTGGCCATCAAGTATGTGACCCGTCAGATGATAAGATAAATAGCCCAACTGTCCAAGTGGGTCTCATGTCATGGATGGAGCTAGCCAACAAGAAATAAATAATCATAAATGAACCCTTTTAATGCGTGTTTAATATATTGATGGGGACAGGCACTATAACGCCCTTAACTTGGGATACGACCATAAATATATGATCCATCCAGACTGGTAATGTCACATCTTAGGTGGGAAATTTGGGGCAAGGTGGATGTTTGGCTTGACAATTTTGAAGAACACTTTTCCTTTTGCTCTATTATTTTCATTTGTGACACAAATTTTATTCAGTTTTTTGTTACCCAGCTATAAGGGGCTGGGACTCTTGGGGCGTGTTTGACAATTATATAGTTAAGTTAAAGTAAAGTGAATTCAGACAAAAAATGACAATGTATCATATCAAAAGTATATAATTTCAAAATTTCCTCCGAATTTTTAAAAAAAAAGTAAAAAAAGAAAAAATAAAAAAGCAACCACATTTCTCTACTAAAAGACAAAAAACTCCACTTTTCTATAAAAAAAAACTCAAAAAGATTCTATACCAATCAACTAAAAATAAAACACCATCATAACACCTTATATTTTACTTTCTCTTGATTTGATGCTTCATATCACCATACTTCAATTCATCATATATCCTAACAGTGTATTAGGGTGAGGATAGTAGACCATGGGTGAGTTGAGTGGGGAAGTAGACTTTCGGTGAGGTGGCAAAGTCCTCGCGTGAGGAAAGTGGTATGCATAGTATTTGAACCCTTGGCAGCAAGGTAATTGAGAACCACCACCACTTAACCACTGAGGTAAGAAGCCATTCTCATTCGTGATACAATCATAGCCTACGTTGATCCTCACACAGGAGCCAGGAACTTAGAAGAAGAGAAGATATGGGCCGTCGCTGCACAAAGCCACAAACATCTCAGCGTGAGTTGCTATCAAATTAAACAAACGAAAACAGGAAAATGGTATACCATTAATGAAATAGCAATTATAGCCAGTTGTGTTTGTCGGACTTTCTCGAGGTGCTTTTTATTGGACTTTTGGGTTATGAAAGTCTAGAAATTCTTAGTTTTTTGGGTTGTTAGATTTTTGGGATTTCTACAAAAAAAATTTCAAATTTAAATCTTAATTAAATGATTTTGTGAAGAGAAAATATAAAATGATGAGGGAGCTGTTCATACACTTTTTTGATAAAACCACCTCAATTGACGGCATCTTCAAGTGGTTGACAACCGTGTCAAAGTCATTGGTGACTCAACACATGCGGGCTTGGGCCCGTGATGCTATTGTAGGCTAGGATATTATTAAGAATGCTCTTTTTTTCAAAGGTGTTTTTTTTTTTTTTTTTTTTTTTTGAAAGGTTAGATTCTTTTTTCTTTGAAAGGTAATTTTTTTTTGAAAGGTATTTTTTTTTTTGAAAGGTAAAATTTAGAATACTCTTTTCTTACTTTGGATAGAGTTGTGTTTCCCATTTTGGTTTGGACTTTATTTAGAAGGCTGCTTTTGGTTTTCTATATACATTGGTGGATGTAATGAGTTTAGTAGATGCAATAAACTCAGTATTAGTGTGTTCTCAACTTCTCTATTCCCTTCTCCATCGACAAGTGGTATTAAAGCGGATCACCGATTTCGATAAGATTAGGCGAGCTAAGGGCAACGATAATGAATTTTGACTCCTCACGTTCGGTGGATCTTGGAGATCATATGCAAACCCAGGGACAGATTGTGTGCAGATCGGTGGAGACGTCGAAGCGTAATCATATAAGATCTCGATTGGTTTGGATTTGTGATTGAATTGATGTAAATCTTGTGTATGGGTTATAGAGATAGTGGAGAGAGAGCAAAGGATGGTTCGGACTTTGGCGGTCTGGATTATCGAAGGTTCTGATTTGGTTTGCAAAAAATAGGGGTTTCTGTTCTGTTTCTGATTGTGTTTTTTTTTTTTTTTTCAAGCAAGTGTCTTGGGTTGCAAACTAATCTCCAATATGCCATCATTCAGATCAAAGAGGTAAGCCTCATCTTGATCACTGATGAAGAAAGAGGCAGTGGCTAGGTTATGTTTACAGAACCCACTTGACTGGAGAAAAAAAGGGCCTTTGATTGTTTCTAGCATGCTAATATTAAATCTCTTTAGTTAACCATTCCTACCAAAAAATCGAGGCGTTTGTTGAGGTAGCATAAATACTTTTCAATACTCCCCCTCGGGTGGAGCCCCCCTTTAGATGGTATTCTGTTGGTGCACTTTTGACAATACACAAATTTTAGCGCCGAGTCATTCATTTTGGAATTCGAACTCACGATCGGTTGGCTTAGATACCATGTTAAAATTTTTTCAACTAACGGTTTCCTAAATTTTTCTTTAAAAAAAAAATTGGAATTAGTTTTTTGGTAAAACAAATCTTGGCCGACTTTATTTTCAAAAGACTTTTTTTCTTTTACGATATAATTTCAAAGTTAGTTTTCCTCTTTTCTTATGTATTGGGCCTGTTTGGGAATTTACTATCAAAGCAAAAGTAATGAAAAACCTCTATTTTTTCGGACAAAAGGTCATATCAAAAGTACATATCTTCGAATTTTCATGCTCCATTCTAAAATGAAAGTAAAAAAGCAACATGATCTCTCCACTAAATGACAAAAAAATTATTCACTTTTTTACATAAAAAGTAAAAAAGATTTCGTACTAAGCAACTAAAGGCGAAATACAATCTTAGCCGGCTTATGTTTTATTCTCTTGATTTGATGCTTTCCTTTACCTTTTTTTTACGAGAAAATCCCCAAAGGGCAAGGTCTCCACCCGAAAGAAAGCACTTTAAACTCTCAAAAACCCCCACCAAACACACCTAGATGTGTACCGGACTCTCAAAAACCCCCAACCAAACACACCTAGAAGTGTACCGGTTTACGACCCTTTCATTTTGACTACCTTTGAACCCAGTTATGTCATTGTCTCAATCTAGTTTAGTGGTCCCTGATCACGTGGTCCTCTTTTAAAGCAAACATTGTGTAAGTATTGTACCATTGCTTTGAAAATTATATTCTACTGTAGGAAGGAAGAGGGTGTATATATATAAATATATATATATATATATATGGGAGCTGCTCTCCTCAGCTGCAGCTGAAATTTAATTTCAGCTGCAGCGTGTGATTGAGTTGATCTTAAGCTTGTTATGCATTGTCAAGACTAGCTCAGCTCAGCTAGATTTCTAATCAAGACTGAGTTTGGGCTTGATTTCTAAACATGTGATTGAGTTGATCCTGCCACTGCCACTGCCACACGAGCCTATCACACGCTGCAGCTGAAATTAAATTTCAGCTGCAGCTGAGGAGAGCAGCTCCCTATATATATATATATATGTATATACAAGTAATCAGGCGTGCTTGACTTGGAGAAGTTTATAGTTGATACGATATGCTCTCGGCACAATTGGCACTCCTAATACCACTTCATGCTTTAATCAGTTGCAGATAAATTTATTATAATTAAGATCAAAGAAATAAGCAGGCTCAATATCCACCCTAGCTTCTGGCGGCCATTACTTTTGACCCGAATATCAAATTTGGCACTAATTATGGTATTTTGTAGAAAAACTTTTGACAAGGATTTATAAACATACAAATTGACTTACGTAGCGGTTGGTTGGCAAGTCTACCTTTTGGGTTCATTTGACTCTAAAGTAATTTAGATATACGTTTGGGGTAGTTTAGATTATTCATGAAACTTTGCGTGGATGTCTATTTCAATCAGCCTTAATCCTTTTGCATTATTTTTAAAAAGTAACTATACTTTATTATTAATTTTTGACAAATTTGCTTACATAACTATTTACTATATGAAAGGTTGTCATAACTACTTTTTATTTATGACAATTTTGTGTATACTATTTTTATTGTATGATAACTTTAACTATATTATTTTTATAATATAACAAGTCTTTAGACATTCCAAACAGCCTTTCTGCACAAATGACTAATTCAAACAACTCTATTTAAAATAAATTTATTTGAATTAAGTTGTTTTAGTGTTTATATAATCTAAGCACTTGTGACAAACTTGTTGGATTGGTCAACAAGGCCGATATTTAAATGTTGGAGTGCAACTTGTATCCAAACCATTTCTTTAAATAAATTCACAGCAATGGCATCCGACATGGGTTAACGTGCTCCAACCACCGTACCATTTCTTTAAATGAGTTAGATTCATGGCATCCGACATAGGTTAACTTGTATCTACTTCGTTTAAATACGGATTAGGAAAGCTTGACTCGCAACAGATTCATATAATACACAGTTGGTTCAAATTCTACGGATCATATACGGATCGAGTTAGCTTTTGCCAGATCTAACTGAGCCCCATAGAGCCGACCTCGCCGGAGAAGATTCTCCCTTCAACTTATTGTAAGTGAGTACCTTTTAGGTTTTTTACCAACGGTGGGTAAAAGTCAGAGATCACTGTAAAGGACATATCATTAACTGTCTAATTGTGGTTATTGTAAAAGGGTTACACTGAGGAAAGATTAGGGAAACTGGGTCCCACCAAGTTAGAGGGAGAACTTGAGCCAATGCCAAATGGGAAGTATTTAATGGGTACGTGGCTTGGATTCAATAAGGTGATTAATAAAAAGATGACCCACCTGTATGGGATCCATTGCATGCATGAAATTGCAGACCTTCAACTTTGCCGACAAAATTTATGTCTACCACCTTTTGAACAGTAGAACTGTACTCTGGGTTCTACGGAAACTAACCAAATGATACATGACAGAAGTAAGAAGAATCCAGAGAAATTCAATTCTCCTCCTTTATGTGATTGCCAGACTGGAGATGCATTCATCAATCTCTCTTGTCTTGTTTGATGGATAGTAAAGTTAATTCCAGTTTGCTTCACTTTAACTATTATCTGTCAAGTGTTTGTCAATCCAACGGCCATTATGACTCCACTGATAAAAAAAAAATTGAGTTATAAAAGGAAGACATGTACTATAATTCATTGAATTTGATAGATCATTATATAAAATGTATGTAGGTGGTGAATGCTTGGGAGAATCCACAAAAATGTAAGATTTCCATAAGATTTCCATATTGGTAGGGTTGCTATTAAACCAGGCTAGCCCAAGCCCAGTATGCATGGACTGGTCTCAGGGCTCTAGTTTTAAGCATGTGGATTATGTGAGCCTATCTTCCAGCCAATATTAAATGGGCTGGGCCAGCAGTAAACTATCAAGTGAATCAAGTATTTGTTTACACACGCATATACACACGAACTCCTACTCATGAATAGCCAGACCTGATTTGGGCCTTTCTTTGAGCTTTGCCTAGATGTATAAATTGGGCCCATTTAGTATTTTGTTCGGACTTGGATTAAGTGAAAGAAAGCCACAGCATGGCCAAGAGCGACCTATATAAGGAGTGTAATTTGTGATAATTTGTCTAAACAATTACCAGAAAGACCGTGTTACTGATACGAAGCCCAATTCAACCTGGCCAGATTAATTAAGTGGGCTTGGTGCTGACATTGTAGCCCTTGTCAGGCTTGGGAGTTAGGCTACACTGGACCTCAATATGGCTCAGCCCACTCTGCTGTGACTGCCCTGTTCACACACCCATGTCCCAATCAGCTGAAATTCGGCTTGTGTTGGCAGCATTAGTGATTAACCCTATATTTGGGAAGGGGGGAGGAGAGGGGAAGGAAAATTATTTTTTCTTTCTCTTGTCTGGGAAGTAGGTGAGGAGAGTGAAATCCCCTCTTTGCCTCATTCTTTTCCCCTAATTTTGATGGGAAAATTTGGGGGTAAAATTTTAAAAATTTTACCTCCTAATTCCCCTCCCCCATTTTCCTTCCCCCCTTCACAAACAGGCCCCATTTCCACTTTTTCTCCATTTTTTTCTCTTTTTTTTCCTTTCCCTCGTTTTACCCCCTTCTCAAACATAGGGAAAGTGAGAGCTTGACATAAGGTGGTCGACAATGAGGCCATATGAGGAATTTCTAACCCACAAATTTGAAAAACAAAGGGTTTCTAAGCCATATGCGGTGGTTGACCGCGAAGCCGTGTAATATTTAATGACATCTGTAGGAACGGGTAATAATTACTTATGTAAAATAAAGAATAAAGGATGGGCACATTCTTCAAAAAACATTAACTCCATCATAGGTGTTCTCCATTGTGAAAAAACATTAACTCAATCATAGGTGTTCTCCATTGTGAAAAAACATGGGGCCCACTAAATAATCCCTTCACAGGCACCTGCTTCTTCCAATGTGGCACTTGTCTAAAAATCAGTCAATGTTACATTATTATTATTATTTTTAACTCTAGCTCAAAGACCTACATAGAAGGGAAAGCCAACGTCATGAAGAGAAGAGCGCACAAAATGAGAAGAAAAGCCCACGCAAATAAATAGAGTTGCATATCTAGATATTGATCCATGAGTATCGGGGTAATATGTGGGCAGCTAGAGTTGTAAATGGGTCGGTTCCGGTCCGGGCCCATGGTGGACATGAAACAGGAACCGTTAAGGGAAAGGTGGAACTGAATTCGAACCTGACACAATTTCAGAATCGGTTTCTTTGCTTTAGAACCCGAACCCGAACCCGAACCCGAACCATATATGGGACGGGTCTGGAACCGGGTTCGGCTCTATGTTGAGAATGATATTAAAAAGGCATGATTTTCAGGAGAGATTTTTTTGAATTAAGGTAATATGTCGGATCTCGGGTCTATGGGTTCGAACTAAGGTGGAACCGGACCCGTACCTATTTACTTATCGGGGCTAAATAAGGACATAGACTCGGTTTTTAACGGATTGTAACATTCGGGTAATCGGAGAATATTGGACCTATTTACATCCCTACATGCGGGGTTGCTGTACCTAGGTGATGGGAAGAGTTAATAGTAGATGTCATTACAATAAGTTTTAAATATATGGTCAACGAGTTAAAACTAAGGGGTAAGATCATTTTAATTGCATTAATGTATACCAAGAACATTCATAGTGCATTTGCTGACTTATCTAGCCCTTCTCTTCTTTTATTATCATGCAGCTAGGTCGACCATGTGAGAATGTATGTATATTGAACCATAGTGATATAAAGAACGACTCACATTTCAAAGGAAGTGAAACTTCAAATTAAATCTTCCATTTCTCTTATTTCTTCATATATTTTTTCAAACTTTTTGAACCTTTTGGGCAAGCACATTGAAACGGTGGATGGACTTACCTGGGAACGGCAATATAAAATCCAACACTCATTTTTACTTTTCGGTACCAAGCAAAAGGGGTGGGGACCATGAAAGGGCGTAGCTATGGCGAGAGAAGCTTGCTCGAATAACACAAGCTCAAGTAGTAGTGGTGGACCTAGGATTTTCGTTTGAAGGGGGTTGATCTAAACAAGTGATTAGGTTTTGAGCGCAAACTCAATATTCTAATGTGAGTTTCAAAGGCAGACCCATGGTTTTCTTATGGATTTTGAAAGTGGACACAAGATCTTCATGTGTGTTTTGGAAGTGGACCAAGTTTGACATGGGCAACTGCCCCTAAAACTATACATGTAGGTCCACCCCTGTCGAACCAAAAGGGAACCCAAGGATTAATATGTGAGCATTAGGGTGAGAAATAGGGTACCCAACCAATTGGGAACCCCTAGTTTTCTCAACACTCCTACTTAAAACTATTTTTTTTTTCAAAATCAGTCTTCTTAGACGCATAAAGCTATCCTAAGACTTGACATTTGGCCCATAACATTTGAAATTTAAAATATTCCCGCGGACCTATTCATGAGAGCTTCTAAATGCAGCCCCCATTTTTCTTTGCACGCCCACCATTTTAAATTACTCCTATTACGAATATACCCTTGTGGTAAATTCTCAAACTACCCCTTCTCCCCTCTCCCCTTCTCCACCTTTTTATTCATCTCATCTCCATTGCCCAGCAACACCATCGTCGTGCCATCTGCCACCTCCCCCTTCTCTATCTCCATTGCCCCTCCCCCTACCCCTCTCTTTTCTCTCTCTCCCTGTCTCTTTTCTCTCGCAGTGGTGCCTGGGGTGGGGGTGGGTTTAAGGTGAGGTTATTTTAGGTATTATGGGGGGTGTGCAAAGAAAAATTTGAGAATCTTAAATATGAATTGACTGGGCATTACCTACCCTAAAGAGCCTAGAAGGGAAATTTTTTATAAGGTTTTCCCATTTTGAGTCTGCAGTGGTCATTGGATCCTATAAGCCATGTCTCAAACTGATGAGAACCATGGGGTCCATACTTGCACAACATGTGATTAAATTAATGACAAGATAGATTTCAAGTATGTTTCAACTTGAGTACGGTGTCAGGTATAGTGTATACATATGGGACCATAATTTTGAGCTATTTAAATTTAAGAGGTGAGCCCCATTAATGAATTCATAGGGCTGGTCTCAGCTTTGAGGACTCGCCATTTGAAGAAAAACTGAATTCATTAGATGTCATCAGCTCTCCACTTTAAGCATATGAAATGGAGGGTCAACAGACTTTGCTATAAGCCTCTATCAAACCATTGGCAACACTCAATCGAACAAATATTTTGTGATTACCATTTACTAACCACTAAACATATTTTTATTTGCTAAGTCGATAGGCCCCTCAAACTCTAGCACCATATTTCCACCGAAGCTATTGGGTATCCAGTTCCTCCATGAAACTCCTTTTGCCCTGTTTTTCCCTTTTTAATGGCTAGAGCCTAGTAAAATTACGTAGAAAGTAAGTTTATCTGCTCAATCATTTACAGAGATCCAAAGGCATCGTAGCCATTAGACTTGTTTTCGGTGACATGGGCCCTGCCTATGACTTTGGTACTTCTCCTATAAACAGCACTTCACATGGACTTCTTTATTGGGATGCGATGAACATTGACAATGGGTGCCCATCAGCCACATGCATCTTTTCTGGTTCCACCGAAGATCTTGACGTGGTTGTCTAGGTACATTGTCGACGCATTGAAAGAACTGTATCTCATATTGTTTTTGTTTTTAACCCAGCCAAGGGGGACTGGGACCATCAGACAATGGGGAGAGAAACCTGCACGCTTCTCCAAGAAGAATGCATGCCTGGTTGCGCAAGAAGGAATGTCTGCTCACACAGTAAGAGATCCCAGGGATCTCTCTAGGCAGTTTTCGAGTCGTCTAGATCCATGTCCATGCCGTCCCTGGCCAATGAGATTATGACCTACAACTGATTGTAGCTTTCTAATGGTCCATAACCTAAGATATGAGCCTATTATTCATATGTTTTAGACCATATCAATCTGATGAGAGGCCATTCTCCTTTCAGATTAAAGCCCCAATGCATGATGGGCATTAATTTTCGAACACTTTCTCACTGGTGTGGTTAATTTCTTATAGTTTGTTTTCTGAGATGAGACTGTATTATTTATGGACTTGTACAAGGGTGGATTACTGTTAAAAGAACATGGAGCCATGAACGGAACGTGATATGCATATGCCTGATCTAGATCCCAACTACTAGTGATAAATGGGTATTTAAGTAGAGTACTGCAGACGGTTGAGAGCATTCAATGCAAAATGTTGCAAAAGCTCTATAAGAAGTCCTCTCCCGCTCAAAATCTTACAAGCAGAAGCTAACTCACCCATCCTACAAGATGAGGGGGGTCTTTCTTTTATCATTTCTTTGCTTCAATCTTCTTCTCATTAGTGTTCTTGCAAGAGATGTTGCTAGGGTGAATAATGACGGTGTTGATGAGAAGAAGTTCCTTGGACTTTCCAAAGGTGGTGGCTTTGGTTTGGGATTTGGAGGGGGGCACGGTTTTGGTGGTGGGTTCGGTGGAGGTGGCGGCGGCGGCGCCGGTGGTGGGTTTGGCGGTGGAGGAGGCGCAGGTGGTGGGCTTGGAAAGGGTGGTGGAGTTGGCGGTGGGTTTGGTAAGGGTGGTGGAATTGGAGGTGGAGGTAGATTCGGTAAAGGAGGAGGTGGTGGCATTGGTGGGGGTGGGGGATTTGGAAAGGGTGGCGGTGTAGGAGGTGGTAAGGGTGGTGGACTTGGTGGTGGTGGTGGCTTTGGAAAGGGTGGTGGAATTGGTGGTGGTGGTGGCAGCATTGGTAAGGGTGGTGGGCTCGGTGGTGGTGGTGGATTTGGTAAGGGTGGCGGTCATGGTCTTGGCGGTGGGCATGGTGTCGGTGGCGGGTTTGGTAAGGGCGGTGGACTTGGAGGTGGTGGTGGTTTCGGCAAGGGTGGTGGAATTGGTGGCGGCATAGGCAAGGGTGGTGGTCTTGGAGGCGGCGGCGGGTTCGGAAAAGGCGGTGGAATTGGTGGTGGCATAGGCAAGGGTGGTGGTCATGGAGGCGGCGGTGGATTTGGAAAAGGAGGTGGGATTGGTGGTGGCATTGGCAAGGGTGGTGGCCTTGGAGGTGGTGGTGGGTTTGGCAAGGGTGGTGGAATTGGTGGTGGTATTGGCAAGGGTGGTGGGTTTGGTGGCGGCGGGGGGTTCGGAAAGGGTGGTGGAATTGGTGGTGGCATTGGCAAGGGTGGTGGCCTTGGAGGTGGCGGTGGGTTTGGCAAGGGTGGTGGAATTGGTGGTGGCATTGGCAAGGGTGGTGGGTTTGGTGGCGGCGGGGGGTTCGGAAAGGGTGGTGGAATTGGTGGTGGGATTGGAAAGGGTGGTGGGCTTGGCGGTGGCGGCGGGTTTGGCAAAGGTGGTGGAATTGGTGGAGGTGGCGGCTTTGGAAAAGGTGGTGGCTTTGGCGGTGGAGGTGGATTTGGTAAAGGTGGTGGCTTTGGTGGTGGTGGAGGATTCGGTAAGGGTGGAGGATTCGGTGGAGGAATAGGTGGTGGTTCTGGAGGCGGGTTTGGTGGTGGATTTGGCGGCGGCGGCGGCGGCGGCGGGTTTGGAGGAGGTGGTGGGTTCGGTGGTGGAGGTGGTGGAGGGATTGGAGGACGTCACTGAGGCTCCACGTTGCATGGCCACCTTCTCAGTCCTCCATCAAACGAATGTGGATTGCTCTTACATGCAGTGAATGATTTT
This sequence comes from Persea americana, assembly GCA_029852735.1. Classification (NCBI taxonomy): domain Eukaryota; kingdom Viridiplantae; phylum Streptophyta; class Magnoliopsida; order Laurales; family Lauraceae; genus Persea; species Persea americana. The sequence goes on from CM056813.1 coordinate 6,922,459, forward strand.
GCAGGCGTTAGTTCTAAATAAATGTCTTACTATCTTGTGTGCGACTTTTTTTTTTTGTTTTGGTACGAATGTTGTGTTTATATTAATTACACTAGTAAAATCACCTGTATGTGACTCTTGTTCTCTGTATAACAAACCTGCATCAATTTCTTAAGATGTCAACAATATAGAATTTCCAACCAAAAAAAAAAAAAGAATGTAACACGGTGTGCCTTGTGATGGGGACTCCACTGCATTCACCCAACATCAAAGAATACCTCATGAAGATTTGAGGTCATCAAAAAGATAAAGAAAAAGCAGGTATTCATTTAGGAGAGAATGAAATAACTATTGTCTGTGAGAATAGTCATTCACAGTTTTTAAGTATATTCATTCACAGTTTATGCAAGGTCCCGACCACGAGTAAGTAGGATTAAGGTTGATTATTCTTATTTTTGTTGTAATAGAGTAGGCTTTAGCATTTTGATTAGTGGATTAGTCATGTTTGGACTAAGTTTGGGTTTAGAGAGGGTGGTTTAGTCATTTAGACATGGTGAGGGGTGTTTTGGGTATTTTCAGAAATAAGCCAAAGAGGTTGGAGAGATGCTAAATGCACACTAGTTTTGCTCTCCACACAACAATTTTTTATAACCTATATACCATGTGTTAAATTACCTAAAAGGACATCTCTCCCTTCCCAACTTCTTTCCAGATCCAACCCACCTTCCACCACCGCCCCCTTTGGTAGCACCACCACAGGGGGAGGGAGCGACAAGGAGAGAGACGTGGGGCGGGGGGGGTGGCGCGGAAGAGATGGGGAGAGGGAGATAGGAAGGGCATGGGTGCGGTGACGGGTGGAGAGAGGGAGGGAGGGTGAGTGTAGAGAGAAGTTGAGAGAGGGTAGTTTAGGAAAAATGGGGTGTGTAGAGAGTAGTTTTGTTAAATTTTTTAAGTTAAGTGGTGGGTGTAGAGAAAAACAATGTGTGGAGAGCAAAAATCAGTGTGCATTTAGTAGCTCTCAAGAGGTTGTTAGATGTTGGTTAAATAGGTTGCTGGTTAGTCTTAAAGTTGGGGGAGTTGAGTACAATATTAGTTTTGCATAGAGTAAAGGGCGGTTTTGGGGTTAGTCCACTAGATTTGGATGTTTTGGTAGCTTTTGGACCTAGTTGGGTAATTTAGATGAGTCATTTAGAGTTTTATTGAAACTAGAGGGGGTATTTGTAGTTTTAGGAAGGTGCAATGCCCTTTTTTGTAGTTATTTTAGTTGTAGGGTCCTTGGGAGAAAATGAGATTTCCCTTGAGTTTCCCAAACCGCCCTTGTACTTGCTTCCTTGTACATAACTTAAGTGGAGAGTATTTCGGTCATTGGACATTCCATTTATAACAATAAAACCAACTACAACTTCACCTCTACAGTCCCATTTTCAAATTCTCTCATTTCCCTCCATCTATCTTTCTTTCTTTCCTCATCTCTCCAATCTTCTAGGACAAGATCCACCCATCTCTTTGAAGAATCCACTATAGATCATCATCAATGACAAGATTCGAAGCTTCTTTCTCCTCAGCTCTCACTAGATTTCTCTCCTCTTTCAATCAAAGTGGATTTCAAACCCTAATTCCATCTCTAGCTACCATTTGATGAATTCTTGTGAAATCCAGTCATAACTCCTTCTCCGTTGAGCTTGTGTCTAGAGACCTTGGCTTTTAAAATATTTTTCACCAATTTTCATATCAAGGCAAGTAGACATGTGTAGATCACATTGCATCATATAGGCTATTACATATGAGTCTTGATGTTGATAGCTTTAGTAATGGTTATTTTGCATGGATATGATACTTTATGGCTTTGATGATGGAAATTCTTGTGTGATGAGGGTTTTATAGTGAATGAATTCTCAGATTTTAGGCGTATGCAAGTGATATCTTATACATTTCATAACCTTCGTAGCATATCCCTTGACTTCTGCAGGGATTTCCCCTTGGACTTGATGTAATTGCCCTAAGTTCCCAATCTCCAAGCCTTTGCAACTCAAGGCTTAGATTTAGGTATCTTGATGATGAATGGTGGCTTGGAATGCTCCAAATGATGTACCTTTGATGTTTAGATGGACTGGGAGATCGATCCCATTTCTTTGTATCTACATCAATATCACCTGTAGTTTTTGGGAAGCTACAACTACCTGTGGCTCTTTTACGGCTGGCCATAGGCTCCTAGTAATTAAGCTAACCATGAATGTATTATGGTCGCTTTTCCAGAATTATGCAATTTTATTGTTTAATTCTATGATCCCCTCACGGCTAGCCATAGAGCTACCCACGACAAGCAATGAGGCTAACCGCAGTACACTCACGGCTAGACATTTGAGCCTCACAACTAACTGTAGGCCTATGTCTTCTATTTTTGTAGAATTTGCACCTTTTGATCTTTGAGCCATGCTTGAGACCCTCATATCTAGTTCCTACCCTATAAATATTGGACTTTGCACAAATGAAAGTGAGTGATTAGACCTTGGTTGCAATATTCTTGTAGTAAGGTGCGAAAGGCACGCAAGCCAAGTAACGGGGATGATGTTCGTGTGACCTTCAGGTGCCCTCGACTATTAGGGCACCATGATTATGCAGACAATACCCAAAATTAATTGAAAACCTTCGGGTTGGTTGGTTGTAATCACTCCTAAAGGTCGAACCAAGTACTTGGGAAAAGACTACTAGAGTTCTTGATGACGAGTGAGCATGGTGACAATTACTATAAACTTGTATAGTATGCGGACCATATGCCCAATTACCTACCGAGCCTTGGATCTAAGACTATAGTTGGACCTGCACTTTGTTTAATCTTTTGGTTTAGGATTTCGACCTTGTATTTGACCCCTGCTGAATAAGTGTAAGAAATCCTCTATATTTATTGATATGCCTAGCTTGGTGGGATCCTGGTCAACTGGAAGTAAGCATAAGCAATGCAAGTCAAGGGTATGATTACGTAGAGCTCAAGATTATAGTTGCCTTTACAAGCACCAAGAAACTAATACCTTGGGCTCTATGGGATCATATACTTGAGTAGTACCACCATACACATGGATGGCAACTCAAGACTTAGATATGGTGTGCACCATGACCCCATTGGACAAGTGTTAGTCTAAGTACACAGAGATTTAGTTCGGTATTGTAAAGATTGGTTGCAAAAATAAAACAGTAAACAACCAACAGAATATAAATCCAGAAATGTAAATCCACTCACAGTATGTAACCAGAAATCAGTGAAATGTAACCCAGCAATATGAAAGTAGAACAAAGGTTGGTTAATCAAGGCTAGCATTCGACACTATGTCCTTAAGATAAACTTCGCCCCCACAGTGGTGCTTACGAGCTTCTGTGACGTTTGTCTCCCACAATACAATGATCTTCTTTACAAAGCAGTAGAACTTTAGATTATGTGACCGGTGAACTAGAAATGTGACAGACTATCTTTCTAGACTTCGAATGATGACCCAGATACAATGTAGTTGCAGAGAATGAATGACCAAAAATGGTATGGACGAGATGGGTTTAAATGGCCTGCTTTAGGACTCTTCATGCAGGGTTGCATCTGTTCAGTACGGTGATTGTTCAATGGTGAACAAACACAGAGAACAACAATGTTTCTTTGGACACACCCTTTCAGTTACGAACGGGTACACCCTTCTGGATTTTGGACACACCCCATTTACAAAAAGAAATTTCTCCAAAAATATAAATGGGAAGTGGGCTGAACCAGGGCTGGCTCGAGCGTGAAGCCCAAGCCCAAGCCCGGGGCGGGGTGCGCGCGTGTGGTGGTACCTTGGTTTAGGCCCTCCCTTGGAGATCAACCTTTACTACCAAGGCGAACATATTTGTATCCAAAGAATCTTTAGCTCCATGGGTGGCGCTTCATTGATCCCAGTGGGGTCAATTGACCCCATTAAGATCTGAAAAAATATTAAAAATAAAAAATTTTCCTTCATGAATTGAACCTATGAGAAGCTTTTGATCCCACTCCATGCCTAAGTTAATGGGCCATCTGTCTATAAAAAAAATAATGGGCCAAACTTTTATTTTTTAAAGAAAATTCCCTTTTTTAGACATTCTGTTAGTAACCCTTCATTTATCCTAACTTAACCACTAAATACGATATTATCCCCATATTAGAAGGAGAAAACCCTAACATTCAAATTCAGGCATATAGACTCCTAGCCCCAGCCAAGCAGCAGAGAAAAAAGAAAGAAGAAGAAAAGGAAGAGGAAAAGTGCACTTGAGGTCCTGAATCTCCAAAAAGAAGAAGAAAAGGAATAAGAAAGGTCCTTTTTTTTTTTTTTTTTACTTTTTCCCTTATATGCGCTCTAGCAATGAGTTTTTAGAACTTAAAGGAATTGGTGATATTGCTAGAAAATTAGTGGAGACAAAGAAGGATATCGTGTACCCATTGGTTTATTTGCTTCTAAAATTGGCATTGATTTTACCAATAGCGACTGTAACGGTAGAAAGATCTTTTTTCAGTAATGAAGTACGTAAAGAACAGGTTGCGTAATCGAATGGGAGATCAATGAATGAATGATTGTTTGGTCACATATATTAAAAATGATGTGTTTGCTAGTGTTTATAATGAAACTATTATGCAACTATTTTAGCACATGAGAACTCGTCAAGGGCAACTGTAGGACTTTATGTATTTAGATTTTCTTTTTGGATTAAGAACTATTAATAACAATGTATTAAAATTTCTGTTTATTTTTGTTTGGGAATTCAATGTTATTTTTGTCGGATTGTCGGAAATAGATTATTTAAGAATTTTATATTATATTTGTCCAATTATCGAAAGTAGATACAGATGTTGATAAAAGGGAAAATAAATTTATTCGATTTGTAGAAGATAAGTCTTTTGTTGACCCCATTGACTCGAATTCCTGGAGCCGCCACTGTTTAGCCCCTAAGCAATGTGGGATGCAAGGTTTCAACTTCCTTGTGTTTTCATGTGTTACCATGTTCAAGTAGTGGTGTTAAGAGTCAATTTCTCATTCACTTCTCAATGGATTAGCGCAACCCAATACATGTTCTTAATATACTCATAGAGTAGACCACATTCGCATGTAGTCCCACATAAAAGAATAAGTGGGGGCCACTTTTATTTTGGCTCAAAGTTGACCAAAAACTTAGGTGCTCTATCAATTTTTCCAACCGTAAGTGAACTGGTGCGGATATACACTTGAATACCGCTAATATGTCTTTATATCCTTTGTTAATGGGATGGTTATACCTTATTTTATATTGAGCATGGTAGGTATCTTTGGATACTAAGACATCTAGATATGCGGACGCTGGATGCAATAGGTGCATTAGTATCGAGATTAATGGCATTGGTAGCTTTGCTGGTTTTGATGGTGTTGATGGCTTTGATAGTACTAATGATATTAATGGTATTGATGGAGGGTATTGGGATCGGACTAGACCTGGATACCTTTATGTTTATGATGGATGGATTTTAATATTAATATATAATGGATTTGTTATGGCTTAGTCGATGGATAGGATAGCGATAGTATAGATAGCATGTAGTTCTTGATGGATTGCTAGGTACGTTCTTATTCCATTTCACTCACTTTACTAGAGTAGTAGGCCAATAACCCGTGCTCAGCATGGTATCTCCCTACACTGAAAATAAATAATTACATATTACCACTTTTCATAGGACAAGTTGGATAAAATAGAAATAAAGAAATTGGAGCAAAAATAGTATATCTACATACGAACAACTGAAACATGAGTGGTTTGATAGAAAAATGAGTGGGTAGTTGCATGAGTAGTTATATAACCATCAGTTAAAATTATAACTGATGGTCAAAATTGAAGCCAAAACCTCTTAACTTAATATATTATAATTTTAATATTGTTGTCCGCTACAAGGAGTTGTACCCTATGTGTTAAATTATTCGTGTATGCAGCATCTGTGAACGAACATCGATCTTGTTTATATTTGAAGAGTATATCATGGTTTCTATGTTGGAAGTCTAGTGGTGATTCTTGTACAATGTTATGTTGGGGAAATGGTGACCCATTACTCGGTAGATGCTCATCCTCTACTATTTTGATGGAGAGATTACACGTCTTGTATGAGGGGATCTTTGTCATCTTTTGTTACAAATATCATACCATTCATACATACATATGTATATATATATATATATATATATATACATATATATACATATAGGGAGCCCCTCTCCTTAGCTAACGCTGAGGAGAGGGTCCGTTTACCACGTGCCAACGCCCATCGCTGGAAATGAGAAAAGGTGATTCAAGTGAAACTTGCGTGGAGCCCGCCTAAAGAATTTTCATTTCCCCGCCTTCCATCTAAGGCCAAAATCAAAATACATAAGCGATTTGGCCCTTGGCTCTCTCTCTCTCTCTCTCTCTCTCTCTCTCTCTCCACTCTGGCAGGCACGATCATCATCCTCGCACGATCGATCGTCTCCGGAGAGACGCTTCTCTCCTCAGGCGTCTCTGGCCATCCCCCATTTCCAAATCCCTCTCCATTTCTGGAACCCATTTTCTTCTTCACGATCTCTCTGCAGCGACAACGCGGCGATCTCTATCCAGCGGCGATCTCTTTGCAGCGACGACGCAACGATCTATCTAGCGACGATCTCTCTGCAGCGACACCTCCCCTACCCAGCCTCAAACCCAATCTCCAGCCAGCAACCATCTCTTCGAGGTATGCCTTTTCTTCCTTCCTTCTTTGTTTGGTTTTTTTTTTCTTTGTTTTCTTCTGGAACCCATCTAGCTTTTGTGATTTGTGGAGTTTTGCAAGCTAATGATTCTAATTCGTGGTATTCTTGGGTTGGATTGATTGCTTTCAGTAGTGCATTATTCTGATTGGGAGCTCCAAAAAATTTGTGGGTTCTGGGTTGTTTCTCCATTTTCAGAATTTTTTTTGCCTTTTCAAATTGGCTATTTTTATGATACTGGTTCTTGGGGCTTTATTTATTTATTTATTTTGAGATTTCATATTCTTCTGTTGATTTTGGGCTATGGGTTTTGATAAAATTGTACTAAAAGATCGTTATGTTGGTCTCAGGAAATGGGTTTTGAGGATTTTTTCTGGAGATGTATATGTTGATGATGACGATGCTGCTTGTTGGGTGATTTGTGATAAAAAAAAAACAAGTGGGGAGTCCTCTGTTTTGTGATAGAAAATATTCCATAGTTTCTTGTTTTGGTAAAGGAAACATTCCACGGCTGAAATTTCTCCTTGAATCAAAGATACTAATTGTACCTACATGAAAAAAATGAGATAATAAAATTGCAGAGTAGTTGAATTTTGTTGGGAGAATCAGTACCTTAGCCAATCTCCAAGCTTCTAACACTCTCACAAGATATTTCTTGTAAATGGAGAGGAAGGAGTGATGAGTTAATTCCTCAATTTTCCATTTCTTTCTACTCTTGTCCCTCCATTGAATTTAGAATCTGGTTCTTTCTTGCAAGGATTGAGTGGGTCACTTTTGGGTTTCTAGGTTTACCATGGATTAGTGTTTAGTTTTTTGGGTTCCTTTAATGTTTTTGGACATTCTTGGTTTTTTTCCTCTGGTTTTGTTCCCTCTTTTGTTCTGAATGGATTCATCCTTCTCCAAAATAAGAACAAGGGTATGTTTTTGTAGAAGACGTTTCTCTCGCAACACTCCATTTGTTGTTTTCAAATTTGGGCTAGGCTCATCATTGATTAATTCAATCCTAGTTAAAAACAGTATGGACTATATATATTACTTTGTTAAATCATACAACTTCATTATAATCTGATCATAGAAATCTGGGATCTAAATCCTATATGTGGCTCTCTACAACTTCTAAAAATGTGGAATGGGCTGCAGGGCAAGTAGTTTAGTGGTTCTATTAGATGCAAGGGATTATGAATTGAGCCATGGTAAGAAATAACACCATTTATTAGTATCATGACTTAAGATTGGTTTGAGTTTCTATGAGCTTCTTAATGGAAAATATAGAAGACTCATTTTTCTATGGTTTCTTTGACTTAAATTTTATTTTGCAGAGTATGTGACCTGGGGCAAAATAAATAATAGGGATAATAGCAGAATACCTACATGTACTTTGCTCAAAATGCAGACTACCCCCTTGTACAAATTTTTGTTGTACTAAATCTACTTGTATTTTAAATCACAATGCAAATAGAGACGGTCGTGACGGAAAAAGTGGAATGACAAATTTACCCCTCCGTATATAAGATGTGACTTGGCATTTTTGATCATTTTTCCCTTTCTCGTTCACGGCTAGGGTTCTTCTTCGTTGGCGACTTTGGGAGAAATCGAGTCCCTGCGATCTTAATATCCATCAAGAAGCTCTGTCGATCATAGTACAAACCATTAATGGTGGGCTTGTTCTTTAACTACAAGCTATTTCTCCCTCTACAAGATCCTCAACATCTATGGAAAATCCAGCAACACCTAGCTCTTCAGGGATTTCCTCCATTTGCGAGTCGCAGTGAAATCACTCGCAGTGGCAAAAAAGATGAAGTGATGCGTGGAATTCTTCAAATTGATGCATACCAAGAAGCCGTTCAAACGGATGATCTGGACCGCCCAATCCAAACACATCAAAAATTAAAGGGTGGGTGAGAAACTTAGGAGAGAGAGAGAGAGAGTACTGACGGTAGAGGGAAGGGATGGAATGAGAGAGAGGGAGTAGCGATTAGAGACGTAGTAGGTGAGGGCCTGCTTCAAAGGGGGCTAAGCGTCTCTGCTATCGGGGCACAAAGGGTCAAAAAAGGCCTCCACCACAATCGATTTGGTTCCTTGGCTCTTTCTGTACACGAACCCATCGTATTTGGGAGGAATTGGGACCTGACCATCCACGACCACCGTCCTTTGAGAGATGAAGAAGAGGAAGAGGATGAGTTTATGGAATAGTTGCAGTCGGACTGATGGCAATCGGAGAAGCGTCATCTCTTTCTCTCTCTGTCAGCCCTTCCTGGGAAATGAAGGCAAAACGAGCTTATCTTCTTTGAGTTGCTCGACAGAATCGGTGCATCACTTTCGAAAAGTCCGAGAAAGGTCTCCTCTGGACTGTGTCTCTACATCAAATTTGGGAGTTGCTTATCTGGATTTTGGGTGTCATGGATGTTCGGAACCTTGAAGTTAGAGAGATATCATGATATGGGTTTGTCTTCTTACATGCTTTTAATTAGTTGGTTGTGTAGAAAAGGGAAGTTGGTTGAAGCGCACATGGTATTTGGTGAAATGCTCAAGAGAGGGATTGGTGCTGATAATGAAGCGCCTGCTCCTTTGGTTTATGGGGTTGTGAGCAGAGGGGGTGTGAGGGAAGGGAGGGCGGAGTGCAGGCCAGAGATAGGAGAAAGGAGATGGCCGGAGATGGAAGCGGAGGACGGAGCACAGACCAGAGATATTCTGGATCTGGCCAGAGAGAGGGATAGTTGCAGATCGATTAGGTTTAGAAATTTGGAAAGGGGAAATGAGAAAAAAAAAAAAAAAAAAAAGGCGGGCCTGGGATTTTTTTCTTCCCAGGGGCAAATAAGTCTTTTTGGGCGAGTAATTTGCCGCCAGTATGCACCGGCACTATTTATACGACCCACGCCGTTAATACTAACAGAATCCGTGACTTTTGCATGTTAATTAGAACTACAGGTAGGTTTAGTACAAAAGACCAAAGTGCAAGGGGGTAATCTGAAATATGACCAAAGTCCAGGTAGGTATTCTGCTATTATCCCTAAATAATATAAGTCATCATCCTCATTTCCCATGTCATCTTCAAGTATGTGATATGAGATTAACTATTTCTTTCTTTAAATAAATGATATGTAGTTGTAATTAAACTTGAATTCATCTACTTGGCCTGAGATCTTAGGTCAAGAATATATAGGCAGGTTATCCTCATTTCCATCACGAAACTTAGAATGGGCTCCAAAGTGCCCATGTGGATATGGGTATATGGTTTTAAAGACGTCTCGTACCACATCCAACCCTGGCCGTAAATTTTGGAAATGTCCAGATTTACATGTATGCTTCTATCTTTCCAACTCCATTCATTAATATTTTTATTTTGTTCTCCAATATTCATTATATCGTGATGAATTTTAAAGCAGGGAGGAAAGGGTTGTGGTCTTTTCATTTGGATGGATGAAGTTGGAACTCAATGTGTATCGATGTCAAACGTTTGTCTGACCCAAATTGCAGTGAGAATGGAAGAAATGAAAGACTCAATTGAAGAGTTGCGCCTAGGAGTAAGACGTCTAAGTGAAAGCATAGAGACTCACATTAAGGGAAGTAGATGCAAAAATCGTCGTGCATATTTTATTGTAGCTCTTCTCCTCTTTGTAGCGTATATGTAGTGTGGACGAAATGGGCGTGCCTATTTCTTTGAGTTGATGTAGGCATTGTTCTCTTGTGGGAGGCATAAGAGCATTTTGTTTTATTTTGCTTGTTGGGCTGGGATGCTTTGTATAAGAAAGAACAAAATTATGTGGTTTGGATCAAATGTTGGCCTGATATGCTGTGTCTTTTTTTGTACTTAAGAAGTTCTAGTGCAGTTATAATGAAAAAAAATCAAATGTTGGCCTGATATGCTGTTTTTTTTATTTATCCCAAATTGGATGCTTCTAGGTGTTTCATTAGGAAAATCTCCTCTCTCACTCTCTCTCTGCTAGATGGGTAAGTGACGAGTCACTGAATTTGGATGTTTAATTCATAGTGAATAGCAGAACATATGAAGTTGGAATATCTTTCCAGGTCCAACTTTCCCAGTGTAAAGATCTGCCATCTTACAGGTAAAAGGAGATTGATTACATATAAACAGGGCAACATTCCTGCCTAAATTATACGTACAGTCACTGAATTTTGAAACAATTAACATAAGTTTTGGTTAAACTAAGTGTGTTATTAATCATCTTGAGTTGAATTTAATGGTCTTTTCACATTATCGCCTCGATTGGCTTATTGATCTAAGGGTGACTTTTTTTCCTGTTAGAACAACATATCACCAGTTTTAATCTGATCCATTCTCACGGAGTCCGGATCCCCTGTTTCGTCCAAACAGGGGAGCCCTGTTTGGACGAATCAGGGGGCGACACATGCAGGGGCGAAGGGAAGAGGAAAAGCACTTTTTCTTTCCTCCGCCCCCTTCGCCCCCGCATGTGTCGCCCCCTGATTCGTCCAAACAGGGCTCCCCTGTTTGGACGAAACAGGGGATCCGGTTCCATTCTCACGTGTTGCACTTTGAACTTGTAACCCGGGCCCTCCTTAATGCATAACTTGAACCTGAACTAGTAGTGAGTGCCTACCAATTGTTATATGGGGGATAATTCAGGACAATCTTAAACCCTGTTAACTTCCTGATTGTATTTGGCTAGGCATTTCATTTCCCTGTCTGAGCCTGACCTTAAACCACTGACCCATTTACACCACCCCTGATGGTAACAAAATTGGATTTCATCATCATTACTGGGACTGGCAAAGCCGTTAAGACCTGCTTCACAACTCAACTCCTTCAATTCAAAAATCATTCGTCCTAAATGTGTTTGGAGATTTTAGCACATTAGATGGCCAAGATGATGCTTCAACCCTAACCTGTTGTCAAGATCAAAATGCCAATGTGGTTCAAAAATCAACAGAAAGAAAGTGGATGCCCTTAGCTCACAGAGACACCTCAAATCTTAAATCCATTATTCTATGTCATGTACTCAATTCACTCAATTCCAACACAAACCAAAGCAATGAATCAATTCAATTGCATAGTTAATTTGGAGAAAAAAAACTGGCAATTATGATCCAAAAGTTTTACATAATTAAACCAAAAAAACATGAGGTTAACAGCATCCCTCTCCATATTATCAACCCAAAGAACAAATATAAGCACTCAAGTAAATTTCCTCCCAAAAAGCTGAAAAGGAAAGGAAGAAAATAAGTGCTAGATTAGTCATGGTGGCGGAGGTCTCGGCTCAAATAGAGGTGGGCAGCAGCTTGTAAATAGACCACAGCAGCAGAGGAACCATAAACTGTCAAGATTAAAAAATAAAAAAAGAGCACACACTATGTCAGATTCACATGTATAACACATACACAACCCCCACATACAGTGTCAAGTATGGCCACTGTCTACAGGCTCCTTACATAAACAGCAGCCAAACAACCAATGGCCCAAAAACCTTTTATATTATCCAATGTTGAAACTGCAGTCATCCCAATAAACAAAAAAATACAAGTTGGTGTAATAAGCTTTGTGCAACAAAACTGCCCCAGATATGCAATACATAAAGGGTGATGTATGTCCAAAAACACAAAAAGTAGAGGATGTTACCTCAATTCCCTGAAAATTGTCTCTAAGCTGCAAATCATCACCAGTTTGACTCTCCAAACATCCAAACTTTGATAAGAAAAAACATGAGGAAAAACACCCTAACTAAATCCAGGCCCTGCACAGAAGAAAAAACATGAAAAAAAAAAAAATGAATACATGAAAATATTTAAGGCAAAGATTAAATCAAAAGTTAAAAAGCAAATACCATTATAGCTCACTAAATGCCTGAGTTAGAGCCGTCCGAACTCTCGCTACTATGAAGATTAAGATTTAGCTCATTGTATTCATCTTCGCTCCGTAATCTGAAATAATGTGTTATAAATTCATTTGTAAAAATGAAACATAGAGGATAAACACAATTAAGTCATTATTGTTTACCTATTCAACAGCACCGGACAATTGCGTTTGTCATGTGATACACCACGTTTGTTGCAACCACGACAAAGACGTCCCTTTGTTGCTTTCTCCTTCGATGATTTTACCCTCTTAGCACATCCTCTTGTAATAACCTGTGGTGGATCATGATATTCTACCGCATTGCTGCCTATAATTTCTTGCTCATCGTGCACACCTCTTTTTGATGCATCGTTTGATTTGACTTGCCGCACGCTCAATTGCAACTCAGCATGCTTACTAACCAAGATATCGTAGCATTCTTTTGATGAGCTGGCTTCTTCAATTAGTGCATTGAAAATACAAGATAGATGAGTATGGCTTGCCATAAATGAGTTGGCATAGTGAGATCCTATCTCAGCTCCATCTTTATCAACATATGTTCCAACTCAAGCATTCTTTGTCCATCACCTCAAAATGTAATGTTCAGGCAAATATCTGATACAAAATTGCCTCATGACAGACAATACATGACGACATGGGATGCCTTCGAACTCAAACTTCTTGCATGAACAATATGCAAGCTTCTCTTCTTTCTTCCACAAAACATCTCTTTTGATTTCATTTTCGTCCGTCAAATCTTTCATGCTAAAGTTTGCCGTGACATCATCTTCATTCACAAGTAATGGAACGACTGACATAGTCATGAATAGCTCATCTTGGAACTTATAAAAAATATTTCTCGTATATATATCCGCCATTTGCTTTTCCATTGAAGAATATGCCTTCAGCTTCGGTCTCCCATTGCTTGACTTGTAATCCTCTTTGTTTTCAAGATATCTTAAACGTTCAACGCCTTGCTCGAAACGCAATATAAAATCAAGAAGTGTGTTCTTGTATTCTACATAGTGCTTCACGAAGGCATTCATACTTCACTCCTTCGAGTAGTTGACATATCTCCGAAGAAAGTGTGTTTTAAAAATGCCGGTACCCACATATCCAGAATCTTGAAAATTTGTGTCAACCATTCATTGTCCGTAACCTTAAATTTTGCTAGCATTTTTTCCCATTCACATTCAAATTCAGCAGGAGAGTCAGATTCATGCACGCATGTTTTTATACAATCAATCAAACCTTCATTTTGAATAGAAACCTCACCTAAATATGTTGGTAGTTTGTCCAAAATGTGCCATAGGCAATACCGATGAGTGGTATTCGGCATGACTTTTTGTATGTCCTTTGTCATCGCCAAATCCTGATATGTTATAATTCCTCTCGGTGGACCACCTAACATTGCTTCAAGCCATTTATTAAACAGCCACTCAAATGTCTCAGCCATTTCATTTGGGAGGAACGCATATCCAAATAGTGTGGTTTGACCATGGTGGTTGCAACCTACGAACGCAGTAAAAATTAATCCATAACAATTCGTCTTATATGTTGTGTCAAATGTTACAACATCACCAAAGACACTGTATGTTGTATGGAATGTGTGGTTGGCCAAAATACATGTGTTACTTTGTTATCTTCATCTCTCTCTATATAATATATAAACCCAGGACTCATTTCTTTTTTATTTTCAAAATGTTGAAATAACATATGCCCATCCAGTCCCTTTTTCTTTTCCTTCTCATTCCTACGATGATTTTCAGTGTCTTTATCTGTAAATCCAATCATCTCAAGTCCCCCCGACTGCTTTCCGAACACTAGCATTTGTTGCTTGCTTCGAATATTGGCAGAATCAAGTGTATTTATTAATTGTTTCTTTGATTCCGGCACCCCTCGATGCGATCTCAACATGAATCTCTTACGTGGAGTGGTGGGGGCATGGGAATGCTCGGGAACAAGCTTGGACACTATATAACCACCTGCTTGATCTTTTTTAATTTGCAACTGAGCCTTACAGTTTTCTCTTGTTTCCATCCAACGCCTTTGAACACATTCCTTATCTTTCCAATGTTTCTCATCCGTTTTACCCTCCTTTGAACAAAAATATCGTGTCCAAAGTACCTCCCTATCCTTAGTACGAGTTGAATCTTTTCTTATGCTAAACCCAGCAAGCTTCGCATAAGCATTATAAAATTCATACGCCTCCGTTAAATTATCAGACATCATCCCCACTTTTGGGGTCATATCCTCTCCTACATCTGGATAATGCAAACATGCTGTTGATGAGGAGGTTATATCCATCTTCAAACTAGAACACAAATAATATATATTATGGTGTTGAATTGTTCATATAAATTCAAACATAGGTGGGGGGTGATTGCTCCTATAGATGGGTAGGTGATTGCTCACAGATAGTAAATATTATGGTTTGTTCATATATATTCTAACTAAAAGCTATCGTTTGTTATTAACAGAAGCTGGAAACACTTCAAGTTGAGGACCAAGTTGAAATGCCTTTTCAACAGAAAAAAAAAAAATTTGTTGGGTGATGGAGTAAAAAAGTGGCCACCCTCTTCATCATCATCAAACTAAAAGGAGGATTATAAATTCCCTCCACAAACACAAAGAAAAAGTAAAAAGAAGAGAAAGAAAAGGTGACCCACTCAATCCTTGCAAGAAATAACCAGGGTCTAAATTCAATGGAGGGACAAGAGTAGAAACAAATGAAGGGTTGAGGAATTAGCTCATCACTCCTTCCTCTCCATTTACAAGAAATATCTTGTGAAAGTGTTGGAAGCTTGGAGATTGGCTAAGGTACTGATTCTCCCAACAAAATTCAACTTCCCTGGAAATTTTATTATCTCATTTTTTTTCACGTAGGTACACTTAGTATCTTTGATTCATGGAGAAATTTCAGCCGTGGAATGTTTCCTTTACCAAAACAAGAATCTATGGAATATTTTCTATCACAAAACAGAGGACTCCCCACTTGTTCACCTGGCTTGATGGCTTCATTTATTATTTGGCTGGCTTGATGGCTTCTTTTTATTTAGCTGGCTTTTCATTTGGGTGCTTGATCTTTGTTTCATGGAGGGGTTTGGCTGAGGGTTGTTGCAGGAAATCTTTTTTTTTTTTTTTTTTTAAAGAAAGGGCTTTTGCTTTCTTAAGAAAAATAATATATCATTGCTTTTGACAAGAAAGTAGAGGACTTGGAGATTGGGATCACTCTCTTGATTTAATTTCCTCTTTATAGATTTTGCTGCCTGTTTGGTTTTGTTACAGTGAATAGATTAGAGAAAGAAATAATTCTTCCAGAAGAGGGTGTTGGGATCAGAAGCCATCCAAACCCTCCCCTTAACTCATCTCAAACTCAGACTTCAGATCAATCACTTAAAATAGATTAAAAACCAAAAACCCAAAATACCATTTCTCAGCTCTTGGCTAAGGCTGAGATTGGCTAAGCCTCATCCGTTGAACAATCCAAATTCAATTGTCAACCTAGGAGCCATGTGCATTCACAGCTCTTGCATTGAACGTCTGCACACGAAAAAACAATACACTCGTCTCATGACTCTGTGCACTCAAGACAAGGTTAGGCCAACTAGGGCCCTGGCATCTTTGCCCAAAAGCAAATACAAATAATCCTTCTAGTTTCAAACAATGAGGAAACAACCAACACATTTTTTTAGTTTCTGCACGAAAATACAGTTTTCATGTGAACCCACCTTTTTTCATTCTCACCAGGAAAAGACGCCAGCCAGCATGGACAGAACCAGACAATAAAAAAAAAAACCATTAACAACAGCTATAGCACATTTCGTCCAAGTCGCGGCAACGACTGCAGGGCAAAGCAGAGAGAGGGCCTAACCTGGCGGAGAGAGACGACGATTGGGATCGATCGTCTTTGGTCGCAGGAGAGAGGGTGCCAGTCGCGGGATGAAGACAACTTTGTCGCCCAAGTCGATCGCAAGATGCAGAGAGGAGGAGAGTTAGGGCTAAAGCTGGAAATCGAGAGAGCCAGCGATGGGGGAAGGGCAAAGTCGCCTGAGGAGAGGAGCGTCTCTTTGAAGATGATAGATCGCGTGAGGATGACGATCGTGCCTGGCAGAATAGAGCGAGAGAGGAGAGAGCGCCAACGCCAGCGATGGAAATGGGGGAATGGAGAGAGCGAGAGAGGAGAGCCAGTGCCAAATCGCTCTTGATTTTTTATTTTGGCCTCAGATGGCGAGCAGGAAATGAAAAGTCTTCGGGCGGACTCCACGCATGTTTTTACTTGAAGCACTTAACATAGTGTATCCAGCGATGGGCACGCGATGGGCGTTGGCACGTGGTGAGCGGACCCTCTCCTCAGGCGTTAGATAAGGAGTGGGGCTCTCATAGATATATAGAAATATTCATATGCATCTTTTCCTCACCATAGGGTGACGGACACTTTCCTTTTTACACAAAAAGACAAGGAAAATGTACTTTTAAAATACATAGGGCGAGGCATACTTCCTTGTCTTCTTGTGCAAAAAGGGAAGTGTCCCTCACCCTATGGTGAGGGAAATATGCATATGAACATTTCCCTATATATATGCTTATGTTATGTTTTATTATTTAGTTTGTACACATTGCCATTTTGTGTTACATGCCAACTTTATACTTTTTGATTATTGAGATGTTACTAACTTGCATGTACAGGAATGTCTTTCATAACACTTTTAAAATTATTCTTACATGTTATATTTGCTTGGTTTCGTAAGCCTAATACTATTCTTGGTGCTTGTAGGTAACAAGCCACTAATCCACTATTGCGAAGGGTTAGGCGATCATCCTTTCATCGCGGGGGGATCAGTAGAGGATGTGCAGATAATGTGCTTTGAGACGGTTCACCATTGCACATGAGAGCCAATCTTATAGTTTTGCTCATTTACATTTTTAGATGGGTCTTCTCTGACTTAGGATTTTATTAGCTTTTCTTGTAAAACAGGTTGTAATATTACTATTGAAAGTTTAGGGTTCGAGATCTCTAGATTGATCTACTCAATAAATCAGCCCAAAAAGTGTGTAAAAACAATAAATATGCAGTGGAAATAAAATCACAAGCACACACCACAAGGAAACCAAATTTTTACGTGGAAAACCCTAACCGGGTGAAAAACCACGGATCTGAACTGGATCTAATCAAACACTATGAATCTTGCAATTACAAAAAACTCAGACTTCCTCCCTAAATATCCCCTACCTAAGGACAGAAGTTACCTTGTGTCGCTTCACCCTTCAACGACTTCACACCGTTGATTGCAACATACTCAATTCAGCGCTTGACTCCTCAAATCTTCTCACAAGAAGATGATCTTCTACAAAGGATGCAAAAGAACCTAGCTCTCTAGAGTACTTGACAGCACAACTCTTCAAAAATCTCTAGAGAAAATTTCTCTCAATTAGATCACTAATTAAAAACTTGAGAGATAATCTGTGTCTATTTGGGTTGTGAGAAACACCCAATATATAGCCTCAAATCCGTATTTTAGACTCCTAATAATAACACACTCAAAATAGTAGTCCATCTCAAACTTGCACATAGAATCCAGACCAGCTTGGGCTTTCTGCACTACCCTCGCTATAGCGAGAATCACCCTCGCCATAGTGAGGTGTCATTCTGCCCAGGGTTTAAAATCTTGGCCGATACCAGTTCATATCGGCTGATATAAACTGGTATCGGCCGATACCGCGAAGATATTTTGCCGCGAAACCGAGTCAGGCCGATATGGTCAAAATATCCCCAAAATATCGGTTCATCTCAGCCGATATGGTCAAAATATCGGTTTTACCGATATCTTGGCCGATATTTTCAAAATATCGGCCGAGATGGACTACGAAGGAGTAATGGTCAAAAACAGTAATTTTTTGTAACTTTTTCCCTATTTTCCAATTTTCTTCTCCTCTCCCCTCATCTCCTTAGAGTAACCATGTCTCCATAGCTCATTCTCTCATATTTTCCAAATTTCAAAACTATTTCTTGAAGAAATCATTTTATTTAGTAAGAGAAAATCAACTTAACTCCCTTATTTTTACTATTATGTGTTTTTTATTTTTTATTTTTAAATAAAGCATAAAAATTGAATGAAAAGATCATTTGCATGTCATTTTTTGGTTTGTGTTGTGTTCTTCACTTAGATCTACACACTTTCATGCTAGATCTACTTATAAATATGATTTTGGGTGTAGAAAAATGGTGCTTTTTAAATATTCTACTTTTAAAAAAAATTGTTGGAGTATTTATGCTACTAAAGAGTAAATACTAATAGCTTATTAATAGTGTATAGATAATTTTTATGTTATCTTTGTTTTCTTATATTTTACACTAATAAATTGATCATGAGCATCAATAATGGTTGCATTATATGAAATACTGGAGAAGACAGTGAACTGCGATACAGACAAGACTCATAACTTAAAGTGACTGAGATTTTGATTTATTGTTGTTACTAATGGAAAAAAAATATTGTTTTCCAGCATTTTCTAATATTCTGGATTTTTTGGATATTTTTGCAAAATTTTTTGGATTAAAAAAAAATTCACACCGCGTCAACCGCGACAGACCGATATCCGCAACCGATACCGATATCATATAGGTTTTTCGGCCTGGCCGAGACCGCGACTGAAATCGAGATTTTAAACCATGATTCTGCCTCATTCTTTGTTTGTGTCCTGACATGCTATTTGAGACTTGAGGCCTAAAAAGCTGCAACCTTTTTGACTTTACAATCTCCCCCTTTTGGCAATTCTTGGACAAATCTTCCTAAAACAATACAACATGATCTACCCAAAAGAAAAACCCAAAATACATTGAATTTAAAAATAAAAAAAAAGCACTGTAGATCTTGTATGACCTTTGCTTGAACTTTTCAAATATTGAATTGCCTTGGCTTGTAAAGCTCCCCCTGTATTTGTCTAAAATTGACAAACAACTATCATCGTGCAGCTTCTGTCAATCTGGATGCAGTAGCTCCCTCTCTCTCCCTCTCCCACCCCCTCTCTCCCTCTCCCTCTCCTTGTCCCTCTCCCCCTCTGGCGTGCTACCGGAAGGAGGCGGCAACGGGCGGTGGGGGCTGGGCTGGGCTGGGCTGGGGGCGGGGGTGGATGAGCGTAGAGAGAAATTGGGTGAGGTTTGAAATTATGAATGATCGATGTCCATTTTAACAATTTCACACATGAGTATATTGGTCTTAAAATAAGAAATGTGCTCAAAGAAGTTTGGGATGTGACATTAGCAGCTCTCTTACGTTGCTAGTGCCCTGGTTTTGGTAAAAAATCTGACTAAAGATTCTGATTCTGGTCACATGGGTTTTTAAACACTAGAATAAGCCACGCTGGTCTACCCCATAACCTTCATAAACTTACATTTACACACCCCATTTTCACACTCATCATTTTTCAGGTGGAAGTCCCCATTGTTGAAAAACGTGAGCTCCAGTGGACTATGGAGACATCTCAGAACTCTGGAATTGAAAAGAGTCCCCTGACCTTTGACAATGAAATGGACACATCATCTTGACCATTCATTCTATTATCTTTGATTTGATCATTAGAATTTAAAAATGACTGACAGGGTTAATTTTGGATAGATGCTTTATCCCCCAACCCTTTTGATTTCCTTGTGGAGCCACTGAACCCCAATTGCAGCCACCTTACCCTTTTAGAGATCTCCAACAGTCATGAATGTAGGGTTTCCAGGCTCATCCAAGAATGTTTTACTCCCAACATTAATTGATGGTGGCCTAAACATAGAGTTGCAAATGGGTCGGGGTTGACAAAAATTGAGGCAACTTCAAGCCCAACCATTTAGTTATTGGGTCTAATATTCCAATTCAAAGTGAGACAATGGATATAAAAGTAATGCCTGGCCTGGTCCACACATATAAGATATTTGCCCTTTAGTCTTGGATGTAGGGTATCGAATGTTATCTAGTGGGGTCTCAGGACCACCAGAGACCCGCACCCAACCAGTTTACATATTGGTCTAAAATATTAGTCCTGGACAGGCTATGTCAAACACTAAAGCAACGACTAAATTCAAACAAATGGTGCCTGGTCCACACGTATGCTGAAGAGACACATGGGATAGTAGTAGTAAGCTGTTAAATGAAAAGACAAAAAAATTGGAACCCCCACACAGCATTATATATAATATATATATATATATATATATATATATTAAAGCAATAGGGAGCCTTTCTTTAGAAGATACCACATCAACACTCCCAACTCCCAAGCCTCACCGTGCCAGATCATACTCACAAACGCCATGTGGCATCACAACTAATGCCACATAGGATTTTCAAAATGTTGAGACTGTAGATTCTGTCTCCATTAATTAACATAGCCGATTAGGAATTCAACGCCTCCACAAACCTCTCATAGATTTGATCTTATCAGATTATCTTACGGACAACTACGATCTTATTAACTATCATACCATAATAATGACTATTATTACCCAATAATCTTTTCAATTACTCATACGTTATGTATGTATTCTTGCTCTCTTTTCAATTATTCATACATTAGTCAGATTTTCACATATATCTTAAGATCCACAAGGTATTAGGCCATGGAAATTGACCCTATGGATGTGCTCAGTCTTCCAAAGATATCTCACGGTTTGCATCTTGTGCTTGGGGCCCACATAATCCACAAAATTATACCTAATGGCTCACGTTTTTTGCACATATCTAGAGATTGTTGATGATCAAACGGGTAAACTTTAGTCTCATGGTCATGTTTGATATTGTGAACATTAGTAACGATTTACATCTTATCTTACATGCCTCTAAATAATAATAAAAATTGAAACAGTTTATTGCTCATGGACAAATGTAATATTGAGCATAATACATGAATGATTATTTTTGTTTTACATATCTCGAGATTCACAAGGTATTCTGTGATAAAAATTTGACCACATAGCCAATTTCAGCCTTCCAAACATATCCAACGGTTTTGATCTTATGTTTGGGGCCGACAAATCATAACAAATTATATCTAATGGCTCACTGTCTTTTGCACATATCTCGAGATTGGTGATGATTCAACGGCCGAAATTTAAATGCATGGCCGTCTTTGACCTTGTGGACATTTTCAATGGTTTGGATCTTGATTGGACCTCTCAAATTTGGATAAAAATTAAGAAACCGGACTGGGCGTGATTATGCACAAAACACTGTAACTCCGCCTCTTATGTTTTTTCCCCCCTATTTCTCAACTCTTTCATCAAGGGGGCTGTGGAAATTAGAGGCATTGCCTCTACTTCAAGCTGAAAGGGGGTGCCAAACACTTTGTTTTTCCAAACCTCTATCAATTTTAGAGAAATAGAAAAATATAGAGGAAAATTAGACCTCCCAAACATGCACTTACTCTCCCTTAATCCCCAAAAATCTCTTTTGAAATCACTAAAATTTCTCTTTGAAATTCCCAAAAATATCTCCTTTTTCATACTATTTTCTTCATGATCTCAGTGCTTGGATGGTGAAGGTATATATGATTAAACTGTCCTATCTATCTTTAAAAAAAATGAAGAAATAAAAAGGCAAAGACAAAGAAAAAAGAGAGTAAAACCCATGTATACATCTAACAGATTCTCTCTTTGTTAGCTTTTTGGGTTTGATATTGTTTTCTCTTTGTGTGTTTCTACCTTTCTCCTTTTTGTTTAATATATGTTTTAATTTTATTTTATCGGTTCTGCAAAAAGCTATTCAAACATGAATTAAAAGAGCCCAAATCAAGAGTAAGTTTAATTCCATTATCTTAAATCCTAATTCACATATCTTGTCCAATGTGGTGAGAACGTATAACTGATTTTGTGTTACAGAGAAGCTATTTTTATGATTGTACCCAAGAAACCATAATATATTCTACAGTATTTGTGCTTTTTGCTGAATTTAATATTTTTTTTTATCAATTGCAATGCTTCGTATTATTTTAATTTCTTATTCATAACAACATCATTCTTATTTTTCAAAAGAATATCTTTTAGTTACCACAAATTTCTAATCTCCTTTTCATCTTATTATTCTCTTTCTGGGATTTCTTAGAAATAATAGTAGTGAATTCTTTTTTATAGTTTTAACTATTATATTAATTTAATATCTATATCTTTGAGTCCAGGCCGTTGTTGCTAGTAGGCATGTAAATATGGGCGGGCCGTCGAAGCACAGCACGAGCCCGGCACCAAAAAACCTTGCCCGGGTCGTACTTGGGCGGTTGACTTGGTCAATGGGTAGGACAAGCCCAGCCCGCAATCCCCCGTTGGGCCGTATTGGGCCAGCACCCCAAAGCCCATGGGTGGCCTGGCCCGGCCGTGAACAAGTCCACAAGAAAAGAATAAAAAAAAAAAGGAAGTAGAACAAAAGGGTCTACTCAGATCCTCAATTACTAAACCATTGGGTCAGGAATTACCACTACCAAGTGGGGCTGAGATGTATTATCTGTCACCATTAGATCCCATCAAATCAACGGTTTGGATTCCACTATTGGTTGGGAACCCTACTTCTCACCTTAGTATCTAAGCTTCATAACTTCGGTACTGTTATATTTCTAGAGATGGATAACTTCGGTACTGTTATATTTCTAGAGATGGACGTTTTTCCTAAGTGTACATTATCTCCCAGGGATAGGGTTTGGCCAAGAGCCCAAGTCCAAGTGAAGTCGAAAAAAAAAAAAAAAACAAAAAGAAAAAAAAAAAGAAGTGGGCCGTGCTGGGCTAACCCTCATGAGAATGGGCACGGAACAGCACGGGCACAAGTGGGCCCGATGGTGAGTGGGCCGTGTCGGCACATGCCAGATTTACATGCCTAGTTGCTAGTGTCCTTTAATGAAAATTATAGTAAGACTATCCTATGTTAGATGCATGATCTCCTTGATTGAATCTATTTTGGAACAAAATCTATAGCACAAAATCTGGCTCCATCATTTTAAGCATCTCTTTATTTAGAAGGTAGATAAAAGAGTAGTAAAGAAAAAAATCTATTGAAATCTTGAGAGAAGATATCCTCTAGTGAAAACCACTCATGGCAGGACTTTAAAAAGGGACCCAATTCAACGTTGAGTACCAGAAATTCAAGCGGAAATGGCTGTTAGAGAGATGGGGCGTCCAAGTTTCTTCGCTATCGTGTTTGTAGCCTCCATCTTGCTGCTCTCCTCCTGCGGTCTCTCTCTCTCTCTCTCTCTCTCTCTCTCTCTCTTAGCTTTCCCCACGTAGGAATGGGACTGGAGAGGATGGAAAGATCCATGTGGGATCACCCCAACTATAAAGTTTGACCCCAATCCTATGCCCCTAACCCCTTCATCCCAGTCGAGTGTGACAAACCTCGAGCATGATTTGGATTGGTTGCTAAGTTGACCCCACCATGGCTCTCGTGGTTCTCACCTGAATATTTTATACACACACACATGCACGCACACACACACATATATATATATATATATATGAATTATGCTACAAAACTCACCGGGCGTCTTTCGCAAAAAAAATGCCCCCTTTTTAGCCAATGAAAGTATGACCATGACCCAAGTGTAGAGGAAAAATTCAAGTGAAAATGGTTGTTAGATGGTTGTTTGAGAAAGGAGATTTCCAAGTTCATGAAGGGTTTAGGATGATTTGATGGGCTGAGATTTTATATAGACATAGAGGTATAGAGCCCATCCAGATCTTTCAATCTGGCCCCCATGTTCCAAGGGCCTCACCAACTGATGCCTAGGGTGCGCAGGGACCAGTCCCCATATATATATATATATATATATATATGTCTGTATAAAGCTATACAAAAATACATACATACATACATATATATATATATAGATATATAATATGAAAGGAAATATTTATGTGCACACAGCCCTCCCAGTATTATGGTGAGGGACAACTTAATGGGGCCCTACTAATCATGGACCCGGCTGAGGGTATGGAAAGAGACATTTTGAATGGGCACAAATATCAAATTTAGAGTCAATCATATGCTTCTAAACATTTATCCATAGCCCACAAGTTTAACGACTTAATAGTTTTTCTTGTCTCATTAATAGGTAATCCTTAAGGATTTCATCGTAGCCAAATTAGATTTTCTTGCATCAAGTGTGATTTACAGTACATTTGCATATCCACACACTCGATTAACCATTCATTACTAACATGTGGATTTTTTGTTGATTGTGCAGCTCAAGAGACACATGCAGCCGCATGCTGCTTGCAAGATAACCACTGTGCTCATTCTGTAACAAAAAAGAATTATCTGTGCTTTGCTGATTGCAGAAAGCATGGCTACGCCCGTGGTGGAAGTTGTCTAAATTACAATGGTATATGGAAATGCTGCTGCTACTGTAATCCATGACCGTGTCAAAAAGCATTGTTGGTGTTGTTCACCTGAATAACAAGTAATGATAATAAAATACGGAAAAGTTATGGATTGTTACATTCTATTCATTTCTAGATCATATTTCAGCTTGTGTAGGGAAGTTGCTCCACACAGTATTTGGATTTGTGTCTTGTTTTCAGATGATCAACCTCTGGATATGGATCCCACTGTTTCATTTGGATTTAGAATAATAAAAATAAGAAAATCAATGGTCAAATTGGGGTAAGATATGAGAAGATGTTCTCCTATGAGTAGACTGCTCCCACTGTTTCATTTGGATTTAGAATAATAAAAATAAGAAAATCAATGGTCAAATTGGGGTAAGATATGAGAAGATGTTCTCCTATGAGTAGACTGCATTTGTCGTTCAGCTCCATGGGGTTCGCTTGGGTCATTACACTAAAAAAATCTACGCGATTAAGATGTGCCATTAAACTTTAAGGCCGTTAATCAAGCGCTAGGATAATTTGGTGGGGCTGATTTTTTTGCTTCCCCTTTTCATAGAGACATTTCCATCTACTCTTCTCCTGATAATAGAAATGCATCTAAATGGATCCCATGAGCTTATATCCAATCAACTTGTAAGAACATATTCTTCTTGGATATGAGATAAAGAAATAGGTTAATATGAGTATATTTTGAATATAAAACCCCAGAATGGATTTACTTATTTGTATATAAGTGGGCTAATTAAAACGGAAACATATTCAAGCCTTTGACTCTTAAAGGTCGCTATGAACCAAGCTCCATTAGGATCTTGGACCCTCTGGATTTGGATGCATGCATGGGTTAGAACATTTTGGATTTGGATGATTTGAATTTGAGAAGTTAAAGATCCTTAACACATGGATTAAACTCTTAGTATAAATTTCTTTTTGAGTCCAAGAACAAATTTAATGCTGACTTGTCTCATATAGTAGACTTTTAAATCTCAATAATCAGATACTCATTGGCATCCACACTATTATATCAATGTTTGCTTAGCACAATCAATATATAGATCCCTACCATAAGATATTATTTAGTTTTTATAATAAAAATAAAAAGTTAATTTGACTTCATATGTGTAGACTATCCGAATCCTAAAATACAACATTATTTCTTTAAAAAAAAAAAAACTCTATAGGCTTAAATATAATTACCGATAGGGAGGATGCTATATTGCCATAAGTAATAATCATAAAATACAGTTTCTGTTGATGTTTAGATAGAAAATAGATTTGATAATTAGCCAAAAGGGACGGATGGTGAATCTTGTGTCTTCCATTGAGGTTCAAGTTAAGAAAAAAATAATTGAAGAATAATCATCCGAGCCACTGAACAAAGTGGGATGAACAATTAGGTTCATGCTTTTGTACCAGTCAATCATTGGATCTTCTTGATAAATGTTTGAAAGCTCCATAAACAATTTGGTGGCTCAAGCGGAGTAATTACCTAATCCAATTATTCTGTGGTTATATTTCTTTCAAAACCACACCCTTGATTAAATAAAAGGCAGGTCCAAGCTTTAGTTTCTTTCACTTAGATTTAAGCACGGCCATGTTTGTGAAGCGTTCGCTGAAATTGAGGTCCACGGACTTCATCTTTTCCCTGGAAAAATATGGTCTTTCTGCCTCCTTTTTGTGGGAAACATTCTCAGCAGATTAGTGAGAAATTTACTAGTTTTGACATATTTCCGCGAGAAAAATTATCCGCATCAAGCGTCGATAAATGAAGTTCATGGAGAAAAGAACTGCTTTCCCTTTCTCCCTCCCTCCATTCAGCAATGACCCCAAGTCAATCAAAGCAAGCCACCTTCTAGCGCCAACAACAATTGGGTGACAGATTTTTGGAATGAAAGTATCCCCAATTAGAGTCATGGAATGAAAGTTCCAAACAATTGATGCCAAAGAGGCCCTTATTTCAGTGGGCTACTTTCCCTTAAGTATGTGGGCTCTCTCTTGGGTCCCAACCCGCTTGATTGGGGTACCAAAAGAGAAAAAATTGAATTTAGAGGAATCAAACACATGCATTCTTCATGATAAAAATGGATTCCAACGAAGCACTAAAAAAGTAATGCAAGGCCCATACAGATGAGTAAGATATTTGCCCTTTGTCTTGAATATAGAGTAGGCAATGGTATCTAGTTGTGTCTCAGAACGAACAGAGACTCTGGCCCAGCCAGTTTAGATATCAATGGTCTAAAATTTACTCAACCCAACAACATTTACTCAAATATAAGTATTCAATAAGTTCATAACTATTTATGCCTATAAAATATGCATCATATATTATGTATTTGGGGACTGAAACTATAACTTTTTTTTTTTTTTTTTTGTGAGGATTTAACCGGAAAAATCCCTTAAAAGACTCGGTATAAGCCAAAAACATCATCAACCTCTTACAAACACCATAGTAGTCCTAAAGGCCCTATTTGACTTATTATTTTTTTCATTTTTTCTCTAAGTAGTGATATCTCCGCTCTCTTTACTTTAAGGGCCTGTTTGTGCGGGAATTTTTTGTAGGAAACCGGACGTCCTTCCTTGATGAAACAGGAGAGCAGTGTTCGGTGAGGGATTTTCGCTGGAAAATTGTCCATGAATCCCGATTGCTTTTCCGTGATGGAGGGGATCCGGAAATCTCATCTATCTCCATCAGAAAGGCCTTTCCGTGCAAGATGAGTTGCTTGTATAAAAGGCCATTTCTTCTGACGGAAAACGCACGCTTTCTTCGATCAACGATTTCTGCACTGTCCTCTCCATCGATCTCATTCTGAAGCTTCCTCCTTTGATCTCATCTTCAAGTCAGGTATGGTTCTTCCCCTTTGTTTCTTCTTCATCGTCTCTGTCATCTTACTCAAAGGGCCTTGGTAGTCTCTCTCCACGAATGGACTTGTTCACCATCTACGACTGAATGAAACTCAGATTTGTGATATTTTTTAGAATCATATGAGACTTCTATTTTCAGAACCATATGAGATGGGTGGGATTTTAAACACCTTGTAGCTCTTGTCTCTGGCTTAATGAGACCCAATATTTTCAATCTTTCCAAAACCCTAGATTTGTGAGGTTTTTCAGAAGATTTTGTGGGAGTTCTAGTACAAAGGAGATTTTCTAGAACTGATTTTTCAGATTTTTGGAAACCCTATGAGACTTGTAAGACCTGGTTCATAGGGTTCTCTTCAGATTTCCCCAAACACTATGAAATCTGGGTCTCATTTTTCAGATTTCCCAATACCCTATGATATATGGTTCTCTCTATTTTTTTTAATTTTTTTTTGGAAAGGGAATTTTATTAAAACTGAAACAAAGTGCTATGCAACACCATCGTGTTGTTAGTACAAGTGTTTTGCCCAAAATAGCCTACCAAAACCTATTACCTAAATAGAGTAGTAGAACTGAAATGAAAAAAAATAAAATAAAGAAGAAGAGACGATACATCGAGGGCATGGCGTGAGCCAAAAAGAAGATTTTCAAAGCATATGAGATGAACTAGATACCAGTTGAAGAATCTGACAATATTGTCAAACCCAGGTTTTTAGAGCAATGGCTCAATGAGACCTGGTTCATCTTTTTCAGAGCAATGGCTCAATGAGACCAGTTGAAGAACCTAAAAATATGTAGAATGGCATAGTTTCCTCTTCATCTTTTTCTTAATAATTAAAAAAAAAAAAAAACTTTAGGATGGCCTTATTAGACAGAGTCATGTTTATGACTGAAATAGAGGTTGGGGTAACATCATATTTTGGCATCCTTTTTTGTGTTAAGGTTTGGAAAGTGTTTGTGTTAATATTCATTTTATAATATATTAATTGCATGAGACTACCAGCATTTTATAAGCCATGATGTGTTCTTAATAGTACTGCTCATCATGAAAATTGTATTAGTTTTGGTGCCTCTTTGTATGTTAAGCAATGGATTTTGACCATTATGATGACAGTCTCATTCTTTTTTTTTTTTTCACCTATTTTTTGTGTAAAACCATCATGAAGAATTCCCTGTGTCTTGTGGCTGCTCAATATACATATATCTTCTGGATATTTGAATCTTAACTTTTTCTATGATTTTGTTTAAAGAAATCTAAATTCTGAAATTGTTGGCCACATTTATTGCAATTGCATACTTCATGGTATCATTATTATTATTTTGATTGGTCTAGAATTTGGAGAATACAATTCAGTTGAGAATTCTTGTTGACATATAATTTTAATAAATGAAATAGTTGAGAGTTAGAATCCTCTCGTTTTTGGAATTTAGATAGCCTTCACATTACACTCAACTAACTTGATGAGAGAGCCTCCCGTTAATCCAAACTATATATAATACTACTTTGATCATAGCCAAGCAAATCGGATTATAGGCAAATGAACTATGATTTCCTAAAGGTAAACTTGAAATAATTTGTTTGGTTGTTGCAGCCTTATATCTTCAGTAGTTTAAGATAATAATTCAACAACATCCTACATATACATGGTTATCATTTTTTTTCACATAAATCGTATCATTCTTTGATACGAAATTATCATTTGAGTTACGCTCTTGGATGGAATGACGAGAGACAATAATGAGAATGGTTTCTGTAGGGATGGATGGTCAAAATGGAAATGAATTTAATCGATCGGTGCCAGAAGGCGGGGACAAAGAGAAACGGAATATGAAGTGGACATTTGTCCATGATGAAATCCTCTTGGAAATAATGGTAGAACAATCCAAGGCAGGTCGATCCATAAAAGGTGGCTACACTACGGAAGGTTGGAATGAAATCACGAAGGAAATGATGAAGATTTATGGTGCAAGTTTTAGTAAAGATAAACTTAAAAATCGTTTCAAGACATTAAAAAAAAAAGAAAAACATATGCTGTGATGAAGACCTTATTAAAATTAAGTGGATTTGGGTGATGCGAGACTCAAAAAATGGTGACAGCGGAGGGTCCTGTGTGGGACGATTATCTAGCGGTAAGCTCAAATTTAATTGCATTAGTTTATAAATTATATTACATAATCTTATATAAATGAAATTTAAAACTAATATTGTTGCAAGCACATCCAAATGTTGCATCTTATTGAACTAGAATATTACCAGATTACTATATGATGGTTGAGATTTGTAGAGACAGCGTCGCTGATGGGAGGGAAAGTTTTGCGGCTAATGACCCTAATTTCGTGACTGATAATGAGGATACAAGGGATCATGAGGAACCCATGATTGAAGGAGACACAGAACTTCTTGATGATGATTTCTCCATGGGTAACAAGTGAACTCGAACTAATACCGTCACCCCCTCAACCTCTCGTCACTTGGTAAAGAATCGTTCAAACATAGGACTAGCATTAGTAGGTGCCGTTGAAACCATTGCAAGCGCAATTACTGAATATGCCAACAAACGCTCAGGCGAGCATCAACCTATGTTGAAGTGTGTTGAGGCACTGGATGAGCTTGAATTGGATGATTCTGTTTATTACAAGGTGCTGTGAATCCTTGAGATTGGGGCTAAGAGGGAGACATTCATGGCATTGGGTCCCCTGTCTCGTAAGGGATGGTTGCTGGCGGAGCTCAGACAAGAATGATGACGATCACATTATATTATGACTAATGTTTTGTTGAAATTGTGATGATGATATCTAAGACTCACTTATATTTTGAACTGATTTTGGGTTGTAATACCTTTGTGAAGACTTTATAACTAATCATATACTATATACGCTGCTTAGGATAACTCTAGTTGTGCACCATGCTTTTATTTTATTATTAATGATGAATAATAGTTTATTTTTGCAGAGTTGTTTCATTTTGTTGCTATGGATAATGCTTTAACTGATGAAGATGACATGGAGTTCTTTATCTTTTGTGCACAATCTGTGGCCTTGATATGTGTCATTGGATATTATTATTCTTATGGCCTTAGAAATAGGGTCCATGAATCTAGTCTATCAGGTAATGGTTTTGTGAATGAGATGATAATTGGGAATGAACGAGTATCCTTTGATCTACTGAGAATGAATACTAGTTGTTGGTTACGACTTTGTGATGAATTAAGGAGTCGACATCTGTTATGTGATTCACGAAATGTTAGCGTTGAGGAGCAAGTAGCAATTTTTCTATATGCCGTAGGTCACAATGTGCGCAATCGTGTGATGCAAAATCGTTTCCAACATTCTGGGGAAACCATAAGGAGATACTTCAATAAGGTTCTCAATGCTATTGTCATGCTTAGTAAACATTATATTACCCCACCAACTCAAGATACTCCACTTGAAATCAGTTCGAAGTCCATATGCTATCCTTACTTCAAGGTACTTTGTGATGAATTTGTTTAAACTAATTTGTTATGTAATTCAACAAAATTTACTTCTAACTTGTTTATGCTAGGATTGTGTTGGAGCGATAGATAGGACACATGTTCTTGCTATTGTACGCATGGACGATCAGGTTCGTTATCGTAACAGGAAGGGGTGGATTTCACAAAATGTAATGTGTGATGTATCATTTGTCATGCGGTTTAATTATGTATTGGCTGGTTGGGAAGGTTCTGCTTCTAATTCAAGAATTTTACAAGATGCAATTTATAGAAGGCCACTCAATAGATTGAAAGTTCTAGTAGGTAATGCATTGTTCAATTATAATCATTTGTTTTGTATTTACACACTTTTCTATATCTTCTAGTCCATTATGAGTTTGATCATTTATAAATTTATTTTGTAGGAAAGTACTATCTCGTTGACGCTGGGTATGCAAATGCATGTGGTTTCCTTGCACCCTATCGTGGCATACGATATCATTAGAAAGAGTACTCTACAAATTCACCTAGAACACCAAAAGAACTTTATAATTTGCGACATTCAAAATTACGTAATGTGGTCGAGCAGACCTTCGCAGTGTTGAAGTCACGGTTTCCCATCCTTTAAATTGGTTCACATTATCCATTGAAGACACAAGCAAAGATAGTGGTTGCAACATGTGTGCTTCACAATTTTATACGTAAGTGGGATGGAGTGGATGAGTTGTTCGGGGAGAATATGGACGAGAGTTTAAACTATGATGATGGAGAATTGCATGGAATAGACGATGAAACGCTTGCTACACCATATGCAAGTAATTTGGATAAGAAGTTTGCAGCCAACTTGCGTGATAATATTGCACAACAAATGTGGGATGAAAGATAACTGGTTAACAATTGTTTTGAGGTTTGCTTCTATCCTTGGATTTTCTATATTATGCTTTACTCATTTATTTATTATTATTATACATTGTAAGTAGTATTATTCTTGATCTTTGACTAATTTTGGTATTTGTGGTTGCAGTGCCTCTTTGTTTATGTATTGGAATTTTGGATTGAAAGGAGAGGCTATAGTGGTATTATTATGTTTTGAAAGTATATAGGTTAAGAAAAGCAGAATTTTGCAGTTGGATTCGCTCCATTGGTATTGCATCTATCCTTGTGATTTCAAGTTCTTTTGAGGAATGTCTATATTAATACTTTGGCTCAGCTATATGTATTAACAATTATCAATAAGAAAAGATACAGAAATTGGATTTTGTTTATGTGACATTAATCTAATTTCAAGTTGATTGAAACAATGAGAGCTTCAATAAAACCATTGCCAACCCATATTACATATATAATAAATGGCTCATTGTTGTTTTATCTTATTTTGCTTCCTTTGGAGAAGTATGGAGATTTCAACCTTTAAAAATATGACGGAAAAGTGGATTCAGCTGTTGTTTTATGTGATTAGAAAGAGTGTTGGTTGACATGGTGCTCTATACACATATGTAGTTGAATTTCCATTTATAAGCCGTAGTTCTTCATGCCCTCATTTTTGTTGCTTGATAACTGCTGTTTCATTTAAGCTTAGTAGACTCTTTAAAATGTTGATGCAGTTTACCATTCCTTCAGTGTGGCCAGATATCAAGAAGCGAATCCTGGAGTTTATACTGTTATTACATTTCCTTTTCTCTTTGCCATGATGTTTGGGAACTGGGGTCATGGAATATGCCTGTTGTTGGGATCCTTGATGCTGATAGTCAGGTATGTTCTTTTTGTTTCCCTTCTACTGATTTTTTTTCTTCAATTACAATTTGTGAGACAAAATTAAAATAATATGAATGAGTTTTACTTACCAAGAAGTTTTAATTATTGTTAAAATATCTTATTGTTGAAGGAAAGTATTTAATGATCCTCTTATTGTTAGATCCAAACGCACCTTCATATTACATTTGGATTGATTGCTCATAATTCTCTTCTTTTTGTTGTAAATACATTTCCTGTTTCGAGTATTGTATTCTAATAAATATTCATTGACCATTCACTATGAAATCACCACACAATATTTGGCAAGTTATTGTCCTTAAATTTTCAAATGCGCAACATCTCATTCATCCATTATGTATATTCCACAGTAGATCAGCCCACTTAGAAATCAGGCCACTGCACTCATGATGCAGGCCTTGGCAGAGATTGAAAGCAGACATCCAATTTTACATGATGAATAGTCTGGTCATGTTGCCTTTCTCATCAAATTTCTTTGGCCAATTCTAAGATTGAGCCTTTTTAAAATATGCTCTTAGAATTTAGTCTAAAAGTGACCGCCTTGTGGACAGCTAGCAAAGCAAGTTTTTGGTGCATCCAGAGTAGCAGCTACTGCCAGTACTGGAAAGCTAGAGTTGTTGAAGAGCTTGGGAGTTGATTTGGCCATTGACTACACCAAGGAGAACTTTGAAGAACTGGTAGCAAAATTTGATGTAGTATATGACGCTGTCGGTAAGATTCACCATCCAAAACTACTCTCAATCGCTAAAATCTGATCAATGCACCTAAGACAAAAGAAAATTAATGTTGTTTAGAATCCATAAATGTGATCATTTCAAAATAATTTAAGAAGTTTAGGGTGTGATTGGATTGTTATTTGTTTGGCTCAATTGAATAAATAATAAATAAACCGGGCCCCTGTATTGCCCATGTTCTATTGTGATTAGAAGTAGGTCTATTATCATAGGTCTACTGTGATTAGAAGTAGTATTTGGGTGTAACAGGATTTTGGGCTGATATTATAAATAGAGACTCAGGGTCTCTATGATGTACAACCTTCTTCTGATTGCATAGTGAATTCTCCCGTCTTCCCCGTGGACGTAGGCCAAAAGCCGAACCACGTAAATCTCTGTGTTCTTGTGTGCGCTTGATTTCTCCTCGTAGGCCCTGGATCACAACAAACTGGTATTAGAGCGTTGCGCGTGATTGGAAGAGATTCGACAGATCGGATCTCAAAGGGCTGTTGTTGTGGCTGCGTGATCGACAGATTAGATCTCAACATTGAGATAGTGTTTCCTGGATCGTGCGAGGGAGATTGTCTGATCTCGGTGGGCCACACAAATCGTAGAAAGAGGAAGATCAGATCGGACCGGTCAGCATTTTCTAGATTGGATCTGGACTGTTTCGTTTTCTGGTTCGACTGATTGGAGAAGAAGAAGAAACGAGGGGTTCGTTGCTTGAATTCTGCAACTATTTGTTTCCAGTCCAGGTCGGTGAAGAGAGGAGAACGAGGATCCGGACGCTGCAAGTCCGATTACTCCTTTCGTGTCACCGGAGAAATCCCTGATCGCCACCAACAAACTAGTTTCGTTTCAGGGCGGTTTGGGTTCTGTGTTTTTTTCAGCTGGGCCCCACCACGCCGCCGAGGACAGCAGGACGTCGCTGGAGCCGCTGCCGGAGAAGAAGCACTACCTGCGTTGCGTGACGCCTGCGCCGTTGCCGTGGAAGAAGAAGACTGGAACCGTCCTCTGTGTTCTGTTGCAGAACAGAACGGTTGAAGAAGAAGAAGTAGTTGGCCTGGGCTCGCAACAGTTCTGGGTCGATTTCAGGTCAGGTCAAACCTGACCCGTTTCAGAAGCCCATCTGCCAGGATAGATCCAGGTTCAGGTCAGGTCGAGTCAAGTCCAGGTTGACCTGACCCGTGCAGAAGAGGCCCAGAACCAGCAGTAAAAGGCGCTGACGACAACGCTGACGTCAGCAGATCGTACGGTCAAAGTCAGTTTGACCAAGTCAAAGGCTGAAAATTGTTTTTGCGATATCTTGACGATCCGGAGTTTGATTTGAGATTCGTTTGAACCTACGGACTCGTTACGAGCAGATCTACGCTGTTGTGGAAGAAGATTGGCTGTTCCACAGTCAACGAAAGAGATTGACTGATCGGAGTGCAAAAACTTATTTCTGCGATATCTTAGCCGTCCAGAGTCGGATTTCAGATCCGTTTCTTCCAGGGTGCTCGTGGTGACCAGATCTACACAGTTTCAGTAAAAGATTTGCGGAATGGCTGCTAAATTCGAGATTGAGAAATTCGACGGTAATAATGACTTTGGTCTTTGGCTTCTGAAGATGCATGCTTTGTTGGTACAGAATGGGTTGCATAAAGCTTTGAGGGGAAAGAATGCTCTACCTGAAAAATTGTCGGATGAAGAGAAAGATGAGTTGCTGGAAAAGGCGTATGGTCAGATTCTGCTATTTTTGAGCGATGGTGTACTGCGAAAGGTTGTTTAGGAAAAAACTGCTGCTGGCATATGGCAAAAGTTGGAGAACTTGTACATCACAAAATCTCTCACGAATCGCTTGTATTTGAAAAAGCGATTGTTCACGTTACAAATGCAGGAAGGTACGTCTGTTTCAACTCACCTTGATTCTTTCACAAAAGCTATTATGGATTTGGAAAATATCAATGTTGAAATTGATGATGAAGACCAAGCTATTATGTTGTTGTACTCGTTACCACCCTCATATGAGCATTTTGTTGATACCATGATGTATGGTAGAGATACTCTCTCCAAACAGGATGTAGAGGCAGCCTTGAACTCGAAAGAGTTGAAGAAAAATGTTGCAGCTGACAATGATAGTTCGGGTGAGGGTTTGGTAGTACGAGGAAGAACAAAAGACTCCAGTGATAAGGGCAAACATAGATCTAATAGGAAAAACATTCAATGTTATTATTGCCATAGGAAAGGGCACATTAGAAAAAACTGTCCCGAGAGGCATTGGAAAGGGAAAGAAATAATAGAAGATTCGTCATCTGATGATGATTCAGTCAGTGTTGCAGATGGAAGATCAGATTATGTTTCCGACAATGCACTTTCTGTGATTGAAAATGGTATTTGTCCTAAGGATGAATGGATTCTTGATTCTGGTTGTTCTTACCATATGTGTCCCAATAGGGATTGGTTTACCACTTATAGAGAAATCAACGGTGGTAGTGTCTTGATGGGCAACAATGTTGCATGTAAGACGGTTGGAATTGGATCAGTTAAAATCAAGATGTATGATGGAATCGTCAGAACGATGGCAGAAGTTCGGCATGTTCCTGATCTGAAAAAGAATTTCATTTCTCTTGGTGCCTTAGACTCCGATTGTTTTAGGTTCTCAGCTGAAGGTGGAGTCATGAAAGTTGTGAAGGGTGCTCTGGTTCTTATGAGAGGCAATAGAGTTGGAAATTTATATGTTTTGTTCGGAAATACAGTTATAGGTGGAGCTGCAGTGTCTTCCTCAGATGACCATGAATCTATCTCAACACACTTATGGCACTTGCGCCTGGGTCACATGAGTGAGAAGGGATAGACAATACTGAGCAATCGGAATTTGCTATGTGGCACAAAGACAAGCAAGTTGGATTTCTGTGAGAGATGCGTCTTCGGGAAGCATCGAAAGGTTAGTTTCAAGACAAGTATTCATCGCATGAAAGGTATCCTTGATTATGTTCATTCAGATGTATGGGGGACCTTTTAAGGTTTATTCCAAGGGCGGGTCCCGGTTTATGCTGACTTTTATTGATGATTATTCAAAGAAAGTCTGGGTTTATACTCTGAAGACGAAGGATCAGACCTTTGTTACATTCAAGCGATGGAAGGAAATGGTTGAGAAATAGACTGGCAGAAAGGTGAAGAAGTTGAAGACAAGTAATGGCAAGGAGTACAGATCGACAGAGTTTGAGAACTATTGCACGGATCATAGCATAGTTCGGCATTACACTACTACAGAAACTCCGCAGCAGAATGGAGTTGCAAAGAGGATGAACAAAACGATCTTGAAAAGAGCTCGTTGTATGTTGTTTACTGCAAGATTGTCCAAGGACTTTTGGGCTGAGGCAGTAAATGCTGCAGGCTACTTGATAAATAGATCTCTATACACAAAGATTGGTTGCAAAACACCGAAAGAAATGTGGTCAGGTAATCCAGCTGATTATTCTAACTTGAGGATCTTCGGTTGTCCGGCTTATGCTCGCATAAAAACCGATAAGTTAGAACCAAGGGCTGTTAAGTGCATCTTGGTGGGATATGCTTCTAGGGTGAAAGGATACAGGTTGTGGTGTACTGATCAAGATTCACCCAGATTTATCATCAGCAGGGATGTTACATTTCATGAGGATGCTTTACTCGAATCGAGAAAGCAGGTGGAGAGGACAGAAGTAGGTAGCAGCAGTGACACCGTTCAGGTGGAGTCCGACATCCTAGTGAGGAAGGAGAGTGCATCCGACTCCTCCCGAGATATAGGAAATTGTCAGACTGTGCAGCAAATGCAGCAGATAGAGCCGCAGATGCCACAGACGGGTAGACCGCAGAGAGAATGGAAACCGCCGGTTAGATACGGTTTCGAGGATATGACGACGTACGCGTCGACATCAGACAGTGGCTGTGATGATATGGTTGCATACGCATTGACGACTGAGTCTCTTAAATTAATGGAAGGGCTGGAAAGTAGTCAACAGGCAGCAACTATAACTGAAGAGATGGAGTCTCTTGATGAGGAAAATCAGGCAATCGGATGCAAGCGGTTCTACGAGGAAGATGAAGGAGCTTCCAGTGCAGGTAGAGTGCAGTTTAAGGTTCCTGATCATGTATGCAGTTTGAAGAAATCATTGTACGGGTCGAAGCAAGCTTCTGGACAATGGTACAAGCGATTTGGTGCACTCATGAAGGAATGGTTTAAATTCAAGTTCAAGCATTGCTTGGACTTGATCAGTGTGCTCAGTACCTGAGTGCCCTAAGGGGCAGGTGGAGACGGTGAGACGTGTTTAGTGCATGAGGATCAGCTTCAATGTTCGCCAAGGTGGAGATTTGTTATTTGTTTGGTTCAATTGAATAAATAATAAATAAACCGGGCCCCTGTATTGCCCATGTTCTATTGTGATTAGAAATAGGTCTATTATCATAGGTCTACTGTGATTAGAAGTAGTGTTTGGGTGTAACAGGGTTTTGGGCTGATATTATAAATAAAGACTTAGGGTCTCTATGATGTACAACCTTCTTCTGATTGCATAGTGAATTCTCCCGTCTTCCCCGTGGACGTAGGCCAAAAGCCGAATCACGTAAATCTCCGTGTTCTTGTGTGTGCTTGATCTCTTTCTCATAGGCCCTAGATCACAACATGGATTTACTCCAAATAGCAATTGTTCTATTTTGAAAGAGTGGCTGGTTATTCTTCTACTTTTTGGAGCGGGCATGGAAAATGGAATTCATTTATTGGCAGAATACTCTTTCCAATTTAGTACTTCTCTGCCCCAATGACAGATGATTAGAACTGTAGCTGGTTTGGTTCCAGAAAAGCAGAATAACCACTATTTCTCCTGTGTAGCTTCAAATCTAAATGAATCTAAATGGCACCCCCAGTGCATAGCAAAGTGGAAAGCCATCTGTTCTGTCACAATTTTTGAGCTGAATGGGTCCTTAGTGACTGTACAATTCTGGATACTTGTGGTCATTGAAGATAGCTGAAATGTCAAACAGGCCAAGTGAAAACACACAACCATTCTGCATTGTGCATGATCTTTTAGGCCATTCTCCATCCTTATCCATGGGCCTGTATAGCAAGGAACTGCCTGTTTATTTGGTCCTAGACAAAGGCCAAGATGACAATCGAGCATGCGAGCCTAGACAGCTCTTGCTGTTTAGCTCTTTGATTTTCCACTCTTAAGTAAATGAAAACAAACATGCAGGTGAGTGCGATAAGGCGGTAAAACCAGTGAAGGAAGGTGGCAGTGTAGTGGTGCTAACAGGTGCTGTCACACCACCAGGATTCAGATTGGTGGTTACTTCAAATGAAGCAGTGTTGGAAAAACTGAACCCCTATTTGGAAAGCGGGAAGGTGAAGCCCGTAGTTGACCCGAAAGGCCCATTTCCATTTTCGCAGCTGGTGCGGGCGTTTTCTTACTTGGAAGCAGGCCATGCTATAGGTAAGGTGGTCATACATCCAATTCCATGAATCTATGAGGCACTCTTCTGTAATGCAGTATCCTTATCTGATGAGGCTAGTGTATTAGACATTTTAATAATATTAAGAACCCTTTTGGTTACTGTTTTCATGTATAAATTACAGAAATGACAATGGATATTACATAAGTTAATGGGTTATTATGTTGTGACCTATCCTTGTCATGGTTGCTTACCGCAATATAAACCATAGTGATCTAGATTGAGGGTCAGTTCTCTATGGACAGCAATGCCGGCCAATCCAACATGATTTGCTAATTTCCATCCAGCGAATCAGGTAAACCCAATTGGCATCAGGTTGTATTTTTCAATTTGCGTAGTGTTTTGCTAGAGATGGTCCGGACCTTGGATTCAAAAAATCATTTTTTGGCCAGTGCATATGGGTCATTTTTTGGCAAACCAATGAGGGTACTGTATCCCTTCTGTATCCTCAATATGGCTGATGAGTGTCAGCTCTATGGCTCTATTCTCTTTCACTAGTTCTGAAAAGACACATCTTATTGATGTGTTTAAATAGGTTGGCTACTGATTCCAGGGCACTATTATTACACTATTCAGGCATATTTATTGCTGGTAATCCAGCTCTGGTTGAACCCACGCATCAACTGTCTGAGTCCATTCACCTTTGGCTCATCGGTTGATACGTATTCGTTTTCAAGGAAACTGATGCACATTAGGCAGAATTACAGGTAAGTAGTTACAGCTGATTAGAATTAGAATTATAAATCAAAATGGCTAAATTTTGTTGTGTGGTCAATGTACTCAAAAGGCTTGACAGATCCAGAAAATTTCAACGCTAAGGGCCAATACTGAAGTAAGCAGGGGCTCAAAAAATCTTTGAGGCTTGTTGCCCTGTATCTATATGGGCCTGATAATTGAAGGATTGCCTTTCAACCAGGTTTGGCATAGTCCAGCTTTTTCCATGTGCAACTTTACTTCAGTAGTGCCAAGGAAAAACTACATCTCTCACCTGGGAAGAAGAAAGGTGCGGTCCAATAATGTAACTAGACCCGGACCCACATGGGTCACTAAACAGAAAAATAAATGGCCAAGCCGTAACCCAGACTTGAACAATGGATCTGTGAGCAAACCTGGACGCTTATAGTTACTATTATTATAGATGGTCTGCGCGGTGGGCTGGCTGGATGGTTTGAGTGTGGGAGTTTTCCGTAGGAAACCGGACGTCCTTCCTCGACAAAATGGGTTCGCTGGATCAGGAAAATTTTATAGGAAGAAAATTAAACGCAATTTAATTTTTAAGTTATTCTTTAATGGTTCCACAGAATTTGATTAATCTTGCTTAGTTTATCATGTGTGGAGATAACAAAATCTTTTATATAAAATTTAAATCATTTTTGTAAGCATGATGTTATTTTCTGACTCAGCAAAATGTTGCACCAAACACCAATATATAGAAATCAACGAGGAATTTGTTGTTGCACCAAACAACACATATGCGGAATTCTAGCCTGTTTTCTTTGTTGCACCAAATGCTTAAAAATTGAAACCATGGATTACTATTGCCCTGGCTTTTTGACGCAAGGGAAATGGGGCACTAAGGATTCCATCGAGGCCGGATTCCTCACTCCGCACAAACGCACCCTGAAAAGATCTCAAAACCCTTTTCCCCAACTTCGTTCTTCTCCCTTCCACGAGAGCACAGTGGACTCATTGAAGAAGAAAAGAAGCAGAATCTCATATGGGGTACTTTGCCGGATCAAATCTCCCAGCTGAGTTCCTTGAAAGTTCTTGATCTCAGCATCAACTATCTGGAAGGAGAGATTCCCCAGAGCTTGAGCTCACTCAGTAGCCTCCAAGTCCTCAATTTGGGGAAGAACAGGTTTTCAGGTGAGGTACCTTCTTCTGTTGTTGGGAACTTGTCTGAGCTTCTTTTTCTTGTCCTATCTAAAAACCCATTATTATATTATATATGAAGCCCACTGATTCCAATTGAGGAATCAGTGGCCAATTTCAAATGTGATTTTTACGGTGTTAGTATTTTGGATTCCCCATTAATTGAGTTT
Organism: Persea americana; assembly: GCA_029852735.1. Classification (NCBI taxonomy): domain Eukaryota; kingdom Viridiplantae; phylum Streptophyta; class Magnoliopsida; order Laurales; family Lauraceae; genus Persea; species Persea americana. Next base: position 6,963,641 of record CM056813.1, read on the forward strand.
AATTTTCCTCAAATGTAACTTCTCTCCAATACTCCAAGAAACGATTCCTCTCTCCCCCTTCTCATTCTTCCTCCCTCACCTCCTACTAATAATGGCCCTACCAATGTCACCATTAGTAAGAATAGTTTCACCTCCACGTCTGTAGAGCTCTCTTTGAAACAGATGGAACAACCCATCGTTCCTGCATTTCAATAATGACTGGAAATCATGGATATGATGCAGACTTTATCACTGCTATCTCAGCAACTCTGTTCAACAATTTATGGCCAGACTCCAACATATCTTCATTGGCTTATTTATCTTCATCCCCAAAGGCCGCTGCCCTGTCCTCCACACTAGTACAATGCTGCCTCATTCACTTGTGGGAACTTCCAAGGCATTTACCACATCCACTAGACTTAAGCCAGAGGTATTGCATCTTGTTTTCTATTTCCTATATTTATTTTTAATTATTTTTCTCCTCTTTTTCCCAGTTGTATGTTATTATTATTTTTTTCTTTTTTTGCTGATTCCATGTGTAAATGTGTTTGACAAAATGCCACTGTGAGAAATTATGGTACAAATGTGTGTTGAAAACCCATCTATTTACGTATTCATTAAAGTATGATTTGTATAGTGATATTTTGTGCATCTCATTCCTTACCCATGTTCTGGGTTTTATTCATTACTAAAGAAAAAGACATACAAAAGAAATTAAAAAAAAAATAGAACAAATAGGTTTGATTATGACTGTCCATGCCGTCCAAGCACAATAAATGTGATGCAATTTCTGGAACATGAAGGGAAATTGTCCATTGTTCCTTAGCTGTCCCAAAGCCTGCCTGACTGTTTGCGATATTATTTTGGCATGTGGTGGCCTTAAAGAAGTCGAACGAAGTAGAGGTGTCAACCGTTGGAAAAGCTTTGAGAATTTTTACATGACAATTATAATTGACAATATATGTTTTAAGAAAGAGTTTATTGCATCACGGGACGGTTCAAACTTTATAATTTTTTTTTTATATTTAATATTATAAATTATGTTGCCCGTGCTTAGCACGGGGGCTTTTCACTAGTTATTATATATAAAAGAGGTTGATGCCAATTGAGAAGTTAGCCAATTGATATTGACTCTCCAATTGATTTTGACCCTGTATTAAAGCATTCAAATTCCAAATAGATTCTCCCCATGTCCTAAATTCCTACCAACATCATTCTCTCCCCGCTCCTTAACTCTACCGTTTCTGCAACCAAAGTAACGAATTGATTTTCACCCTTCCATTTCCTTTCCGTTACTTATCCATGACCCTCACATTCTTTTTTTTTTTTTTGGTTGTTTTTCTACAATCCCCATCGTTGGTGCCATTTCAAAGAGAGAATAGCACTGGCGTTGATGCAGGGACCTGACTTTTTACCCCAATATATGACCTGAACATTGTGGGCGACTTGATGAACGGATGATCAATAACAATAGACTTATTGGTCATGTATCAGAGTTTTTATTTTATTTTATTTTTTTTATTTCTTTATTTCAAGCTAAGTACTCACACACCCACTCACATACACGCCTAAGTCTCTGACCATCTACGCCACCGCTTTTAAGTATAGACTCCTAAGGCTTTGATGAGAAATCTGAGTTTAAGGAGCATAGATTTAGAGTGGGGCCCACTTATTTTGACCACAATTTGAAGATATTCAAAAAGACCTGAGTGTTAAACTCTCAGTTTTTTTGTATCGTCAGTTTGCATGCATATTCAGTACCAGTAGGATATGCTTTTGGAGAATTAGATGTGCATAAGGTTTCTAGTCGGAGACAATTGTATTTGTGTAGACAGTTGTTAATTTGATTTACCTACACTATTTTGGGAGAATATTAGATGTGATTGGCAGGAAACTTGCTGATAAATGTATATTGACGGATGTGAATGTGAATATACATGTCTACCTTTGATAGACGAATGTGAGATTGTCAAGGAACCTGTTGACGGATGTGAATGTGAATGTGAATGCACATGTCTACCTTTGATACAGGTTTTTTGATGTCTTCATGGGTTGTAGAGAAGCATTTCTCTTATGAACTAGACAAGGATATCCAGGCATGTATGTCTTGTGGGTAGGGATATCCCCACTAATGACAGTGTTGTGGATGGCGATATCCCAATCCATGATAGTGTTATGGGCGGGGATATCCCCACCTCCGTGAGAGCTGTCTCTCAGAGTGGTATCAGTTGAGCCGAAGATATCCCTGCCCAAATTAATGTTGTGAACGGGGATATCCCTGCATGTGTTAGTGCTGTGAGTGGGGATATCCCCACCCACTGAAGTACTGTGGGTGCTGTCTCTCAAAGTTGTATCAGTTGATCATGTGTATGTAACTGATAGAATCCCAAAACAATTTTCAAAGTTTAACAATTTCTATGTTAGCCCATGCCCATCCCAATATCCAAACATTTCTTTATAAGCAAAAGCCGATGCCCATTTCTATCATCTTTTATTACAGCCAAAGCCAATGCCCATTTGTATTATTGAAATAATGTCTTTTTATCATGAGAAAGTTAATGTGGACTACCCACCTCTTTAATGGAGTAAATATTAATTATCCATCAAGGAGATGGAAGCTTAAATAAGTAGTTCCAAACGTCAACTTTTTGGGTAAAGCAGGAAACACATGTGGAGATTATGCTTGTAGGTTTAATCAAATGTGTAAAAAAAAAAAAAAAAGTAAATGTAGACTACCAACCTTTTTAATGGGGCCCAAACCTTCCTACTTAAAAGAGTAAAGAACATGATTCTCTCAAAAAGTAAGTAAAGTTAAAAAGGGGTTGCAGAAAGATCCGTCCAGATTCCAAGAAAGGGAAATGGAAAAAGGGAGTTCGGCATTCTTTATGTTGTAATGAATGATGAGCAGGGATATCCCCACTCATTTACTTAGAATGAATTGTGATATCCCCGCTTAGCGCAAAAAGCAAAAAAAATTGGAAAAACTGGCGTGAGGACCAAAATAGTCTATAAAAGACATTGATGGCCTTTTTTCTTTTGCCAAGTCTAAGGAAATTTTCCCGGTTAAATCCTCTTCTTCTTTTTTTTTATTTGGTGAAAGGGAAAGTGTATTAAACCAAGATGAAGAACACCTAGAAGAAAAAGAACACTACACCCAAGCGTGAAATAAGGCATAAAAGACTAAGGGCATGTTTGGTGAGAGAGTTTCTCCTAGTTTTCGCGCTTCCATGGAAAATCCACACTTGGATAAGCGTGGAAAATCACACTAAAGAGTTTTCATGTCCTCACTTTCGAATAAAATGTCAGTCAGACCTCTCCCCATCTGATTATGAAAATCCGTGTGTTGGAGGAAAGATGAAGCTATAGTGCTCAGACAGTAGCAATATGGCTAGCGATTTTTGCTTTAGAACCCCTTTTTATGGGTCCCATAATCACGATCCAAGCCATTAATCAAGTTTAGAAGGCTCACTACAGCTAGTAGACCAAAAATCAACTGTTTATTTGTCATGTTTTTGAGAAATTTGAAAAAAAATCCAGAATGAGATTTCCCTTGAATTTCCCAAACCGCCCTTGTACTTGCTTCATTGTACATAACTTCAATGGAGAGTATTTTGGTCATTGGACATTCCATTTATAACAATAAAACCAACTCTAACTTCACCTACCTAGCCTCAATTTCAGATTCTCTCATCTTCCTCCATCTTTCTTTCTTTCTCTCCTCATCTCTCCAATCTTCTAGGACAAGATCCACCCATCTCTTTGAAGAATCCACTATAGATCATCATCAAAGACATGATTCGAACCTTCTTTCTCCTCATCTCTCACTAGATCTTTCTCCTCTTTCAATCAAAGTGGATTTCAGACCCTAATTCCATCTCTCGCTACCTTTTGATGAATTCTTGTGAAATCCAATCCTAACTCCTTTGTTGAGATTGTGTGTATGATCTCTACATCTAAGAGAATTGAGGGAGTAGAGTCTATTTTTTGGGGTTTTGGCTAGAGACCTTGGCTTTTAAAATATTTTCCCCCAATTTCCATACCAAGGCAAGTAGACATGTGTAGATTACATTGCATCATGTAGGCTATTACATGAGTCCTGATGTTGATAGCTTTAGTAATGGTTATCGTGCATGGGTATGATACTTTATGGCTTTGATGATGGAAATTCTTGTGTGATGAGGGTTTTACAGTGAATGAATTCTCAGATTTTAGGCGTATGCAAGTGATATCTTATGGATTTCATAACCTTTGTATTAGATCCCTTGACTTTTGCAGGGATTTCCCCTTGGACTTGATGTAATTGCCCTAAGTCCCCAATCTCGAAGCCTTTGTAATTCAAGGCTTAGATTTAGGTATCTTGATGATGAATGGTGGCTTGGAATGCTCCAAATGATGTATCTTTGATGTTTAGATGGAATGGGAGATCAATTCCATTGCTTTGTATCGACATCAATATCCACCTGTAGTTTTTGGGAAGCTACAACTACTTGTGGCTCTTTTACGGCTGGCCATAGGCTCCTAGTAATTAAGCTAACCGTGAATGTATTATGGTCGCTTTTCCAGAATTGTGCAATTTTATTGTTTTGTTCTATGATCACCTCACGGCTAGCCGTAGAGCAACCCACTGCAAGCAGTGGGGCTAAGCATGTCAAAGAGGCATGAAAATAGCCTGGCACGGCCCGCCATGGGCTGGGCTGGAGCGGGCTGGGCCATGTCGTGCTTCCGTGCCCGGCGTGCCTCTTTCCTTTTTTTTTCCCAATTAATTTTTTTGTCTGTTCAGTCTTAAAATAAAAAATTAGAACACAAGCACGAAGAATGACAAAGATATTTAAACGGTCTGGTCAAACTCGATCTACTCTACTAAGATGAGAGAACCATTTGGATCTAAACTTTTTGAAGGTTTCTAAATAGGATTACCTTCAAAACCTTACAATCTTTTTTAGAAAATAAAAATAAAAAAGAATAAAAACTTATATATTTGCAAATTACAATGAAGAAAGAAATTAAAAAATCAGATGTGTAGTCCACTAATGTATTTTGCTGGATCACAATCTTCCATTGCTGTCAACTCTTGCTTCCTCTTTTCTGCCAAATACCAGTCTCGTAGGCAAACACAGCACTCCACCCTTTCTTCAGTTAGATTTGTTCTTTTGGCATCCACCACACGTCCACCTGCACTAAAAGCACGTTCTGATGCTAAAGAAGACATTGGAATAGTCAATAGATCACGAGCCATGGCGGCCAACACTGGATAAATGCTTTCATTTTGCTTCCACCAGGCTAAAAGGTCAAAACTAGATGCATCCTGCACCCGTATTACACCGACGTCAAGAAACGATGATAACTTCGTCACTGTGTTACTTAAGCTTGAGTTGGATGCCATACCCATGAACAGGGAAGAATACCATACATCCCACTCACCAACACCTGTTTGCTAGAATTTTGAATGACCCATACTGAGCCCAGTTGTACCCATTTTCTCGCAATAAAATTGAAAAAGTGCTTGTAAATTTGTCCTTATAATTAAAAAAAATTTAAATCTATATAATTCATATTTTTATTTATTCCATCAATAAAAAAACTGTACACCACTTAATTTTAATCTAGGATCAAATACAGCAGCTAAAGAAAATGTCATTGGAGCCTTTTTCCAATATTTATTAAAATTTTCTTCTGTGTTTCTAATAGTGTTACTCAGTAAAAAATGATTTCTAAATCTATTAAGTTGTAAAGTAATTTTAAAAAGCTTCATTAAACCTTCATTAGATGTGGGATAATATATCCCAGAAAAAATTAATGTTGAAGAATAAAAAGCTTCTAATAAATCTCTTATTTGGGCACATAACTCCCAATGTTCATCACTAATCATCAAATCTTATGCATGAAAAGCACAAAATCTATTAAAAATGTTTTCTGGTCAAGATCCTTGTTTAACAAATCATACATAGAATCCCATCTATGTTCTACATCTTTAGGTATTTTAATAGCTGATATGCCTTGCCTTGCACACATTTGGGCATACAATTGTCTTCTTTGTGCGGAGCAAAAAATAAATCTAGCAATGTCTTTAATAGCATCCGTATAACTTAATATGCTTTAAACCAACCTTTGCAATGATTTTTAAGATGTGACATACACATCTATTTTGGAAGATAGAGCTATCTATCAAAATTGTAAGTGGCATATACAATCTCATTAGTTCAATGGCTACTGTATTATTATTAGCATTATTTAAAGTTATAGATATAACCTTTTGCTTAATATTGTATTCATCTAGTTTTTCCAAAATAAATGTACTTATTCTAGTGCCATTGTGTGGCCATTCAAGTGTGCTAAAACTAATTATACGTTTATTAATAATCCATTTTGCATCTATGTTATGTACAGTAATACAAAGAAAACTATCACCTCCTTTAGAAGTCCACGTATCTATAGTTTTGGCTATTCTACTAGGAATTTCTGCAAGGTAATTTTTAATATTTATTTTCTCTTCCTGCTAGAGTCTAATAGCATCGTTTCTAGTTGTATTTCTTGAAATACGGTGAAATTGTGGTTGACAATATTTTTGGACCCATTCTTCAAAAAACTCATTTTCAACAAAAGAAAATGGTAATTCGAATAACACAATCATTTTAACAAGATTTTGTATAGCACTTTGTGCATTAAAAGAAAAAAGACCCAAACTGCTACTATTACTACCACCACCAGTGGTAGAAATTTGGGTGTGTGAACCAAGCTTTCCTGCCCCTGCATTCGTCGGCTTATATAAGGCTAAACATTTTTGCCTTTGTCTTGACAAATGGCCGGTACCCCCTTTTGACCCGGCACCATAAATCTTACTACAAAGTTTGCATTTTGCCTTTTCAATTTGCTTTCCATTTTCAATAACATCAAACCTTTCAAATATATCCCAAACTACTGAAGTTCTATTCCTCTTGGTTGATTTACGGGAACTATGAGGAAAGGGGGTGGTAAATCACCTACTTTATCTTCTAATTCAACAAAATCTTCTTCTAGCCCTAAATTAACAAAAGAAGATTCTATGGGAAATCTTCTAGTCATATTTCAAGAAATAAAATTTAAAAATAATAACAGTAATAGGCTAATAGTCTTCTTTTGTGATAATTAATATAAGAAAGGGGAGAAAATGAGAGTTAATATAATATATTATAAACTTATATATATGGAATCTCAAATTTAAATAATATAAATACCTCTAGAACTTTGAAGGCCTCTTTAATCTTTCTCTTAATGACTTGATCTTTGGCTCTCCAAAAACTTCTTAGAGAAAGTGAAAGAGTTGAATGCTTTGAAAGAGAGCTAGAGAGTGTATAGAGAGTGAGACAGTTGTGTAAATTGGTGAGGAATGAGAATGGGAGGGTTAGGGTATTTATAAACTTTCTAAAATTGAAAAGGGCACAAATACCCCTTATATAACCATTTTATAGTTGTCCGGGGGGGGGTGTAAAATGGACTTTTTTAAAAAATATGACCCTTTTTGGTCGTTGGGCGGGCCTGGCGGGCTGGCGGGCCGATCCTGCCTGGCCGCAGGGTTCAGCCCAGTGCCTGGGAACCGTGCCAAACGGGCCAAGGGCCCTCGGCCCAGCACGTCCCGTGTCACCGGCTGTGCCCTATGGACCGTGTCGTTGACTGGGCCGTGCCGGGCCACGTGCTGTTGACTGAGTTCGGTACGGCCCGGCCCATTTGACATCCCTAAGTGAGGCTAATCGCAGTACACTCACGGCTAGACGTTAGAGCCTCACAACTAATTGTAATCATGTGTCTTCTATTTTTGTAGAATTTGCACCTTTTGGTCTTTGAGACATGCTTGAAACCCTCATATCTAGTTCCTCCCCTATAAATATTGGACTTTGCGCGCACAAATGAAAGTCTGTGGTTAGACCTTGCTCACAATATTTTTGTAGTAAGGTGCGAAAGGCAAGCCAAGTAATGGGGATGATGTTCGTGTGACCTTCATGTGCCCTCGACTATCAGGGTACCATGATTATGCAGACAACACCCAAAATTAATTAAAAACCTTCCGATTGGTTGGTTGTATTCACTCCCAAAGGGAGAACCAATTACTTGGAAAAGGATTACTATAGTTCTTATTGACGAGTGAGCATGGTGACAATTACTATAACCTTGTCTAGTATGCGGACCACATGCCCTATTACCTATCGAGCCTTGGATCTAAGACTGTAGTTGGACCTGCACCTTGTTAATCTTTTGGTTTAGGATTTGGTAGGATTTGGACCTTGTAATTGACCCCTGCTGAATAAGTGTAAGAAATCCTCTATATTTATTGATATACCTTGCTTGGTGGGAGCTTGGTCAACTAGAAGTAAGCATAATTAATACAAGTCAAGGGTATGATTGCACAGAGCTCAAGATTACAATTACCTTTACAAGCACCAAGAAACTAATACCTTGCTCTCTATGGGATCATAAACTTGAGTAGTACTGCCGTACACATGGACGGTAACTCAAGACTTAGATATGGTGTGCACCATGACCCCATTGGGTAAGTGGACTGGTGCGGATATACACTTGCATAACCCTAATTTTGCTTTATACCCTTTGTTAATAGAATGATTATACCTTATTTTATATCGAGCATGGTAGGTATCTTCGGATACTGATCGTGAGCTCCAAGTGTAGAGCCGCGATGTAGTAATAAACTGGTGAGACCAAGTCGATCCACATGGAGCACTGTAAATTAAGGTTACTCTTCAATTTGTACCTGCCCTAAATTAGAAATCTAAATCTAGCCTAATTAAAAAATAATTACAACCATCATTCCTACTTTCCAAAAATTAAATTAATTACAATCCAATGAAAAGAAAACTTCATAAATCTAAAAACCCTAAACTAAAAACTAAACTTGCTACAAAATAATACACAAGTTGGAACTTCCAAAAATAAAAACTACCAAAATTTTCAAAAAATAAAAACTACCAAAAATAAAACTAAGAAACTAAACTAGAAACAAAAAACCTAAGTTAGAAAGTTAGTAATGCAATGTATGCCATGAGATGCTAAAAAGAAATTCTAAGTCTGAAAAACTAGTATGCTGGGCTATTTTTATGCGTCATTTCTCCTAATCTAATGCAACCTAAAACTGAGTTTAATGGTTGGAATTTAAATTATAATGATGCATGAATCAATTAAAAAAAACGGAAGTGAAAAACGATTTAAAATGAATGAGATATGAGTGCATGAACATGACCAAAAAACTGAAATTGTGCAGAAATTCTGCACACAGGTGGGTCCGACCAGCCATGTTTGAGCCATTGGTTCACCATCTTTCCAAAATTATTTTTGCTTGAAATTCTGGGATTTGAAAGTACACCGATCAAACTTTAATTTCCCCAAGTTTCATTAAAAAATAATGTGTTTTGATCAGGTTTCTAATCGCAAACTTTTCACTCAGAATCTGTGCTGAAATTTCTGCAACAAGTGCAGAATTGTGCACTTTATGTAGAGATCCGAATTTCCAAAAAAAATTTGACTAAGATTCTTGACTCAAATCTCTGATTTTTCTTTCTTATTCAATTTAAAACTCTGTTTCCAATTTTGATTCAGTTTTGAATACTCAAATAACCAGCAACTTAAAATTTCTAAACTCCACCAACATGAATATGCATGCAATGATCACTACTTCCAACCATAAACTATTCACAAAATAGACATAAATTGAATTGATCATAAAAACAAAGACAATAAACAAAAGTTCAAGAATTTAAATGTGTGGTGAAAACAAGAAAAGTAAATATGTGGTTTTAACATAAATTTAAATGTGTGGAAGAGCATAAATTTAAATGTGTGGAAGTGTATTCTTCTCTTTCAAGATTCTTTTCTACACGGGGTCATAATTTGAATCATGCTCTTAGGGCCTTTGGGTCGTCAATCCAAACATCAAGAAGAAAAGAAACATAAAACAAGCATCAATCACCCAAGGACAAGAAAGAAAAATTGAAAAGAGAAAGAAACAATTTTACTAATATGCAAAGTCTTTACATAAGATAAAAAAATAAACAATGACAATTACATACTAGGATGAGAAGCCTCTTCTAGATGAAAAACCCAAGGGTATAGTGTGATTTCCGGGCCAAATCTCCTTGAGGACTTCAATGGAGAGAAAGAGAGAGTGATCGTAGCCCCAAGTGCAAGGCCGCGATTGTAGTAATAACCGGTGAAACCGGATCGATCCACGGAGAGTTTATTTATCACAAAACCCGTCCTAATAAAAAAAACTAGTTCTACCCTAAAAAAAAACTATACAAATCAAAATTTCTAATTGAATTAAAAATTAATTACAAATCTGAAATATTAATTACAACCAAAGAAAATTAAAATCATAATCTAGAAACCTAATCTAACCACTGCATCACCATAAGATTTATTAGCCCAACCAATTGCAATAATTGTTAAGGTGCATAAAATAAAAAATAAAATAAAATAAAATAAAATCAGAGAATAAAGAAATTAGATTTTAATTCTAAAACTTTGCAATAATTACTTTGCTTAATGCCATCAAGAAAAATCAAGACCACCGCACCAAGTGCGCACTGTCACTACGCACAAAAATTCAATGTTGACTCATTGGTGAAGACCAAGACCCCATAAACTTGATTTATTAATGAAAGACCCATTACAAGCAAATAACCATTACAAAATTCTTTTAATAAAAATAAAGTGCATCCAACCTTACCATAGACACAAGAAACACTAAACGGAGGAGAGGGACTCGCGGTCTTGAACGGCGATCCAACCGGCTCTCGTTTCGCGATCTGAAATCCAAGCAAGGGAAAATGATTTCAAGGATGATCCGATGGTGGAGTGACGATAGCAACGGCGATGCGACGGCGGCGATGTAAGAACCCAAGTGGTGGTAGCCTTAGAGAGCCTTGGGTGAGTGAGGATGGTAGGGGAGAGATGGAGAAAAAAGTAATGGAAAAAAGGGGAAAGGATGTGCTGGTCGTCCAAGAGGAATGGAGGAGTGGAATGTCCCATCCAGCCCTTTATGGCCCTTTTTTTATATTCTTTTTCCTCACTTGTAGTCCAAGGTAGCATAGTTTCATATGGCTCTTTGCTTAATCTCCAATTTTGGATGGGATTTTGGTAGGTTTAGGAGACTTTTGTGGGTATTTCAGATTTGAATTCTCTTTTGAATTCATTGGTGCATAAATCCTTGCATTCTCCTTATCCCTTGCAACTCCTTTACTTGGACCCACTTACTTGGCTAAGAAACAATCCATCTGAAATTTCAGATTTGAAATAAATCTTGGATGCTTGGTCCCCCATCATGGACGTGTAAAACTTCTTGGGAAGGAGGAGTTGGACGTGCAACACTTCTTGGGAGGATATTGGGTTGCAAAATTCAAATCTTTGAGGCCTATCTTTTAGGAGTTAGTTTCTCTCATCAAATCTCTTTTTGCATCATTCCTTAAAATACTCAAACTCCTTTGGTAGCTTCCCATTCCTCCACTTGGCCCCACTTCTCTTCCAAATAAATTCCAAATCTGAAAATCAGAATTGATGTGCAATTTTTGAATGCATGTGGACCCCACTTGGGGTGTGTGATTCTTGAAACAAAATGCATGGACGTCCTCTCCTTGGCTTGATTTTCTTTTGAAATTATTTTTTTCTTCTTTGTTTGGCTTGAATTGAATCTTAGCCATCCATCATGACATGTAAGCAATATTTGTTGGAGAGTAGATAGGACACCTCATCATCTCATGGCCCGCAAATTTGGAACTTATCTTCAAGAGATTAAATCTGATTTTTTTTCTTGCATATGAGAGCGGACCCTACCATGGCCGCCCCTACCTTAGAATCCATACCAAAGGAAGGTGGGTCCATGGTGCATTTGATTCATCAATTCTCTTCCGTGGGCCCCGATTTCTGAAATTCCCTACAAAAAATAAAAGCAAGATCAAAGAACAATCTAATCATATAGGTAAGGAATTATGCAAGATGCGGGCCCAATTCACTCTAAATAGATGCATAAAATGTCACCATTTTATCAAGTTTTCTTCAATTAAATCAATGGTACAAAGAGAATTCATCATTTCATGTGTGATTAAAAAGTTATGAAAATTTTTTGACTTTCAATGCCAAAAATAGAGAAATTCATGATTTTATGTGAAAATGCAATTTTTGGATGAATTTTGACTCAAATTCAGACTTTGATGCTCAAAAACATAAATTCATAATTTTTTACTAAAATGGTCCATAATTTGATGATTAAAATTTGATGATTAAGTCCTTAATTACTCTAAAATGATAAGAAAATATTGCATTTTTAAGGACTTATCAGAGAGGAAGAAGATGGAGTGTAGTAGTAATTGTAGAGAGAGGTGGTCTATCTTCCCATGAGAGGAGAGGGATGCATATGCCATCAATTTATAGATTTTTCCTCTCTTTCTTTCCTTCTTTGTTCCATGTTTGTAGCATGCAATCTTATTTGTATGGTAAGTCTCTCCCTTGGCCAACAAGTCTCCAAAGAAATGGCAAGGTGAGTGAGAGATTTTTTGTGATTTCCAAGTGCAAAATTGCAATCCCGAGTAGAACTTATTGCACCAACTTGCAGAGGCCATATCTCCCTGATTGACATAATCTTGGGCTCCACGGATATCTACTCGAAAAGAGCTTTCCAACGGTGCGTAGATTACGTCAATCCAACGGTCGGATTAAGAGTTATAGCGATTTTAATCCTGCTGTCCTTGAAAAATCCGAAAATAATTGTACACCTATGGAATGTTAGTTGTGCGACGGGATGTGTGGGAACCATGATGTGGACGCCCAAGGGGATCTTCGTATCTTTCTTTCCTTGTTTCTTGACTCCCCTTCCATCTTTGGTTTGCTTCCAATTTTCTTTGATTGACTAGTCAACTCTTCTAGCACACCTTTCCTTTCTTGAATTTCTTTCTTGATTTTTGAGTTTTCAAACTTAGTAAGAATTAGATCTCACCAAATTTGAAGTTTCCTTTTTTGATCTTGAAATCACAAATCTATCTTTCCATTGTTGGCTTTTCAAACTCTCCAAAAAATACCAAAAATGCGGGTACTTCATGAAAGCTGTCCTACCCCTGATCTCTCTCAAATTCCACTAATGTGGGTCCCATTTTTTATTTCTCCTACACAAATTCAAATAAACAAATTCAACAATAATCACATGTGAGGAATTTAAATGTACTATGCATGCGACCCTGCTTGATGCACCCAAAATAACCGACTTTCTAAAAATAGATTTTAAAAAATGGCAAGTTTCATAAATTTATGCAAAAAGTGTGATTTTTGAGCAAATTATGCATTAATGCACTATAATGAATCCTAAATGCATAAAAACATGATTTCACACTAAATGAAGCTCTTTAAGATCAATAAGCCCTGAAAATGGTCCAAAATATGTATGAAAATGTGCGCTTTTCATGACTTATCACACCCCCCAACTAGCGTTTTGCTAGTCCCTCGCAAAAACTGCGAAAAGTATGAGGCTTTTATTGAGATCTAATCTAAATGCAATGTAACAAAACTAACTAACAAAATGAATGCAACTCCACTTTCGCTGGCACTCTCGACTGCATTTAGCGTATGCAGTAAGCCCTTAAACCCCTAGGTTCCCCCTAGTGGACGAGTTGTGCCTCGTGAGGGTTTGCAGTGAATTTACCCACAAAATTCTTTTTTTTTTCTTTTTTAAAGAATCATAGTAGAAACTTAACAAAGTCAAAGGAACTTTTCCAAAAGAAAATTTACAAACACCAGATGTTCTCGATTCTCGGAATTTTCAAAGCAAAGGTAAATTTCAAACTTGGCTCACAAATCCCATCTTTTGGTCTGAAATTCTCGAAATCATGCTAAATTGATCTTGCACGGTGAAATAGTGTGTATACGTAAAAACTCATAAGCCTCAAATGATCCGCCAAGGTTCTCGTAAAAACAATTTTCAATCCAAAATTCTGGGCCACCTAACCTTAGCAAAGAAAAATAATATTCCTGTCAAGGCAACCATGATGGCTTTCGCACTACTATTTTTTCAAAGGCCGCAATTTTTTTTTTCAAACACACACATGTGACTGTGCAATGCCTAGGTCCCTTAAGCTTTCTAATTAACCCATATAACGAGCATTAGGCCAATGACTCTCAAAACAAATGTCTTTAGGGCACTAGGCATGTAAATACGCCTACGAGCTTACTAGCTCGAGCTAAAAAGGCTACGAACCCAAACTAGTCACGCAACTTTTTATTCTTTTCAACACTTTTTTTTTTATTTCTTTTTCTCTTCCCCTTTTTTTTTTACGGTCCCCAACAATAGGCAGCCATTTCTATGTGCCCGAATTAATTCAACGGCTCTGTGGCCAACAAAACCAGATGAACTAGGAAATTGTAAAACTAAGGATCAGTTTTCCATCATATTTTCAATCCAATCGTCAAAGAAAAACGAAAACCATGGCTTGGCATTCAAAAACTTTGAAAACATATACAGACTGTGTAAAAGTGAGGGATCAAAATTCAACACTTTTTTCCAAAAATCCTTTCCATAAACAAAATAGTAAACCATTGTTCTCCTTTTTTCGCAAAGCACCAAAAATTCCAAAGTTCAAGGTATCTTTGTTTCATAAAAATCCTCCCGAAATTTCCTTTTGTCCAAGAACCAACAAAATAACAGATTTTTTTTTTTTTTTTTGAAAACCTAAAAAATCAAGAACAAATTGTGTAAAACTTTTGTCTAAAGATGGACAAATGTGTTTGTTCCCACCCCCCAACCTAAGATGAACATCGTCCTCGATGTTATGCATGCAGTGCAAAAAGTAAATATAATATGAGGAAAGTAAATGACAAGAGGGTAAAGGTGAAGAAGTCACCTGACGATGCAGCTTTTTGGATCTCTATCCATGGTGAGACAAAACAAAGAAAACAAAAGCAAAAGAAGCTACTCTACTAACAAAAAAGAAAATTCTACAATAAAAAGAAAGAAAAATCCTACACTACTTTATCCGAAACCATGAATCCACCCGGATCTCAGATGAAATTCTCCTCCACACAAATCACAAGAAGCATAGAAAGAAATGTTACCATGGGAACGTGAAGCACATTGAATAGAAGGACCGCATGATGTTTATTGTAAATGTGTGGAAAAAGGACCACCATGAAAAATGATTCCTCCTCCCTAAAAAATGGGTCTTTGAATGGAAGGAGAGGGGGACACAATGAACAACTGGGTGGCCCCATGACCTTCCGTGCCACAAATCCTTTTGAATTAATTTCCATATTGTCCTTAGGCACAAGCTCGAATGATTCCAAAGTGTTAGACTCGAATGTCTGAATGGGTCCACACTCCTTTAATTCCAAAAGTTTCTCTGAATTACATTGAGGGCCAAGAAATGCGATGGCAATTTCTCTTATAGTCGGATCATCAGATTTCATGAAGAATTCAGTACATGATTCCAAGGATTCCACATTGTCCGAATCAGAAATCTGAAAAATGGGGTCATCCTCCCAATAGTAATCTTGCGTTTGGGGCTCATTGGGTGCATTTGTGGTTCCATCAATATTGGGAAAATCAATTTCTAGGAAATCCGCAATTCCAAAATCTTTAGAAGAATCGGACCCATAGTAAGGATCAACATGGAAGGGCACAGTATTCTCCTCGAGGGGGTCCACATTCACATTAGGGTCAAACTGGTGAGGGTCGGAGGAATTTGGTTCATAGGGTTCATAATCCGATTCATGTAACACACCATCATCCATATCCTCAAGTGCACCCTTGGATACCCTCTGCGTATTTGCGCAATCCATACCCATTGGATTTTCAATCGAGTTCACGCAAATTACCATGCAATCCATTCAGAACAATGCACAATCCATGGAAAGACTAATGACTTCAATTAGTCAAACTGCACTTCAAATGAAAAAAGTAAATGACACCCTTGGCTAAAGTGTCTTCCAAGGATCTCTCCGGGCGTGGTGATGGTGGTTCATATGACCATTCGGGCGGTGGGGAGTCATTAGGTGCATATGACCAAGGGGAAGAATGGGATGCATATGAAATATCCTGTGAGGGGTAATCATACGACCCACCCAGAGTAAATTCTCGGAGATAAAAATTTTCCACATCAAACCCATCTTGCCAATTGTCAAGCGCCTGATTGCCTAGGCTACTCATGTTACTCATTTCATCGTGGCAAGGCCATTGATTTGCATTTGATTTAGCCTACCATTGAATTCCCACATCCATATTTGAAGGAGCGAATAATTGTGTGGGGTGTGAGTAATCTTGTGGGGCCCTTGTTGGTTGATCATCTTCCATTATCATTCCATTGATACCCTCCATGCACTCTTCATTGTAATCATGACCATAGTGATTGGCCCACTTCCGTCCATATGTGGTACCTCCTTCCAACGAACAAGATGTATATCTGCGTTCCATTCTTGTTCGCGTAACTCCCTTATGGATTTGTGATTATTTGAAGCATCGTCGAAGTTGCTTTGATAAAATCCCCACTTATTTGTATATGAGTTAATGTAGGTCGACAAGTACGTATCTGTGGGGTGTAGGTACTCACGCTAGGATTTCTTTGGGCTATCACTATTGATTTTACCCTCATTGGTTTGTCCAAAATTTGGTCTCCTCATGTTTGTGGATTTCCATTGATCCATTTTTGGAATCACTTATTCTTGGGTTTTTTTTTTTTGGTTTTTTTTTTTTTTTTTTTTGAAAAAAAATTGACAAAGAAAGAAAAAAAAAAGAAAAGAAAAAAAAAATGTAGCAATTGAGTAAAATCCTAAGGTTGAAAAGTTTCCCTGAGTTCACCAACCCGGCCCTATGAAACCAACCCAACCAGTTCAGCCCCCAGGTAAGGGTGGGATCACGAATGGACCCGTTTGAAGGACCCTTGCTTAGAACAGTCTAACTGTCTCCACACTTTGGACAAGGCTCTGCTTCGGCACCGAGAAGATCAAGGACAACGATTAGATCACTTTGGTTCACTTTCTTCCAAAAGGAGTTAAAACAAGTTGAGAGAAATAAAGTAACATTGCCAATTTTTAAAAGTTTTCTAAAAAAATTCAATGATGTGTCCTTTCTAATTAGCAATCCATGCACTTTCCTAGTCGGATTTAGGGCGGTCTAACATTCCATGCATGCACCTCCTATCTCTAGAGAGATGCCAAAAATAGCATACCCATAAAGCAATGTAAATAAGGAAAGTCAGAAAAGTTACCTTATATGGCGCTCCCTGGCAACGGCGCCAAAAACTTGATCGTGAGCTCCAAGTGTAGTCCAAGTGTAGAGCCGCGATGTAGTAATAAAATGGTGAGACCAGGTCGATCCACAGGGAGCAATGTAAATGAAGGCCCTAAATTATAAATCTAAGTCTAGCCTAATTAAAAACTAATTACAACCATCATTCCTACTTTCCAAAAATTAAATTAATTACAATCCAATGAATAGAAAACTTCATAAATCTAAAAACCCTAAACTAAAAACTAAACTTGCTACAAAATAATACACAAGTTAGAACTTCCAAAAATAAAAACTACCAAAAATAAAACTAAGAAACTAAACTAGAAACAAAAGAAACCTAAGTTAGAAAGTTAGTAATGCAATGTATGTCATGAGATGCTAAAAAAAAATTCTAAGTCTAAAAAACTAGTATGCTGGGCTATTTTTATGCATGATTTCTCCCAATCTAATGCAACCTAAAACTGAGTTTAATGGTTGGAATTTAAACTATAATGATGCATGAATCAATAAAAAAAAATGGAAGTGAAAAACGATTTAAAACGAATGAGATATGAGTGCATGAACATGACCAAAAAACTGAAATTGTGCAGAAATTCTGCACACAGGTGGGTCCGACCAGCCATGTTTGAGCCATTGGTTCACCATCTTTCCAAAATTATTTTTTCTTGAAATTCTGGGATTTGAAAGTACACCGATCAAACTTTAATTTCCCCAAGTTTCATTGAAAAATAATGTGTTTTGATCAGGTTTCTAATCGCAAACTTTTCACTCAGAATCTGTGCTGAAATTTCTGCAACAAGTGCAGAATTGTGCACTTTATGTAGAGATCCAAATTTCCAAAAAAAATTTGACTAAGATTCTTGACTCAAATCTCTGATTTTTCTTTCTTATTCAATTTAAAACTCTGTTTCCAATTTTGATTCAGTTTTGAATACTCAAATAACCAGCAACTTAAAATTTCTAAACTCCACCAACATGAATATGCATGCAATGATCACTACTTCCAACCATAAACTATTCACAAAATAGACATAAATTGAATTGATCATAAAAACAAAGACAATAAACAAAAGTTCAAGAATTTAAATGTGTGGTGAAAACAAGAAAAGTAAATGTGTGGTTTTAACATAAATTTAAATGTGTGGAAGTGTATTCTTCTCTTTCAAGATTCTTTTCTACACGGGGTCATAATTTGAATCATGCTCTTAGGGCCTTTGGGTCGTCAATCCAAGCACCAACAAGAAAAGAAACATAAAACAAGCATCAATCATCCAAGGACAAGAAAGAAAAATTGAAAAGAGAAAGAAACAATTTTACTAATATGCAAAGTCTTTACATAAGATAAACAAATAAACAATGACAATTACATACTAGGATGAGAAGCCTCTTCTAGATGAAAAACCCAAGGGTGTAGTGTGATTTCCGGGCCAAATCTCCTTGAGGACTTCAATGGAGAGAAAGAGAGAGGAAGAAGATGGAGTGTAGTAGTAATTGTAGAGAGAGGTGGTCTATCTTCCAATGAGAGGAGGGGGATGCATATGCCATCAATTTATAGATTTTTCCTTTCTTTCTTTCCTTCTTTGTTCCAAGTTTGTAGCATGCAATCTTATTTGTATGGTAAGTCTCTCCCTTGGCCGACAAGTCTCCAAAGAAATGGCAAGGTGAGTGAGATTTTGTGATTTCCAAGTGCAAAATTGCAATCCCGAGTAGAACTTATTGCACCAACTTGCAGAGGTCATATCTCCCTGATTGACACAATCTTGGGCTCCTTGGATATCTACTCGAAAAGAGCTTTCCAACGGTGCGTAGATTACGTCAATCCAACGGTCGGATTAAGAGTTATAGCGATTTTAATCCTGCTGTCCTTGAAAAATCCGAAAATAATTGTACACCTATGGAATGTTAGTTGTGCGACGGGATGTGTGGGACCCATGATGTGGACGCCCAAGGGGATCTTCGTATCTTTCTTTCCTTGTTTCTTGACTCCCCTTCCATCTTTGGTTTGCTTCCAATCTTCTTTGATTAACTAGTCAACTCTTCTAGCACACATTTCCTTTCTTGAATTTCTTTCTTGATTTTTGAGTTTTTAAACTTAGTAAGAATTAGATCTCACCAAATTTGAAGTTTCCTTTTTTGATCTTGAAATCACAAATCTATCTTTCCATTGTTGACTTTTCAAACTCTCCAAAAAATACCAAAAATGCGGGTACTTCATGAAAGCTATCCTACCCCTGATCTCTCTCAAATTCCACTAATGTGGGTCCCATTTTTTATTTCTCCTACACAAATTCAAATAAACAAATGCAACAATAATCACATGTGAGGAATTTGAATGTACTATGCATGTGACCCTGCTTGATGCACCCAAAACAACCGACTTTCCAAAAATAGATTTTAAAAAATGGCATGTTTCATAAATTTATGCAAAAAGTGTGATTTTTGAGCAAATTATGCATTAATGCACTATAATGAATCCTAAATGCATAAAAACATGACTTCACACTAAATGAAGCTCTTTAAGATCAATAAGCCCCGAAAATGGTCCAAAATATGTATGAAAATGTGCGCTTTTCATGACTCATCAGATACTAAGACGGCTGATATATCGAACACTGGGTGCACTTTGATGTATTTATTTGGCTTTGTTTTGGCATGGTAGGTATCTTCGGATACTGAGGCAGCTAAATATGCGGACGCTTGGAGCAATAGGTGCATTGGTATCAAGATTGATGGCATTGGTGGCTTTGCTAGTTTTGATGGTGTTGATGGTTTTGATAGTACCGACGATATTAATGGTATTGATGGAGGATATTGGGCTCGGACCAGACCTGGATACCTTTTTGTATATGATGGATGGCTTTTAATAATGATATATTAGGGATTTGTTATGGCTTAGATGGATTAGATAGCGATAGTATTGATAACATGTAGTTCTTAATGGATTGCTAGGTGCGTTCTTATTCCATTTCACGCACTTTACTTAGAGTATTGTAATATTGTTGTCCGCTACATCGAGTTGTACCCTATGTGTTAAATTATTCGTTTATGCAGCATCTGTGAACGAACATCGATCTTGTTTATATTTGAAGAGTACTAGTGGAGCCCTGCATGTGCAATGCACGTGAATCTTAAAAAAATAAAGTTCTTAAAAAATTCTGTAGAAGCTTCAATACATTTAAAAATAAAATTTCAACAGAAAATGGGTGATTGTAAATTGCAAGGCCCGTGGAACATCTGAAAATTTTGCAGGACCCACCAGAATGGAATACTAGTTCTAATTTAACCAAGCAATATGCAGCGAAAATAACCAATCAAGCAAAATTGAACTAGCTATCTACCAATCATATACCACAAGAAGGCGGGCACAATATTTAGCGTGGAAACCCTATCCAGGGAGAAAAACCACGAACCAGAACTCAAGAGTTCACAAATAGTTACAAGATATACTCACAAGCTCCTTTACCTCAGTTTGTACCTCGACCTAAGGACTGTAGTTGTTCTTGTAAAGAATCCACTAACACGACATGCACCGTGCCTCATTCTCCTTACTTGATCTCCTCGCACCTTGTCAAACAAGATGATCAATTTTCTACAAGATAGTAGAAGCAGCAAACATCTTCTTTTTCTTGATACGAAGTTCTATATTTTAAACCCTATAAGAAAATGATAATATAAAGTAATCATAGAAGTTCAGTTAAATGGAAGCTCACAAATAGAGATATCCATAGGGAAAAAAGATACCAAAAAACAAAAAACTACAAATACGAATATGCGAAAAGAATGGGAACTTCCACTTACGAAATACATAAAAATGTAACCCAAGTATTCTAGATCAACTCTTTTGCTCTGTTATGTATGGAGGATGAGAGTGCTAATCATAGGAAGAAAAATTCGAAACAAACAAAGACAAGATGAATTTGTTACAGCTCAGCATCAAATATTTATTTTAGTTGTTTACACTTAAAACGATTACTTCAATCACTGACTATGAAGTTAGTAGTAACGGTAGCATAATTAACAAGCAGTTTCTATGAGATTCCCGTTTTCCCTTTAAGGAAAGGCATGATGCTTCATTGAAATACATGAAAAGAAGAAGAACAACAACAAGAAGAAGCACCTTGCAGTGATGAAAGAAATAAATATGTTAGAAAATGATCAAAGTTTTTCAATTTAAACCTCATGAGTAAGAGCAATAATAAATAAATATATTCATGCCCTTGAAATGCCCTTTTATAATAAAAAAAAATTCACAAAAGTTGTATATTAAGAAACTAAAAATTGTACAAAACAACAACAATTTTACGATAGCAATCTATAAGACCTACCCCTAAATTACATTAATGGAATTATCTTTAGCAATCACTAATATCAGAAGAGAACCAATATTTAGTAGTAGTTATCACATTATCCAACTTGTTATTATTCTTCCAACAGGGGTATAAATCAAGATTAATACAACTATTATGTCAGATTGAAAACTTAATTATTCTAACTAAATAAAATACAAACACAAAAGCAAAAGGGAAAAGAATATTTAAATTTTTTTAATGGTAACTTTCATTAAAAGAGAGAAAAAAATAGGGTGGACATAAAATGAGTTTAAGTTTGTACATTTCACTTTCTTATTTATGATATTTTGTCAGTTGCTACTTTTTTCTAAAAAAGAAAAAGAAAAAACTAAATGTAAAGCAATAATGCAAACAAAGTACCTGCATATACGGGATGTGCTTATGTGTTTTGGAGGTCCCTAAACCTTTTTCAAAGGCCATAATCAATAATATACAACTGAATGAACATCAAATTACAAATATTTAAGGTTAGTGTACAAAAGATTAAAGGGTTAATCTTTAAAAAATCATAACAAAGGGTTACATCCGTTCAAAGAAAATAATCTCATATATTCTGGAAACCTACCGGAGCCCTCTGATGTTCTGAACTCTCAAGTTTCACCTTTTAATTCCATCAAAATGTCGATTAGTGAATTCCACCAGCCCATTTCAAAATTAGTATGTACACTATTGGGAATATGGAAATTTCAAAGAGAACTATTGAATCCAAAGCAGAGCCTGAGACAAAATCCATTCACCCCATGGTATAGCAACCATATTATCAAAGAATCACCAAAAAACCTTTTCTTTCCCATAGCACATAGGCAAAAAAAGTTTAAAAATCTTAAAAACACACACTACCGATTCCAGAGAGAGTACAAGAACCTAAAAAGAACAAATGGAAACACTTTGCAAATGTGAGAAAAAAAGGAACTACCAGGGTATTAATCATCTTTAGAAGAGGAAAAAAAAGACTCTCCACGTACCATGGGGAGATGAAAAATCGAAAGTGAGAGAGCGCGCGATAGATGGGGACAGTAGAAGAGGGAAAAAAAATCTATACTTACCATTAGGAGATGAACAATCGAGAGAGAGAGAGATGGGGATGGAGCATTTTTAAGTGTGCCCCACAATCACAGGTGTTGGGCGCTTAACTTTATCAAGCATGACATAGTAGCATCCATCGTGGTCCCACAAAGGTGTAGATGGACCCACAAAGGTGTAGAGAAATATGCTCGACAACTTGTTCTCTTTTATAAGGGTAGATCTCTTAAATAAGGGTAGATAGATAGATAGAATAGGTAGATAGATTTATATGGGTGAGCCCCACAAAAGTGTGTAGTGAAGTAAGTACTACAACTTCTTCTCTTTTATAATAGTAGATAGATATCATGATTTCTATGTTGAAAGTCTAGTGATGATTCTTGTACAATGTTGTGTTGGGGAGATGGTGACCCATTACTCGGTAGATGCTCATCCTCTACTATTTTGATGGAGAGATTACACATGTCTTGTATGAGAGGGATCTTTGTCATCTTTTGTTACAAATATCATACCATTCATACATTTATATATATATATATATATATATGCTTATGTTATGTTTTATTATTTAGTTTGCACACATTGCCATTTTGTATTACATGACAGCTTTATGCTTTTATATTATTGAGATGTTACTAACTTGCATGTACAGGTATGTCTTTAATAACACTTGTAAAATTACTCTTACATGTTATTTTTGCTTGGTTTCATAAGCCTAATACTATTCTTGGTGCTTGTAGGTAACAAGCCACTAATCCACTATTGCATAGGGTTAGGCGATCACATTTATAGATCGGTCTTGTCTGACCACTACAGCAAAATACGGTTTTGCCAACCCAGTCATCACGTCTGGAAAAACTAGAATCGCGTAGGCAAAGGATTTCACAACGTATTCTAGTGCGTCTGCCACACGTGGGCAAATCCATAGCCGACGCTACTTTAACAGCGTCGGTAGATCCCAATACAATTCCCAACGCACTACAGTGTCAGCCAACAAATCGACGAAGAGATGTGCATCAGTATAAAGTTCAATTTTCCTGATTCAAAAACCATATTTGCCAACGCATTACCAACATTGGTAAAATAAAGGCCGACGCTAGTAGTGCATTGGGAATTCCTAGTAATGGACAACGATGGTAGTGCGTTGGGAACTCATGGTAATGGTTGACGATCATAAAATAGCTGACACTAATAATGCGTTGGGAATTCATGAAATAGCCAACGCTACTAATGCGTTGGGAATGCGCTATATCTTTGGGCAATGTGTTGGAAAATGCAACTTCGCCGACGCACATATCACGTCAGGAAAAGCTGTAATACATTTTTTTTCTTTTTTGAAATGCACACTGTGCGTCGGGAAAGAATATTATTTTTTTTAAATTAAATTTTTATTTCTCCCTTCAAACCACAAATAAAAATCTAAATTCTTGTACAAACCAACAAACTTGATGCACAAACCAATTTGAAATAGGTTTGTCAACAATTCCAAAATAACATCCACAATCAAATATCATGCATCCATAAACCAAAATAAACCCACAAATCTCTAACATGCACAAATATTACTACTTGATCATTTCCAAAAATCTTTGACATCCACAAATGTTTATGATCAAAATAAACAAGGTAATCCCTAAGAGGAAAACTATAAATTCTTCACTTCAAAATTCCATTCAAATTACAACAATAATAATAGTTTCAAAATTATGCTCAGAATCTTTTACACGCTACAATGACACAGCTACGATCTACTTCCTCAGGGTTACTTCATCATCGCCATCATCGAAGACTTGTCCCACCTATGTTGGAGTCGGCTACATGAATTTTATTTCTCCATTCCAATCAATCTTGAGTCAAATTCTTAGATAAGTTGCACGTCTTCGATCTATTTTTACTACCCCTTGAGTACCTGAAATTTCGAAAAAGAAAATCCAATTAAAACAACAATGTGACTAGTATCTACTCCAATAAGCATCATTTGATTATGAAGAAGTAAACAACCACAGCAGAGATTTCTCACCAGTACTTGTGTTGTATTAAGATTTATTTGCTTTTCTTGTAAAACATGTTGTAATATTACTATTGAAACTGAAAATAGGACTTTTGCGCTTGCTTTATTGATTATATGAGATTTATAATGGACCACATTATTTGATTTATAATGTCATTGAGATTCTTTCCATTCACATCCCTCCATTCAAGGCGCCCGGATTTTGGGGTGTGACAATTTATAATTGACCCTCTATATATTTCTTTTCCATTCTCTTCCTCTCCATGCCTGCATCCGCCCACTCTTCCTCTCCCACCCCTCTCCCTCTCCCTCTCCCACCCCTCTCCCTCTCCCTCTCCCTCTCCCCCTATGGCGGTGCTACAGGAGGGGGCGGCGGCGGGCAATGGTGGCCAGGCTAGGGTGGGGTTGGGTGGGCGTAAAGAGAAATTGGTTGAGGTATGAAACTTTGAACGATGTCCATTTTGATAATTTCAAACTTTGGTATATTGGCCTTAAAATAAGAAATGTGTTCGGAGAAGTTTGGGATGTGACATTGACAACTCTCTTATACTGCTAGTGCCCTGGTTTTGGTAAAAAAAGTCTGACTTAAGATTCTGATTCTGGTCACATGGATTTTTAAACACTAGAATAATCCACGATGGCATACCCCATAACCTTCATAAACTTACATTTACACACCCCATTTTCACACTCGTCATTTTTTCAGGAGGAAGTCCCTATTGTTGAAAAACATGAGCTCCAGTGGACTATGGAGACATCTCAGCACTCTGGAATTGAAAAGAGTCCCCTGACCTTTGACAATGAAATGGACACATCATCTCGACCATTCATTCTATTATCTTTGATTAAACATAGAGTTGCAAATGGGTAGGGATTGACAATATTGAGGCAACTTCAAGCCCAACCATTTAGTTATTGGGTCTAATAATCCAATTCAAAGTGAGACAAAGGATATAAAAGTAATGTCTGGTCCACACATATAAGATATTTGCCCTTTAATTAACATAGGATTTTCAAAATGTTGAGACTGTAGATTCTCCACAAACCTCTCATAGATTTGATCTTATCAGATTATCTTATGACAACTACTATCTTGTCAACTATCATACCAAAATAACGACTATTATTACCCAATAATCTTTTCAATTACTCAAACGTTATGTATTCTTGCTCCCTTTTCAATTACTCATACGTTAGTCTGATTTTCACATATTTCTTGAGATCCACAAGGTATTAGACCCTAGAAATTGACCTTATGGATGTGCTCAGCCTTCCAAAGATATCTCACGGTTTGGATCATATGCTTGGAGGCCACATAATCCACAAAATTATACCTAATGGCTCACTTCTTTTTTTTTTTTTTTTTTTGTACATATCTAGAGATCGTTGATGATCAGACGGGTGAACTTTGGTCTTATGATCATGTTTAATATTGTGAACATTACTAACGATTTAGATCCTATTTTACATGCCTCTAAATAATAATAAAAATTAGAATAGGTTATTGCTCATGGACAAATGCAATATTGAACATAATACATCAATGGTTATTTTTGTTTTACACAAATCTCTAGATTCACAAGGTATTACGTGAAGAAAATTTGACCACATAGCCAATTTTAGCCTTCCAAACTTATCCAACGGAGGTATTACGTGATGAAAATTCGACCACAGCCAATTTTAGCCTTCCAAACTTATCCAACGGAGGTATTACGTGATGAAAATTTGACCACATAGCCAATTTTAGCCTTCCAAACATATCCAACAGTTTTGATCTTCTGTTTGGGGTCCTTAGATCACAACAAATTATATCTAATGGCTCACGGTCTTTTGCTCATATCTCAAGATTGGTAATGATTCAACGGCCGAAATTTGGATACATGGACGTGTTAACCTTGTGGACATTTTCAGGGTTTGGATTTTGATTGGACCTCTCAGATTTGGATTAACTAGACTGGGCGTGATTATGCACAAAACACTGTAGCTCCGCCTCTTATTTTTTCCCCCTATTTCTCAACTACCTCATCAAGGGGGCTGTGGAAAGTAGAGGCATTGCCTCTACTTCTTTAAAATGGTTGCAGTCTGAAAGGTGGTGCCAAACACTCTGTTTTTGCAAACCTCTATCCATTTTACATAAATTGAAAAATGAAGAGGAAAATTAGACCTCCCAAACATGCACTTACTCTCTCTTAATCCCCAAAAGTCTCTTTTGAAATCACTAAAATTTCTCTTTGAAATTCCCAAAAATATCTCCTTTTTCATACTATTTTCTTCATGATCTCAGTGCTTGGACGGTGAAGGTATATATCATTAAACTCTCCTATCTATCTTTAAAAAAATGAAGAAATAAAAAGGCAAAGAAAAAGAAAATAGAGAGAAACCCATGTATACATCTAACAGATTCTCTCTCTTTGTTAGCTTTTGGGTTTGATATTGTTTTCTCTTTTTGTGTTTCTACCTTTCTCTTTTTTGTTTAATATATGTATTAATTATATTTTATCGGTTCTGCAAAAAATTATTCAAACATGAATTAAAAGAGCCCACCCAAATCAAGAGTAAGTTTAGTTCCATTATCTTAAATCCTAATTCACATATCTTGTCCAGTGTGGTGAGAATATATAACTGATTTTGTGTTACTGAGAATCTATTTTTATGATTGTACCCAAGAAACCATAATATATTCTACAGTATTTGTGCTTTTGCTGAATTTTATATTTTTTTTATCAATTGCAATGCTTCTTATTATTTTAATTTCTTATTCATTACTACACCATTCTTACTTTTCAAAAGAATATCTTTTAGTTACCACAAGTTTCTAATCTCTTTGTCATCTTATTATTCTCATTCTAGGATTTCTTAAAAATAATAGTAGTGAATTCTTTTTAATAGTTTTAACTATTATATTAATTTAATATCTATATCTTTGAGCCCAGGCCGTTGTTGCTAGTAGGCATGTAAATTTGGGCGGGCGGCCCAAGCCAAGCACGGGCCGGGCACGAAAAAACGGTGCTTGGGTCGCACCTGGGCCATTGACTTGGTCAATCGGCAGGCACGGCCAGACAATCCCCCGTTGGGCCGTGATGGGCTAGCGCCCCAACGCCCGTGGGTGGCCCAGCCCGGACCTGCCTTGAACAAGTCTACAAGAAAAGAATAAAAAAAAATAAGGAAGAAGAATAAAAGGGTCTACCCAGACCCTCAATTACTAGGTGGACCATTGGGTCAGGAATTACCACTACTTGGTGGAGTTGAGATGTATCATCTGTCACCATTGAATCCCATAAAATCAACAGTTTGGATCCCACTGTTGGTTGGGAGCTCTACTTCTCACCTTAGTATCTAAGATTTATGACTTTGGTACTATTATATTTCTAGAGACAGGTTTTTTCTTAGTGTACATTATCTCCTAGGGATAGGGTTTGGCCAAGCGCCCAAGTCCAAGTGACGTCAAAAAAAAATTTAATAAAAAGAAAAAAAACAGAAGTGGGCCATGCTGGGCTAGCCCTCACGGGAATGGGCACGTCACGGCATGGGCACAAGTGGGCCCAATGGTGAGTGGGCCGTTCCGGCACGTGCCAGATTTACATGCCAAGTTGCTAGTGTCCATTAATGAAAATTATAGTAAGACTATCCTGTGCTAGATGCATGACCTCCTTGATTGAATATAGTTATTTTGGAACAAAATCTATGGCACAAGATCTGGCTCCATTTTAAGCTTCTCTTTATTTAGAAGGTAGATAAAAAAATAGTAAAGAAAAAATCTATTGAAATCTTCAGAGAAGTAATCCTCTAGCGAAAACCACTCATTGCAGGACTTCAAAAAGGCCACCCAATTCAACGTTGAGTACTAGAAATTCTAGCGGAAATGGCTGTTAGAGAGATGGGGCGTCCAAGTTTCTTCGCTATCTTGTTTGTAGCCTCCATCTTGCTGCTTTCCTCCTGCGGTCTCTCTCTCTCTCTCTCTCTCTCTCTAAGCTTTCCGTGAGAACCTTCTATGAGGCCCACTATGAGGCCCACCTAGGGATGGGACTGGAGAGGATAGAAAGATCCATATGGGATCACTCCAACTATAAAGTTTGACCCCAATCCCATGCCCCTAACCCCTTCATCCCGGTCAACTATACCAAACCTCATGAATGATTTGGATTGGTTGCTAGATGGGCCCCACCACAGCTCTCGCGGTTCTCACTTGAATATTACACACACACACACTATATATATATTATTGCCCACATGTTTTCCTCGGATCCTACGGTGTAAACCTCCTAGTGGATCCCACCTGATCACCATTCCAAATTGGCCACACACACCCACACATTCCCCCACCCCAAGATGGTTAGCGGTCCCTTTTACTACAAGGAACCAAAGGGATTGGACCGCTGGATCGACGGCCATTTTTTGTTTTAAACCATTAAGTTTGTAGGCCAGAGATAAAGGGGTTAGAACGATCTATCGGGAATGGGGTTTTATACAAAGGTATGGCCCATCTAGATCTTTCAATCCCCGCAGTCCCATCGATTGCTAGGGCCTTAATGTGGGCCCCACCACCTAGTGCACATGGCACATAGGGGATGGCCCCCCTAATTGTGTTCAAGTGCTCACACACACCCTTATGTGTGTGCCCCGTGCGACCCTCACTATCGAACCTACTTGGGAATGGGAAGGGGGGATGGAAAGATCTTGATGGGCCCTACCCGTGTACGAAATTTTAGGCCCATCAGATCATACTAACCCCTTGGACCATGACCCAGTGTAGAGGAAGTGAAAATGGTTGTTAGATGGTTGTTTGAGAAAGGAGATTTCCAAATTTATGAAGGGTTTAGGATGATTTGATGGGCCTGAGATTTTATATAGAAATAGAGCCCATCTAGATCTTTCAATCCCCAATGTTCCAAGGGCCTCACCAACTGGTGCCTAGGGTGCGCAGGGGACAAGCCCCCATATATATGTATGTATAAAGCTATATAAAAATGCATACATATATACATATATATATATAAATAATATGAAAGAAAATATTTATGGTGATGGACAACTTGATGGGGCCCACCCAGGGCCTACTAATCATGGACCGTGGCGGGGGTATGGAAAGAGACATTCTGAATGGGCAGAGATGTCAAATGTAGAGTCATTCACATGCTTCTAACCATTCATCCGTAGCCTGCTTGTTTAATGGCCTAATAGTTTTTCTTGTCTCATTAATAGTTAATCCTTAAGGATTTCTTCAATGCCAAATGAGATTTTCTTGCATCAAGTGCGATTTACAATACATTTCCATAACCACACACACTCGATTAACCGTTCATTACTAACATGTGGATTTTTTGTTGATTGTGCAGCTGAAAAGACACATGCAGCAGAATGCTGCTTGGGAAGTACGTACTGTGATAAATCTACAATAAATTATGAGTGCTTAGCTGGGTGCAGAAAGAATGGCTACGCCGTTGGATTTTGCAAAAATTACAATGGTATATATCAATGCTGCTGCTCCTGTAATCCATGACCGTGTCAAAAAGCATTGTTGGTGTAGTTCACCTGAATAACAAGTAATGATAATAAAATCAGGAAAAGTTATGGATTGTTACATTCTATTCTTTTCTAGATCATATTTCAGGTTGTCTCGGGAAGTTGCTCCAATAAGAAAATATATGGTCAAATTGGGGTTAGATATGATAAGATGTCCTCCTATGAGTGGACTGCATTCGTAGTTCAGCTCTATGGGGTTCGCTTGAGTCATTACACTAAAAAAATCTACGCAATTAAGATGCCATTAAACCTTAAGGCCGTTAATCAAGTGCTAGGACAATTTGGTGGGGCTGATCTTTTTGCTCCCCCTTTTCATAGAGACATTTCCATCTACTCTCCTCCTGATAAAAGAAATGCATCTAAATGGACACCATGAGCTTATTTCTAATCAACTTGTAAGAACATATTCTTCTTGGATATGAGATAAAGAAATAGGTTAATATGAGTATATTTTGAATATAAAACCCCATAATGGATTTACTTATTCGTATATAAGTGGGCTAATTAAAATGGAAACATATTCAAGCCTTGTTGACTCTTAAAGGTCGCTATGAACCAAGCTCCAATAGGATCTTGGACCCTCTGGATTTGGATGCATGCGTGGGTTAGAACATTTTGGATTTGGATGATTTGAATTTGAGAAGTTAAAGATCCTTTAACACATGGATTAAACTCTTAGTATAAATTTCTTTTTGAGTCCAAGAACAAATTTAATGCTGACTTTTCTCATATCGTTGACTCTTAAATCTCAATAATCAGCTACTCATTGACATCCCCACTATTATATCAGTGTTTGCTTAGCACAATCAATATATAGATCCCTACCAAAAAATATTATTTATTTTTTATAATAAAAATAAAAAGTTAATTTGACTTCATATGTGTAGCCTATCTGAATCCTAAAATACAATATTATTTCTTTAAAAGAAAAAACTCTATACGCTTAAATATAATTACCGATAGGGAGGATGCTATATTGCCATATGTAATAATCATAAAATACAGTTTCTGTTGATTTTTAGATAGAAAATAGATTTGATAATTAGCCAAAAGGGACGGATGGTGAATCTTGTGTCTTCCATTAAGGTTCAAGTTAAGAAAAAAATAATTGAAGAATAATCATCCGAGCCACTGAACAAAGTGGGATGAACAATTAGGTTCATGCTTTTGTAGTCAATCATTGGATCTTCTTGATAAATGTTTGAAAGCTCCATAAAAAATTTGGTGGCTCAAGCGGGGCAATTACCTAATCCAATTATTTTGTGGTTATGTTTCTTGCAAAACCACATCCTTGATTAAATAAAAGGCAGGTCCAAGCTTTAGTTTCTTTCACTCAGATTTAAGCACGGCCATGTTTGTGAAGCGTTCACTGAAATTGAGGTCCACGAACTTCATCTTTTCCCTGGAACAATATGGTCTTTCTGCCTCCTTTTGTGGGAAACACTCTCAGCAGATTAGTGAGAAATTTACTGGTTTTGACATATTTCCACTTGAAAAATTATCTGCATCAAGCGTCGAGAAATGAAGTTCATGGAGAAAAGAATTGCTTTCCCTTTCTCCCTCCCTCAATTCAGCAATGACCCCAATTCAATCAAAGCAAGCCACCTTCTAGCGCCAACAACAATTGGATGACTAGATTTTTGGAATGAAAGTATCCCCAATTAGAGTCACTGAATGAAAGTTCCAAACAATAGATGCCAAAGAGGCCCTTATTTCAGTGGGCTACTTTCCCTTATGCATGCGGGCTCTCTCTTGGGTCCCAACCCGCTTGATTGGGGTACCAAAAGAGAAAAAATTGAATTTAGAGGAATCAAACACATGCATTCTTCATGATAAAAATGGATTCCAACGAAGCACTAAAAAAGTTATGCAAGGCCCATACAGATGAGTAAGATATTTGCCCTTTGTCTTGAATATAGAGCAGGCAATGGTATCTAGTTGTGTCTCAGAATGAACAGAGACTCTGGCCCAGCCAGTTTAGATATCAATGGTCTAAAATTTACTCAACCCAACAACATTTACTCAAATATAAGTATTCAATAAGTTCATAACTATTTATGCCTATAAAATATGCATCATATATTATGTATTTGAGGACTGAAACTATAACTTCTTTTTTTTTTTTTTGAGGATTTAACCGGAAAAATCCATTAAAAGACTCGGTATAAGCCAAAAACATCATCAACCTCTTATAAACACCATAGTAGTCCTAAAGGCCCTATTTGATTTATTATTTTTTTTATTTTTTCTCTAAGCAGTGATATCTCTGCTCCCTTTACTTTAAGGGTCTGTTTGTGTGGGAGTTTTCTGTAGGAAACTGGACGTCCTTCCTTGACGAAACAGGAGAGCAATGTTCGGTGCGGGATTTTCGCCGGAAAATTGTCCATGAATCCCGATTGCTTTTCCGTGATGGAGGGGATCCAGAAATCTCATCTATCTCCATCAGAAAGGCCTTTCCGTGCAAGATGAGTTGCTTGTATAAAAGGCCATTTCTTCTAACGGAAAACGCACGCTTTCTTCGATCAACGATTTCTGCACTGTCCTCTCCATCGATCTCGTTCTGAAGCTTCCTCCTTCGATCTCATCTTCAAGTCAGGTGTGGTTCTTCCCCTTTGTTTCTTCTTCATCTTCTCTGTCCTCTTACTCAAAGGGCCTTGGTAGTCTCTCTCCACCAATGGACTTGTTCACCATCTCCGACTGAATGAAACTCAGATTTGTGATATTTTCTAGAATCATATGAGATTTCTATTTTCAGAACCATATGAGATGGGTGGGATTTCTAACACCTTGTACCTCTTGTCTCTGGCTTAATGAGACCCAATATTTTCAATCTTTCCAAAACCCTAGATTTGTGAGGTTTTTCAGAAGATTTTGTGGGAGTTCTAGTACAAAGGAGATTTTCTAGAACTGATTTTTCAGATTTCTGGAAACCCTATGAGACTTGTAAGACCTGGTTCATAGGGTTCTCTTCAGATTTCCCCAAACACTATGAAATCTGGGTCTCATTTTTCAGATTTCCCAATACCCTATGAAATCTGGTTCTCTTTATTTTTTTAATTTTTTTTTGGAAATGGAATTTTATTAAAACTGAAACAAAGTGCTATGCAACACCATCGTGTTGTTAGTACAGGTGTTTTGGCCAAAATAGCCTACCAAAACCTATTACCTAAATAGAGTAGTAGAACTGAAATGAAAAAAAATAAAACAAAGAAGAAGAGACGCTACACCGAGGGCATGGCGTGAGCCAAAAAGAAGATTTTCAGAGCATATGAGATGAACTAGATACCAGTTGAAGAATCTGACAATATTGTCAGACTCAGGTTTTCAAAGCAATGGCTCAATGAGACCTGGTTCATCTTTTTCATAGCAATGGCTCAATGAGACCAGTTGAAGAACCTGAAAATATGTAGAATGGCATAGTTTCCTCTTCATCTTTTTCTTAATAATTTTTTTTTTAAAAAACTTTAGGATGGCCTTATTAGACAGAGTCATGTTTATGACTGAAATAGAGGTTAGGGTAACATCATATTTTGGCATCCTTTTTTGTGTTAAGGTTTGGAAAGTGTTTGTGTTAATATTCATTTTATAATCTATTAATTGCATGAGACTACCAGCATTTTATAAGCCATGATGTGTTCTTAATAGTACTGCTCATCATGAAAATTGTATTAGTTTTGGTGCCTCTTTGTATGTTAAGCAATGGATTTTGACCATTATGATGACAGTCTCATTCTTATTTTCTTTTCACCTATTTTTTGTGTAAAACCATCATGAAGAATTCCCTGTGTCTTGTGGCTGCTCAATATACATATATCTTCTGGATATTTGAATCTTAACTTTTTCTATGATTTTGTTTAAAGAAATCTAAATTCTGAAATTGTTGGCCACATTTATGGCAATTGCATACTTCATGGTATCATTATTATTATTTTGATTGGTCTAGAATTTGGAGAATACAATTCAGTTGAGAATTCTTGTTGACATATACTTTTAATAAATGAAATAGTTGAGAGTTAGAATCCTCTCGTTTTTGGAATTTAGATAGCCTTCACATTACACTCAACTAACTTGATGAGAGAGCCTCCCGTTAATCCAAACTATATATAATACTACTTTGAGCATAGCCAAGCAAATCGGGTTATAGGAAAATGAACTATGAGTTCCTAAAGGTAAACGTGAAATAATTTGTTTGGTTGTTGCAGCCTTATATCTTCATTAGTTTAAGATAATAATTCAACAACATCCTACATATACATGGTTATCATTTTTTTTCACATAAATCGTATCATTCTTTGATACAAAATTATCATTTGAGTTACGCTCTTGGATGGAATGACGAGAAACAATAATGAGAATGGTTTCTATAGGGATGGATGGTCAAAATGGAAATGAATTTAATCGATCGGTGCCAGAAGGCGGGAACAAAGAGAAACGGAATATGAAGTGGACATTTGTCCATGATGAAATCCTCTTGCAAATAATGGAAGAACAATCCAAGGCAGGTCGATCCATAAAAGGTGGCTACACTACGGAAGGTTGGAATGAAATCACGAAGGAAATGATGAAGATTTATGGTGCAAGTTTCAGTAAAGATAAACTTAAAAATCGTTTCAAGACATTAAAAAAAAAAACATATGCTGTGATGAAGACCTTATTAAATTTAAGTGGATTTGGGTGGTGCGAGACTCGAAAAATGGTGACAGCGGAGGGTCCTGTGTGGGACGATTATTTAGCAATAAGCTCAAATTTAATTGCATTAGTTTATTTATTATATTACATAATCTTATATAAATGAAATTTAAAACTAATATTGTTGCAGGCACATCCAGATGTTGCATCTTATCGAACTAGAATATTACCAGATTACTATATGATGGTTGAGATTTTTAGAGACAGCGTCGCTGATGGAAGGGAAAGTTTTGCGGCTAATGACCCTAATCTCGTGACTGATAATGAGGATACAAGGGATCATGAGGAACCCATGATTGAAGGAGACACATAACTTCTTGATGATGATTTCTCCATGGGTAACAAGTGAACTCGAACTAATACCGTCACCCCCTCAACCTCTCGTCACTTGGTAAAGAATCATTCAAACATAGGACTAGCATTAGTAGGTGCCGTTGAAACCATTGCAAGTGCAATTACTGAATATGCCAACAAACGCTCAGGCGAGCATCAGCCTATGTTGAAGTGTGTTGAGGCACTGGATGAGCTTGAATTGGATGATTCTGTTTATTACAAGGTGCTGCGAATCCTTGAGATTGGGGCTAAGAGGGAGACATTCATGGCATTGGGTCCCCTGTCTTGTAAGGGATGGTTGCTGGCGGAGCTCGGACAAGAATGATGACGATCACATTATATTATGACTAATGTTTTGTTGAAACTGTGATGATGATAGCTAAGACTCACTTATATTTTGAACTGATTTTGGGTTGTAATACCTTTATAAAGACTTTATAACTAATCATATGCTATATACACTGCTTAGGATAACTCTAGTTGTGCACCATGTTTTTATTTTATTATTAATGATGGATAATAGTTTATTTTTGCAGAGTTGTTTCATTTTGTTGCTATGGATAATGCTTTAACTGATGAAGATGACATGGAGTTCTTTATCTTTTGTGCACAATCTGTGGCCTTGATATGTGTCATTGGATATTATTATTCTTATGGCCTTAGAAATAGGGTCCATGAATCTAGTCTATTAGGTAATGGTTTTGTGAATGAAATGATAATTGGGCATGAACGAGTATCCTTTGATCTATTGAGAATGAATACTAGTTGTTGGTTACGACTTTGTGATGAATTAAGGAGTCGACATCTGTTATGTGATTCACGAAATGTTAGCGTTGAGGAGCAAGTAGCAATTTTTCTATATACCGTAGGTCACAATGTGCGCAATCGTGTGATGCAAAATCGTTTCCAACATTCTGGGGAAACTATAAGCAGATACTTCAATAAGGTTCTCAATGCTATTGTCATGCTTAGTAAACATTATATTACCCCACCAACTCAAGATACTCCACTCGAAATCAGTTCGAAGTCCATATGCTATCCTTACTTCAAGGTACTTTGTGATGAATTTGTTTAAACTAATTTGTTATGTAATTCAAGAAAATTTACTTTAACTAACTTGTTTATGCTAGGATTGTGTTGGAGCGATAGATGGGACACATGTTCCTGCTATTGTACGCATGGACGATCAGGTTCGTTATCGTAACAGGAAGGGGTGGATTTCACAAAATGTAATGTGTGATGTATCATTTGACATGCGGTTTAATTATGTATTGGCTGGTTGGGAAGGTTCTGCTTCTAATTCAAGAATTTTACAAGATGCAATTTATAGAAGGCCACTCAATAGATTGAAAGTTCCAGTAGGTAATGCATTATTCAATTATAATCATTTGTTTTGTATTTACACACTTTTCTATATCTTCCAGTCCATTATGAGTTTGATCATTTATAAATTTATTTTGTAGGAAAGTACTATCTCGTTGACGCTGGGTAAGCAAATGCACGTGGTTTCCTTGCACCCTATCGTGGCGGACGATATCATTTGAAAGAGTACTCTACAAATTCACCTAGAACACCAAAAGAACTTTATAATTTGCGACATTCAAAATTACGTAATGTGGTCGAGCGGACCTTCGCAGTGTTGAAGTCACGGTTTCCCATCCTTAAAATTGGTTCACATTATCCATTGAAGACACAAGCAAAGATAGTGGTTGCAACATGTGTGCTTCACAATTTTATACGTAAGTGGGATGGAGTGGATGAGTTGTTCGGGGAGAATATGGACGAGAGTTTAAACTATGATGATGGAGAATTGTATGGAATAGATGATGAAATGCTTGCTACACCATATGCAAGTAATTTGGATAAGGAGTTTGCAGCCGACTTGCGTGATAATATTGCACAACAAATGTGGGATGAAAGATAACTGGTTAACAATTGTTTTGAGGTTTGCTTCTATCCTTGGATTTTCTATATTATGCTTTACTCATTTATTTATTATTATTATACATTGTAAGTAGTATTATTCTTGATCTTCGACTAATTTTGGTATTTGTGGTTGTAGTGCCTCTTTGTTTATGTATTGGAATTTTGGATTGAAAGGAGAGGCTATAGTGGTATTATTATGTTTTGAAAGTATATAGGTTAAGAAAAGCAGAATTTTGCAGTTGGATTCTCTCCATTGGTATTGCATCTATCCTTGTGATTTCAAGTTCTTTTGAGGAATGTCTATATTAATACTTTGGCTCAGCTATATGTATTAACAATTGTCAATAAGAAAAGATACAGAAATTGGAATTTGTTTATGTGACGTTAATCTAATTTCAAGTTGATTGAAACATCGAGAGCTTCAACAAAACCATTGCCAACCCATATTACATATATAATAAATGGCTCATTGTTGTTTTATCTTATTTTGCTTCCTTTGGAGAAGTATGGAGATTTCAACCTTTAAAAATATGACGGAAAAGTGGATTCAGCTATTGTTTTATGTGATTAGAAAGAGTGTTGGTTGACATGGTGCTCTATACACATATATGTAGTTGAATTTCCATTTATAAGCCGTAGTTCTTCATGCCCTCATTTTTGTTGCTTGATAACTGCTGTTTCATTTAAGCTTAGTAGACTCTTCAAAATGTTGATGCAGTTTACCATTCCTTTAGTGTGGCCAGATATTAAGAAGCGAATCCTGCAGTTTATGCTGTTATTACATTTCCTTTTCTTTTTGCGGTGATGTTTGGGAACTGGGGTCATGGAATATGCCTGTTGTTGGGATCCTTGATGCTGATAGTCAGGTATGTTCTTTTTGTTTCCCTTCTACTGATTTTTTTCTTCAATTACAATTTGTGAGACAAAATTAAAATAATATGAATGAGTTTCACTTACCAAGAAGTTTTAATTATTGTTAAAATATCTTATTGTTGAAGGAAAGTATTTAATGATCCTCTTATTGTTAGATCCAAACGCACCTTCATATTACATTTGGATTGATTGCTCATAATTCTCTTCTTTTTGTTGTAAATACATTTCCTGTTTCGAGTATTGTATTCTAATAAATATTCATTGACCATTCACTATGAAATCACCACACAATATTTGGCAAGTTATTGTCCTTAAATTTTCACATGCGCAACATCTCATTCATCCATTATGTATATCCCACAGTAGATCAACCCACTTAGAAATCAGGCCACTGCACTCATGATGCAGGCCTTGGCAGAGATTGAAAGCAGACATCCAATTTTACATGATGAATAGTCTGGTCATGTTGCCTTTCTCATCAAATTTCTTTGGCCAATTCTAAGATTGAGCCTTTTTAAAATATGCTCTTAGAATTTAGTCTAAAAGTGACCGCCTTGTGGACAGCTAGCAAAGCAAGTTTTTGGTGCATCCAGAGTAGCAGCTACTGCCAGTACTGGAAAGCTAGAGTTGTTGAAGAGCTTGGGAGTTGATTTGGCCATTGACTACACCAAGGAGAACTTTGAAGAACTGGCAGCAAAATTTGATGTAGTATATGACGCTGTCGGTAAGATTCACCATCCAAAACTACTCTCAATCACTAAAATCTGATCAATGCACCTAAGACAGAAGAAAATTAATGTTGTTTAGAATCCATAAATGTGATCATTTCAAAATAATTTAAGAAGTTTAGGGTGTGATTGGATTTACTCCAAATAGCAATTGTTCTATTTTGAAAGAGGGGCTGGTAATTCTTCTACTTTTTGGAGCGGGCATGGAAAATGGAATTCATTTATTGGCAGAATACTCTTTCCAATTTAGTACTTCTCTGCCCCAATGACAGTTGATTAGAACTGTAGCTGGTTTGGTTCCAGACAAGCAGAATAACCACTATTTCTCCTATGTAGCTTCAAATCTAAATGAATCTAAATGGCACCCCCAGTGCATAGCAAAGTGGAAAGCCATCTGTTCTGTCACAATTTTTGAGCTGAATGGGTCCTCAGTGACTGTACAATTCTGGATACTTGTGGTCATTGAAGATAGCTGAAATGTCAAACAGGCCAAGTTAAAACACACAACCATTCTGCATTGTGCATGATCTTTTAGGCCATTCTCCATCCTTATCCATGGGCCTGTATAGCAAGGATCTGTGAGCAAAACTGGACGCGTATAGATTACTATTATTATAAATGGTCTGCGCGGTGGGCTGGCTGGATGGTTTGAGTGCGGGAGTTTTCCGTAGGAAATCGGACGTCCTTCCTCGACGAAATGGGTTTGCTGGATCAGCAAAATTTTATAGGAAGAAAATTAAACGCAATTTAATTTTTAAGTTATTCTTTAATGGTCCCACAGAATTTGATTAATCTTGCTTAGTTTATCATGTGTGGAGATAACAAAATCTTTTATATAAAATTTAAATCATTTTTGTAAGCATGAAGTTATTTTCTGACTCAGCAAAATGTTGCACCAAACACCAATATATAGAAATCAACGAGGAATTTGTTGTTGCACCAAACAACACATATGCGGAATTCTAGCCTGTTTTCTTTGTTGCACCAAATGCTTAAAACTTGAAACCATGGATTACTATTGCCCTGGCTTTTTGACGCAAGGGAAATGGGGCACTAAGGATTCCATTGAGGCCGGATTCCTCACTCCGCACAAACGCACCCTGAAAAGATCTCAAAACCCTTTTCCCCAACTTCGTTCTTCTCCCTTCCACGAGAGCACAGTGGACTCATTGAAGAAGAAAAGAAGCAGAATCTCATATGGGGTACTTTGCCGGATCAAATCTCCCAGCTGAGTTCCTTGAAAGTTCTTGATCTCAGCATCAACTATCTGGAAGGAGAGATTCCCCAGAGCTTGAGCTCACTCAGTAGCCTCCAAGTCCTCAATTTGGGGAAGAACAGGTTTTCAGGTGAGGTACCTTCTTCTGTTGTTGGGAACTTGTCTGAGCTTCTTTTTCTTGTCCTATCTAAAAACCCATTATTATATTATATATGAAGCCCACTGATTCCAATTGAGGAATCAGTGGCCAATTTCAAATGTGATTTTTACGGTGTTAGTATTTTGGATTCCCCATTAATTGAGTTTAATTTTCCTCAAATGTAACTTCTCTCCAATACTCCAAGAAACGATTCCTCTCTCCCCCTTCTCATTCTTCCTCCCTCACCTCCTACTAATAATGGCCCTACCAATGTCACCATTAGTAAGAATAGTTTCACCTCCACGTCTGTAGAGCTCTCTTTGAAACAGATGGAACAACCCATCGTTCCTGCATTTCAATAATGACTGGAAATCATGGATATGATGCAGACTTTATCACTGCTATCTCAGCAACTCTGTTCAACAATTTATGGCCAGACTCCAACATATCTTCATTGGCTTATTTATCTTCATCCCCAAAGGCCGCTGCCCTGTCCTCCACACTAGTACAATGCTGCCTCATTCACTTGTGGGAACTTCCAAGGCATTTACCACATCCACTAGACTTAAGCCAGAGGTATTGCATCTTGTTTTCTATTTCCTATATTTATTTTTAATTATTTTTCTCCTCTTTTTCCCAGTTGTATGTTATTATTATTTTTTTCTTTTTTTGCTGATTCCATGTGTAAATGTGTTTGACAAAATGCCACTGTGAGAAATTATGGTACAAATGTGTGTTGAAAACCCATCTATTTACGTATTCATTAAAGTATGATTTGTATAGTGATATTTTGTGCATCTCATTCCTTACCCATGTTCTGGGTTTTATTCATTACTAAAGAAAAAGACATACAAAAGAAATTAAAAAAAAAATAGAACAAATAGGTTTGATTATGACTGTCCATGCCGTCCAAGCACAATAAATGTGATGCAATTTCTGGAACATGAAGGGAAATTTTCCATTGTTTCTTAGCTGTCCCAAAGCCTACTTGACTGTTTGCGATATTATTTTGGCATGTGGTGGCCTTAAAGAAGTCGAACGAAGTAGAGGTGTCAGCCGTGGGAAAAGCTTTGAGAATTTTTACATGACAATTATAATTGACAATATATGTTTTAAGAAAGAGTTTATTGCATCACGAGACGGTTCAAACTTTATAATTTTTTTTTTATATTTAATATTATAAATTATGTTGCCCGTGCTTAGCACGGGGGCTTTTCACTAGTTATTATATATAAAAGAGGTTGATGCCAATTGAGAAGTTAGCCAATTGATATTGACTCTCCAATTGATTTTGACCCTGTATTAAAGCATTCAAATTCCAAATAGATTCTCCCCATGTCCTAAATTCCTACCAACATCATTCTCTCCCCGCTCCTTAACTCTACCGTTTCTGCAACCAAAGTAACGAATTGATTTTCACCCTTCCATTTCCTTTCCGTTACTTATCCATGACCCTCACATTCTTTTTTTTTTTTTTGGTTGTTTTTCTACAATCCCCATCGTTGGTGCCATTTCAAAGAGAGAATAGCACTGGCGTTGATGCAGGGACCTGACTTTTTACCCCAATATATGACCTGAACATTGTGGGCGACTTGATGAACGGATGATCAATAACAATAGACTTATGGGTCATGTATCAGAGTTTTTTTTTTTTTTTTTTTTAAATTTCTTTATTTCAAGTTAAGTACTCACACACCCACTCACATACACGCCCAAGTCTCTGACCATCTACGCCACCGCTTTTAAGTATAGACTCCTAAGGCTTTGATGAGAAATCTGAGTTTAAGGAGCATAGATTTAGAGTGGGGCCCACTTATTTTGACCACAATTTGAAGATATTCAAAAAGACCTGAGTGTTAAACTCTCAGTTTTTTTGTATCGTCAGTTTGCATGCATATTCAGTACCAGTAGGATATGCTTTTGGAGAATTAGATGTGCATAAGGTTTCTAGTCGGAGACGATTGTATTTGTGTAGACAGTTGTTAATTTGATTTACCTACACTATTTTGGGAGAATATTAGATGTGATTGGCAGGAAACTTGCTGATAAATGTATATTGACGGATGTGAATGTGAATATACATGTCTACCTTTGATAGACGAATGTGAGATTGTCAAGGAACCTGTTGACGGATGTGAATGTGAATGTGAATGCACATGTCTACCTTTGATACAGGTTTTTTGATGTCTTCATGGGTTGTAGAGAAGCATTTCTCTTATGAACTAGACAAGGATATCCAGGCATGTATGTCTTGTGGGTAGGGATATCCCCACTAATGACAGTGTTGTGGATGGCGATATCCCAATCCATGATAGTGTTATGGGCGGGGATATCCCCACCTCCGTGAGAGCTGTCTCTCAGAGTGGTATCAGTTGAGCCGAAGATATCCCTGCCCAAATTAATGTTGTGAACGGGGATATCCCTGCATGTGTTAGTGCTGTGAGTGGGGATATCCCCACCCACTGAAGTACTGTGGGTGCTGTCTCTCAAAGTTGTATCAGTTGATCATGTGTATGTAACTGATAGAATCCCAAAACAATTTTCAAAGTTTAACAATTTCTATGTTAACCCATGCCCATCCCAATCCCCATCCCCATATCCAAACATTTCTTTATAAGCAAAAGCCGATGCCCATTTCTATCATCTTTTATTACAGCCAAAGCCAATGCCCATTTGTATTATTGAAATAATGTCTTTTTATCATGAGAAAGTTAATGTGGACTACCCACCTCTTTAATGGAGTAAATATTAATTATCCATCAAGGAGATGGAAGCTTAAATAAGTAGTTCCAAACGTTAACTTTTTGGGTAAAGCAGGAAACACATGTGGAGATTATGCTTGTAGGTTTAATCAAATGTGTAAAAAAAAAAAAAAAAGTAAATGTAGACTACCAACCTTTTTAATGGGGCCCAAACCTTCCTACTTAAAAGAGTAAAGAACATGATTCTCTCAAAAAGTAAGTAAAGTTAAAAAGGGGTTGCAGAAAGATCCGTCCAGATTCCAAGAAAGGGAAATGGAAAAAGGGAGTTCGGCATTCTTTATGTTGTAATGAATGATGAGCAGGGATATCCCCACTCATTTACTTAGAATGAATTGTGATATCCCCGCTTAGCGCAAAAAGCAAAAAAAATTGGAAAAACTGGCGTGAGGACCAAAATAGTCTATAAAAGACATTGATGGCCTTTTTTCTTTTGCCAAGTCTAAGGAAATTTTCCCGGTTAAACCCTCTTCTTCTTTTTTTTTATTTGGTGAAAGGGAAAGTGTATTAAAC
Source organism: Persea americana (assembly GCA_029852735.1). Lineage (NCBI taxonomy): Eukaryota > Viridiplantae > Streptophyta > Magnoliopsida > Laurales > Lauraceae > Persea > Persea americana. The sequence goes on from CM056813.1 coordinate 7,006,953, forward strand.
CAAGATGAAGAACACCTAGAAGAAAAAGAACACTACACCCAAGCGTGAAATAAGGCATAAAAGACTAAGGGCATGTTTGGTGAGAGAGTTTCTCCTAGTTTTCGCGCTTCCATGGAAAATCCACACTTGGATAAGCGTGGAAAATCACACTAAAGAGTTTTCATGTCCTCACTTTCGAATAAAATGTCAGTCAGACCTCTCCCCATCTGATTATGAAAATCCGTGTGTTGGAGGAAAGATGCAGCTATAGTGCTCAGACAGTAGCAATATGGCTAGCGATTTTTGCTTTAGAACCCCTTTTTATGGGTCCCATAATCACGATCCAAGCCATTAATCAAGTTTAGAAGGCTCACTACAGCTAGTAGACCAAAAATCAACTGTTTATTTGTCATGTTTTTGAGAAATTTGAAAAAAAATCCAGAATGAGATTTCCCTTGAATTTCCCAAACCGCCCTTGTACTTGCTTCATTGTACATAACTTCAATGGAGAGTATTTTGGTCATTGGACATTCCATTTATAACAATAAAACCAACTCTAACTTCACCTACCTAGCCTCAATTTCAGATTCTCTCATCTTCCTCCATCTTTCTTTCTTTCTCTCCTCATCTCTCCAATCTTCTAGGACAAGATCCACCCATCTCTTTGAAGAATCCACTATAGATCATCATCAAAGACATGATTCGAACCTTCTTTCTCCTCATCTCTCACTAGATCTTTCTCCTCTTTCAATCAAAGTGGATTTCAGACCCTAATTCCATCTCTCGCTACCTTTTGATGAATTCTTGTGAAATCCAATCCTAACTCCTTTGTTGAGATTGTGTGTATGATCTCTACATCTAAGAGAATTGAGGGAGTAGAGTCTATTTTTTGGGGTTTTGGCTAGAGACCTTGGCTTTTCAAATATTTTTCCCCAATTTCCATACCAAGGCAAGTAGACATGTGTAGATTACATTGCATCATGTAGGCTATTACATGAGTCCTGATGTTGATAGCTTTAGTAATGGTTATCGTGCATGGGTATGATACTTTATGGCTTTGATGATGGAAATTCTTGTGTGATGAGGGTTTTACAGTGAATGAATTCTCAGATTTTAGGCGTATGCAAGTGATATCTTATGGATTTCATAACCTTTGTATTAGATCCCTTGACTTTTGCAGGGATTTCCCCTTGGACTTGATGTAATTGCCCTAAGTCCCCAATCTCGAAGCCTTTGTAATTCAAGGCTTAGATTTAGGTATCTTGATGATGAATGGTGGCTTGGAATGCTCCAAATGATGTATCTTTGATGTTTAGATGGAATGGGAGATCAATTCCATTGCTTTGTATCGACATCAATATCCACCTGTAGTTTTTGGGAAGCTACAACTACTTGTGGCTCTTTTATGGCTGGCCATAGGCTCCTAGTAATTAAGCTAACCGTGAATGTATTATGGTCGCTTTTCCAGAATTGTGCAATTTTATTGTTTTGTTCTATGATCACCTCACGGCTAGCCGTAGAGCAACCCACTGCAAGCAGTGGGGCTAAGCATGTCAAAGAGGCATGAAAATAGCCTGGCACGGCCCGCCATGGGCTGGGCTGGAGCGGGCTGGGCCATGTCGTGCTTCCGTGCCCGGCGTGCCTCTTTCCTTTTTTTTTTCCAATTAATTTTTTTGTCTGTTCAGTCTTAAAATAAAAAATTAGAACACAAGCACGAAGAATGACAAAGATATTTAAACGGTCTGGTCAAACTCGATCTACTCTACTAAGATGAGAGAACCATTTGGATCTAAACTTTTTGAAGGTTTCTAAATAGGATTACCTTCAAAACCTTACAATCTTTTTTAGAAAATAAAAATAAAAAAGAATAAAAACTTATATATTTGCAAATTACAATGAAGAAAGAAATTAAAAAATCAGATGTGTAGTCCACTAATGTATTTTGCTGGATCACAATCTTCCATTGCTGTCAACTCTTGCTTCCTCTTTTCTGCCAAATACCAGTCTCGTAGGCAAACACAGCACTCCACCCTTTCTTCAGTTAGATTTGTTCTTTTGGCATCCACCACACGTCCACCTGCACTAAAAGCACGTTCTGATGCTAAAGAAGACATTGGAATAGTCAATAGATCACGAGCCATGGCGGCCAACACTGGATAAATGCTTTCATTTTGCTTCCACCAGGCTAAAAGGTCAAAACTAGATGCATCCTGCACCCGTATTACACCGACGTCAAGAAACGATGATAACTTCGTCACTGTGTTACTTAAGCTTGAGTTGGATGCCATACCCATGAACAGGGAAGAATACCATACATCCCACTCATCAACACCTGTTTGCTAGAATTTTGAATGACCCATACTGAGCCCAGTTGTACCCATTTTCTCGCAATAAAATTGAAAAAGTGCTTGTAAATTTGTCCTTATAATTAAAAAAAAAATTTAAATCTATATAATTCATATTTTTATTTATTCCATCAATAAAAAAACTGTACACCACTTAATTTTAATCTAGGATCAAATACAGCAGCTAAAGAAAATGTCATTGGAGCCTTTTTCCAATATTTATTAAAATTTTCTTCTGTGTTTCTAATAGTGTTACTCAGTAAAAAATGATTTCTAAATCTATTAAGTTGTAAAGTAATTTTAAAAAGCTTCATTAAACCTTCATTAGATGTGGGATAATATATCCCAGAAAAAATTAATGTTGAAGAATAAAAAGCTTCTAATAAATCTCTTATTTGGGCACATAACTCCCAATGTTCATCACTAATCATCAAATCTTATGCATGAAAAGCACAAAATCTATTAAAAATGTTTTCTGGTCAAGATCCTTGTTTAACAAATCATACATAGAATTCCATCTATGTTCTACCTCTTTAGGTATTTTAATAGCTGATATGCCTTGCCTTGCACACATTTGGGCATACAATTGTCTTCTTTGTGCGGAGCAAAAAATAAATCTAGCAATGTCTTTAATAGCATCCGTATAACTTAATATGCTTTAAACCAACCTTTGCAATGATTTTTAAGATGTGACATACACATCTATTTTGGAAGATAGAGCTATCTATCAAAATTGTAAGTGGCATATACAATCTCATTAGTTCAATGGCTACTGTATTATTATTAGCATTATTTAAAGTTATAGATATAACCTTTTGCTTAATATTGTATTCATCTAGTTTTTCCAAAATAAATGTACTTATTCTAGTGCCATTGTGTGGCCATTCAAGTGTGCTAAAACTAATTATACGTTTATTAATAATCCATTTTGCATCTATGTTATGTACAGTAATACAAAGAAAACTATCACCTCCTTTAGAAGTCCACGTATCTGTAGTTTTGGCTATTCTACTAGGAATTTCTGCAAGGTAATTTTTAATATTTATTTTCTCTTCCTGCTAGAGTCTAATAGCATCGTTTCTAGTTGTATTTCTTGAAATACGGTGAAATTGTGGTTGACAATATTTTTGGACCCATTCTTCAAAAAACTCATTTTCAACAAAAGAAAATGGTAATTCGAATAACACAATCATTTTAACAAGATTTTGTATAGCACTTTGTGCATTAAAAGAAAAAAGACCCAAACTGCAACAATTACTACCACCACCAGTGGTAGAAATTTGGGTGTGTGAACCAAGCTTTCCTGCCCCTGCATTCGTCGGCTTATATAAGGCTAAACATTTTTGCCTATGTCTTGACAAATGGCCGGTACCCCCTTTTGACCCGGCACCATAAATCTTACTACAAAGTTTGCATTTTGCCTTTTCAATTTGCTTTCCATTTTCAATAACATCAAACCTTTCAAATATATCCCAAACTACTGAAGTTCTATTCCTCTTGGTTGATTTACGGGAACTATGAGGAAAGGGGGTGGTAAATCACCTACTTTATCTTCTAATTCAACAAAATCTTCTTCTAGCCCTAAATTAACAAAAGAAGATTCTATGGGAAATCTTCTAGTCATATTTCAAGAAATAAAATTTAAAAATAATAACAGTAATAGGCTAATAGTCTTCTTTTGTGATAATTAATATAAGAAAGGGGAGAAAATGAGAGTTAATATAATATATTATAAACTTATATATATGGAATCTCAAATTTAAATAATATAAATACCTCTAGAACTTTGAAGGCCTCTTTAATCTTTCTCTTAATGACTTGATCTTTGGCTCTCCAAAAACTTCTTAGAGAAAGTGAAAGAGTTGAATGCTTTGAAAGAGAGCTAGAGAGTGTATAGAGAGTGAGACAGTTGTGTAAATTGGTGAGGAATGAGAATGGGAGGGTTAGGGTATTTATAAACTTTCTAAAATTGAAAAGGGCACAAATACCCCTTATATAACCATTTTATAGTTGTCCCGGGGGGGGGGGGGGGGGGGGGGGGGTTGTGTAAAATGGACTTTTTAAAAAAATATGACCCTTTTTGGTCGTTGGGCGGGCTGGCGGGCCGATCCTGCCTGGCCGCAGGGTTCAGCCCAGTGCCTGGGAACCGTGCCAAACGGGCCAAGGGCCCTCGGCCCAGCACGTCCCGTGTCACCGGCTGTGCCCTATGGACCGTGTCGTTGACTGGGCCGTGCCGGGCCACGTGCTGTTGACTGAGTTCGGTACGGCCCGGCCCATTTGACATCCCTAAGTGAGGCTAATCGCAGTACACTCACGGCTAGACGTTAGAGCCTCACAACTAATTGTAATCATGTGTCTTCTATTTTTGTAGAATTTGCACCTTTTGGTCTTTGAGACATGCTTGAAACCCTCATATCTAGTTCCTCCCCTATAAATATTGGACTTTGCGCGCACAAATGAAAGTCTGTGGTTAGACCTTGCTCACAATATTTTTGTAGTAAGGTGCGAAAGGCAAGCCAAGTAATGGGGATGATGTTCGTGTGACCTTCATGTGCCCTCGACTATCAGGGTACCATGATTATGCAGACAACACCCAAAATTAATTAAAAACCTTCCGATTGGTTGGTTGTATTCACTCCCAAAGGGAGAACCAATTACTTGGAAAAGGATTACTATAGTTCTTATTGACGAGTGAGCATGGTGACAATTACTGTAACCTTGTCTAGTATGCGGACCACATGCCCTATTACCTATCGAGCCTTGGATCTAAGACTGTAGTTGGACCTGCACCTTGTTAATCTTTTGGTTTAGGATTTGGTAGGATTTGGACCTTGTAATTGACCCCTGCTGAATAAGTGTAAGAAATCCTCTATATTTATTGATATACCTTGCTTGGTGGGAGCTTGGTCAACTAGAAGTAAGCATAATTAATACAAGTCAAGGGTATGATTGCACAGAGCTCAAGATTACAATTACCTTTACAAGCACCAAGAAACTAATACCTTGCTCTCTATGGGATCATAAACTTGAGTAGTACTGCCGTACACATGGACGGTAACTCAAGACTTAGATATGGTGTGCACCATGACCCCATTGGCTAAGTGGACTGGTGCGGATATACACTTGCATAACCCTAATTTAGCTTTATACCCTTTGTTAATAGAATGATTATACCTTATTTTATATCGAGCATGGTAGGTATCTTCGGATACTGATCGTGAGCTCCAAGTGTAGAGCCGCGATGTAGTAATAAACTGGTGAGACCAAGTCGATCCACATGAAGCAATGTAAATTAAGGTTACTCTTCAATTTGTACCTGCCCTAAATTAGAAATCTAAATCTAGCCTAATTAAAAACTAATTACAACCATCATTCCTACTTTCCAAAAATTAAATTAATTACAATCTAAAAACCCTAAACTAAAAACTAAACTTGCTACAAAATAATACACAAGTTGGAACTTCCAAAAATAAAAACTACCAAAATTTTCAAAAAATAAAAACTACCAAAAATAAAACTAAGAAACTAAACTAGAAACAAAAAACCTAAGTTAGAAAGTTAGTAATGCAATGTATGCCATGAGATGCTAAAAAGAAATTCTAAGTCTGAAAAACTAGTATGCTGGGCTATTTTTATGCGTGATTTCTCCTAATCTAATGCAACCTAAAACTGAGTTTAATGGTTGGAATTTAAACTATAATGATGCATGAATCAATTAAAAAAAACGGAAGTGAAAAACGATTTAAAATGAATGAGATATGAGTGCATGAACATGACCAAAAAACTGAAATTGTGTAGAAATTCTGCACACAGGTGGGTCCGACCAGCCATGTTTGAGCCATTGGTTCACCATCTTTCCAAAATTATTTTTGCTTGAAATTCTGGGATTTGAAAGTACACCGATCAAACTTTAATTTCCCCAAGTTTCATTAAAAAATAATGTGTTTTGATCAGGTTTCTAATCGCAAACTTTTCACTCAGAATCTGTGCTGAAATTTCTGCAACAAGTGCAGAATTGTGCACTTTATGTAGAGATCCGAATTTCCAAAAAAAATTTGACTAAGATTCTTGACTCAAATCTCTGATTTTTCTTTCTTATTCAATTTAAAACTCTGTTTCCAATTTTGATTCAGTTTTGAATACTCAAATAACCAGCAACTTAAAATTTCTAAACTCCACCAACATGAATATGCATGCAATGATCACTACTTCCAACCATAAACTATTCACAAAATAGACATAAATTGAATTGATCATAAAAACAAAGACAATAAACAAAAGTTCAAGAATTTAAATGTGTGGTGAAAACAAGAAAAGTAAATATGTGGTTTTAACATAAATTTAAATGTGTGGAAGAGCATAAATTTAAATGTGTGGAAGTGTATTCTTCTCTTTCAAGATTCTTTTCTACACGGGGTCATAATTTGAATCATGCTCTTAGGGCCTTTGGGTCGTCAATCCAAACATCAAGAAGAAAAGAAACATAAAACAAGCATCAATCACCCAAGGACAAGAAAGAAAAATTGAAAAGAGAAAGAAACAATTTTACTAATATGCAAAGTCTTTACATAAGATAAAAAAATAAACAATGACAATTACATACTAGGATGAGAAGCCTCTTCTAGATGAAAAACCCAAGGGTATAGTGTGATTTCCGGGCCAAATCTCCTTGAGGACTTCAATGGAGAGAAAGAGAGAGTGATCGTAGCCCCAAGTGCAAGGCCGTGATTGTAGTAATAACCGGTGAAACCGGATTGATCCACGGAGAGTTTATTTATCGCAAAACCCGTCCTAATAAAAAAAACTAGTTCTACCCTAAAAAAAAACTATACAAATCAAAATTTCTAATTGAATTAAAAATTAATTACAAATCTGAAATATTAATTACAACCAAAGAAAATTAAAATCATAATCTAGAAACCTAATCTAACCACTGCATCACCATAAGATTTATTAGCCCAACCAATTGCAATAATTGTTAAGGTGCATAAAATAAAAAATAAAATAAAATAAAATAAAATCAGAGAATAAAGAAATTAGATTTTAATTCTAAAACTTTGCAATAATTACTTTGCTTAATGCCATCAAGAAAAATCAAGACCACCGCACCAAGTGCGCACTGTCACTACGCACAAAAATTCAATGTTGACTCATTGGTGAAGACCAAGACCCCATAAACTTGATTTATTAATGAAAGACCCATTACAAGCAAATAACCATTACAAAATTCTTTTAATAAAAATAAAGTGCATCCAACCTTACCATAGACACAAGAAACACTAAACGGAGGAGAGGGACTCGCGGTCTTGAACGGCAATCCAACCGGCTCTCGTTTCGCGATTTGAAATCCAAGCAAGGGAAGATGATTTCAAGGATGATCCGATGGTGGAGTGACGATAGCAACGGCGATGCGACGGCGGCGATGTAAGAACCCAAGTGGTGGTAGCCTTAGAGAGCCTTGGGTGAGTGAGGATGGTAGGGGAGAGATGGAGAAAAAAGTAATGGAAAAAAGGGGAAAGGATGTGTTGGTCGTCCAAGAGGAATGGAGGAGTGGAATGTCCCATCCAGCCCTTTATGGCCCTTTTTTTATATTCTTTTTCCTCACTTGTAGTCCAAGGTAGCATAGTTTCATATGGCTCTTTGCTTAATCTCCAATTTTGGACGGGATTTTGGTAGGTTTAGGAGACTTTTGTGGGTATTTCATATTTGAATTCTCTTTTGAATTCATTGGTGCATAAATCCTTGCATTCTCCTTATCCCTTGCAACTCCTTTACTTGGACCCACTTACTTGGCTAAGAAACAATCCATCTGAAATTTCAGATTTGAAATAAATCTTGGATGCTTGGTCCCCCATCATGGACGTGTAAAACTTCTTGGGAAGGAGGAGTTGGACGTGCAACACTTCTTGGGAGGATATTGGGTTGCAAAATTCAAATCTTTGAGGCCTATCTTTTAGGAGTTAGTTTCTCTCATCAAATCTCTTTTTGCATCATTCCTTAAAATATTCAAACTCCTTTGGTAGCTTCCCATTCCTCCACTTGGCCCCACTTCTCTTCCAAATAAATTCCAAATCTGAAAATCAGATTTGATGTGCAATTTTTGAATGCATGTGGACCCCACTTGGGGTGTGTGATTCTTGAAACAAAATGCATGGACGTCCTCTCCTTGGCTTGATTTTCTTTTGAAATTATTTTTTTCTTCTTTGTTTGGCTTGAATTGAATCTTAGCCATCCATCATGACATGTAAGCAATATTTGTTGGAGAGTAGATAGGACACCTCATCATCTCATGGCCCGCAAATTTGGAACTTATCTTCAAGAGATTAAATCTGTTTTTTTTCTTGCATATGAGAGCGGACCCTACCATGGCCGCCCCTACCTTAGAATCCATACCAAAGGAAGGTGGGTCCATGATGCATTTGATTCATCAATTCTCTTCCGTGGGCCCCGATTTCTGAAATTCCCTACAAAAAATAAAAGCAAGATCAAAGAACAATCTAATCATATAGGTAAGGAATTATGCAAGATGCGGGCCCAATTCACACTAAATAGATGCATAAAATGTCACCATTTTATCAAGTTTTCTTCAATTAAATCAATGGTACAAAGAGAATTCATCATTTCATGTGTGATTAAAAAGTTATGAAAAATTTTTGACTTTCAATGCCAAAAATAGAGAAATTCATGATTTTATGTGAAAATGCAATTTTTGGATGAATTTTGACTCAAATTCAGACTTTGATGCTCAAAAACATAAATTCATAATTTTTTACTAAAATGGTCCATAATTTGATGATTAAAATTTGATGATTAAGTCCTTAATTACTCTAAAATGATAAGAAAATATTGCATTTTTAAGGACTTATCAGAGAGGAAGAAGATGGAGTGTAGTAGTAATTGTAGAGAGAGGTGGTCTATCTTCCCATGAGAGGAGAGGGATGCATATGCCATCAATTTATAGATTTTTCCTCTCTTTCTTTCCTTCTTTGTTCCAAGTTTGTAGCATGCAATCTTATTTGTATGGTAAGTCTCTCCCTTGGCCAACAAGTCTCCAAAGAAATGGCAAGGTGAGTGAGAGATTTTTTGTGATTTCCAAGTGCAAAATTGCAATCCCGAGTAGAACTTATTGCACCAACTTGCAGAGGCCATATCTCCCTGATTGACACAATCTTGGGCTCCACGGATATCTACTCGAAAAGAGCTTTCCAACGGTGCGTAGATTACGTCAATCCAACGGTCGGATTAAGAGTTATAGCGATTTTAATCCTGCTGTCCTTGAAAAATCCGAAAATAATTGTACACCTATGGAATGTTAGTTGTGCGACGGGATGTGTGGGAACCATGATGTGGACGCCCAAGGGGATCTTCGTATCTTTCTTTCCTTGTTTCTTGACTCCCCTTCCATCTTTGGTTTGCTTCCAATCTTCTTTGATTGACTAGTCAACTCTTCTAGCACACCTTTCCTTTCTTGAATTTCTTTCTTGATTTTTGAGTTTCCAAACTTAGTAAGAATTAGATCTCACCAAATTTGAAGTTTCCTTTTTTGATCTTGAAATCACAAATCTATCTTTCCATTGTTGGCTTTTCAAACTCTCCAAAAAATACCAAAAATGCGGGTACTTCATGAAAGCTGTCCTACCCCTGATCTCTCTCAAATTCCACTAATGTGGGTCCCATTTTTTATTTCTCCTACACAAATTCAAATAAACAAATTCAACAATAATCACATGTGAGGAATTTAAATGTACTATGCATGCGACCCTGCTTGATGCACCCAAAATAACCGACTTTCTAAAAATAGATTTTAAAAAATGGCAAGTTTCATAAATTTATGCAAAAAGTGTGATTTTTGAGCAAATTATGCATTAATGCACTATAATGAATCCTAAATGCATAAAAACATGATTTCACACTAAATGAAGCTCTTTAAGATCAATAAGCCCTGAAAATGGTCCAAAATATGTATGAAAATGTGCGCTTTTCATGACTTATCACACCCCCCAACTAGCGTTTTGCTAGTCCCTCGCAAAAACTGCGAAAAGTATGAGGCTTTTATTGAGATCTAATCTAAATGCAATGTAACAAAACTAACTAACAAAATGAATGCAACTCCACTTTCGCTGGCACTCTCGACTGCATTTAGCGTATGCAGTAAGCCCTTAAACCCCTAGGTTCCCCCTAGTGGACGAGTTGTGCCTCGTGAGGGTTTGCAGTGAATTTACCCACAAAATTCTTTTTTTTTTCTTTTTTAAAGAATCATAGTAGAAACTTAACAAAGTCAAAGGAACTTTTCCAAAAGAAAATTTACAAACACCAGATGTTCTCGATTCTCGGAATTTTCAAAGCAAAGGTAAATTTCAAACTTGGCTCACAAATCCCATCTTTTGGTCTGAAATTCTCGAAATCATGCTAAATTGATCTTGCACGGTGAAATAGTGTGTATACGTAAAAACTCATAAGCCTCAAATGATCCGCCAAGGTTCTCGTAAAAACAATTTTCAATCCAAAATTCTGGGCCACCTAACCTTAGCAAAGAAAAATAATATTCCTGTCAAGGCAACCATGATGGCTTTCGCACTACTATTTTTTCAAAGGCCGTAATTTTTTTTTTCAAACACACACATGTGACTGTGCAATGCCTAGGTCCCTTAAGCTTTCTAATTAACCCATATAACGAGCATTAGGCCAATGACTCTCAAAACAAATGTCTTTAGGGCACTAGGCATGTAAATACGCCTACGAGCTTACTAGCTCGAGTTAAAAAGGCTACGAACCCAAACTAGTCACGCAACTTTTTATTCTTTTCAACACTTTTTTTTTTTTATTTCTTTTTCTCTTCCCCTTTTTTTTTTACGGTCCCCAACAATAGGCAGCCATTTCTATGTGCCCGAATTAATTCAACGGCTCTGTGGCCAACAAAACCAGATGAACTAGGAAATTGTAAAACTAAGGATCAGTTTTCCATCATATTTTCAATCCAATCGTCAAAGAAAAACGAAAACCATGGCTTGGCATTCAAAAACTTTGAAAACATATACAGACTGTGTAAAAGTGAGGGATCAAAATTCAACACTTTTTTCCAAAAATCCTTTCCATAAACAAAATAGTAAACCATTGTTCTCCTTTTTTCGCAAAGCACCAAAAATTCCAAAGTTCAAGGTATCTTTGTTTCATAAAAATCCTCCCGAAATTTCCTTTTGTCCAAGAACCAACAAAATAACAGATTTTTTTTTTTTTTTTGAAAACCTAAAAAATCAAGAACAAATTGTGTAAAACTTTTGTCTAAAGATGGACAAATGTGTTTGTTCCCACCCCCCAACCTAAGATGAACATCGTCCTCGATGTTATGCATGCAGTGCAAAAAGTAAATATAATATGAGGAAAGTAAATGACAAGAGGGTAAAGGTGAAGAAGTCACCTGACGATGCAGCTTTTTGGATCTCTATCCATGGTGAGACAAAACAAAGAAAACAAAAGAAAAAGAAGCTACTCTACTAACAAAAAAGAAAATTCTACAATAAAAAGAAAGAAAAATCCTACACTACTTTATCCGAAACCATGAATCCACCCGGATCCCAGATGAAATTCTCCTCCACACAAATCACAAGAAGCATAGAAAGAAATGTTACCATGGGAACGTGAAGCACATTGAATAGAAGGACCGCATGATGTTTATTGTAAATGTGTGGAAAAAGGACCACCATGAAAAATGATTCCTCCTCCCTAAAAAATGGGTCTTTGAATGGAAGGAGAGGGGGACACAATGAACAACTGGGTGGCCCCATGACCTCCCGTGCCACAAATCCTTTTGAATTAATTTCCATATTGTCCTTAGGCACAAGCTCGAATGATTCCAAAGTGTTAGACTCGAATGTCTGAATGGGTCCACACTCCTTTAATTCCAAAAGTTTCTCTGAATTACATTGAGGGCCAAGAAATGCGATGGCAATTTCTCTTATAGTCGGATCATCAGATTTCATGAAGAATTCAGTACATGATTCCAAGGATTCCACATTGTCCGAATCAGAAATCTGAAAAATGGGGTCATCCTCCTAATAGTAATCTTGCGTTTGGGGCTCATTGGGTGCATTTGTGGTTCCATCAATATTGGGAAAATCAATTTCTAGGAAATCCGCAATTCCAAAATCTTTAGAAGAATCGGACCCATAGTAAGGATCAACATGGAAGGGCACAGTATTCTCCTCGAGGGGGTCCACATTCACCTTAGGGTCAAACTGGTGAGGGTCGGAGGAATTTGGTTCATAGCGTTCATAATCTGATTCATGTAACACACCATCATCCATATCCTCAAGTGCACCCTTGGATACCCTCTGCGTATTTGCGCAATCCATACCCATTGGATTTTTAATCGAGTTCACGCAAATTACCATGCAATCCATTCAGAACAATGCACAATCCATGGAAAGACTAATGACTTCAATTAGTCAAACTGCACTTCAAATGAAAAAAGTAAATGACACGCTTGGCTAAAGTGTCTTCCAAGGATCTCTCCGGGCGTGGTGATGGTGGTTCATATGACCATTCGGGCGGTGGGGAGTCATTAGGTGCATATGACCAAGGGGAAGAATGGGATGCATATGAAATATCCTGTGAGGGGTAATCATACGACCCACCCGGAGTAAATTCTCGGAGATAAAAATTTTCCACATCAAACCCATCTTGCCAATTGTCAAGCGCCTGATTGCCTAGGCTACTCATGTTACTCATTTCATCGTGGCAAGGCCATTGATTTGCATTTGATTTAGCCTACCATTGAATTCCCACATCCATATTTGAAGGAGCGAATAATTGTGTGGGGTGTGAGTAATCTTGTGGGGCCCTTGTTGGTTGATCATCTTCCATTATCATTCCATTGATACCCTCCATGCACTCTTCATTGTAATCATGACCATAGTGATTGGCCCACTTCCGTCCATATGTGGTACCTCCTTCCAACGAACAAGATGTATATCTGCGTTCCATTCTTGTTCGCGTAACTCCCTTATGGATTTGTGATTATTTGAAGCATCGTCGAAGTTGCTTTGATAAAATCCCCACTTATTTGTATATGAGTTAATGTAGGTCGACAAGTACGTATATGTGGGGTGTAGGTACTCACGCTAGGATTTCTTTGGGCTATCACTATTGATTTTACCCTCATTGGTTTGTCCAAAATTTGGTCTCCTCATGTTTGTGGATTTCCATTGATCCATTTTTGGAATCACTTATTCTTGGGTTTTTTTTTTTTTGGTTTTTTTTTTTTTTTTTGAAAAAAAATTGACAAAGAAAGAAAAAAAAAAGAAAAGAAAAAAAAAATGTAGCAATTGAGTAAAATCCTAAGGTTGAAAAGTTTCCCTGAGTTCACCAACCCGGCCCTATGAAACCAACCCAACCAGTTCAGCCCCCAGGTAAGGGTGGGATCACGAATGGACCCGTTTGAAGGACCCTTGCATAGAACAGTCTAACTGTCTCCACACTTTGGACAAGGCTCTGCTTCGGCACCGAGAAGATCAAGGACAACGATTAGATCACTTTGGTTCACTTTCTTCCAAAAGGAGTTAAAACAAGTTGAGAGAAATAAAGTAACATTGCCAATTTTTAAAAGTTTTCTAAAAAAATTCAATGATGTGTCCTTTCTAATTAGCAATCCATGCACTTTCCTAGTCGGATTTAGGGCGGTCTAACATTCCATGCATGCACCTCCTATCTCTAGAGAGATGCCAAAAATAGCATACCCATAAAGCAATGTAAATAAGGAAAGTCAGAAAAGTTACCTTATATGGTGCTCCCTGGCAACGGCGCCAAAAACTTGATCGTGAGCTCCAAGTGTAGTCCAAGTGTAGAGCCGCGATGTAGTAATAAAATGGTGAGACCAGGTCGATCCACAGGGAGCAATGTAAATGAAGGCCCTAAATTATAAATCTAAGTCTAGCCTAATTAAAAACTAATTACAACCATCATTCCTACTTTCCAAAAATTAAATTAATTACAATCCAATGAATAGAAAACTTCATAAATCTAAAAACCCTAAACTAAAAACTAAACTTGCTACAAAATAATACACAAGTTAGAACTTCCAAAAATAAAAACTACCAAAAATAAAACTAAGAAACTAAACTAGAAACAAAAGAAACCTAAGTTAGAAAGTTAGTAATGCAATGTATGTCATGAGATGCTAAAAAAAAATTCTAAGTCTAAAAAACTAGTATGCTGGGCTATTTTTATGCATGATTTCTCCCAATCTAATGCAACCTAAAACTGAGTTTAATGGTTGGAATTTAAACTATAATGATGCATGAATCAATAAAAAAAAATGGAAGTGAAAAACGATTTAAAACGAATGAGATATGAGTGCATGAACATGACCAAAAAACTGAAATTGTGCAGAAATTCTGCACACAGGTGGGTCCGACCAGCCATGTTTGAGCCATTGGTTCACCATCTTTCCAAAATTATTTTTTCTTGAAATTCTGGGATTTGAAAGTACACCGATCAAACTTTAATTTCCCCAAGTTTCATTGAAAAATAATGTGTTTTGATCAGGTTTCTAATCGCAAACTTTTCACTCAGAATCTATGCTGAAATTTCTGCAACAAGTGCAGAATTGTGCACTTTATGTAGAGATCCAAATTTCCAAAAAAAATTTGACTAAGATTCTTGACTCAAATCTCTGATTTTTCTTTCTTATTCAATTTAAAACTCTGTTTCCAATTTTGATTCAGTTTTGAATACTCAAATAACCAGCAACTTAAAATTTCTAAACTCCACCAACATGAATATGCATGCAATGATCACTACTTCCAACCATAAACTATTCACAAAATAGACATAAATTGAATTGATCATAAAAACAAAGACAATAAACAAAAGTTCAAGAATTTAAATGTGTGGTGAAAACAAGAAAAGTAAATGTGTGGTTTTAACATAAATTTAAATGTGTGGAAGTGTATTCTTCTCTTTCAAGATTCTTTTCTACACGGGGTCATAATTTGAATCATGCTCTTAGGGCCTTTGGGTCGTCAATCCAAGCACCAACAAGAAAAGAAACATAAAACAAGCATCAATCATCCAAGGACAAGAAAGAAAAATTGAAAAGAGAAAGAAACAATTTTACTAATATGCAAAGTCTTTACATAAGATAAACAAATAAACAATGACAATTACATACTAGGATGAGAAGCCTCTTCTAGATGAAAAACCCAAGGGTGTAGTGTGATTTCCGGGCCAAATCTCCTTGAGGACTTCAATGGAGAGAAAGAGAGAGGAAGAAGATGGAGTGTAGTAGTAATTGTAGAGAGAGGTGGTCTATCTTCCAATGAGAGGAGGGGGATGCATATGCCATCAATTTATAGATTTTTCCTTTCTTTCTTTCCTTCTTTGTTCCAAGTTTGTAGCATGCAATCTTATTTGTATGGTAAGTCTCTCCCTTGGCCGACAAGTCTCCAAAGAAATGGCAAGGTGAGTGAGATTTTGTGATTTCCAAGTGCAAAATTGCAATCCCGAGTAGAACTTATTGCACCAACTTGCAGAGGTCATATCTCCCTGATTGACACAATCTTGGGCTCCACGGATATCTACTCGAAAAGAGCTTTCCAACGGTGCGTAGATTACGTCAATCCAACGGTCGGATTAAGAGTTATAGCGATTTTAATCCTGCTGTCCTTGAAAAATCCGAAAATAATTGTACACCTATGGAATGTTAGTTGTGCGACGGGATGTGTGGGACCCATGATGTGGACGCCCAAGGGGATCTTCGTATCTTTCTTTCCTTGTTTCTTGACTCCCCTTCCATCTTTGGTTTGCTTCCAATCTTCTTTGATTAACTAGTCAACTCTTCTAGCACACATTTCCTTTCTTGAATTTCTTTCTTGATTTTTGAGTTTTCAAACTTAGTAAGAATTAGATCTCACCAAATTTGAAGTTTCCTTTTTTGATCTTGAAATCACAAATCTATCTTTCCATTGTTGACTTTTCAAACTCTCCAAAAAATACCAAAAATGCGGGTACTTCATGAAAGCTATCCTACCCCTGATCTCTCTCAAATTCCACTAATGTGGGTCCCATTTTTTATTTCTCCTACACAAATTCAAATAAACAAATGCAACAATAATCACATGTGAGGAATTTGAATGTACTATGCATGTGACCCTGCTTGATGCACCCAAAACAACCGACTTTCCAAAAATAGATTTTAAAAAATGGCATGTTTCATAAATTTATGCAAAAAGTGTGATTTTTGAGCAAATTATGCATTAATGCACTATAATGAATCCTAAATGCATAAAAACATGACTTCACACTAAATGAAGCTCTTTAAGATCAATAAGCCCCGAAAATGGTCCAAAATATGTATGAAAATGTGCGCTTTTCATGACTCATCAGATACTAAGACGGCTGATATATCGAACACTGGGTGCACTTTGATGTATTTATTTGGCTTTGTTTTGGCATGGTAGGTATCTTCGGATACTGAGGCAGCTAAATATGCGGACGCTTGGAGCAATAGGTGCATTGGTATCAAGATTGATGGCATTGGTGGCTTTGCTAGTTTTGATGGTGTTGATGGTTTTGATAGTACCGACGATATTAATGGTATTGATGGAGGATATTGGGCTCGGACCAGACCTGGATACCTTTTTGTATATGATGGATGGCTTTTAATAATGATATATTAGGGATTTGTTATGGCTTAGATGGATTAGATAGCGATAGTATTGATAACATGTAGTTCTTAATGGATTGCTAGGTGCGTTCTTATTCCATTTCACGCACTTTACTTAGAGTATTGTAATATTGTTGTCCGCTACATCGAGTTGTACCCTATGTGTTAAATTATTCGTTTATGCAGCATCTGTGAACGAACATCGATCTTGTTTATATTTGAAGAGTACTAGTGGAGCCCTGCATGTGCAATGCACGTGAATCTTAAAAAAATAAAGTTCTTAAAAAATTCTGTAGAAGCTTCAATACATTTAAAAATAAAATTTCAACAGAAAATGGGTGATTGTAAATTGCAAGGCCCGTGGAACATCTGAAAATTTTGCAGGACCCACCAGAATGGAATACTAGTTCTAATTTAACCAAGCAACATGCAGCGAAAATAACCAATCAAGCAAAATTGAACTAGCTATCTACCAATCATATACCACAAGAAGGCGGGCACAATATTTAGCGTGGAAACCCTATCCAGGGAGAAAAACCACGAACCAGAACTCAAGAGTTCACAAACAGTTACAAGATATACTCACAAGCTCCTTTACCTCAGTTTGTACCTCGACCTAAGGACTGTAGTTGTTCTTGTAAAGAATCCACTAACACGACATGCACCGTGCCTCATTCTCCTTACTTGATCTCCTCGCACCTTGTCAAACAAGATGATCAATTTTCTACAAGATAGTAGAAGCAGCAAACATCTTCTTTTTCTTGATACGAAGTTCTATATTTTAAACCCTATAAGAAAATGATAATATAAAGTAATCATAGAAGTTCAGTTAAATGGAAGCTCACAAATAGAGATATCCATAGGGAAAAAAGATACCAAAAAACAAAAAACTACAAATACGAATATGCGAAAAGAATGGGAACTTCCACTTACGAAATACATAAAAATGTAACCCAAGTATTCTAGATCAACTCTTTTGCTCTGTTATGTATGGAGGATGAGAGTGCTAATCATAGGAAGAAAAATTCGAAACAAACAAAGACAAGATGAATTTGTTACAGCTCAGCATCAAATATTTATTTTAGTTGTTTACACTTAAAACGATTACTTCAATCACTGACTATGAAGTTAGTAGTAACGGTAGCATAATTAACAAGCAGTTTCTATGAGATTCCCGTTTTCCCTTTAAGGAAAGGCATGATGCTTCATTGAAATACATGAAAAGAAGAAGAACAACAACAAGAAGAAGCACCTTGCAGTGATGAAAGAAATAAATATGTTAGAAAATGATCAAAGTTTTTCAATTTAAACCTCATGAGTAAGAGCAATAATAAATAAATATATTCATGCCCTTGAAATGCCCTTTTATAATAAAAAAAAATTCACAAAAGTTGTATATTAAGAAACTAAAAATTGTACAAAACAACAACAATTTTACGATAGCAATCTATAAGACCTACCCCTAAATTACATTAATGGAATTATCTTTAGCAATCACTAATATCAGAAGAGAACCAATATTTAGTAGTAGTTATAACATTATCCAACTTGTTATTATTCTTCCAACAGGGGTATAAATCAAGATTAATACAACTATTATGTCAGATTGAAAACTTAATTATTCTAACTAAATAAAATACAAACACAAAAGCAAAAGGGAAAAGAATATTTAAATTTTTTTAATGGTAACTTTCATTAAAAGAGAGAAAAAAATAGGGTGGACATAAAATGAGTTTAAGTTTGTACATTTCACTTTCTTATTTATGATATTTTGTCAGTTGCTACTTTTTTCTAAAAAAGAAAAAGAAAAAACTAAATGTAAAGCAATAATGCAAACAAAGTACCTGCATATACGGGATGTGCTTATGTGTTTTGGAGGTCCCTAAACCTTTTTCAAAGGCCATAATCAATAATATACAACTGAATGAACATCAAATTACAAATATTTAAGGTTAGTGTACAAAAGATTAAAGGGTTAATCTTTAAAAAATCATAACAAAGGGTTACATCCGTTCAAAGAAAATAATCTCATATATTCTGGAAACCTACCGGAGCCCTCTGATGTTCTGAACTCTCAAGTTTCACCTTTTAATTCCATCAAAATGTCGATTAGTGAATTCCACCAGCCCATTTCAAAATTAGTATGTACACTATTGGGAATATGGAAATTTCAAAGAGAACTATTGAATCCAAAGCAGAGCCTGAGACAAAATCCATTCACCCCATGGTATAGCAACCATATTATCAAAGAATCACCAAAAAACCTTTTCTTTCCCATAGCACATAGGCAAAAAAAGTTTAAAAATCTTAAAAACACACACTACCGATTCCAGAGAGAGTACAAGAACCTAAAAAGAACAAATGGAAACACTTTGCAAATGTGAGAAAAAAAGGAACTACCAGGGTATTAATCATCTTTAGAAGAGGAAAAAAAAGACTCTCCACGTACCATGGGGAGATGAAAAATCGAAAGTGAGAGAGCGCGCGATAGATGGGGACAGTAGAAGAGGGAAAAAAAATCTATACTTACCATTAGGAGATGAACAATCGAGAGAGAGAGAGATGGGGATGGAGCATTTTTAAGTGTGCCCCACAATCACAGGTGTTGGGCGCTTAACTTTATCAAGCATGACATAGTAGCATCCATCGTGGTCCCACAAAGGTGTAGATGGACCCACAAAGGTGTAGAGAAATATGCTCGACAACTTGTTCTCTTTTATAAGGGTAGATCTCTTAAATAAGGGTAGATAGATAGATAGAATAGGTAGATAGATTTATATGGGTGAGCCCCACAAAAGTGTGTAGTGAAGTAAGTACTACAACTTCTTCTCTTTTATAATAGTAGATAGATATCATGATTTCTATGTTGAAAGTCTAGTGATGATTCTTGTACAATGTTGTGTTGGGGAGATGGTGACCCATTACTCGGTAGATGCTCATCCTCTACTATTTTGATGGAGAGATTACACATGTCTTGTATGAGAGGGATCTTTGTCATCTTTTGTTACAAATATCATACCATTCATACATTTATATATATATATATATATATATGCTTATGTTATGTTTTATTATTTAGTTTGCACACATTGCCATTTTGTATTACATGACAGCTTTATGCTTTTATATTATTGAGATGTTACTAACTTGCATGTACAGGTATGTCTTTAATAACACTTGTAAAATTACTCTTACATGTTATTTTTGCTTGGTTTCATAAGCCTAATACTATTCTTGGTGCTTGTAGGTAACAAGCCACTAATCCACTATTGCATAGGGTTAGGCGATCACATTTATAGATCGGTCTTGTCTGACCACTACAGCAAAATACGGTTTTGCCAACCCAGTCATCACGTCTGGAAAAACTAGAATCGCGTAGGCAAAGGATTTCACAACGTATTCTAGTGCGTCTGCCACACGTGGGCAAATCCATAGCCGACGCTACTTTAACAGCGTCGGTAGATCCCAATACAATTCCCAACGCACTACAGTGTCAGCCAACAAATCGACGAAGAGATGTGCATCAGTATAAAGTTCAATTTTCCTGATTCAAAAACCATATTTGCCAACGCATTACCAACATTGGTAAAATAAAGGCCGACGCTAGTAGTGCATTGGGAATTCCTAGTAATGGACAACGATGGTAGTGCGTTAGGAACTCATGGTAATGGTTGACGATCATAAAATAGCTGACACTAATAATGCGTTGGGAATTCATGAAATAGCCAACGCTACTAATGCGTTGGGAATGCGCTATATCTTTGGGCAATGTGTTGGAAAATGCAACTTCGCCGACGCACATATCACGTCAGGAAAAGCTGTAATACATTTTTTTTCTTTTTTGAAATGCACACTGTGCGTCGGGAAAGAATATTATTTTTTTTAAATTAAATTTTTATTTCTCCCTTCAAACCACAAATAAAAATCTAAATTCTTGTACAAACCAACAAACTTGATGCACAAACCAATTTGAAATAGGTTTGTCAACAATTCCAAAATAACATCCACAATCAAATATCATGCATCCATAAACCAAAATAAACCCACAAATCTCTAACATGCACAAATATTACTACTTGATCATTTCCAAAAATCTTTGACATCCACAAATGTTTATGATCAAAATAAACAAGGTAATCCCTAAGAGGAAAACTATAAATTCTTCCCTTCAAAATTCCATTCAAATTACAACAATAATAATAGTTTCAAAATTATGCTCAGAATCTTTTACACGCTACAATGACACAGCTACGATCTACTTCCTCAGGGTTACTTCATCATCGCCATCATCGAAGACTTGTCCCACCTATGTTGGAGTCGGCTACATGAATTTTATTTCTCCATTCCAATCAATCTTGAGTCAAATTCTTAGATAAGTTGCACGTCTTCGATCTATTTTTACTACCCCTTGAGTACCTGAAATTTCGAAAAAGAAAATCCAATTAAAACAACAATGTGACTAGTATCTACTCCAATAAGCATCATTTGATTATGAAGAAGTAAACAACCACAGCAGAGATTTCTCACCAGTACTTGTGTTGTATTAAGATTTATTTGCTTTTCTTGTAAAACATGTTGTAATATTACTATTGAAACTGAAAATAGGACTTTTGCGCTTGCTTTATTGATTATATGAGATTTATAATGGACCACATTATTTGATTTATAATGTCATTGAGATTCTTTCCATTCACATCCCTCCATTCAAGGCGCCCGGATTTTGGGGTGTGACAATTTATAATTGACCCTCTATATATTTCTTTTCCATTCTCTTCCTCTCCATGCCTGCATCCGCCCACTCTTCCTCTCCCACCCCTCTCCCTCTCCCTCTCCCACCCCTCTCCCTCTCCCTCTCCCTCTCCCCCTATGGCGGTGCTACAGGAGGGGGCGGCGGCGGGCAATGGTGGCCAGGCTAGGGTGGGGTTGGGTGGGCGTAAAGAGAAATTGGTTGAGGTATGAAACTTTGAACGATGTCCATTTTGATAATTTCAAACTTTGGTATATTGGCCTTAAAATAAGAAATGTGTTCGGAGAAGTTTGGGATGTGACATTGACAACTCTCTTATACTGCTAGTGCCCTGGTTTTGGTAAAAAAAGTCTGACTTAAGATTCTGATTCTGGTCACATGGATTTTTAAACACTAGAATAATCCACGATGGCATACCCCATAACCTTCATAAACTTACATTTACACACCCCATTTTCACACTCGTCATTTTTTCAGGAGGAAGTCCCTATTGTTGAAAAACATGAGCTCCAGTGGACTATGGAGACATCTCAGCACTCTGGAATTGAAAAGAGTCCCCTGACCTTTGACAATGAAATGGACACATCATCTCGACCATTCATTCTATTATCTTTGATTAAACATAGAGTTGCAAATGGGTAGGGATTGACAATATTGAGGCAACTTCAAGCCCAACCATTTAGTTATTGGGTCTAATAATCCAATTCAAAGTGAGACAAAGGATATAAAAGTAATGTCTGGTCCACACATATAAGATATTTGCCCTTTAATTAACATAGGATTTTCAAAATGTTGAGACTGTAGATTCTCCACAAACCTCTCATAGATTTGATCTTATCAGATTATCTTATGACAACTACTATCTTGTCAACTATCATACCAAAATAACGACTATTATTACCCAATAATCTTTTCAATTACTCAAACGTTATGTATTCTTGCTCCCTTTTCAATTACTCGTACGTTAGTCTGATTTTCACATATTTCTTGAGATCCACAAGGTATTAGACCCTAGAAATTGACCTTATGGATGTGCTCAGCCTTCCAAAGATATCTCACGGTTTGGATCATATGCTTGGAGGCCACATAATCCACAAAATTATACCTAATGGCTCACTTCTTTTTTTTTTTTTTTTTTTTGTACATATCTAGAGATCGTTGATGATCAGACGGGTGAACTTTGGTCTTATGATCATGTTTAATATTGTGAACATTACTAACGATTTAGATCCTATTTTACATGCCTCTAAATAATAATAAAAATTAGAATAGGTTATTGCTCATGGACAAATGCAATATTGAACATAATACATCAATGGTTATTTTTGTTTTACACAAATCTCTAGATTCACAAGGTATTACGTGATGAAAATTTGACCACATAGCCAATTTTAGCCTTCCAAACTTATCCAACGGAGGTATTACGTGATGAAAATTCGACCACAGCCAATTTTAGCCTTCCAAACTTATCCAACGGAGGTATTACGTGATGAAAATTTGACCACATAGCCAATTTTAGCCTTCCAAACATATCCAACAGTTTTGATCTTCTGTTTGGGGTCCTTAGATCACAACAAATTATATCTAATGGCTCACGGTCTTTTGCTCATATCTCAAGATTGGTAATGATTCAACGGCCGAAATTTGGATACATGGACGTGTTAACCTTGTGGACATTTTCAGGGTTTGGATTTTGATTGGACCTCTCAGATTTGGATTAACTAGACTGGGCGTGATTATGCACAAAACACTGTAGCTCCGCCTCTTATTTTTTCCCCCTATTTCTCAACTACCTCATCAAGGGGGCTGTGGAAAGTAGAGGCATTGCCTCTACTTCTTTAAAATGGTTGCAGTCTGAAAGGTGGTGCCAAACACTCTGTTTTTGCAAACCTCTATCCATTTTACATAAATTGAAAAATAAAGAGGAAAATTAGACCTCCCAAACATGCACTTACTCTCTCTTAATCCCCAAAAGTCTCTTTTGAAATCACTAAAATTTCTCTTTGAAATTCCCAAAAATATCTCCTTTTTCATACTATTTTCTTCATGATCTCAGTGCTTGGACGGTGAAGGTATATATCATTAAACTCTCCTATCTATCTTTAAAAAAATGAAGAAATAAAAAGGCAAAGAAAAAGAAAATAGAGAGAAACCCATGTATACATCTAACAGATTCTCTCTCTTTGTTAGCTTTTGGGTTTGATATTGTTTTCTCTTTTTGTGTTTCTACCTTTCTCTTTTTTGTTTAATATATGTATTAATTATATTTTATCGGTTCTGCAAAAAATTATTCAAACATGAATTAAAAGAGCCCACCCAAATCAAGAGTAAGTTTAGTTCCATTATCTTAAATCCTAATTCACATATCTTGTCCAGTGTGGTGAGAATATATAACTGATTTTGTGTTACTGAGAATCTATTTTTATGATTGTACCCAAGAAACCATAATATATTCTACAGTATTTGTGCTTTTGCTGAATTTTATATTTTTTTTATCAATTGCAATGCTTCTTATTATTTTAATTTCTTATTCATTACTACACCATTCTTACTTTTCAAAAGAATATCTTTTAGTTACCACAAGTTTCTAATCTCTTTGTCATCTTATTATTCTCATTCTAGGATTTCTTAAAAATAATAGTAGTGAATTCTTTTTAATAGTTTTAACTATTATATTAATTTAATATCTATATCTTTGAGCCCAGGCCGTTGTTGCTAGTAGGCATGTAAATTTGGGCGGGCGGCCCAAGCCAAGCACGGGCCCGGCACGAAAAAACGGTGCTTGGGTCGCACCTGGGCCATTGACTTGGTCAATCGGCAGGCACGGCCAGACAATCCCCCGTTGGGCCGTGATGGGCTAGCGCCCCAACGCCCGTGGGTGGCCCAGCCCGGACCTGCCTTGAACAAGTCTACAAGAAAAGAATAAAAAAAAATAAGGAAGAAGAATAAAAGGGTCTACCCAGACCCTCAATTACTAGGTGGACCATTGGGTCAGGAATTACCACTACTTGGTGGAGTTGAGATGTATCATCTGTCACCATTGAATCCCATAAAATCAACAGTTTGGATCCCACTGTTGGTTGGGAGCTCTACTTCTCACCTTAGTATCTAAGATTTATGACTTTGGTACTATTATATTTCTAGAGACAGGTTTTTTCTTAGTGTACATTATCTCCTAGGGATAGGGTTTGGCCAAGCGCCCAAGTCCAAGTGACGTCAAAAAAAAATTTAATAAAAAGAAAAAAAACAGAAGTGGGCCATGCTGGGCTAGCCCTCACGGGAATGGGCACGTCACGGCATGGGCACAAGTGGGCCCAATGGTGAGTGGGCCGTTCCGGCACGTGCCAGATTTACATGCCAAGTTGCTAGTGTCCATTAATGAAAATTATAGTAAGACTATCCTGTGCTAGATGCATGACCTCCTTGATTGAATATAGTTATTTTGGAACAAAATCTATGGCACAAGATCTGGCTCCATTTTAAGCTTCTCTTTATTTAGAAGGTAGATAAAAAAATAGTAAAGAAAAAATCTATTGAAATCTTCAGAGAAGTAATCCTCTAGCGAAAACCACTCATTGCAGGACTTCAAAAAGGCCACCCAATTCAACGTTGAGTACTAGAAATTCTAGCGGAAATGGCTGTTAGAGAGATGGGGCGTCCAAGTTTCTTCGCTATCTTGTTTGTAGCCTCCATCTTGCTGCTTTCCTCCTGCGGTCTCTCTCTCTCTCTCTCTCTCTCTCTCTCTAAGCTTTCCGTGAGAACCTTCTATGAGGCCCACTATGAGGCCCACCTAGGGATGGGACTGGAGAGGATAGAAAGATCCATATGGGATCACTCCAACTATAAAGTTTGACCCCAATCCCATGCCCCTAACCCCTTCATCCCGGTCAACTATACCAAACCTCATGAATGATTTGGATTGGTTGCTAGATGGGCCCCACCACAGCTCTCGCGGTTCTCACTTGAATATTACACACACACACACACTATATATATATATATTATTGCCCACATGTTTTCCTCGGATCCTACGGTGTAAACCTCCTAGTGGATCCCACCTGATCACCATTCCAAATTGGCCACACACACCCACACATTCCCCCACCCCAAGATGGTTAGCGGTCCCTTTTACTACAAGGAACCAAAGGGATTGGACCGCTGGATCGACGGCCATTTTTTGTTTTAAACCATTAAGTTTGTAGGCCAGAGATAAAGGGGTTAGAACGATCTATCGGGAATGGGGTTTTATACAAAGGTATGGCCCATCTAGATCTTTCAATCCCCGCAGTCCCATCGATTGCTAGGGCCTTAATGTGGGCCCCACCACCTAGTGCACATGGCACATAGGGGATGGCCCCCCTAATTGTGTTCAAGTGCTCACACACACCCTTATGTGTGTGCCCCGTGCGACCCTCACTATCGAACCTACTTGGGAATGGGAAGGGGGGATGGAAAGATCTTGATGGGCCCTACCCGTGTACGAAATTTTAGGCCCATCAGATCATACTAACCCCTTGGACCATGACCCAGTGTAGAGGAAGTGAAAATGGTTGTTAGATGGTTGTTTGAGAAAGGAGATTTCCAAATTTATGAAGGGTTTAGGATGATTTGATGGGCCTGAGATTTTATATAGAAATAGAGCCCATCCAGATCTTTCAATCCCCAATGTTCCAAGGGCCTCACCAACTGGTGCCTAGGGTGCGCAGGGGACAAGCCCCCATATATATGTATGTATAAGCTATATAAAAATGCATACATATATACATATATATATATAAATAATATGAAAGAAAATATTTATGGTGATGGACAACTTGATGGGGCCCACCCAGGGCCTACTAATCATGGACCGTGGCGGGGGTATGGAAAGAGACATTCTGAATGGGCAGAGATGTCAAATGTAGAGTCATTCACATGCTTCTAACCATTCATCCGTAGCCTGCAAGTTTAATGGCCTAATAGTTTTTCTTGTCTCATTAATAGTTAATCCTTAAGGATTTCTTCAATGCCAAATGAGATTTTCTTGCATCAAGTGCGATTTACAATACATTTCCATAACCACACACACTCGATTAACCGTTCATTACTAACATGTGGATTTTTTGTTGATTGTGCAGCTGAAAAGACACATGCAGCAGAATGCTGCTTGGGAAGTACGTACTGTGATAAATCTACAATAAATTATGAGTGCTTAGCTGGGTGCAGAAAGAATGGCTACGCCGTTGGATTTTGCAAAAATTACAATGGTATATATCAATGCTGCTGCTCCTGTAATCCATGACCGTGTCAAAAAGCATTGTTGGTGTAGTTCACCTGAATAACAAGTAATGATAATAAAATCAGGAAAAGTTATGGATTGTTACATTCTATTCTTTTCTAGATCATATTTCAGGTTGTCTCGGGAAGTTGCTCCAATAAGAAAATATATGGTCAAATTGGGGTTAGATATGATAAGATGTCCTCCTATGAGTGGGCTGCATTCGTAGTTCAGCTCTATGGGGTTCGCTTGAGTCATTACACTAAAAAAATCTACGCAATTAAGATGCCATTAAACCTTAAGGCCGTTAATCAAGTGCTAGGACAATTTGGTGGGGCTGATCTTTTTGCTCCCCCTTTTCATAGAGACATTTCCATCTACTCTCCTCCTGATAAAAGAAATGCATCTAAATGGACCCCATGAGCTTATTTCTAATCAACTTGTAAGAACATATTCTTCTTGGATATGAGATAAAGAAATAGGTTAATATGAGTATATTTTGAATATAAAACCCCATAATGGATTTACTTATTCGTATATAAGTGGGCTAATTAAAATGGAAACATATTCAAGCCTTGTTGACTCTTAAAGGTCGCTATGAACCAAGCTCCAATAGGATCTTGGACCCTCTGGATTTGGATGCATGCGTGGGTTAGAACATTTTGGATTTGGATGATTTGAATTTGAGAAGTTAAAGATCCTTTAACACATGGATTAAACTCTTAGTATAAATTTCTTTTTGAGTCCAAGAACAAATTTAATGCTGACTTTTCTCATATCGTTGACTCTTAAATCTCAATAATCAGCTACTCATTGACATCCCCACTATTATATCAGTGTTTGCTTAGCACAATCAATATATAGATCCCTACCAAAAAATATTATTTATTTTTTATAATAAAAATAAAAAGTTAATTTGACTTCATATGTGCAGCCTATCTGAATCCTAAAATACAATATTATTTCTTTAAAAGAAAAAACTCTATACGCTTAAATATAATTACCGATAGGGAGGATGCTATATTGCCATATGTAATAATCATAAAATACAGTTTCTGTTGATTTTTAGATAGAAAATAGATTTGATAATTAGCCAAAAGGGACGGATGGTGAATCTTGTGTCTTCCATTAAGGTTCAAGTTAAGAAAAAAATAATTGAAGAATAATCATCCGAGCCACTGAACAAAGTGGGATGAACAATTAGGTTCATGCTTTTGTAGTCAATCATTGGATCTTCTTGATAAATGTTTGAAAGCTCCATAAAAAATTTGGTGGCTCAAGCGGGGCAATTACCTAATCCAATTATTTTGTGGTTATATTTCTTGCAAAACCACATCCTTGATTAAATAAAAGGCAGGTCCAAGCTTTAGTTTCTTTCACTCAGATTTAAGCACGGCCATGTTTGTGAAGCGTTCGCTGAAATTGAGGTCCACGAACTTCATCTTTTCCCTGGAACAATATGGTCTTTCTGCCTCCTTTTGTGGGAAACACTCTCAGCAGATTAGTGAGAAATTTACTGGTTTTGACATATTTCCACGAGAAAAATTATCTGCATCAAGCGTCGAGAAATGAAGTTCATGGAGAAAAGAATTGCTTTCCCTTTCTCCCTCCCTCAATTCAGCAATGACCCCAATTCAATCAAAGCAAGCCACCTTCTAGCGCCAACAACAATTGGATGACTAGATTTTTGGAATGAAAGTATCCCCAATTAGAGTCACTGAATGAAAGTTCCAAACAATAGATGCCAAAGAGGCCCTTATTTCAGTGGGCTACTTTCCCTTATGCATGCGGGCTCTCTCTTGGGTCCCAACCCGCTTGATTGGGGTACCAAAAGAGAAAAAATTGAATTTAGAGGAATCAAACACATGCATTCTTCATGATAAAAATGGATTCCAACGAAGCACTAAAAAAGTTATGCAAGGCCCATACAGATGAGTAAGATATTTGCCCTTTGTCTTGAATATAGAGCAGGCAATGGTATCTAGTTGTGTCTCAGAATGAACAGAGTCTCTGGCCCAGCCAGTTTAGATATCAATGGTCTAAAATTTACTCAACCCAACAACATTTACTCAAATATAAGTATTCAATAAGTTCATAACTATTTATGCCTATAAAATATGCATCATATATTATGTATTTGAGGACTGAAACTATAACTTCTTTTTTTTTTTTTGAGGATTTAACCGGAAAAATCCATTAAAAGACTCGGTATAAGCCAAAAACATCATCAACCTCTTATAAACACCATAGTAGTCCTAAAGGCCCTATTTGATTTATTATTTTTTTTATTTTTTCTCTAAGCAGTGATATCTCTGCTCCCTTTACTTTAAGGGTCTGTTTGTGTGGGAGTTTTCTGTAGGAAACTGGACGTCCTTCCTTGACGAAACAGGAGAGCAATGTTCGGTGCGGGATTTTCGCCGGAAAATTGTCCATGAATCCCGATTGCTTTTCCGTGATGGAGGGGATCCAGAAATCTCATCTATCTCCATCAGAAAGGCCTTTCCGTGCAAGATGAGTTGCTTGTATAAAAGGCCATTTCTTCTGACGGAAAACGCACGCTTTCTTCGATCAACGATTTCTGCACTGTCCTCTCCATCGATCTCGTTCTGAAGCTTCCTCCTTCGATCTCATCTTCAAGTCAGGTGTGGTTCTTCCCCTTTGTTTCTTCTTCATCTTCTCTGTCCTCTTACTCAAAGGGCCTTGGTAGTCTCTCTCCACCAATGGACTTGTTCACCATCTCCGACTGAATGAAACTCAGATTTGTGATATTTTCTAGAATCATATGAGATTTCTATTTTCAGAACCATATGAGATGGGTGGGATTTCTAACACCTTGTACCTCTTGTCTCTGGCTTAATGAGACCCAATATTTTCAATCTTTCCAAAACCCTAGATTTGTGAGGTTTTTCAGAAGATTTTGTGGGAGTTCTAGTACAAAGGAGATTTTCTAGAACTGATTTTTCAGATTTCTGGAAACCCTATGAGACTTGTAAGACCTGGTTCATAGGGTTCTCTTCAGATTTCCCCAAACACTATGAAATCTGGGTCTCATTTTTCAGATTTCCCAATACCCTATGAAATCTGGTTCTCTTTATTTTTTTAATTTTTTTTTGGAAATGGAATTTTATTAAAACTGAAACAAAGTGCTATGCAACACCATCGTGTTGTTAGTACAGGTGTTTTGGCCAAAATAGCCTACCAAAACCTATTACCTAAATAGAGTAGTAGAACTGAAATGAAAAAAAATAAAACAAAGAAGAAGAGACGCTACACCGAGGGCATGGCGTGAGCCAAAAAGAAGATTTTCAGAGCATATGAGATGAACTAGATACCAGTTGAAGAATCTGACAATATTGTCAGACTCAGGTTTTCAAAGCAATGGCTCAATGAGACCTGGTTCATCTTTTTCATAGCAATGGCTCAATGAGACCAGTTGAAGAACCTGAAAATATGTAGAATGGCATAGTTTCCTCTTCATCTTTTTCTTAATAATTTTTTTTTAAAAAAACTTTAGGATGGCCTTATTAGACAGAGTCATGTTTATGACTGAAATAGAGGTTAGGGTAACATCATATTTTGGCATCCTTTTTGGTGTTAAGGTTTGGAAAGTGTTTGTGTTAATATTCATTTTATAATCTATTAATTGCATGAGACTACCAGCATTTTATAAGCCATGATGTGTTCTTAATAGTACTGCTCATCATGAAAATTGTATTAGTTTTGGTGCCTCTTTGTATGTTAAGCAATGGATTTTGACCATTATGATGACAGTCTCATTCTTATTTTCTTTTCACCTATTTTTTGTGTAAAACCATCATGAAGAATTCCCTGTGTCTTGTGGCTGCTCAATATACATATATCTTCTGGATATTTGAATCTTAACTTTTTCTATGATTTTGTTTAAAGAAATCTAAATTCTGAAATTGTTGGCCACATTTATGGCAATTGCATACTTCATGGTATCATTATTATTATTTTGATTGGTCTAGAATTTGGAGAATACAATTCAGTTGAGAATTCTTGTTGACATATACTTTTAATAAATGAAATAGTTGAGAGTTAGAATCCTCTCGTTTTTGGAATTTAGATAGCCTTCACATTACACTCAACTAACTTGATGAGAGAGCCTCCCGTTAATCCAAACTATATATAATACTACTTTGATCATAGCCAAGCAAATCGGGTTATAGGAAAATGAACTATGAGTTCCTAAAGGTAAACGTGAAATAATTTGTTTGGTTGTTGCAGCCTTATATCTTCATTAGTTTAAGATAATAATTCAACAACATCCTACATATACATGGTTATCATTTTTTTTCACATAAATCGTATCATTCTTTGATACAAAATTATCATTTGAGTTACGCTCTTGGGTGGAATGACGAGAAACAATAATGAGAATGGTTTCTATAGGGATGGATGGTCAAAATGGAAATGAATTTAATCGATCGGTGCCAGAAGGCGGGAACAAAGAGAAACGGAATATGAAGTGGACATTTGTCCATGATGAAATCCTCTTGCAAATAATGGAAGAACAATCCAAGGCAGGTCGATCCATAAAAGGTGGCTACACTACGGAAGGTTGGAATGAAATCACGAAGGAAATGATGAAGATTTATGGTGCAAGTTTCAGTAAAGATAAACTTAAAAATCGTTTCAAGACATTAAAAAAAAAAACATATGCTGTGATGAAGACCTTATTAAATTTAAGTGGATTTGGGTGGTGCGAGACTCGAAAAATGGTGACAGCGGAGGGTCCTGTGTGGGACGATTATCTAGCAATAAGCTCAAATTTAATTGCATTAGTTTATTTATTATATTACATAATCTTATATAAATGAAATTTAAAACTAATATTGTTGCAGGCACATCCAGATGTTGCATCTTATCGAACTAGAATATTACCAGATTACTATATGATGGTTGAGATGTTTAGAGACAGCGTCGCTGATGGAAGGGAAAGTTTTGCGGCTAATGACCCTAATCTCATGACTGATAATGAGGATACAAGGGATCATGAGGAACCCATGATTGAAGGAGACACATAACTTCTTGATGATGATTTCTCCATGGGTAACAAGTGAACTCGAACTAATACCGTCACCCCCTCAACCTCTCGTCACTTGGTAAAGAATCATTCAAACATAGGACTAGCATTAGTAGGTGCCGTTGAAACCATTGCAAGTGCAATTACTGAATATGCCAACAAACGCTCAGGCGAGCATCAGCCTATGTTGAAGTGTGTTGAGGCACTGGATGAGCTTGAATTGGATGATTCTGTTTATTACAAGGTGCTGCGAATCCTTGAGATTGGGGCTAAGAGGGAGACATTCATGGCATTGGGTCCCCTGTCTTGTAAGGGATGGTTGCTGGCGGAGCTCGGACAAGAATGATGACGATCACATTATATTATGACTAATGTTTTGTTGAAACTGTGATGATGATAGCTAAGACTCACTTATATTTTGAACTGATTTTGGGTTGTAATACCTTTATAAAGACTTTATAACTAATCATATGCTATATACACTGCTTAGGATAACTCTAGTTGTGCACCATGCTTTTATTTTATTATTAATGATGGATAATAGTTTATTTTTGCAGAGTTGTTTCATTTTGTTGCTATGGATAATGCTTTAACTGATGAAGATGACATGGAGTTCTTTATCTTTTGTGCACAATCTGTGGCCTTGATATGTGTCATTGGATATTATTATTCTTATGGCCTTAGAAATAGGGTCCATGAATCTAGTCTATTAGGTAATGGTTTTGTGAATGAAATGATAATTGGGCATGAACGAGTATCCTTTGATCTATTGAGAATGAATACTAGTTGTTGGTTACGACTTTGTGATGAATTAAGGAGTCGACATCTGTTATGTGATTCACGAAATGTTAGCGTTGAGGAGCAAGTAGCAATTTTTCTATATACCGTAGGTCACAATGTGCGCAATCGTGTGATGCAAAATCGTTTCCAACATTCTGGGGAAACTATAAGCAGATACTTCAATAAGGTTCTCAATGCTATTGTCATGCTTAGTAAACATTATATTACCCCACCAACTCAAGATACTCCACTCGAAATCAGTTCGAAGTCCATATGCTATCCTTACTTCAAGGTACTTTTGTGATGAATTTGTTTAAACTAATTTGTTATGTAATTCAAGAAAATTTACTTTAACTAACTTGTTTATGCTAGGATTGTGTTGGAGCGATAGATGGGACACATGTTCCTGCTATTGTACGCATGGACGATCAGGTTCGTTATCGTAACAGGAAGGGGTGGATTTCAAAAAATGTAATGTGTGATGTATCATTTGACATGCGGTTTAATTATGTATTGGCTGGTTGGGAAGGTTCTGCTTCTAATTCAAGAATTTTACAAGATGCAATTTATAGAAGGCCACTCAATAGATTGAAAGTTCCAGTAGGTAATGCATTATTCAATTATAATCATTTGTTTTGTATTTACACACTTTTCTATATCTTCCAGTCCATTATGAGTTTGATCATTTATAAATTTATTTTGTAGGAAAGTACTATCTCGTTGACGCTGGGTATGCAAATGCACGTGGTTTCCTTGCACCCTATCGTGGCGGACGATATCATTTGAAAGAGTACTCTACAAATTCACCTAGAACACCAAAAGAACTTTATAATTTGCGACATTCAAAATTACGTAATGTGGTCGAGCGGACCTTCGCAGTGTTGAAGTCACGGTTTCCCATCCTTAAAATTGGTTCACATTATCCATTGAAGACACAAGCAAAGATAGTGGTTGCAACATGTGTGCTTCACAATTTTATACGTAAGTGGGATGGAGTGGATGAGTTGTTCGGGGAGAATATGGACGAGAGTTTAAACTATGATGATGGAGAATTGTATGGAATAGATGATGAAATGCTTGCTACACCATATGCAAGTAATTTGGATAAGGAGTTTGCAGCCGACTTGCGTGATAATATTGCACAACAAATGTGGGATGAAAGATAACTGGTTAACAATTGTTTTGAGGTTTGCTTCTATCCTTGGATTTTCTATATTATGCTTTACTCATTTATTTATTATTATTATACATTGTAAGTAGTATTATTCTTGATCTTCGACTAATTTTGGTATTTGTGGTTGTAGTGCCTCTTTGTTTATGTATTGGAATTTTGGATTGAAAGGAGAGGCTATAGTGGTATTATTATGTTTTGAAAGTATATAGGTTAAGAAAAGCAGAATTTTGCAGTTGGATTCTCTCCATTGGTATTGCATCTATCCTTGTGATTTCAAGTTCTTTTGAGGAATGTCTATATTAATACTTTGGCTCAGCTATATGTATTAACAATTGTCAATAAGAAAAGATACAGAAATTGGAATTTGTTTATGTGACGTTAATCTAATTTCAAGTTGATTGAAACATCGAGAGCTTCAACAAAACCATTGCCAACCCATATTACATATATAATAAATGGCTCATTGTTGTTTTATCTTATTTTTCTTCCTTTGGAGAAGTATGGAGATTTCAACCTTTAAAAATATGACGGAAAAGTGGATTCAGCTGTTGTTTTATGTGATTAGAAAGAGTGTTGGTTGACATGGTGCTCTATACACATATATGTAGTTGAATTTCCATTTATAAGCCGTAGTTCTTCATGCCCTCATTTTTGTTGCTTGATAACTGCTGTTTCATTTAAGCTTAGTAGACTCTTCAAAATGTTGATGCAGTTTACCATTCCTTTAGTGTGGCCAGATATCAAGAAGCGAATCCTGGAGTTTATACTGTTATTACATTTCCTTTTCTTTTTGTCGTGATGTTTGGGAACTGGGGTCATGGAATATGCCTGTTGTTGGGATCCTTGATGCTGATAGTCAGGTATGTTCTTTTTGTTTCCCTTCTACTGATTTTTTTTCTTCAATTACAATTTGTGAGACAAAATTAAAATAATATGAATGAGTTTTACTTACCAAGAAGTTTTAATTATTGTTAAAATATCTTATTGTTGAAGGAAAGTATTTAATGATCCTCTTATTGTTAGATCCAAACGCACCTTCATATTACATTTGGATTGATTGCTCATAATTCTCTTCTTTTTGTTGTAAATACATTTCCTGTTTCGAGTATTGTATTCTAATAAATATTCATTGACCATTCACTATGAAATCACCACACAATATTTGGCAAGTTATTGTCCTTAAATTTTCACATGCGCAACATCTCATTCATCCATTATGTATATCCCACAGTAGATCAACCCACTTAGAAATCAGGCCACTGCACTCATGATGCAGGCCTTGGCAGAGATTGAAAGCAGACATCCAATTTTACATGATGAATAGTCTGGTCATGTTGCCTTTCTCATCAAATTTCTTTGGCCAATTCTAAGATTGAGCCTTTTTAAAATATGCTCTTAGAATTTAGTCTAAAAGTGACCGCCTTGTGGACAGCTAGCAAAGCAAGTTTTTGGTGCATCCAGAGTAGCAGCTACTGCCAGTACTGGAAAGCTAGAGTTGTTGAAGAGCTTGGGAGTTGATTTGGCCATTGACTACACCAAGGAGAACTTTGAAGAACTGGCAGCAAAATTTGATGTAGTATATGACGCTGTCGGTAAGATTCACCATCCAAAACTACTCTCAATCACTAAAATCTGATCAATGCACCTAAGACAGAAGAAAATTAATGTTGTTTAGAATCCATAAATGTGATCATTTCAAAATAATTTAAGAAGTTTAGGGTGTGATTGGATTGTTATTTGTTTGTGCATGATCTTTTAGGCCATTCTCCATCCTTATCCATGGGCCTGTATAGCAAGGATCTGTGAGCAAAACTGGACGCTTATAGATTACTATTATTATAAATGGTCTGCGCGGTGGGCTGGCTGGATGGTTTGAGTGCGGGAGTTTTCCGTAGGAAATCGGACGTCCTTCCTCGACGAAATGGGTTTGCTGGATCAGCAAAATTTTATAGGAAGAAAATTAAACGCAATTTAATTTTTAAGTTATTCTTTAATGGTCCCACAGAATTTGATTAATCTTGCTTAGTTTATCATGTGTGGAGATAACAAAATCTTTTATATAAAATTTAAATCATTTTTGTAAGCATGAAGTTATTTTCCAACTCAGCAAAATGTTGCACCAAACACCAATATATAGAAATCAACGAGGAATTTGTTGTTGCACCAAACAACACATATGCGGAATTCTAGCCTGTTTTCTTTGTTGCACCAAACGCTTAAAAATTGATACCATGGATTACTATTGCCCTGGCTTTTTGACGCAAGGGAAATGGGGCACCAAGGATTCCATCGAGGCCGGATTCCTCACTCCGCACAAACGCACCCTGAAAAGATCTCAAAACCCTTTTCCCCAACTTCGTTCTTCTCCCTTCCACGAGAGCACAGTGGACTCATTGAAGAAGAAAAGAAGCAGAATCTCATATGGGGTACTTTGCCGGATCAAATCTCCCAGCTGAGTTCCTCGAAAGTTCTTGATCTCAGCATCAACTATCTGGAAGGAGCTTGAGCTCACTCAGTAGCCTCCAAGTACTCAATTTGGGGAAGAACAGGTTTTCAGGTGAGGTACCTTCTTCTGTTGTTGGGAACTTGTCTGAGCTTCTTTTTCTTGACCTATCTAAAAACCCATTATTATATTACATATGAAGCCGACTGATTCCAATTGAGGAATCAGTGGCCAATTTCAAATGTGATTTTTACGGTGTTAGTATTTTGGATTCCCCATTAATTGAGTTTAATTTTCCTCAAATGTAACTTCTCTCCACTACTTCAAGAAACGATTCCTCTCTCCCCCTTCTCATTCTTCCTCCCTCACCTCCTACTAATAATGGCCCTACCAATGTCACCATTAGTAAGAATAGTTTCACCTCCACGTCTGTAGAGCTCTCTTTGAAACAGATGGAACAACCCATCGTTCCTGCATTTCAATAATGACTGGAAATCATGGATATGATGCAGACTTTATCACTGCTATCTCAGCAACTCTGTTCAACAATTTATGGCCAGACTCCAACATATCTTCATTGGCTTATTTATCTTCATCCCCAAAGGCCACTGCCCTGTCCTCCACACTATTACAATGCTGCCTCATTCACTTGTGGGAACTTCCAAGGCATTTACCACATCCACTAGACTTAAGCCAGAGGTATTGCATCTTGTTTTCTATTTCCTATATTTATTTTTAATTATTTTTCTCCTCTTTTTCCCAGTTGTATGTTATTATTATTTTTTTTCTTTTTTTGCTGATTCCATGTGTAAATTGTTTGACAAAATGCCACTGTGAGAAATTATGGTACAAATGTGTGTTGAAAACCCATCTATTTACGTATTCATTAAAGTATGATTTGTATAGTGATATTTTGTGCATCTCATTCCTTACCCATGTTCTGGGTTTTATTCATTACTAAAGAAAAAGACATACAAAAGAAATTAAAAAAAAAATAGAACAAATAGGTTTGATTATGACTGTCCATGCCGTCCAAGCACCAATAAATGTGATGCAATTTCTGGAACATGAAGGGAAATTGTCCA
Organism: Persea americana; assembly: GCA_029852735.1. Taxonomy (NCBI): domain Eukaryota; kingdom Viridiplantae; phylum Streptophyta; class Magnoliopsida; order Laurales; family Lauraceae; genus Persea; species Persea americana. The sequence continues at coordinate 7,044,472 of CM056813.1, forward strand.
TTGTTCCTTAGCTGTCCCAAAGCCTGCCTGACTGTTTGCGATATTATTTTGGCATGTGGTGGCCTTAAAGAAGTCGAACGAAGTAGAGGTGTCAGCCGTGGGAAAAGCTTTGAGAATTTTTACATGACAATTATAATTGACAATATATGTTTTAAGAAAGAGTTTATTGCATCACGGGACGGTTCAAACTTTATAATTTTTTTTTTATATTTAATATTATAAATTATGTTGCCCGTGCTTAGCACGGGGGCTTTTCACTAGTTATTATATATAAAAGAGGTTGATGCCAATTGAGAAGTTAGCCAATTGATATTGACTCTCCAATTGATTTTGACCCTGTATTAAAGCATTCAAATTCCAAATAGATTCTCCCCATGTCCTAAATTCCTACCAACATCATTCTCTCCCCGCTCCTTAACTCTACCGTTTCTGCAACCAAAGTAACGAATTGATTTTCACCCTTCCATTTCCTTTCCGTTACTTATCCATGACCCTCACATTCTTTTTTTTTTTTTGTTGTTTTTCTACAATCCCCATCGTTGGTGCCATTTCAAAGAGAGAATAGCACTGGCGTTGATGCAGGGACCTGACTTTTTACCCCAATATATGACCTGAACATTGTGGGCGACTTGATGAACGGATGATCAATAACAATAGACTTATGGGTCATGTATCAGAGTTTTTTTTTTTTTTTTTTTAAATTTCTTTATTTCAAGTTAAGTACTCACACACCCACTCACATACACGCCCAAGTCTCTGACCATCTACGCCACCGCTTTTAAGTATAGACTCCTAAGGCTTTGATGAGAAATCTGAGTTTAAGGAGCATAGATTTAGAGTGGGGCCCACTTATTTTGACCACAATTTGAAGATATTCAAAAAGACCTGAGTGCTAAACTCTCATAGATTGGATTTTAGACTAGGAAACTAGCCTTGATCTTGTAAAAATTATGTAAATGATCAGTTTTTTTGTATCGTCAGTTTGCATGTATATTCGGTACCAGTAGGATATGCTTTTGGAGAATTAGATGTGCATAAGGTTTCTAGTCGGAGACGATTGTATTTGTGTAGACAGTTGTTAATTTGACTTACCTACACTATTTTGGGAGAATATTAGATGTGATTGGCAGGAAACTTGTTGATAAATGTATATTGACGGATGTGAATGTGAATATACATGTCTACCTTTGATAGACGAATGTGAGATTGTCAAGGAACTTGTTGACGGATGTGAATGTGAATGTGAATGTGAATGCACATGTCTACCTTTGATACAGGTTTTTTGATGTCTTCATGGGTTGTAGAGAAGCATTTCTCTTATGAACTAGACAAGGATATCCAGGCATGTATGTCTTGTGGGTAGGGATATCCCCACTAATGACAGTGTTGTGGATGGCGATATCCCAATCCATGATAGTGTTACGGGCGGGGATATCCCCACCTCCGTGAGAGCTGTCTCTCAGAGTGGTATCAGTTGAGCCGAAGATATCCCTGCCCAAATTAGTGTTGTGAACGGGGATATCCCTGCATGTGTTAGTGCTGTGAGTGGGGATATCCCCACCCACTGAAGTACTGTAGGTGCTGTCTCTCAAAGTTGTATCAGTTGATCATGTGTATGTAACTAATAGAATCCCAAAACAATTTTCAAAGTTTAACAATTTCTATGTTAGCCCATGCCCATCCCCATCCCCATCCCCATATCCAAACATTTCTTTATAAGCAAAAGCCGATGCCCATTTCTATCATCTTTTATTACAGCCAAAGCCAATGCCCATTTGTATTATTGAAATAATGTCTTTTTATCATGAGAAAGTTAATGTGGACTACCCACCTCTTTAATGGAGTAAATATTAATTATCCATCAAGGAGATGGAAGCTTAAATAAGTAGTTCCAAACGTCAACTTTTTGGGTAAAGCAGGAAACACATGTGGAGATTATGCTTGTAGGTTTAATCAAATGTGTAAAAAAAAAAAAAAAAAAAGTAAATGTAGGCTACCAACCTTTTTAATGGGGCCCAAACCTTCCTACTTAAAAGAGTAAAGAACATGATTCTCTCAAAAAGTAAGTAAAGTGAAAAAGGGGTTGCAGATAGATCCGTTTAGATTCCAAGAAAGGGAAATGGAAAAAGGGAGTTCGGCATTCTTTATGTTGTAATGAATGATGAGCAGGGATATCCCCACTCATTTACTTAGAATGAATTGTGATATCCCCGCTTAGCGCCAAAAGCAAAAAAGATTGGAAAAACTGGCGGGAGGACCAAAATAGTCTATAAAAGACATTGATGGCCTTTTTTCTTTTGCCAAGTCTAAGGAAATTTTCCCGGTTAAATCCTCTTCTTCTTTTTTATTTGGTGAAAGGGAAAGTGTATTAAACCAAGATGAAGAACACCTAGAAGAAAAAGAACACTACACCCAAGCGTGAAATAAGGCATAAAAGACTAAGGGCATGTTTGGTGAGAGAGTTTCTCCTAGTTTTCGCGCTTCCATGGAAAATCCACACTTGGATAAGCGTGGAAAATCACACTAAAGAGTTTTCATGTCCTCACTTTCGAATAAAATGTCAGTCAGACCTCTCCCCATCTGATTATGAAAATCCGTGTGTTGGAGGAAAGATGAAGCTATAGTGCTCAGACAGTAGCAATATGGCTAGCGATTTTTGCTTTAGAACCCCTTTTTATGGGTCCCATAATCACGATCCAAGCCATTAATCAAGTTTAGAAGGCTCACTACAGCTAGTAGACCAAAAATCAACTGTTTATTTGTCATGTTTTTGAGAAATTTGAAAAAAAATCCAGAATGAGATTTCCCTTGAATTTCCCAAACCGCCCTTGTACTTGCTTCATTGTACATAACTTCAATGGAGAGTATTTTGGTCATTGGACATTCCATTTATAACAATAAAACCAACTCTAACTTCACCTACCTAGCCTCAATTTCAGATTCTCTCATCTTCCTCCATCTTTCTTTCTTTCTCTCCTCATCTCTCCAATCTTCTAGGACAAGATCCACCCATCTCTTTGAAGAATCCACTATAGATCATCATCAAAGACATGATTCGAACCTTCTTTCTCCTCATCTCTCACTAGATCTTTCTCCTCTTTCAATCAAAGTGGATTTCAGACCCTAATTCCATCTCTCGCTACCTTTTGATGAATTCTTGTGAAATCCAATCCTAACTCCTCCGTTGAGATTGTGTGTATGATCTCTACATCTAAGAGAATTGAGGGAGTAGAGTCTATTTTTTGGGGTTTTGGCTAGAGACCTTGGCTTTTAAAATATTTTCCCCCAATTTCCATACCAAGGCAAGTAGACATGTGTAGATTACATTGCATCATGTAGGCTATTACATGAGTCCTGATGTTGATAGCTTTAGTAATGGTTATCGTGCATGGGTATGATACTTTATGGCTTTGATGATGGAAATTCTTGTGTGATGAGGGTTTTACAGTGAATGAATTCTCAGATTTTAGGCGTATGCAAGTGATATCTTATGGATTTCATAACCTTTGTATTAGATCCCTTGACTTTGGCAGGGATTTCCCCTTGGACTTGATGTAATTGCCCTAAGTCCCCAATCTCGAAGCCTTTGTAATTCAAGGCTTAGACTTAGGTATCTTGATGATGAATGGTGGCTTGGAATGCTCCAAATGATGTATCTTTGATGTTTAGATGGAATGGGAGATCAATTCCATTGCTTTGTATCGACATCAATATCCACCTGTAGTTTTTGGGAAGCTACAACTACTTGTGGCTCTTTTACGGCTGGCCATAGGCTCCTAGTAATTAAGCTAACCGTGAATGTATTATGGTCGCTTTTCCAGAATTGTGCAATTTTATTGTTTTGTTCTATGATCACCTCACGGCTAGCCGTAGAGCAACCCACTGCAAGCAGTGGGGCTAAGCATGTCAAAGAGGCAAGAAAATAGCCTGGCACGGCCCGCCATGGGCTGGGCTGGAGCGGGCTGGGCCATGTCGTGCTTCCGTGCCCGGCGTGCCTCTTTCCTTTTTTTTTCCCAATTAATTTTTTTGTCTGTTCAGTCTTAAAATAAAAAATTAGAACACAAGCACGAAGAATGACAAAGATATTTAAACGGTCTGGTCAAACTCGATCTACTCTACTAAGATGAGAGAACCATTTGGATCTAAACTTTTTGAAGGTTTCTAAATAGGATTACCTTCAAAACCTTACAATCCTTTTTAGAAAATAAAAATAAAAAAGAATAAAAACTTATATATTTGCAAATTACAATGAAGAAAGAAATTAAAAAATCAGATGTGTAGTCCACTAATGTATTTTGCTGGATCACAATCTTCCATTGCTGTCAACTCTTGCTTCCTCTTTTCTGCCAAATACCAGTCTCGTAGGCAAACACAGCACTCCACCCTTTCTTCAGTTAGATTTGTTCTTTTGGCATCCACCACACGTCCACCTGCACTAAAAGCACGTTCTGATGCTAAAGAAGACATTGGAATAGTCAATAGATCACGAGCCATGGCGGCCAACACTGGATAAATGCTTTCATTTTGCTTCCACCAGGCTAAAAGGTCAAAACTAGATGCATCCTGCACCCGTATTACACCGATGTCAAGAAACGATGATAACTTCGTCACTGTGTTACTTGAGCTTGAGTTGGATGCCATACCCATGAACAGGGAAGAATACCATACATCCCACTCACCAACACCTGTTTGCTAGAATTTTGAATGACCCATACTGAGCCCAGTTGTACCCATTTTCTCGCAATAAAATTGAAAAAGTGCTTGTAAATTTGTCCTTATAATTAAAAAAAATTTAAATCTATATAATTCATATTTTTATTTATTCCATCAATAAAAAAACTGTACACCACTTAATTTTAATCTAGGATCAAATACAGCAGCTAAAGAAAATGTCATCGGAGCCTTTTTCCAATATTTATTAAAATTTTCTTCTGTGTTTCTAATAGTGTTACTCAGTAAAAAATGATTTCTAAATCTATTAAGTTGTAAAGTAATTTTAAAAAGCTTCATTAAACCTTCATTAGATGTGGGATAATATATCCCAGAAAAAATTAATGTTGAAGAATAAAAAGCTTCTAATAAATCTCTTATTTGGGCACATAACTCCCAATGTTCATCACTAATCATCAAATCTTATGCATGAAAAGCACAAAATCTATTAAAAATGTTTTCTGGTCAAGATCCTTGTTTAACAAATCATACATAGAATTCCATCTATGTTCTACCTCTTTAGGTATTTTAATAGCTGATATGCCTTGCCTTGCACACATTTGGGCATACAATTGTCATCTTTGTGCGGAGCAAAAAATAAATCTAGCAATGTCTTTAATAGCATCCGTATAACTTAATATGCTTTAAACCAACCTTTGCAATGTTTTTTAAGATGTGACATACACATCTATTTTGGAAGATAGAGCTATCTATCAAAATTGTAAGTGGCATATACAATCTCATTAGTTCACTGGCTACTGTATTATTATTAGCATTATTTAAAGTTATAGATATAACCTTTTGCTTAATATTGTATTCATCTAGTTTTTCCAAAATAAATGTACTTATTCTAGTGCCATTGTGTGGCCATTCAAGTGTGCTAAAACTAATTATACGTTTATTAATAATCCATTTTGCATCTATGTTATGTACAGTAATACAAAGAAAACTATCACCTCCTTTAGAAGTCCACGTATCTGTAGTTTTGGCTATTCTACTAGGAATTTCTGCAAGGTAATTTTTAATATTTATTTTCTCTTCCTGCTAGAGTCTAATAGCATCGTTTCTAGTTGTATTTCTTGAAATACGGTGAAATTGTGGTTGACAATATTTTTGGACCCATTCTTCAAAAAACTCATTTTCAACAAAAGAAAATGGTAATTCGAATAACACAATCATTTTAACAAGATTTTGTATAGCACTTTGTGCATTAAAAGAAAAAAGACCCAAACTGCTACTATTACTACCACCACCAGTGGTAGAAATTTGGGTGTGTGAACCAAGCTTTCCTGCCCCTGCATTCGTCGGCTTATATAAGGCTAAACATTTTTGCCTATGTCTTGACAAATGGCTGGTACCCCCTTTTGACCCGGCACCATAAATCTTACTACAAAGTTTGCATTTTGCCTTTTCAATTTGCTTTCCATTTTCAATAACATCAAACCTTTCAAATATATCCCAAACTACTGAAGTTCTATTCCTCTTGGTTGATTTACGGGAACTATGAGGAAAGGGGGTGGTAAATCACCTACTTTATCTTCTAATTCAACAAAATCTTCTTCTAGCCCTAAATTAACAAAAGAAGATTCTATGGGAAATCTTCTAGTCATATTTCAAGAAATAAAATTTAAAAATAATAACAGTAATAGGCTAATAGTCTTCTTTTGTGATAATTAATATAAGAAAGGGGAGAAAATGAGAGTTAATATAATATATTATAAACTTATATATATGGAATCTCAAATTTAAATAATATAAATACCTCTAGAACTTTGAAGGCCTCTTTAATCTTTCTCTTAATGACTTGATCTTTGGCTCTCCAAAAACTTCTTAGAGAAAGTGAAAGAGTTGAATGCTTTGAAAGAGTGCTAGAGAGTGTATAGAGAGTGAGACAGTTGTGTAAATTGGTGAGGAATGAGAATGGGAGGGTTAGGGTATTTATAAACTTTCTAAAATTGAAAAGGGCACAAATACCCCTTATATAACCATTTTATAGTTGTCCCGGGGGGGTGTGTAAAATGGACTTTTTTAAAAAATATGACCCTTTTTGGTCGTTGGGCGGGCCTGGCGGGCTGGCGGGCCGATCCTGCCTGGCCGCAGGGTTCAGCCCAGTGCCTGGGAACCGTGCCAAACGGGCCAAGGGCCCTCGGCCCAGCACGTCCCGTGTCACCGGCTGTGCCCTATGGACCGTGTCGTTGACTGGGCCGTGCCGGGCCACGTGCTGTTGACTGAGTTCGGTACGGCCCGGCCCATTTGACATCCCTAAGTGAGGCTAATCGCAGTACACTCACGGCTAGACGTTAGAGCCTCACAACTAATTGTAATCATGTGTCTTCTATTTTTGTAGAATTTGCACCTTTTGGTCTTTGAGACATGCTTGAAACCCTCATATCTAGTTCCTCCCCTATAAATATTGGACTTTGCGCGCACAAATGAAAGTCTGTGGTTAGACCTTGCTCACAATATTTTTGTAGTAAGGTGCGAAAGGCAAGCCAAGTAATGGGGATGATGTTCGTGTGACCTTCATGTGCCCTCGACTATCAGGGTACCATGATTATGCAGACAACACCCAAAATTAATTAAAAACCTTCCGATTGGTTGGTTGTATTCACTCCCAAAGGGAGAACCAATTACTTGGAAAAGGATTACTATAGTTCTTATTGACGAGTGAGCATGGTGACAATTACTATAACCTTGTCTAGTATGCGGACCGCATGCCCTATTACCTATCGAGCCTTGGATCTAAGACTGTAGTTGGACCTGCACCTTGTTAATCTTTTGGTTTAGGATTTGGTAGGATTTGGACCTTGTAATTGACCCCTGCTGAATAAGTGTAAGAAATCCTCTATATTTATTGATATACCTTGCTTGGTGGGATCTTGGTCAACTAGAAGTAAGCATAATTAATACAAGTCAAGGGCATAATTAATACAAGTCAAGGGTATGATTACATAGAGCTCAAGATTACAATTACCTTTACAAGCACCAAGAAACTAATACCTTGGTCTCTATGGGATCATATACTTGAGTAGTACTGCCGTACACATGGACGGTAACTCAAGACTTAGATATGGTGTGCACCATGACCCCATTGGCTAAGTGGACTGGTGCGGATATACACTTGCATAACCCTAATTTAGCTTTATACCCTTTGTTAATAGAATGATTATACCTTATTTTATATCGAGCATGGTAGGTATCTTCGGATACTGATCGTGAGCTCCAAGTGTAGAGCCGCGACGTAGTAATAAACTGGTGAGACCAGGTCGATCCACATGAAGCAATGTAAATTAAGGTTACTCTTCAATTTGTACCTGCCCTAAATTAGAAATCTAAATCTAGCCTAATTAAAAACTAATTACAACCATCATTCCTACTTTCCAAAAATTAAATTAATTACAATCCAATAAAAAGAAAACTTCATAAATCTAAAAACCCTAAACTAAAAACTAAACTTGCTACAAAATAATACACAAGTTAGAACTTCCAAAAATAAAAACTACCAAAATTTTCAAAAAATAAAAACTACCAAAAATAAAACTAAGAAACTATACTAGAAACAAAAGAAACCTAAGATAGAAAGTTAGTAATGCAATGTATGCCATGAGATGCTAAAAAAAAAATTCTAAGTCTGAAAAACTAGTATGCTGGGCTATTTTTATGCATGATTTCTCCTAATCTAATGCAACCTAAAACTGAGTTTAATGGTTGGAATTTAAACTATAATGATGCATGAATCAATTAAAAAAGACGGAAGTAAAAAACGATTTAAAACGAATGAGATATAAGTGCATGAACATGACCAAAAAACTGAAATTGTGCAGAAATTCTGCACACAGGTGGGTCCGACCAGCCATGTTTGAGCCATTGGTTCACCATCTTTCCAAAATTATTTTTGCTTGAAATTCTGGGATTTGAAAGTACACCGATCAAACTTTAATTTCCCCAAGTTTCATTGAAAAATAATGTGTTTTGATAAGGTTTCTAATCGCAAACTTTTCACTCAGAATCTGTGCTGAAATTTCTGCAACAAGTGCAGAATTGTGCACTTTATGTAGAAATCCGAATTTCCAAAAAAAATTTGACTAAGATTCTTGACTCAAATCTCTGATTTTTCTTTCTTATTCAATTTAAAACTCTGTTTCCAATTTTGATTCAGTTTTGAATACTCAAATAACCAGCAACTTAAAATTTCTAAACTCCACCAACATGAATATGCATGCAATGATCACTACTTCCAACCATAAACTATGCACAAAATAGACATAAATTGAATTGATCATAAAAACAAAGACAATAAACAAAAGTTCAAGAATTTAAATGTGTGGTGAAAACAAGAAAAGTAAATGTGTGGTTTTAATATAAATTTAAATGTGTGGAAGAGTATAAATTTAAATGTGTGGAAGTGTATTCTTCTCTTTCAAGATTCTTTTCTACACGGGGTCATAATTTGAATCATGCTCTTAGGGCCTTTGGGTCGTCAATCCAAACACCAACAAGAAAAGAAACATAAAAATTGAAAAGAGAAAGAAACAATTTTACTAATATGCAAAGTCTTTACATAAGATAAAAAAATAAACAATGACAATTACATACTAGGATGAGAAGCCTCTTCTAGATGAAAAACCCAAGGGTGTAGTGTGATTTCCAGGCCAAATCTCCTTGAGGACTTCAATGGAGAGAAAGAGAGAGTGATCGTAGCCCCAAGTGCAAGGCCGCGATTGTAGTAATAACTGGTGAAACCGGATCGATCCACGGAGAGTTTATTTATCGCAAAACCCGTCCTAATAAAAAAAACTAGTTCTAGCCTAAAAAAAAACTATACAAATCAAAATTTCTAATTGAATTAAAAATTAATTACAAATCTGAAATATTAATTACAACCAAAGAAAATTAAAATCATAATCTAGAAACCTAATCTAACCATTGCATCACCATAAGATTTATTAGCCCAACCAATTGCAATAATTGTTAAGGTGCATAAAATAAAAAATAAAATAAAATAAAATAAAATCAGAGAATAAAGAAATTATATTTTAATTCTAAAACTTTGCAATAATTACTTTGCTTAATGCCATCAAGAAAAATCAAGACCACCGCACCAAGTGCGCACTGTCACTGCGCACAAAAATTCAATGTTGACTCATTGGTGAAGATCAAGACCCCATAAACTTGATTTATTAATGAAAGACCCATTACAAGCAAATAATCATTACAAAATTCTTTTAATAAAAATAAAGTGCATCCAACCTTACCATAGACACAAGAAACACTAAACGGAGGAGAGGGACTCGCGGTCTTGAACGGCGATCCAACCGGCTCTCGTTTCGCGATCTGAAATCCAAGCAAGGGAAGATGATTTCAAGGATGATCCGATGGTGGAGTGACGATAGCAACAGCGATGCGACGGCGGCGACGTAAGAACCCAAGTGGTGGTAGCCTTAGAGAGCCTTGGGTGAGTGAGGATGGTAGGGGAGAGATGGAGAAAAAAGTGATGGAAAAAAGGGGAAAGGATGTGCTGGTCGTCCAAGAGGAATGAAGGAGTGGAATGTCCCGTCCAGTCCTTTATGGCCCATTTTTTATATTCTTTTTCCTCACTTGTAGTCCAAGGTAGCATAGTTTCATATGGCTCTTTGCTTAATCTCCAATTTTGGATGGGATTTTGGTAGGTTTAGGAGACTTTTGTGGGTATTTCATATTTGAATTCTCTTTTGAATTCATTGGTGCATAAATCCTTGCATTCTCCTTATCCCTTGCAACTCCTTTACTTGGACCCACTTACTTGGCTAAGAAACAATCCAAATCTGAAATTTCAGATTTGAAATAAATCTTGGATGCTTGGTCCCCCATCATGGACGTGTAAAACTTCTTGGGAAGGAGGAGTTGGACGTGCAACACTTCTTGGGAGGATATTGGGTTGCAAAATTCAAATCTTTGAGGCCTATCTTTTAGGAGTTAGTTTCTCTCATCAAATCTGTTTTTCATCATTCCTTAAAATATTCAAACTCCTTTAGTAGCTTCCCATTCCTCCACTTGGCCCCACTTCTCTTCCAAATAAATTCCAAATCTGAAAATCAGATTTGATGTGCAATTTTTGAATGCATGTGGACCCCACTTGGGGTGTGTGATTCTTGAAACAAAATGCATGGACGTCCTCTCCTTGGCTTGATTTTCTTTTGAAAATTTTTTTTTCTTCTTTGTTTGGCTTGAATTGAATCTTAGCCATCCATCATGACATGTAAGCAATATTTGTTGGAGAGTAGATAGGACACCTCATCATCTCATGGCCCGCAAATTTGGAACTTATCTTCAAGAGATTAAATCTGATTTTTTTTCTTGCATATGAGAGCGGACCCTACCATGGTCGCCCCTACCTTAGAATCCATGCCAAAGGAAGGTGGGTCCATGGTGCATTTGATTCATCAATTCTCTTCCGTGGGCCCCGATTTCTGAAATTCCCTACAAAAAATAAAAGCAAGACCAAAGAACAATCTAATCATATAGGTAAGGAATTATGCAAGATGCGGTTTTCTTCAATTAAATCAATGGTACAAAGAAAATTCATCATTTCATGTGTGATTAAAAAGTTATGAGAAATTTTTGACTTTGAATGCCAAAAATAGAGAAATTCATGATTTTATGTGAAAATGCAATTTTTGGATGAATTTTGACTCAAATTCAGACTTTGATGCTCAAAAACATAAATTCATAATTTTTTACTAAAATGGTCCATGATTTGATGATTAAGTCCTTAATTACTCTAAAATGATACGAAAATATTGCATTTTTAAGGACTTATCAGAGAGGAAGAAGATGGAGTGTAGTAGTAATTGTAGAGAGAGGTGGTCTATCTTCCCATGAGAGGAGAGGGATGCATATGCCATCAATTTATAGATTTTTCCTCTCTTTCTTTCCTTCTTTGTTCCAAGTTTGTAGCATGCAATCTTATTTGTATGGTAAGTCTCTCCCTTGGCCAACAAGTCTCCAAAGAAATGGCAAGGTGAGTGAGATTTTTTGTGATTTCCAAGTGCAAAATTGCAATCCCGAGTAGAACTTATTGCACCAACTTGCAGAGGCCATATCTCCCTGATTGACACAATCTTGGGCTCCACGGATATCTACTCGAAAAGAGCTTTCCAACGGTGCGTAGATTACGTCAATCCCACGGTCGGATTAAGAGTTATAGCGATTTTAATCCTGCTGTCCTTGAAAAATCCGAAAATAATTGTACACCTATGGAATGTTAGTTGTGCGACGGGATGTGTGGGACCCATGATGTGGACGCCCAAGGGGATCTTCGTATCTTTCTTTCCTTGTTTCTTGACTCCCCTTCCATCTTTGGTTTGCTTCCAATCTTCTTTGATTGACTAGTCAACTCTTCTAGCACACCTTTCCTTTCTTGAATTTCTTTCTTGATTTTTGAGTTTTCAAACTTAGTAAGAATTAGATCTCACCAAATTTGAAGTTTCCTTTTTTGATCTTGGAATCACAAATCTATCTTTCCATTGTTGACTTTTCAAACTCTCCAAAAAATACCAAAAATGCGGGTACTTCATGAAAGCTGTCCTACCCCTGATCTCTCTCAAATTCCACTAATGTGGGTCCCATTTTTTATTTCTCCTACACAAATTCAAATAAACAAATTCAACAATAATCACATGTGAGGAATTTGAATGTACTATGCATGCGACCCTGCTTGATGCACCCAAAATAACCGACTTTCCAAAAATAGATTTTAAAAAATGGCAAGTTTCATAAATTTATGCAAAAAGTGTGATTTTTTAGCAAATTATGCATTAATGCACTATAATGAATCCTAAATGCATAAAAACATGACTTCACACTAAATGAAGCTCTTTAAGATCAATAAGCCCTGAAAATGGTCCAAAATATGTATGAAAATGTGCGCTTTTCATGACCCATCACACCCCCCAACTAGCGTTTTGCTAGTCCCTCGCAAAAACTGCGAAAAGTATGAGGCTTTTATTGAGATCTAATCTAAATGCAATGTAACAAAACTAACTAACAAAATGAATGCAACACCACTTTCGCTGGCACTCTCGACTGCATTTAGCGTATGCAGTAAGCCCTTAAACCCCTAGGTTCCCCCTAGTGGACGAGTTGTGCCTCGTGAGAGTTTGCAGTGAATTTACCCACAAAATTCATTTTTTTTTTTTTTTTTTTTTAAAGAATCATAGTAGAAACTTAACAAAGTCAAAGGAACTTTTCCAAAAGAAAATTTACAAACACTAGATGTTCTCGATTCTCGGAATTTTCAAAGCAAAGGTAAATTTCAAACTCGGCTCACAAATCCCATCTTTTGGTATGAAATTCTCGAAATCATGCTAAATTGATCTTGCACGGTGAAATAGTGTGTATACGTAAAAACTTATAAGCCTCAAATGATCCGCCAAGGTTCTCGTAAAAACAATTTTCAATCCAAAATTCTGGGCCACCTAACCTTAGCAAAGAAAAATAATATTCCTGTCAAGGCAACCATGATGGCTTTCGCACTACTGTTTTTTCAAAGGCCGCAATTTTTTTTTTTTCAAACACACACATGTGACTGTGCAATGCCTAGGTCCCTTAAGCTTTCTAATTAACCCATAAACGAGCATTAGGCCAATGACTCTCAAAACAAATGTCTTTAGGGCACTAGGCATGTAAATACCCCTACGGGCTTACTAGCTCGAGTTAAAAAGGCTACGAACCCAAACTAGTCACGCAACTTTTTATTCTTTTCAACACTTTTTTTTTCTATTTCTTTTTCTCTTCCCCCTTTTTTTTTACGGTCCCCAACAATAGGCAGCCCTTTCTATGTGCCCGAATTAATTCAACGGCTCTGTGGCCAACAAAACCAGATGAACTAGGAAATTGTAAAACTAAGGATCAGTTTTCCATCATATTTTCAATCCAATCGTCAAAGAAAAACGGAAATCATGGCTTGGCATTCAAAAACTTCGAAAACATATACAGACTGTGTAAAAGTGAGGGATCAAAATTCAACACTTTTTTCCAAAAATCCTTTCCATAAACAAAATAGTAAACCATTGTTCTCCTTTTTTCGCAAAGCACCAAAAATTCCAAAGTTCAAGGTATCTTTGTTTCATAAAAATCCTCCCGAAGTTTCCTTTTGTCCAAGAACCAACAAAATAATAGTTTTTTTTTTTTTTTTTTGAAAACCTAAAAAATCAAGAACAAATTGTGTAAAACTTTTGTCTAAAGATGGACAAATGTGTTTGTTCCCACCCCCCAACCTAAGATGAACATCGTCCTCAATGTTATGCATGCAGTGCAAAAAGTAAATATAATATGAGGAAAGTAAATGACAAGAGGGTAAAGGTGAAGAAGTCACCTGACGATGCAGCTTTTTGGATCTCTATCCATGGTGAGACAAAACAAAGAAAACAAAAGCAAAAGAAGCTACTCTACTAACAAAAAAGAAAATTCTACAATAAAAAGAAAGAAAAATCCTACACTACTTTATCCGAAACCATGAATCCACCCGGATCCCAGATGAAATTCTCCTCCACACAAATCACAAGAAGCATAGAAAGAAATGTTACCATGGGAACGTGAAGCACATTGAATAGAAGGACCGCATGATGTTTATTGTAAATGTGTGGAAAAAGGACCACCATGAAAAATGATTCCTCCTCCCTCAAAAATGGGTCTTTGAATGGAAGGAGAGGGGGACACAATGACCAATTGGGTGGCCCCATGACCTCCCGTGCCACAAGTCCTTTTGAATTAATTTCCATATTGTCCTTAGGCACAAGCTCGAATGATTCCAAAGTGTTAGACTCGAATGTCTGAATGGGTCCACACTCCTTTAATTCCAAAAGTTTCTCTGAATTACATTGAGGGCCAAGAAATGCGATGGCAATTTCTCTTATAGTCGGATCATCAGATTTCACGAAGAATTCAGTACATGATTCCAAGGATTCCACCTTGTCCGAATCAGAAATTTGAAAAATGGGGTCATCCTCCCAATAATAATCTTGCGTTTGGGGCTCATTGGGTGCATTTGTGGTTCCATCAATAATGGGAAAATCAATTTCTAGGAAATCCGCAATTCCAAAATCTTTAGAAGAATCGGACCCATAGTAAGGATCAACATGGAAGGGCACAGTATTCTCCTCGAGGGGGTCCACATTCACCTTAGGGTCAAACTGGTGAGGGTCGGAGGAATTTGGTTCATAGCGTTCATAATCTGATTCATGTAACACACCATCATCCATATCCTCAAGTGCACCCTTGGATACCCTCTGCGTATTTGCGCAATCCATACCCATTGGATTTTTAATCGAGTTCACGCAAATTACCATGCAATCCATTCAGAACAATGCACAATCCATGGAAAGACTAATGACTTCAATTAGTCAAACTGCACTTCAAATGAAAAAAGTAAATGACACGCTTGGCTAAAGTGTCTTCCAAGGATCTCTCCGGGCGTGGTGATGGCGGTTCATATGACCATTCGGGCGGTGGGGAGTCATTAGGTGCATATGACCAAGGGGAAGAATGGGATGCATATGAAATATCCTGTGAGGGGTAATCATACGACCCACCCGGAGTAAATTCTCGGAGATAAAAATTTTCCACATCAAACCCATCTTGCCAATTGTCAAGCGCCTGATTGCCTAGGCTACTCATGTTACTCATTTCATCGTGGCAAGGCCATTGATTTGCATTTGATTTAGCCTACCATTGAATTCCCACATCCATATTTGAAGGAGCGAATAATTGTGTGGGGTGTGAGTAATCTTGTGGGGCCCTTGTTGGTTGATCATCTTCCATTATCATTCCATTGATACCCTCCATGCACTCTTCATTGTAATCATGACCATAGTGATTGGCCCACTTCCGTCCATATGTGGTACCTCTTTCCAACGAACAAGATGTATATCTGTGTTCCATTCTTGTTCGCGTAACTCCCTTATGGATTTGTGATTATTTGAAGCATCGTCGGAGTTGCTTTGATAAAATCCCCACTTATTTGTATATGAGTTAATGTAGGTTGACAAGTACGTATCTGTGGGGTGTAGGTACTCACGCCAGGATTTCTTTGGGCTATCACTATCGATTTTACCCTCATTGGTTTGTCCAAAATTTGGTCTCCTCATGTTTGTGGATTTCCATTGATCCATTTTTGGAATCACTTATTCTTGGGTTTTTTTTTTTTTTTTTTTTTTTTGGTTTTTTGAAAAAAAATTGGCAAAGAAAGAAAAAAAAAAGAAAAGAAAAAAAAAATGTAGCAATTGAGTAAAATCCTAAGGTTGAAAAGTTTCCCTGAGTTCACCAACCCGGCCCTATGAAACCAACCCAGCCAGTTCAGCCCTCGGGTAAGGGTGGGATCACGAATGGACCCGTTTGAAGGACCCCTGTTTAGAACAGTCTAACTGTCTCCACACTTTGGACAAGGCTCTGCTTCGGCACCGAGAAGATCAAGGATAATGATTAGATCACTTTGGTTCACTTTCTTCCAAAAGGAGTTAAAACAAGTTGAGAGAAATAAAGTAACTTTGCCAATTTTTAAAAGTTTTCTAAAAAAAATTCAATGATGTGTCCTTTCTAATTAGCAATCCATGCACTTTCCTAGTCAGATTTAGGGCGGTCTAACATTCCATGCATGCACCTCCTATCTCTAGAGAGATGTCAAAAATAGCATACCCATAAAGCAATGTAAATAAGGAAAGTCAGAAAAGTTACCTTATATGGCGCTCTCTGGCAACGAAGCCAAAAACTTGATTGTGAGCTCCAAGTGTAGTCCAAGTGTAGAGCCGCAATGTAGTAATAAACTGGTGAGACCAGGTCAATCCACAGGGAGCAATGTAAATTAAGGCCCTAAATTATAAATCTAAATCTAGCCTAATTAAAAACTAATTACAACCATCATTCCTACTTTCCAAAAATTAAATTAATTACAATCCAATGAATAGAAAACTTCATAAATCTAAAAACCCTAAACTAAAAACTAAACTTGCTACAAAATAATACACAAGTTAGAACTTCCAAAAATAAAAAGTACCAAAAATAAAACTAAGAAACTAAACTAGAAACAAAAGAAACCTAAGTTAGAAAGTTAGTAATGCAATGTATGCCATGAGATGCTGAAAAAAAAATTCTAAGTCTTAAAAACTAGTATGCTGGGGTATTTTTATGCATGATTTCTCCTAATCTAGTGCAACCTAAAACTGAGTTTAATGGTTGGAATTTAAACTATAATGATGCATGAATCAATTAAAAAAAACGGAAGTGAAAAACGATTTAAAACGAATGAGATATGAGTGCATGAACATGACCAAAAAACTGAAATTGTGCAGAAATTCTGCACAAAGGTGGGTCCGACCAGCCATGTTTGAGCCATTGGTTCACCATCTTTCCAAAATTATTTTTGCTTGAAATTCTGGGATTTGAAAGTACACCGATCAAACTTTAATTTACCCAAGTTTCATTGAAAAATAATGTGTTTTGATAAGGTTTCTAATCACAAACTTTTCACTCAGAATCTGTGCTGAAATTTCTGCAACAAGTGCAGAATTGTGCACTTTATGTAGAGATCTGAATTTCCAAAAAAAATTTGACTAAGATTCTTGACTCAAATCTCTGATTTTTCTTTCTTATTCAATTTAAAACTCTATTTCCAATTTTGATTCAGTTTTGAATACTCAAATAACCAGCAACTTAAAATTTCTAAACTCCACCAACATGAATATGCATGCAATGATCACTACTTCCAACCATAAACTATGCACAAAATAGACATAAATTGAATTGATCATAAAAACAAAGACAATAAAAAAAAGTTCAAGAATTTAAATGTGTGGTGAAAACAAGAAAAGTAAATGTGTGGTTTTAACATAAATTTAAATGTGTGGAAGAGCATAAATTTAAATGTGTGGAAGGGTATTCTTCTCTTTCAAGATTCTTTTCTACACGGGGTCATAATTTGAATCATGCTCTTAAGGCCTTTGGGTCGTCAATCCAAACACCAACAAGAAAAGAAACATAAAACAAGCATCAATCACCCAAGAACAAGAAAGAAAAATTGAAAAGAGAAAGAAACAATTTTACTAATAGGCAAAGTCTTTACATTAGATAAAAAAAAATAAACAATGACAATTACATACTAGGATGAGAAGCCTCTTCAAGATGAAAAACCAAGGGTGTAGTGTGATTTCCGGGCCAAATCTCCTTGAGGACTTCAATGGAGAGAAAGAGAGAGGAAGAAGATGGAGTGTAGTAGTAATTGTAGAGAGAGGTGGTCTATCTTCCAATGAGAGGAGGGGATGCATATGCCATCAATTTATAGATTTTTCCTCTCTTTCTTTCCTTCTTTGTTCCAAGTTTGTAGCATGCAATCTTATTTGTATGGTAAGTCTCTCCCTTGGCCAACAAGTCTCCAAAGAAATGGCAAGGTGAGTGAGAGATTTTTTGTGATTTCCAAGTGCAAAATTGCAATCCCGAGTAGAACTTATTGCACCAACTTGCAGAGGCCATATCTCCCTGATTGACACAATCTTGGGCTCCACGGATATCTACTCGAAAAGAGCTTTCCAACGGTGCGTAGATTACGTCAATCCCACGGTCGGATTAAGAGTTATAGCGATTTTAATCCTGCTGTCCTTGAAAAATCCGAAAATAATTGTACACCTATGGAATGTTAGTTGTGCGACGGGATGTGTGGGACCCATGATGTGGACGCCCAAGGGGATCTTCGTATCTTTCTTTCCTTGTTTCTTGACTCCCCTTCCATCTTTGGTTTGCTTCCAATCTTCTTTGATTGACTAGTCAACTCTTCTAGCACACCTTTCCTTTCTTGAATTTCTTTCTTGATTTTTGAGTTTTCAAACTTAGTAAGAATTAGATCTCACCAAATTTGAAGTTTCCTTTTTTGATCTTGAAATCACAAATCTATCTTTCCATTTTTGACTTTTCAAACTCTCCAAAAAATACAAAAAATGCGGGTACTTCATGAAAGCTGTCCTACCCCTAATCTCTCTCAAATTCCACTAATGTGGGTCCCATTTTTTATTTCTCCTACACAAATTCAAATAAACAAATTCAACAATAATCACATGTGAGGAATTTGAATGTACTATGCATGCGACCCTGCTTGATGCACCCAAAATAACCGACTTTCCAAAAATAGATTTTAAAAAATGACAAGTTTCATAAATTTATGCAAAAAGTGTGATTTTGAGCAAATTATGCATTAATGCACTATAATGAATCCTAAATGCATAAAAACATGATTTCACACTAAATGAAGCTCTTTAAGATCAATAAGCCCTGAAAATGGTCCAAAATATGTATGAAAATGTGCGCTTTTCATGACTCATCAGATACTAAGACGGCCGATATATCGAACACTGGGTGCACTTTGATGTATTTATTTGGCTTTGTTTTGGCATGGTAGGTATCTTCGGATACTGAGGCAGCTAAATATGTGGACGCTTGGAGCAATAGGTGCATTGGTATCAAGATTGATGGCATTGGTGGCTTTGCTAGTTTTGAGGGTGTTGATGGTTTTGATAGTACCGATGATATTAATGGTATTGATGGAGGATATTGGGCTCGGACCAGACCTGGATACCTTTTTGTATATAATGGATGGCTTTTAATAATGATATATAATGGATTTGTTATGGCTTAGATGGATTAGATAGCGATAGTATTGATAACATGTAGTTCTTAATGGATTGCTAGGTACGTTCTTATTCCATTTCACGCACTTTACTTAGAGTATTGTAATATTGTTGTCCGCTACATCGAGTTGTACGCTATGTGTTAAATTATTCGTTTATGCAGCATCTGTGAACGAACATCGATCTTGTTTATATTTGAAGAGTACTAGTGGGGCCCTGCATGTGCAATGCACGTGAATCTTAAAAAAATAAAGTTCTTAAAAAATTCTGTAGAAGCTTCAATACATTTAAAAATAAAATTTCAACAGAAAATGGGTGATTGTAAATTGCAAGGCCTGTGGAACATCTGAAAATTTTGCAGGACCCACCAGAGTGGAATACTAGTTCTAATTTAACCAAGCAACATGCAGCGAAAATAACCAATCAAGCAAAATTGAACTAGCTATCTACCAATCATATACCACAAGAAGGCAGGCACAAAATTTAGCATGGAAACCCTATCCAGGGAGAAAAACCCACGAACCAAAACTCAAGAGTTCACGAACAGTTTCAAGATATACTCATAAGCTCCTTTACCTCAGTTTGTACCTCGACCTAAGGACTGTAGTTGTTCTTGTAAAGAATCCACTAACACGACATCCACCGTGCCTCATTCTCCTTACTTGATCTCCTCGCACCTTGTCAAACAAGATGATCAATTTTCTACAAGATAGTAGAAGCAGCAAACATCTTCTTTTTCTTGATACGAAGTTCTATATTTTAAACCCTATAAGAAAAGGATAATACAAAGTAATCATAGAAGTTCAGTTAAATGGAAGCTCACAAATAGAGATATCCATAGGGAAAAAAGATACCAAAAAACAAAAAACTACAAATACGAATATGCGAAAAGAATGGGAACTTCCAGTTACGAAATACATAAAAATGTAACCCAGGTATTCTAGATCAACTCTTTTGCTCTGTTATGTATGGAGGATGAGAGTGCTAATCATAGGAAGAAAAATTCGAAACAAACAAAGACAAGATGAATTTGTTACAGCTCAACATCAAATATTTATTTTAGTTGTTTACACTTAAAACGATTACTTCAATCACTGACTATGAAGTTAGTAGTAACGGTAGCATAATTAACAAGCAGTTTCTATGAGATTCCCGTTTTCCCTTTAAGGAAAGGCATGATGCTTCATTGAAATACATGAAAAGAAGAAGAACAACAAGAAGAAGAAGCACCTTGCAGTGATGAAAGAAATAAATATGTTAGAAAATGATCAAAGTTTTTCAATTTAAACCTCATGAGTAAGAGCAATAATAAATAAATATATTCATGCCCTTGAAATGCCCTTTTATAATAAAAAAAATTCACAAAAGTTGTATATTAAGAAACTAAAAATTGTACAAAACAACAACAATTTTACCATAGCAATCTATAAGACCTACCCCTAAATTACATTAATGGAATTATCTTTAGCAATCACTAATATCAGAAGAGAACCAATATTTAGTAGTAGTTATCACATTATCCAACTTGTTATTATTCTTCCAACAGGGGTATAAATCAAGATTAATACAACTATTATGTCAGATTGAAAACTTAATTATTCTAACTAAATAAAATACAAACACAAAAGCAAACGGGAAAAGAATATTTAAATTTTTTTAATGGTAACTTTCATTAAAAGAGAGAAAAAAATAGGGCGGACATAAAATGAGTTTAAGTTTGTACATTTCACTTTCTTATTTATGATATTTTGTCAGTTGCTACTTTTTTCTAAAAACGAAAAAGAAAAAATTAAATGTAAAGCAATAATGCAAACAAAGTACCTGCATATATGGGATGTGCTTATGAGTTTTGGAGGTCCCTAAACCTTTTTCAAAGGCCATAATCAATAATATACAACTGAATGAACATCAAATTACAAATATTTAAGGTTAGTGTACAAAAGATTAAAGGGTTAATATTAAAAAAATCATAACAAAGGGTTACATCCGTTCAAAGAAAATAATCTCATATATTCTGGAAACCTACCAGAGCCCTCTGATGTTCTGAACTCTCAAGTTTCACCTTTTAATTCCACCAAAATGTCGATTAGTGAATTCTACCAGCCCATTTCAAAAATAGTATGTACACTATTGGGATTATGGAAATTTCAAAGAGAACTATTGAATCCAAAGCAGAGCATGAGACAAAATCCATTCACCCCATGGTATAGCAACCATATTATCAAAGAATCACCAAAAAACCTTTTCTTTCCCATAGCACATAGGCAAAAAAAGTTTAAAAATCTTAAAAACACACACTACCGATTCCAGAGAGAGTACAAGAACCTAAAAAGAACAAATGGAAACACTTTGCAAATGTGAGAAGAAAAGGAACTACCAGGGTATTAATCATCTTTAGAAGAGGAAAAAAAAGACTCTCCACGTACCATGGGGAGATGAAAAATCGAAAGTGAGAGAGCGCGCGATAGATGGGGACGGTAGAAGTGGGAAAAAAAATCTATACTTACCATTAGGAGATGAACAATCGAGAGAGAGAGAGATGGGGATGGAGCATTTTTAAGTGTGCCCCACAATCACAGGTGTTGGGAGCTTAACTTTATCAAGCATGACATAGTAGCATCCATCGTGGTCCCACAAAGGTGTAGATGGACCCACAAAGGTGTAGAGAAATATGCTTGACAACTTGTTCTCTTTTATAAGGGTAGATCTCTTATATAAGGGTAGATAGATAGATAGAATAGGTAGATAGATTTATAAGGGTAGATTTTTATAAGGGTGAGCCCCACAAAAGTGTGTAGTGAAGTAAGTACTACAACTTCTTCTCTTTTATAATAGTAGATAGATATCATGATTTCTATGTTGAAAGTCTAGTGGTGATTCTTGTACAATGTTGTGTTGGGGAGATGGTGACCCATTACTCGGTAGATGCTCATCCTCTACTATTTTGATGGAGAGATTACACATGTCTTGTATGAGAGGGATCTTTGTCATCTTTTGTTACAAATATCATACCATTCATACATTTATATATATATATATATATATATGCTTATGTTATGTTTTATTATTTAGTTTGCACACATTGCCATTTTGTATTACATGACAGCTTTATGCTTTTATATTATTGAGATGTTACTAACTTGCATGTATAGGTATGTCTTTAATAACACTTTTAAAATTACTCCTACATGTTATATTTGCTTGGTTTCATAAGCCTAATACTATTCTTGGTGCTTGTAGGTAACAAGCCACTAATCCACTATTGCATAGGGTTAGGCGATCACATTTATAGATCGGTCTTGTCTGACCACTACAGCAAAATACGGTTTTGCCAACCCAGTCATCACGTCTGGAAAAACTAGAATCGCATAGGCAAAGGATTTCACAACGTATTCTAGTGCGTCTGCCACACGTGAGCAAATCCATAGCCGACGCTACTTTAACAGCGTCGGCAGATCCCAATACAATTCCCAACGCACTACAGTGTCGGCCAACAAATCGACGAAGAGATGTGCATCAGTATAAAGTTCAATTTTCCTGATTCAAAAACCATATTTGCCAACGCATTACCAGCATCGGTAAAATAAAGGCCGACGCTAGTAGTGCATTGGGAATTCCTAGTAATGGACAACGATGGTAGTGCTTTGGGAACTCATGGTAATGGTCGACGATCATAAAATAGCTGACACTAATAATGCGTTGGGAATTCATGAAATAGCCAACGCTACTAATGCGTTGGGAATGCGCTATATCTTTGGGCAATGTGTTGGAAAATGCAACTTTGCCGACGCACATATCACGTCAGGAAAAGCTGTAATACATTTTTTTTCTTTTTTGAAATGCACACTGTGCGTCGGGAAAGAATATTATTTTTTTTTAATTAAATTTTTATTTCTCCCTTCAAACCACAAATAAAAATCTAAATACTTGTACAAACCAACAAACTTGATGCACAAACCAATTTGAAATAGGTTTGTCAACAATTCCAAAATAACATCCACAATCAAATATCATGCATCCATAAACCAAAATAAACCCACAAATCTCTAACATGCACAAATATTACTACTTGATCATTTCCAAAAATCTTTGACATCCACAAATGTTTATGATCAAAATAAACAAGGTAATCCCTAAGAGGAAAACTATAAATTCTTCACTTCAAAATTCCATTCAAATTACAACAATAATAATAGTTTCAAAATTATGCTCAGAATCTTTTACACGCTACAATGACACAGCTACGATCTACTTCCTCAGGGTTACTTCATCATCGCCATCATCGAAGACTTGTCCCACCTATGTTGGAGTCGGCTACATGAATTTTATTTCTCCATTCCAATCAATCTTGAGTCAAATTCTTAGATAAGTTGCACGTCTTCGATCTATTTTTACTACCCCTTGAGTACCTGAAATTTCGAAAAAGAAAATCCAATTAAAACAACAATGTGACTAGTATCTACTCCAATAAGCATCATTTGATTATGAAGAAGTAAACAACCACAGCAGAGATTTCTCACCAGTACTTGTGTTGTATTAAGATTTATTTGCTTTTCTTGTAAAACATGTTGTAATATTACTATTGAAACTGAAAATAGGACTTTTGCGCTTGCTTTATTGATTATATGAGATTTATAATGGACCACATTATTTGATTTATAATGTCATTGAGATTCTTTCCATTCACATCCCTCCATTCAAGGCGCCCGGATTTTGGGGTGTGACAATTTATAATTGACCCTCTATATATTTCTTTTCCATTCTCTTCCTCTCCATGCCTGCATCCGCCCACTCTTCCTCTCCCACCCCTCTCCCTCTCCCTCTCCCTCTCCCCCTATGGCGGTGCTACAGGAGGGGGCGGCGGCGGGCAATGGTGGCCAGGCTAGGGTGGGGTTGGGTGGGCGTAAAGAGAAATTGGTTGAGGTATGAAACTTTGAACGATGTCCATTTTGATAATTTCAAACTTTGGTATATTGGCCTTAAAATAAGAAATGTGTTCGGAGAAGTTTGGGATGTGACATTGACAACTCTCTTATACTGCTAGTGCCCTGGTTTTGGTAAAAAAAGTCTGACTTAAGATTCTGATTCTGGTCACATGGATTTTTAAACACTAGAATAATCCACGATGGCATACCCCCATAACCTTCATAAACTTAGATTTACACACCCCATTTTCACACTCGTCATTTTTTCAGGAGGAAGTCCCTATTGTTGAAAAACATGAGCTCCAGTGGACTATGGAGACATCTCAGCACTCTGGAATTGAAAAGAGTCCCCTGACCTTTGACAATGAAATGGACACATCATCTCGACCATTCATTCTATTATCTTTGATTAAACATAGAGTTGCAAATGGGTCGGGATTGACAATATTGAGGCAACTTCAAGCCCAACCATTTAGTTATTGGGTCTAATAATCCAATTCAAAGTGAGACAAAGGATATAAAAGTAATGTCTGGTCCACACATATAAGATATTTGCCCTTTAATTAACATAGGATTTTCAAAATGTTGAGACTGTAGATTCTCCACAAACCTCTCATAGATTTGATCTTATCAGATTATCTTATGACAACTACTATCTTGTCAACTATCATACCAAAATAACGACTATTATTACCCAATAATCTTTTCAATTACTCAAACGTTATGTATTCTTGCTCCCTTTTCAATTACTCATACGTTAGTCTGATTTTCACATATTTCTTGAGATCCACAAGGTATTAGACCCTAGAAATTGACCTTATGGATGTGCTCAGCCTTCCAAAGATATCTCACGGTTTGGATCATATGCTTGGAGGCCACATAATCCACAAAATTATACCTAATGGCTCACTTCTTTTTTTTTCTTTTTTTTTGTACATATCTAGAGATCGTTGATGATCAGACGGGTGAACTTTGGTCTTATGATCATGTTTAATATTGTGAACATTACTAACGATTTAGATCCTATTTTACATGCCTCTAAATAATAATAAAAATTAGAATAGGTTATTGCTCATGGACAAATGCAATATTGAACATAATACATCAATGGTTATTTTTGTTTTACACAAATCTCTAGATTCACAAGGTATTATGTGATGAAAATTTGACCACATAGCCAATTTTAGCCTTCCAAACTTATCCAACGGAGGTATTACGTGATGAAAATTCGACCACATAGCCAATTTTAGCCTTCCAAACTTATCCAACGGAGGTATTACGTGATGAAAATTCGACCACATAGCCAATTTTAGCCTTCCAAACTTATCCAACGGAGGTATTACGTGATGAAAATTTGACCACATAGCCAATTTTAGCCTTCCAAACATATCCAACGGTTTTGATCTTCTGTTTGGGGTCCACAGATCACAACAAATTATATCTAATGGCTCACGGTCTTTTGCTCATATCTCAAGATTGGTAATGATTCAACGGCCGAAATTTGGATACATGGACGTGTTAACCTTGTGGACATTTTCAGGGTTTGGATTTTGATTGGACCTCTCAGATTTGGATTAAAATTAAAAACTAGACTGGGCGTGATTATGCACAAAACACTGTAGCTCTGCCTCTTATTTTTTCCCCCTATTTCTCAACTACCTCATCAAGGGGGCTGTGGAAAGTAGAGGCATTGCCTCTACTTCTTTAAAATGGTTGCAGTCTGAAAGGTGGTGCCAAACACTCTGTTTTTGCAAACCTCTATCCATTTTACAGAAATTGAAAAATAAAGAGGAAAATTAGACCTCCCAAACATGCACTTACTCTCCCTTAATCCCCAAAAATCTCTTTTGAAATCACTAAAATTTCTCTTTGAATTTCCCAAAAATATCTCCTTTTTCATACTATTTTCTTCATGATCTCAGTGCTTGGACGGTGAAGGTATATATCATTAAACTCTCCTATCTATCTTTAAAAAAATGAAGAAATAAAAAGGCAAAGAAAAAGAAAATAGAGAGAAACCCATGTATACATCTAACAGATTCTCTCTCTTTGTTAGCTTTTGGGTTTGATATTGTTTTCTCTTTTTGTGTTTCTACCTTTCTCTTTTTTGTTTAATATATGTATTAATTATATTTTATCGGTTCTGCAAAAAATTATTCAAACATGAATTAAAAGAGCCCACCCAAATCAAGAGTAAGTTTAGTTCCATTATCTTAAATCCTAATTCACATATCTTGTCCAGTGTGGTGAGAATATATAACTGATTTTGTGTTACTGAGAATCTATTTTTATGATTGTACCCAAGAAACCATAATATATTCTACAGTATTTGTGCTTTTGCTGAATTATATATTTTTTTATCAATTGCAATGCTTCTTATTATTTTAATTTCTTATTCATTACAACACCATTCTTACTTTTCAAAAGAATATCTTTTAGTTACCACAAGTTTCTAATCTCTTTGTCATCTTATTATTCTCTTTCTAGGATTTCTTAAAAATAATAGTAGTGAATTCTTTTTAATAGTTTTAACTATTATATTAATTTAATATCTATATCTTTGAGCCCAGGCCGTTGTTGCTAGTAGGCATGTAAATTTGGGCGGGTGGCCCAAGCCGAGCACGGGCCCGGCACGAAAAAACGGTGCTTGGGTCACACCTGGGCCATTGACTTGGTCAATCGGTAGGCACGGCCCGACAATCCCCCATTGGGCCGTGATGGGCTAGCGCCCCAACGCCCGTGGGTGGCCCAGCCCGGACCTGCCTTGAACAAGTCTACAAGAAAAGAATAAAAAAATAAGGAAGAAGAATAAAAGTGTCTACCCAGACCCTCAATTACTAGGTGGACCATTGGGTCAGGAATTACCACTACTTGGTGGAGTTGAGATGTATCATCTGTCACCATTGAATCCCATAAAATCAACAGTTTGGATCCCACTGTTGGTTGGGAGCTCTACTTCTCACCTTAGTATCTAAGATTTATAACTTTGGTACTGTTATATTTCTAGAGAGAGGTTTTTTCTTAGTGTACATTATCTCCTAGGGATAGGGTTTGGCCAAGCACCCAAGTCCAAGTGATGTCAAAAAAAAATTAATAAAAAGAAAAAAAAACAGAAGTGGGCCATGCTGGGCTAGCCCTCACGGGAATGGGCACGTCACGGCATGGGCACAAGTGGGCCCAATGGTGAGTGGGCCGTTCGGCACGTGCCAGATTTACATGCCAAGTTGCTAGTGTCCATTAATGAAAATTATAGTAAGACTATCCTGTGTTAGATGCATGACCTCCTTGATTGAATATAGTTATTTTGGAACAAAATCTATAGCACAAGATCTGGCTCCATTTTAAGCTTCTCTTTATTTAGAAGGTAGATAAAAAAATAGTAAAGAAAAAATCTATTGAAATCTTGAGAGAAGTTATCCTCTAGCGAAAACCACTCATGGCAGGACTTCAAAAAGGCCACCCAATTCAACGTTGAGTACTAGAAATTCTAGCGGAAATGGCTGTTAGAGAGATGGGGCGTCCAAGTTTCTTCGCTATCTTGTTTGTAGCCTCCATCTTGCTGCTTTCCTCCTGCGGTCTCTCTCTCTCTCTCTCTCTCTCTCTCTCTGAGCTTTCCGTGAGAACCTTCTATGAGGCCCACTATGAGGCCCACCTCGGGATGGGACCGGAGAGGATAGAAAGATCCATATGGGGTCACTCCAACTATAAAGTTTGACCCCAATCCCATGCCCCTAACCCCTTCATCCCGGTCAACTATACCAAACCTCATGAATGATTTGGATTGGTTGCTAGATGGGCCCCCACCACAGCTCTCGCGGTTCTCACTTGAATATTACACACACACACACACTATATATATATATATATATATATTATTGCCCACATGTTTTCCTCGGATCCTACGGTGTAAACCTCCTAGTGGATCCCACCTGATCACCATTCCAAATTGGCCACACACACCCACACATTACCCCACCCCAAGATGGTTAGCGGTCCCTTTTACTACAAGGAACCAAAGGGATTGGACCGCTAGATCGACGGCCATTTTTTGTTTTAAACCATTAAGTTTGTAGGCCAGAGATAAAGGGGTTAGAATGATCTATCGGGAATGGGGTTTTATACAAAGGTATGGCCCATCTAGATCTTTCAATCCCCGTAGTCCCATCGATTGCTAGGGCCTTAATGTGGGCCCCACCACCTAGTGCACATGGCACATAGGGGATGGCCCCCCTAATTGTGTTCAAGTGCGCACACACACCCTTATGTTTGTGCCCCATGCGACCCTCACTATCAAACCTACTTGGGAATGGGAAGGGGGGATGGAAAGATCTGGATGGACCCTATCCGTGTATGAAATTTTAGGCCCATCAAATCATACTAACCCCTTGGACCATGACCCAGTGTAGAGGAAGTGAAAATGGTTGTTAGATGGTTGTTTGAGAAAGGAGATTTCCAAATTCAGGAAGGGTTTAGGATGATTTGATGGGCCCGAGATTTTATATAGACATAGAGCCCATCCAGATCTTTCAATCCCCAATGTTCCAAGGGCCTCACCAACTGGTGCCTAGGGTGCGCAGGGGACCAGCCCCCATATATATGTATGTATAAAGCTATATAAAAATGCATACATATATACATATATATATATATATATATATAATATGAAAGAAAATATTTATGGTGATGGACAACTTGATGGGGCCCACCCAGGGCCTACTAATCACGGACCGGGGCTGGGGTACGGAAAGAAAAATTTTGAATGGGCAGAGATGTCAAATATTGTTGAGTCAATCACATACTTCAAACCATTCATCCGCAGCCCGCAAGTTTAATGACCTAATAGTTTTTCTTGTCTCATTAATAGTTAATCCTTAAGGATTTCTTCAATGCCAAATTAGATTTTCTTGCATCAAGTGCGATTTACAATACATTTCCATAACCACACACACTCGATTAACCGTTCATTACTAACATGTGGATTTTTTGTTGATTGTGCAGCTGAAAAGACACATGCAGCAAAATGCTGCTTGGGAAGTACGTACTGTGATAATTCTACAATAAATTATAAGTGCTTAGCTGGGTGCAGAAAGAATGGCTACGCGGTTGGATTTTGCAAATATTACAATGGTATATATCAATGCTGCTGCTCCTGTAAACCATGACCGTGTCAAAAAAGCATTGTTGGTGTAGTTCACATGGATAACAAGTAATGATAATAAAATCAGGAAAAGTTATGGATTGTTACATTCTATTCTTTTCTAGATCATATTTCAGGTTGTCTCGGGAAGTTGCTCCACACAGTATTTGGATTTGTGTCTTTTTTTTTAGATGATCAACCTCTGGATATGGATCCCACTGTTTCATTTGGATTTAGAATAATAAAATAAGAAAATATATAGTCAAATTGGGGTTAGATATGAGAAGATGTCCTCCTATGAATGGACTGCATTCGTAGTTCAGCTCTATGGGGTTCGCTTGAGTCATTACACTAAAAAAATATACGCGATTCAGATGCCATTAAACCTTAAGGCCGTTAATCAAGTGCTAGGACAATTTGGTGGGGCTAATCTTTTTGCTCCCCCTTTTTCATAGAGACATTTCCATCTACTCTCCTCCTGATAATAGAAATGCATCTAAATGGACCCCATGAGCTTATATCTAATCAACTTGTAAGAACATATTCTTCTTGGATATGAGATAAAGAAATAGGTTAATATGAGTATATTTTGAATATAAAACCCCATAATGGATTTACTTATTCGTATATAAGTGGGCTCATTAAAACGGAAACATATTCAAGCCTTGTTGACTCTTAAAGGTCGCTATGAACCAAGCTCCAATAGGATCTTGGACCCTCTGGATTTGGATGCATGCATGGGTTAGAACATTTTGGATTTGGATGATTTGAATTTGAGAAGTTAAAGATCCTTTAACACATGGATTAAACTCTTAGTATAAATTTCTTTTTGAGTCCAAGAACAAATTTAATGCTGACTTTTCTCATATCGTAGGCTCTTAAATCTCAATAATCAGATACTCATTGACATCCCCACTATTATATCAATGTTTGCTTAGCACAATCAATATATAGATCCCTACCAAAAAATATTATTTATTTTTTATAATAAAAATTAAAAGTTAATTTGACTTCATATGTGTAGCCTATCTGAATCCTAAAATACAATATTATTTCTTTTAAAAAAAAAACTCTACACGCTTAAATATAATTACCGATAGGGAGGATGCTATATTGCCATATGTAATAATCATAAAATACAGTTTCTGTTAATTTTTAGATAGAAAATAGATTTGATAATTAGCCAAAAGGGACGGATGGTGACTCTTGTGTCGTCCATTCAGGTTCAAGTTAAGAAAAAAATAATTGAAGAATAATCATCCGAGCCACTGAACAAAGTGGGATGAACAATTAGGTTCATGCTTTTGTAGTCAATCATTGGATCTTCTTGATAAATGTTTGAAAGCTCCATAAAAAATTTGGTGGCTCAAGCGGAGCAATTACCTAATCCAATTATTCTGCAGTAATATTTCTTGCAAGACCAAATCCTTGATTAAGTAAAAGGCAGATCCAAGCTTTTAGTTTCTTTCTCTTAGATTTCAGCACGGCCATGTTTGTGAACCGTTCGCCGAGATTGAGGTCCACGGACTTCATCTTTTCCCTGGAAAAATATGGTCTTTCTGCCTCCTTTCTATGGGAAACACTCTCAGCAGATTAGTGAGAAATTTACTGCTTTTGCCTTTTTTCCGTGAGAAAAATTATCTGCATCAAGCATCAAGAAATGAAGTTCATGGAGAAAATAACTGCTTTCCCTCTCTCCCTCCCTCAATTCAGCAATGACCCCAATTCAATCAAAGCAAGCCACCTTCTAGCACCAACTACAATTGGATGACTAGATTTTTGGAATGAAAGTATCCTCAATTAGAGTGATGGAATGAAAGTTCCGAACAATATTCGATGCCAAAGAGGCCCTTATTTTAGTGGGCTACTTTTCTGTGTGTATGTACGCTCTCTCTTGGGTCCCCACTAGGGTTGTAAACGGGTCAACTCCGGTCTAGGTCCATGGTGGACCAGGAACCAGAACCGTAAAGGAAAAGATGGACCCGGAACCGTTATGGAATCGGTTTCTTGGCTCCGGAACTAGAACCAGAACCCTATAGAGGACAAGTCTGGATCTATGTAGATAATTATATTTAAAAAAAAAAATGGTTTTAGGAGAAATTTCGAAAGTTTAGATAATACGTCGAGTGTCGGGTCCTTAGGTCTGAACCAAGGTGGAACCAGACCCATACCCATTTACTTATCGGGGCTTAAATAAAGACCCAGACCCGGTTTTTAACAGATAGGAACCTCCGGGTAATCGGAGAATCAAGGACCCATTTACATCCCTAGTCCCAACCCGCCTGGCTGGGGTACCAAAGAAAAGAAGTTGAATTTAGAGGAATGAAATCTCTATGCATTCATGATAAAAATGGGTTCCAACAAAGCACTAATAAAGTAATGCGAGGCCCATACGCATGAGTAAGATAATTGCCCTTTGGCTTGAATTTAGGGTAGGCAATGGTATCTAGTTGTGTCTCAGAACGAACAGAGACTCTGGCCCAGCCAGTTTAGATATCAATGGTCTAAAATTTTAATCTTATGTTCAACATTACACCAACAGTTAAATTCAGACAATTGTGCCCGGTCCACACGTGTGGCCGTTAGAGTGGATATGGGCATAGAGATTAGGAAGGGCCCTGATTACCCTGTCCTTGATGGACCTGTTCAAGCGAATTGATGCATAAACAACTGTATGATGAATTGATGATCCAGCCCATTAATAGTCTGGTTAGGGTCCAGGTCGAGTCTGGACCACAACCCAACAACATTTACTCAAATATAAGTATTCAATAAGTTCATAATTATTTATGCCTATAAAATATGCATGATATATCATGCATTTGGGGACTGATAATAGAACCCTTTTTTTTTTATTATTTTATTTGGTGAAAGGGAAAGTGTATTAAACCAAGATGAAGAACACCTAGAAGAAAAAGAACACTACACCCAAGCCCGAAACAAGGCATAAAGACAAAGGGCATGTTTGGTGAGAGAATTTCTTGTGGTTTTCGCGCTTCCGTGGAAAATCCATGCTTGGATGAGCGTGGAAAATCACACTGAAGAGTCTTCACGTCCTCGCTTCCAAATAAAATGTCAATTAGACCTCTCCCTATGTGACTAAGAAAATCCGTGTGTGTGGAGGAAAGATGAAGCTATACTCCTCAGACAGTAACAATATGGTTAGCGATTTTGGCTTTAGAACCCCATTTTATGGGTCCCATAATCACGATCCAAGCCATTAATCAAGTCTAGAAGGTTCAAAACGGCTAGCAGACCAAAAATCGACTATTTATTTGTCATGTTTTTTGAGAAATTTGAAAAACAATCCAAAAAGTCGGATCACGATTTTAGAGATTCTGTGGGCCCATTTGCAAAACTTGAACCGTCCATTCTCTTTAGAAAGCCTATAACAACTAAGGGGTCAAATTTTGCATAGTGCTTCATCATAGATCATGAGAAAATAGCAAAAGAAATTTTGACTATTGCCTTTCTTTCCCTAATGACGAAACGAAGAAGAAGACAACGGTACTATTACAGGGGTCGTAACTTAGAGGTTACTATTTTGTCCTTTGGAACCTTACCTTTTGCATTCCTTAATCACGATCCGAATCGATAATCATCAATAAAATGCCCAAAATGGACCTTTGGCAAAAAAGTTCATACCATAAAATTGAAATTTCCTATTCCTGTGGGGCCCATTTATACGATTCGAATTGTTTAAGTACTGTAAACAGCTAAAAAATCTATACAGTGATAGCTCAGGTCTTGATTTTTCATGGATTTCGAGAAATTAAAAAAAAAAATCATAACCGTTGGATCACTCATCCTACATATGGTTGGAATCCTCTCTTTTACCCAACTTGAAATCCTCTTACAGAAATCCTCTATGAAGATATCTTGGTTCCGAGAGATGTAGAAAATCCACTAAATAAATGATTCCTCCCTATTCACCAAACATGCGTTAAGGGTGTCTTTGGTTTGGCTTGTGTAAAGTCAAACGTGCTTTTTTATAAGTAGCTTCAATGAAGCTACTTCTTCATAGAAACTTTTTTAAGAGAAATGGTTGTTTTGT
Source organism: Persea americana (assembly GCA_029852735.1). Taxonomy (NCBI): domain Eukaryota; kingdom Viridiplantae; phylum Streptophyta; class Magnoliopsida; order Laurales; family Lauraceae; genus Persea; species Persea americana. The sequence continues at coordinate 7,077,949 of CM056813.1, forward strand.
TAGCTCAGCTTTTATGCCAATTTTGTAACAACAAATGTATCATACGCAGTTTAGGTAGATATATAGAAAGCAACTTTTAACATAAAATTATCAAATAAATTATATAATTATCATCATCATCAAAGCCTGGTCTCAACTATGCGCGAATCGGCTAAAACAAATTATTTTAGTCAGTTTTCTTACTGCCTATCCCAAGCCCGGGTAAAGGAAGAGGGTTGCGTTAGATAGGTTGACAGCCAACGTAAAAACTTGTCACAACCCAAACATGAATTCTGAAATAAACTATAAAATTTTTTTATTAAAAAAAAATCACATAAGGTTTAGGTGCTATGTAGGTAAATAAAATCCCCCAGCATTAAATCATAGTTATGTCATTCTCTGTGCCCGCCCATTGCAAAAATACTTGGCTTTAGCCTTCTCTGCAACATAGTTTTTATGTAAAATTAACATTTTAAATTTTAGTTTTTTGGAACTCTCTTAGAAAATATCTCAAAATTTCAGAAAAAAAATGTAACTACAAATGATATATGATTGTTAAAGGCATCTTATATTATCGTGATAAGAAAAAATGCATATGGTAAAATGTAAGATTTGAATTGTTCATTATAGTAGTCCAGCGGCGAAGTTCGAATATTGATCGTATGGGAGCCGAGGTAGGTCCCAAGGTCTGGCCGCTACATGCAAAGCAATGGTCATCAGCACAATCCTTCATCTCTGTCAGTTTTTTAGTTTTTATAAGTGATCATGTGAACATGATGGTGAGACATTGGCAAAGGTTTTAGAGGGATCTCCTTTGACACAGGGTAGCAAGCTAGGGTTGTAAACGGGTCGGCTCCGGTCCAGGTCCATGGTGGACCCGGAATTGGATTCGTTAAGGAAAAGGTGGAACCGGATCCAAACTTGGAACAGGTTTCTTAGCTCAGGAACCGGAAAGAGAACCATATATGGCACGGGTCTGGATCCGGGTCTGGGTCTAGGTAGAGAATGATACTAAAAAAATAATTTTTATGAGAAATTTTCTAAAATTGAAGTAATATGCTGCGTCTCGGATCCACGGGTTCAAACCAAGGTGGAACCGGACCCGGACCCATTTACTTATCGAGGCCTAAATAAGGACCCAGACTCGATTTTTAACTGGCCGGAATCTTAGGGTAATCGGAGAATCGGGAACCCATTTACATCTCCTATAGCATGCCTTTAGTTTGAGATTTGGGTCCAAGAGTGTTGCTACAACTCAGTGTCAAAAAATCTGTTCTTGGAAAAATTAATTATCGCCACTGGAAAATGTCGCGATGATTTTATAATGGGAAAGTGATGCATAAGATAAATTGATTTTTATATTATTATAAATCAAAAAATAAAGATACATACTGTTGTCAAAAACTATATTTAACATTTTGTACCATGTATGTTGGTTTTCTTGCATTTTCTTTCCCAACATCTCAATTTGGTTAATTTTTTGGAGATATCCCAGAATTATGAGGAAACTGGGTTTTTTTTAAGAGAATCATGAAAACATTGGGAGCTTTTGTTCAAAAGAATGGCATATATTTTGAGTTGCTTTTATTTTAATTGGTATAGGCCCATTAGAAAGTTTCATTCCACTCGAAGGCTGAAAAGTGGCATGGCCTAGGAGTGAAATAACTTTACAAAGAATTTAAAAAGGGTAAAAGTGGAATTTGCTTATTTTATAAGTGGTCATTTCTCCTCATTTCTAAGAACCTTTTTGCTTAGAATCAGGATTCTCTAAGGCTTTCAACCTACGGTGAGTGTGAGTGGACCAAGCTTTTGACCTACAGTGACTGTGAGTGGACCAATCGAGGTCTGCCACATCATCATGGGCATGCCCATGATTGGTCTACTCCCGTCACCGTGGGGAAAATCCTCAAAGGATCTAGACTATTTCGTCCACCAAACTTCTACGGTGATACGAAACCCACCCATTGTTCCTTGCACCAAACAGACATACAAGGAAGTGCCAAAAAATCAAGCGCCTTTTCACTCTAGTTTTGACTAGTGCATCACGCGTGCACAAACGAGGTCTAAGAATGCAGCCAAATCATTTTGACACCGATAACTCTTCATCGATTTCCCAATCCCTATGTCTTGTTATCGATACATGTGGGGGAAAATGAGACCTCTACCCTTTTTACCTCTATGGATTTGAACAACTTCTATTAGAAAGGCATTCATTGTAGAATTGAGAGAATTGTTATCAAAATCACTATAAGGAAACATATTTTTAGTGGTCAACTTAAAGCTGGCACCCCCTAAAAGTCAATTTCTAAATAACTAATTAACCGCCAATAAAAGCGATCCTCCCATGGAGCCAAATTCTCACAGAAAAGTTTTGAGTTTTAACTTCTAACTTTTAGCAGCAGCCAGAAGGTAAAAGTTTAAGCTATTAATAGGTGATTTTTAATGTCACAAATCTGTTTACTTTTGTACAATTCGTTATATTTGTTTGTGTATGAATTAGATAATATAGGAAAATTCTCAAAAAGTCCCCTATCTCAAAAAGGGACTCCCCTATCTCAAAAGGAGAGATTCTGCTCCTATCTAATAACTAATGATTTGTTAGTATTTTAAGAGATTCACCTTTGTAGAAGAATATTTAGGAGAGAGAATATGATATGTGTATCACTGATTACACGTGTCAGATTTTTATTGGCCAAAAGAGGGGCGTTTTGATTGAGAAAAACCTGCTACTTGGAAAGCATGGGATAATTTGGAAAACCAATTTCGTGAAGCTTGTTTGAGGCCATATAAGGATTTTTGAAGTTTGCAAACCCGCGTCTCCTCTTGTCTAAAGAGCCCCAGTGGGATTTGCTTATAGACTTCTTCATCTAAATCACCATGTAAAAAAGCATTATTAACATCAACTTGATGAATGGGCCATCGTTTGGCAGCTGCAATAACTAATTGACAACAGATAGTAACCATCTTCGCAACCGGGGCAAAGGTCTCATGGTAATCCAATCCTACTGTTTGAGTATAGCCTTTAGTAACAAGGCGTGCTTTGTAACGATCAATGAAACCATCTGCCTTGAATTTGACTTTATAAACCCATTTACAACCAATGGGTTTCTTGTGCAATGGCAAGGGAGTCGGAACCCAAGTATTGTTGAGTTCAAGAGCTTTGATTTCTTCTGCCATGGCGTCTCGCCAATGAGGGAACGTCACAGCCTGATAGAATGTTTTGGGCTCATAGGTGGAATCAAGAGAAACTAGAAATGATTTGTGAGGATCTAAAAATCTTGCATAAAAAATAAAATTACACAATTGTTTGGCGATGGCACAAAAAGTACATTAGCATTTATTTGAAGCAGTAATAAAAGGAAATTCTTTAGATAAATCTACTAAGCGCGAATGAGATGGGTGCCCCAACCGCCAATGCCAGAGATCAAACAAGGGAGAGGAAGCAGCAGGCAATGCGTGTGAGGGTTGGAGAAAATATAGTCCGTCATGCACTTTACCCAGTCCAATCGTCCTCTTCGTGGTGGGGTCCTGAAAAATACAATGGGAGTCATAAAAACTAACAAGACATTTAAGAGATTTGGTAAGTTGAGACACATATAGTAAATTGTATTTAAAGGATGGAATATAAAATACATTTTTGAGATGAAAATTGGCTGAGAAAGAAATAGAGCCTATGTGACTGCTCTATTGCCATCTGGTAATTGAACGAATGAAAGAGAAGTGCATGCAGAATATTCGGTGAACAAAGATAGGGATGAACAAATGTGAATAGAAGCACCTGTGTCTATAATCCAAAGAGTGGAAGGAGAGATGGCAGTACCTGCTAGATGGACAGAAGGCTGTGAGTTACCTGCTGATGTCATGGCCATAATGTTTTGATATTGCTAGACTCACTTAATTGGGTAGAGCTGAAAGTAGGGAGTCAACATCTTGGAGAGAAGTAGCAGGAAACTGAGCATTTGCGGAAGCAGTGTGGTTGGCATGGTGTTGATGTTGGTGAGGAGGCTTTCCTGTATTGACAGGATGTGGATGATTTGGTGAAGGTTTTGCTGGGTTGCAAGGGGGATACCCGTGAAGTTTGTAGCACTTCTCAATTGTATGTCCATCACGATGGTAGTAATGACAATTCTTAGTAGAATGAGGGATGCCATTGTTGCCACCTTTACCGGACCGACGACGTGTGTCAAACCCACTAACCTTCTTAGTAGCCAAAGCAGTGGCCTCTGTGGATGGTAAATGCGAAAGATATAGTTCTCTCTGCTTTTCTTCTTGGGAGACAAGCGCATAAACCTTGTTGATAGAGGGAAATGGTTCGATAAGCAGAATGTGACTGCGAAGTGCGGAGAAAGACTAATGTAGTCCTCGAAGAAATTGCATTACTTGGTCTTGTTGAATCAGGTCAGAGGCAGACTTGACTGTCCCACATGAACAAGCCGGGAGAGATGTTAGAGGTGACTGTTCATCCCATAAGGCCTTGAGACGAGTGAAATAAGTAGAGATGGAAAGGTTATCTTGTCGTAGAGAGGAAATTTATTGTTTGATTTGAAAGAGCCGCGGGGCATTGGGTTGATGAAATCGTCCAGCTAAATCATCCCATACATCTTTGGCAGTATTTCCCTATAGAATGCCTGAAGCCAGATCTGTATGGATGGACCGCAAAATTCAGGAAATGACAAGATCATTGCATCTTTCCCATTGAGGAATTTGAGTAGCTGAGGAAGGCTTAGAGATATCTCCTGTGATGAAACCCAACTTGTTCTTGGCACGAACGGCCATACGCATAGCACGCACCCAAGTGCTGTAGTCATCGCCAGTAAGAGAAGGAGAAACTAGAACAGTTGTGGGGCTGTCTGAGTGATGTATATAAAGTGGGTTGTTTTCAGACACATCATCTTTCTCTTTGTTTGAAGCCATAAAGAATTTTTTAAAACAAATTTGACAAGGTGCTGCTCTAGAAGGTTGTGCTGCTTCTACTCTCTTGTAAAAGATTGATCATCTTATTTGACAAGGTGCGAGGAGATCAAGTAAGGAGAACGGTGTACGGTGGAAGTCGTGTTAGTGGATTCTGTGCAATAACAACTACAGTCCTTAGGTTGAGGTACAGACTGAGGTAAAGGAGCTATGAGTATATCTTGTAAACTGTTCGTAAAATCTTGATTTCTAGATCGTGGTTTTTTTCCCTAGAAAGGGTTTCCACATTAAATTTGTGTTTACCTTCTTGTGGTGATTGCTTGGTAGATTTATTTGCTAGTTCTATCTTATTTGATTGGCTACATCCGCTGCTTTGATTGATTAAATTAGAACTAATATCTATTCTAGTGGGTCTTGCAAAATTCTCATAATCCAATCCTACTGTTTGAGTATAGCCTTTAGCAACAAGGCATGCTTTGTAATGCTCAATGGAACCATCTACCTTGAATTTGACTTTATAAACCCATTTGCAACCAATGGGTTTCTTGAGTAATGGCAAGGGAGTCGGAACCCAAGTATTGTTGAGTTCAAGAGCTTTGATTTCTGTTACCATGGCATCTAGCCAGTGAGGGAACGTCACAGCCTGATAGAATGTTTTGGGCTCATAGGTGGAATCAAGAGAAACTAGAAATGATTTGTGAGGATCTGAAAATCTTGCATAAGAAATAAAATTACACGATTGTTTGGCGATGGCACAAAAAGTACATTAGCATTTATTTGAAGCAATAATAAAAGGAAATTCTTTAGTTAAATCTACTAAGCGTGAAAGAGATGGATGCCCCAACCGCCAATGCCAGAGATCAAACAAGGGAGAGGAAGCAGCAGGCAATGCGTGTGAGGGTTGGAGAAAATATAGTCCGTCATGCACTTTACCCAGTCTTGTTGACACCAAAAATGTCACTTTGCCTCATCAACATCAAAAGCTATATGGAGCCGCATCCTACTACAGATAGGCAAAGCTGCTTTAAGCATTAGATCTTGACAAAACCAAACAAAAACTACAAGATCTTTCAAAATAGCCAAAAGAAGGGTACACATGAAGTTTCGGGCTATTTCGACACCATTTGGTCGAACTTCAAACCTCCAACAGCTGAGCGGGAGCTCCCGACGGTGACAGTGTGAAAAACATCAAATCTTTGATCAGAGCCTATGGATGGTCTTAAAATACCTCAAAAAAGCTCCATGTCGAATTTCAAGTCAAACCGACATCGTTTGACCCTCCATCAACTTTCGAACGGCGAAATCAAGTCTCCTGGCGGCGAGAACCTCTGATGCTGCCACTCATCAAACAAAACACATGAGTAGCTTCTACATGTTTCTAAAGGGTTGCACGTCAAAATTCAGGTCATTTCGACAACGTTTGACGCGGTTTTGATGCTCCGAAGCAAAATCAAGCCTACCGGCGGCGAAGCTCCCCGGGACCATGGAACCAAAAAAGGAGCTAATGGATCATCTCAAAATGACTCCAATAGGCTCCCTGTCAAATTTCAGGTCAATCGGACATCGGATGACCATACATCAAAGCTCGACATCTTCCGCACGGTAAAATCAAGTCAAGCATCGACGGGACCCCAAACGGCTTCAAAACTCAAATAAAAGCCCATGTTTGGTCCTATCTAATGCCCAAGAAGCTTCACCTCAAATTTTAGGTCATTCCGACATCGTTTGACCCAGTTTCAACTCTTGGCGGAAAATTGACTACAGAGTCTTCGGCTTTTCCAAAAATCGGAAACTTTGTGCTCTGATTTGCACAGCCTTTCGACAGGTTTTCTTTAGAGGAATTAAGCCAATAAATGTGGAAAAATGTCAAATAAAAATACAGAGAAAACAGAAGCGAAAAAACCCGAGAAACGACCAAGAAATGGTGACTGGAAGGCGATCGAAAAATGGACCAAAGTCCAAGGTCGCCAGCCCCATGGTCGACGGCGACCATGGGTGCATGGTCGCCAGCGACCCTGGAAATCCGGATCGCCGGATTTCTGCCAAAAGCGCCGTTTTTCCGTTCTTTTTTGCGTTTCGCGATGTTTGGCCCCTGTGATTTTCTTAAAATTTGATTTTTGAGGCATGATATCCGTCGATCTTCGTCAACATCATGGATTTGCCATCAAAATCATTTGATCATCATCAGACACTCCGAAACTGCCAACTGGCTGACCAAGAAAGCACACTTTCTGCCCGACTAATCAAGAAATCGACTGGACAGATGTTGCCGGCCCATTGGTAGCAACCAATGTCTGAATTTTCATCGTCATCCGACATCAAGCAACGTACGGATCCATCGATGATCATCGCAAGAAGAATTCCAAAAGACGCGGCGCGGTCCGCGACTCTTCAAGCGACTCAGCGGCCAATTAATGAAGTTAAATGACCCTTTTATGGCAATTTATTAGAGTAATTAACTCATTATTTTGAACGGCCCAATTAGAAGCCAAGAAATGGGAGTTACAAGTCCAATTAATCATGACAATTAACCATGTAACTCCTATCATTATGGAGATTAATCATGGTAATTAATCATGAGACTCCCATCATCATGAAGATTAAATGCCCATTATTCTCTATCGGCCAATGAAAATTCAAGAAAAAGGAGTTACAATATAAAGAATTAAATACTTGTAACTCCTCCCATCATGGAGCATTACTACCATTAATGCCCATAAAACCCTCCTAATGGCCACCAAAAGCCTAAAAATAGGTGGTCATTCCAAAGGGAAAAGGGTCCGAAGCGTCCAAAAAAATTGTTGGAAGGGTCCGAAAAAATTGTTGGAAGCGTCCGAAAAAATTGTTGGAAGCTAGGAAGAAAAAATCATCTGAAGGATCCTGAAAAATTGTCTGAAAACTATCCTGAAGAATTCTCTGCAAAAAGAAGCTCTCTCACTTTGAAGAAACTCTGCTGCAAATTTTACAAGGTGATCGAAGTCCCTTGGGGGGCCACCCCCCCAAGATCTCCTCTCTTCTTCTATCCAACATGGCCTAGATGCGGCTTTTCAGCCCGTCTACTTAGTTTTTTATTGGATATAGGACCTTCCCTTGGTCTTTGTCCTCTAAAAATCCGAGGTCTAAGCCAAGCCAAGTGAACTAAAGCATTAAGTGTTCTCATCTGAAGGACGATGGCGGAGTCTATACAAACATGATTCGCGACCGTCGATCTGAACAAGTCCCTACAATCGCTTGAGAAGTTAGATCTCTTTTTCTTTCTTCTCTATTGAATTTTATATTTTTAAAAAAGACAAAAATCACAATTCTTGTCTTTCATCATTGATAAGATTTGTAAATCGCCTTCCATGGCAAAATCGCCTTTTACGGCACAAAACTGCCGTTCACGGCAAACTAAACAAAATTGTCTCTCACGGCATTTTAAAATCTTGTCTCTTTCTTTAAATATGTATGCAATAGAAAGTTAGAAAAAAAGTTTGATTTCCTTTCTACTTGTGAAGGTGAATCTTCGGATCACCACTTCAGATTCCAAGTAGAATAGAAAATCTGGCATAACCGTACAAAAAGAAAAAAAATGTTGATGCTTGCCTCTTTTTTTCTTCACCCAGCCGCACCTTGGCGGACCCGGGATGGAGGAATGTAGAGAGAGAAAAAGACGGGTCCATCAAGTTGGCACACCCTGTGGGACTTGTTCAATTGAGAACGCGATGCTTAGAATCCTTGGCTCCCTTCTAGTTGGTGGCCTATGTTGGATCTTGTATCTAACAAAAAAAATGAGATGAGATTCTTTGGAAACTTCTTTCTTTGAACTTGTTTCCATTCTTTCTTTGCTCAACAAAAAAAAGGGTTTTCTCTCTTTTGGATTCAAATTAGAAAAGCTTTGGTTCTTTTCCTTTTCGTACAATGGCTCGCAGAAATGTTTGAGCCAACGTTCGGATTGGGATGGGCCATTTCCCTCTCTTTGATGGGTCTATTAGAGATCTTTCAAAAAAAAATAAAAAAAATAAAAAAAAATACTTTTCAAATTTCTCTCTTTTGGATTCAAATTAGAGAAACTTTGGTTCTTTCCTTTTCGTACAATGGCTCGCAGAAATGTTTGAGCCAACGTTCGGATTGGGAGGGGCCATTTCCCTCTCTTTGATGGATCCATTGGAGATCTTTCAAAAAAAAAACAAAGAAAAGTTCAAAAAAAAAAAAAACTTTTCAAATTTCTATCTTTTGGATTAAAATTAGAGAAACTTTGGTTCTTTCCTTTTCGTACAATGGCTCGCAGAAATGTTTGAGCCAACGTTCAGATTGGGAGGGGCCATTTCCCTCTCTTTGATGGGTCCATTGGAGATCTTTCAAAAAAACAAAAAGTTTTTAAATTTTTTTTTTCAAATTTCTCTCTTTTGGATTCAAATTAGAGAAACTTTGGTTCTTTTCCTTTTCGTACAATGGCTAGTAGAAATGTTTGAGCCAACTTTCGGATTGGTAGGGGCCATTTCCCTCTCTTTGATGGATCCATTGAAGATCTTAAAAAAAAAAAAAAAAAAAGTTCAAAAAAACACTTTTCAAATTTCTCTCTTTTGGATTCAAATTAGAGAAACTTTGGTTCTTTCCTTTTCGTACAAAGGCTTGCAGAAATGTTTGAGCCAACGTTCGGATTGGGAGGGGCCATTTCCCTCTCTTTGATGGATCCATTGGAGATCTTTCAAAAAAAGAAAAGTTCAAAAAAAATAAAATTTTCAAATTTCTCTCTTTTGGATTCAAATTAGAGAAACTTTAGTTCTTTCCTTTTCGTACAATGGCTCGAAGAAATGTTTGAGCCAACGTTCGGATTGGGAGAGGCCATTTTCCTCTCTTTGATGGGTCCATTGGAGGTCTTTCAACAAAAAAAAAAGAGAGAGCATTAAGGTTGCACCAATTGCGTTCTTTGACCAAAGTGGATCTAAGAAAAGCCTTGTCCAGAGTGTGGAGGCAGCTAGACTGTTCGAGGTAAGGGTCCTTCAAACGGTTTCATTAAGTAATCCTACCCTTACCTGGGGGCTAATCTATCCACTAAGGTTTCATAAGGCCGAATTGGAAGACTTATGTGCACTCTCCAAAAAAAAAAAACAAAAATTAAAAAAAAAAAAAACTTCTGTCACTATTGTGTTCAAATTGGAGGAATTTTGGTTCTTTCCTTTTCGGATTTAGGCTCGTAGAAATGTTTGAACCTGTATTCGGATTGGAATACCATTTTCCCTCTTTTATGAATTCAATCTTGACTTTTCAAAAAAAAAAAAAAAAAAAAATTCTCGTCACTATTGGATTCAAATCTGAGAAATCCCGGTTCTTTCCTTTTTCGGATATAGGCTCGCAGAAATGTTTGAACCTGTATTCGGATTGGAATACCATTTTCTCTCTTTTACGAATCTAATCTTGACATTTCAAAAAATCCCATCTCGTGTCCTTCAGGGATGTGATTTACAACATTTGTGTCTAGCGGTGCTAGTACGCCCCTTCGGGTCTACTGTATTCGCGACCGACATATTTGTATCTCTAACCTTATATCATTTTACCTCGAGTGAGCTTCGCTTCTCGGTAATTTGAATTAAGGTTTACAATTGCTTCTAGCAGTCCCTGGAACGCTCATTTCGAGCCGACCATACTTGCGTTTAGAACAATTGTACCATCTATGGCTTTTGGCCTTCTTCATTACGCTCAGAACGGGCCATGCCCCTGAGTGATTTGAAAAGATAAAACCATAGTATAGCCCATATATGATCACCATATTCTTGTGATTACTAATGGATGTGGTCTTGTTTCAGAAAAGTTTTTCAAAACTAACAATGGCAGCTTCGTTGACCATCACCTTCGATGAGAACAAGTACCAAGTCATGCTTCAAAAGAAGCAAAGCAACGGCACTTTCAAGCGCCCCGCTAGCTGCCGAAGCATCGCCTCCCTCGGCAACTCCCAAAACACTAGGTCGACCTCCACTCCCCGGACCATCGTCTTCGGATCACTGGGACCATTCCCACTACCCACAGAAGAGACGGGGCCTGCTAAGAAGCAGAAGACCGCCCCCCAACGTGTCACTACCCCGACACCAAAGGCGGTCACCAAGAAACTTGAGGCTCGTGGCAATCCCATGAGGCCTAGACCTACAACAAACCAAGTCTGTCCTAAGACTTGGTCCCCGCGATCTTCACCAAAACAAAGAAGGTCTTGGACATCTGCAAAGCCAGCATACCTGGCTCCTCTCAAGGAGAACCGGTTTTATCCTCTTCCTTACATCAAAGGAGAGAAACCTACCCTCCACCGAACAACAAAAACTACTCAGCACGAGCCGGCTTGCTCATACAAGCCCAAAATCAAGTCGTGCATCACAAGGCCTCGACAAGAACTTGCTAGGGCCTGCTCTCCTGTAACTCAACCCTTCATCGGACGAGCTTGCAAAATTTAAAGCTTCGCTGCGACAGGCTAAGGACCGCGTCCAAATCCTGTCCATGCCAGTCTTCAAGGAAGACAAGCTCGGTTGCTGCGCATAAAGGACTACGTCCTTCATTGCCAGAGCACAGCCCGAGCTAACCGATGCTAAAATTGCTCGTCGCATACGTTGCCGCGCGGCATATCGACAAAAGAGATTAGAGAAGCAAAGAACCCAGCATTCTGAGCTTCAAAACTCCCAAAAATGGGTCGAAAAAGAAAAACCCGACCAAGTTGCTGCCGTCCACATGGTTGGCAAAACCAAAAGACACCAGAAGTCAGCGACGAAAATACATGTTAGACGACCGGTGACACGCAGCGTCTCCCGGACGAGAAGACATCAGGAAGACTCTCCCACTCCTTCAAGCCAGGGACATCGGAGTGATCATTCCTCAGGCTCTTCATCTAAAAGAATGAGCTCCAGCTCAGTCACTAAGACAGTATCCTCTTTCGACTCACGAAGGATGAATGTCTTGGTCACAAACTCTGAGCAACCTCCACCACATGACGACATGGCTCTACGCATTCAGCAGCTAGAGCAAGGACAGCATAGAATAGAGGTTCTGATGGAAAACCTCCTTCTCACTCTTCAGCGTCCACCAAACAATGAGGAAGTTCCTCCATAAGATGAGGCAAACGGTGGAGAGGATGAGTCACGCGCCCTTACTAAAAAGGACGTGGACAATATCCTCGCCAAAGCAAAAGAAGAGGATACACTGAAGGAGCATGGGATCAAGCAACCATATCCCTTATGGATGGACTTGGTTCCATTTTCCCCAAAGTTCAAACAACCTCTTCTCCAAACGTATACGGGGAAAGGTTCAGCCAGACAGCATGTCATCCACTTCAAGATCCTGACAGGAACGATTGCGGATCAAGATGCACTCAAGATCCGGCTCTTTGCAAGTACCCTAAAAGGTACGACCTTTGATTAGTATTCCACTCTGCCAGAGGACTACATTCAAAATTGGACCATGCTAGAGACACGTTTCCTGACCCACTTCAAAGGTGAGGATCATCCTGTTACTATGGCTCAGCTCTGCAGCCTTAAACAGGGAGAGAATGAGTCGACATACGACTTCATTCACAAGTGGAAAGCAATGGCATACAAATGCTCAGATGTGCTGCCACAAGCGTCGCTAGTCGACATTTGCCGAAACAACATGAGAGCAAGGATTCTCTCCATGATCATCGGAAATAAATCAAAAAACTTGGGAGAACTCGTAGAAGCGTCTATGGAGGCTGAAACAGTGATCAAAGACCTCAACAATCAGAAGTCATCAAAGAAGGAGCAGACTGCCATCCGACCTCCAAGCCAAAGAAAAAGGAGGTTCTCAATGTGCAAACCAAGTCAGCTCCTCAGCCACCAAAGAAAGCTGAAAATAAAGCTGCAGGTAAGAGACCTAAACTCTCTGATGCCTTCAAAGAACGAGTAGGAAAGAAATACCCGTTCAATGAAGATGTTGAAGAAATATTTGGGGCTCTCTTGGCAAATGGCAAACTCACCTTGCCTGACCCCAAAAGACCGGGAGATGTTGGCAAAACCAACGATCCCCGATATTGTCCATACCACCAAATGGTCTCGCATCCTCTCAACCAATGTTTTGTTGTGAGAGAGAAGATTAACGAGATGTGGAAAAACGGAGTCATCACCTTTGACAAAAACTATGGGTCTTCCTCCGTTAACATGGTGTCATATGGACAAACATCCAAATCATCAAAGGAAAAAGTCACTACTTCCTTCAAGGTGATAAAAATGACTCAAATGTCCCAAGAGCTGGTGCCTTACCCAACACCAGAGGGACTGCCCATATGGGTACATCCCGATCTCCTAGAAGATGAAAATTGGGAAATCGTCAAAACAAAGCCGACCGCTCAACAGCGAAGGCAAGCCAAGAGACAACTCCGCAAGCTCAAATAGCAGGAGAAGGCTCAAACAAAACAAGAGGTCCTTGAAAAAGCAGAAACCTCCTCTACCGCTTCACTGGGGGCAACAGAGGGGTCTCTCCCCAAAGTTCCAAGAGTGACAAGAAAATTCACTCTCAGTGATTTCATGCCACCACGACTCAGAGATGAGACTACGCAGGGGGCATCATACTCTTGTAACGCATGGGGCATCATACTCTTGTAACTCAGTAGTTGGATTCTCCATGAATGGATACGAGTCCAGTGACACTGCCAGTGACACCGATGAGTTGGAGGAATCCCTTGAAACCGGAGAATATCTCTCCGACGAAGAATGGATCCCAGAATCCCACCTTATGCCAGTAATCTGGTATAACCCCTTCCAGCCACAAGGATCCTGGTCTGATGATGATGAAGACCAAGGGGTTGCCCAAAATGCTGTTAACACAGTACAAATAAATGCTCTAGTGGATCCCAACCAGGTCGAACCACAAGGGGCAGATAAAGAAGATTTGGCTCCTATGCCCGATCTTGAAGAATATGCGAAGATCTTGTAGCGTCTAGCCATAGAGCAGGAGCAAGATCGCATCAACCAACTTCATCAAAATCCAGAACCGGAAGTCCCGGAAAATCTACAAGCATCTCCTCCAATGACTCCGGAAAATGAAGAAAGTTGCTGGATTGATGATCCTCTTACATCGGAGGATGAGTCTGATTCCCAACAGTCCATTATGGAGGCATCTTCTATCGAAGTTGCCTGTAATGTGATAGTTCAGGATGATAGTGCCTTTGAAGCTCTATCTGCTGAAGCCACGGACTCTCAAAATGTATCCGGTAGCATATCTTCTGGAGCTACATATTCTCGGGTGACTTCCACTGAGATAGCACCTTCTTAGCCATCGTCTCCTGAAACGGTGACATTAGAATTCAAGCCTCTTCCGACTGATCACCATGAAGAAGCTTTGGCTGATGAAGTCTTCAAAGAAAACCCAGTCAATTGGTCTCAGGTACCCAACCTCATAGGAGATGTCTGGACCGATGAAATACTGGACAAAGAAGAAAAGTTGTTGGAAGTTGTTCAGGACTTGTTGCCGGAAAATGCTCCATGCAATGCAATAATTGAAGACGACAATGCTGCTACAGAAGCGTTTTCAGCAAATCAGGAGGATCAAACCCTTGAGCCCGAAGGGGGTCTTCCGAAAGAAGAACCACCTCTAGAAGCTTTTGAAGTTGGGAAAGGTACCCGCTCTGGCCGGGATTACCACAAAAACTATAAACCAACCTTCTTCTTCTTCTTATGTAAATCCTTCAGGAAAACAAGCTGTAAATGCCCCAAGCGGCGGTGATAATGAAAATGCAGGCCTAAAGGAGGCTTTCAAGTATGACTTGATCGAGCACTTCAAACACATACCTGCACGACTGCACATCCTAGACTTATTACGAATGTCACCACAAACTCGTGATAGTCTCATTTCAGAACTGTAAAGGCTGAATCTGAATGTCGACAAACATGCCCCGCAAGTCTTGCAAATTGAAATGGACTATAGGGTCACAAAATCAAAAACCTCCTTAAAGGGATAAAAGAAAGAAGTTAGAGGACCTTGCACTGAATGCCTCTCGGTCCAAAAAGCCGCAAATGCTACCATCGCCTTCAATAAGGAAGACCTCCTGCGAGATGAAGCACAACTGACCCTTGCACTTCACAGTGTACATCAAAGAGATGCCGATACACAGAGTCCAGATCGACCCGGGTTCTGCACTCAACCTCATCTCTACTTCGGCACTCGAAGAGCTGGGTATCCGACCTAGCAAACTAAGCCACACATCTGTGTCCATCTTTGGATACCATGGGAGTGCTCAAAGGCCCATTGGCAAAATCCTGTTCAGGTTGCAAATCGGCGATCTTATCTCTGAGGTCACCGTATATGCAATACAAACCCCTTCATGCTACAACATCCTTCTTGGACGCCCTTGGATACACGAGAACGGTGTCGTTCCTTCCACTCTACATCAGTGCATCAAGTTTGTTGGCGACGACGGCTTGATACATTGAGTGTTTGCAGACAAAAAGCCCTTCAAAGGCAAGGAAGTCCATTTTGCAGACTCTCAAATGTACAAGGATGAAAAAGAAAAAAAGGTGGAGAAAACAGCATCTTTTGTCGGCAATCTCCCAAAAGATAAAGGCAAGGCTCCTCAGCAATCATCGGAAGAAAACAAACCTTCCGGCAAACTCAAAGAGAGCAATCAGTCTCCCTTCGTCATCTCCTTCAAATCTTCAAAACCTTTGGTAATCACTACTAAAGCAAAGAAGACAAAGCAAAAGATAGGGGGCAAGTTTGCTGTCTCCTTTGTGTCTGTCATACAAGACACGGATTCGGATTCAGAGACTGAAGACGATACATCATCAAGCCAAGCTGATACTTAGCAAGTTCGGCCTGCTCTCACTCCATTGGAGACCCCTGCTGACGTAGAAGATCCTACGTCTGCTACCTTCGTCGTTCCGGAAACGTCGGCAGAAGATAAACCAATCTTCTTCCATAGATTGGACGCTTCTTCATCAAACTGCCTGCTTGAGCCTTTCCAAAATGAAGATATGCCTCAACTATCCTTGCATAGTCCAATGGCACAAGCTATCATGAAGAAAATGGGCTATGACACTCAAAATCCAATTGGTTTGGGAGGTGGCCGTGGTATTCTCACACCATTGGAACCCACCCTGACCAAAAGTCAGCTGGAAGATTGGAAACTCCACCGTCGCATAGACAAGTCTTCATACGGATTGGGGTATGATCCTGACACTCCGATGAGACAGCTGACACAAAGGCTGCAGAGTCATTTTGCAGACCAAGCCTCAACATCTCATGTCGATGAAGACATCGATCTCCCTGGATATCTCTTTGAAGAGTTACCTGACAAGGACCCAAGAAGCTCATCAAATTCGTATGATTTCTCTGATGATGAAGAGGAATTGTCCGATGACACAGACGCACGGTTCTCTGATTCAGAAGAGCCATCGTCTCCAAAAAAAGTGCCTTACTTCGACCCAGTTTTAGCTGGTGATTGGGATCATCTCATAGCAAGTCTTGAGAAGAATACCGATCAAGAAGATTTATGGACAGAAGCGGAGCCATGGTCTGAAAACGCCCTTGGAAATCCGCAAGGTCTTGTTGACTTGGAAACCTCCGAAAATGTTGTGGAGGAACCACCTTCAAACCTTCCGACAGAAGATTCTGTTCAAAAGATAGACTTGGGAACACCAAATAACCCATGTCCTGTATTCATAAGCAAGAATATAAAGGATGAGGAGTTACCCGAGTATGTCTCTTTTCTTCGTGAGTTTGTTGATTGTTTTGCATAGTCTTACGTTGAAATGCCTGGCTTAGATTCCAAAATAGCAGTTCACAAACTCAACCTCCAAGAAAATGTCAGGCCTGTAAAACAAGGCCAAAGAAGATTCCGTCCTGATGTGATGGACAAAATTGAAAAAAGAAGTTCAGAAACTCAAAAACGTTGGCTTCATCCGCGAGGAACAGCATCCTGAATGGTTGGCCAACATCGTCCCTGTGGCAAAGGAAAATGGGTAAATCAGAGTCTGTATTGACTAAAGAGACCTGAATAATGCATGCCCCAAAGATGAATTCCCGCTCCCCATACCGGAGGTAATGATTGACAACACCTGCAGGTTTAAGCGAATGACTTTCATGGACGGCTTCTCTGGCTACAACTAGATAAAGATGCATCCCGAAGATGAAAGGCATACATCTTTTCAGACCCCATTTGGTGTGTATTGCTACACTGTCATGCCATTTGGTTTGAAAAATGCTGGTGCAACATATCAAAGGGCTATGATGAAGATATTCCAAGATATGCAACACAAGACGGTCGAATGTTATGTTGATGACCTCGCCGTCAAAAGCAAAAGGAAAGAAGACCATCTCCAAGATCTTCGAGAAGTCTTCCTCCGGCTTCGCAAACACAAACTGCGAATGAATCCCCTCAAATGCTTCTTCGGTGTATCGTCGGGTAAGTTCCTCGGATTCATAGTTCGGAAAGCTGGAATAGAACTTGACTCCATCAAAGTCAAGGTAATTCTAGAAATGCCATCTCCAAGGACCCTAAGAGAACTAAAAGGACTTCAAGGAAGATTGGCATACATCCGACGGTTCATTTCCAATCTATCAGGAAAATGCCGTCCATTTTCTCGCCTCAAGAAGAAAGGTGTAGACTTTGTTTGGGATGCTGAATGTGAAGCTGCATTTCAAGACATCAAGTCATACCTGACCAAGCCTCCGGTGTTGGCTGTTCCCGCAACCGGAAAACCATTCATCTTGTACACAAGAGCTCTCGACTATTCTTTGGGCGCTCTACTTGCACAAGAAAATGATGGAGGACAAGAAGCTGTTCTATACTACCTCAGTCGCATGTTGGTAGGTGCAGAGCATCGCTACTCTCCAGTCGAAAAAGAATGCTTGGCAGTGATGTTCGCCGTACAAAAGCTGCGTCACTATTTGCTGTCAAACACAGTATACCTGATATCGAGGATCAATCTCTTAAAGGTCCTTGACACAAAAGCAGGTTCTCTCAATGCCCGGCTGGCAAAATGGTCCATCCTTCTGTCACAATTTGATATTAGGTATGTACCACAGAAAGCAACCAAAGGTCAAGCTCTGGCAGACTTTCTCGCAGAGCATCCACTGCCTAAGGATTCTTCGCTCAGTGATGATCTGCCAGACTAACCTGTCTACAGCATGGAGACTTCCTCACCAAATGCCTCTTGGAACATGTACTTCGATGGTGCAACCAGGACAAATGAAAAAGAAAGCCGATATCGGGAATTGGCATTCTCTTTGTTAGCCCCAATAAATACATGATTCCACATGCATTTTCACTACTGGAACCATGTTCAAACAATGCAGCTGAGTACCAAGCTCTAATTATAGGATTGGAACTCGCCCTCGAATTTGGCATCACCATGCTGGAAGCATTTGGGGATTCTCAATTGATTGTCAACCAGACGAATCAGGAATATGGAATCAGGAAGCCTGATCTGTTGCCTTACTACAACAAGGCGCAATCGCTTCGTCAAAACTTTGACATCTATCACATCACCCACATCCGCAGAGGTGAAAACATCCGTGCAGATGCCCTGGCTGGACTTGCTGCATCCATGGCAACCCAAGAAGGGAAAACACAAAAATTACAGTGTGTCAGAGAAGGATTCTCCCTCCTCTCAACACACACCAAGCAGTTGCTGAATGCCACTGAGTGGTCGGAGGTCGGATTTCCATCCTTAAACCTTCGATAGGTGACTGGAGGGATCCGTTAATTGATTATATTATGTTCGGATTCCTACCTGAAGATCCAAAAGAGCGGGTAAGTATCCACAGACGAGCCCCAAACTTTCATTTGGATATTCCCTCCAAAATGCTTTACAGAAAATCCTTCAATGGAGTACTTCTACGCTGCTTGTCACAACAAGAGGCGGAAGAAACTCTAAAAGAAGTTCATGCTGGTCTTTGTGGAGCCCATCAGGCTGGTCCCAAGCTCTACAATCAGATAAAAAGGTTACGTTATTATTGGCCTACCATGGTGGCTGACGCAATACAATTTGCTAAACGTTGCCAACAATGCCAAGTTCATGGAGATTATGTACACATGCCTCCAGAATGGCTACGTCCTACAGCGATCTCATGGCCCTTCGAAGCCTGGGGTATTGACATCATAGGTCCTATCTCTCCCCCGTCAAGCAAAGGTCATTGCTTTATCTTCGCCGCTACGGATTATTTCTCCAAGTGGTCAAAAGCATTTGCGTTCAGTGAAATGAAGACCTCGTCAGTCCTTCAATTTTTACGAACCAACATCATTTGTCGCTTCGGCATACCTAAAAGATTCGTCCATGATAACGGACCATAATTTCGGGATCACAGATTCTACAGGTTCTACGACAAATACAAATTCCAAAGTTGTCCTTCGACTCCGTATAACCCGGCAGCGAATGGACTAGCAGAAGCCTTCAACAAGACACTCTGTAAAATTCTCAAGAAAATGGTCTCTACTCACAAAAGAGACTAGAGCGACAAACTGCCTGAAGCTTTATGGGCCTACCGGACTACCGTTCGAGGACCAACCCATAGCACGCCATTCTCCTTGGTCTATGGAAGTGAAGCAGTTGTCCTCCTAGAGGTACAAATTCCTTCTTTAAGGGTATCTCTACAAAATGAAATGACGCAAGAAAGCAACGTCAAATTGAGACTCCAAGAACTGGATAATCTCGATGAAAGACGACTCGAAGCTCTACAAAGCGTTGAGCTTTACCAAGCACGCATGGCAGGATCTTTTGACAAAAGGGTCAGGTAACGCGCCCACAAAAAGGGCGACTTGGTTCTTGCGGTGAAAAGGCCAATGGTTTTTGCCCACAAATCCAAAGGCAAATTCGAACCAAAATGGGAGGGACCCTTCGTCATCGACAAAGTCTTCTCCAATGGCGCATATGCTCTTCTAAACATGAAAGGTGACAGATGTATGCTGCCCATCAATGGCAAGTTCTTGAAGCGGTACTACCCTTGAAGACTTCCTACATCCGGTCAGAGCGATGCCTGCATGGCCAAAGCCTATTCCTAGGTACTTGCTCGTCAAACCCACCCCTTTTAGAGTTTTCATCCCTATGTTGAAATTTCTAAAAAGCCAAAAACAATGCTTACTTTCAATGTTTCATTGTTAAAAATAAAAAAAAAACAAAAAAAAAAAACACCAAAATCAAACCCGAAATCCAAGTTTAGGAGCCTCTTCCCAAACTTGACCAAAACTTTCAATCCTTGAACCCAAAATTCACGGTTTGAAACAAAAATCAGGACTTAGGAATTTCCACCCTAGTCCACCCTGACGTTTACCACCAAATATGGTTTTGAGTCAAAATTTACGACCCTCGCGTCTTTAAACAAAAAATGGTTTTTCAACAAAACCGCGGGGAAGCGACATTTAGTCAATACTCACACAAAACCCAAAAATCGGAAGGATGCAAACCCCATTTGATACTTCCAAAACCTCAAAATCGCAAGAAAGCGACACCTCGTTGATACTTGCAAAATTTCAAAAAAAATCGTGGAGACACAACGTTTCAGTTAATATCTACAACCCAAATTTCAAAACAAAAAACAAAAATTTGAAAAAACCTCAAATTTAAAAAATCGTGGGGAGGCGACATTCCATCGATACCCACAAAACCAAATTTTTGAGAAAAAAGCAAGGAGGCGACATTCAGTTGATACTTGCACCCAAATCCGCGAGGAAGCGACATTCCATCGATACTTGCAATACCATTCAGCAGGGAGGCGACTCTTAGTCGATACTTGCATTTTTGAAAACCAAAAACCTGGCTTTCACGCCAAAACCCGGCTTTCACGCCAAAACCCGGCTTTTATGCCAAAAACCTGGCTTTCATGCCAAAAACCAAAATTTGGCTTCCATGCCAACAAAACAAAAACCTGCCTTTCATGCCAAAAATCAAAAAATCTGACTTCCATGCCAACAAAACAAAACTTGATTTTCAAAAAACTTGGCTCCTATGCCACAAAATCTGGCTTTCACGCCAAACAAACAAAAATCGGCTTCCATGCCACAAAATAAAATTTGGCTCCCATGCTACAAAATCTTTGGCTTCCATGCCACAAAATCAAAACTTGGCTTTCACGCCACAAAAATCGACTCTCATGCCAAAAACCGGCTTTCATGTCAAACAAAACTTGCCTTTCACGCCACAAAAATCGGCTCTCATGCCAAAAACCGGCTTTCATGCCAAACAAAATTTTGGCTTTCACGCCATCCAAAATTCGGCTTTCAAGCCATAAAAAAAACCAGGCTTTTTGCCACAAAATCTGGCTTTCATGCCTAAAAACAACCATTTGACAAAAGATTTTTACAAAATGACAACCTTTTGATCAAATTTTCAAACAAACCATTCCCATTCAATTTTTTCTTATATTTTCATCAAAAGTGAATTTAAGTGAAATAAGGGGATCCAAAAAAAAAGAAGTGCCAAAAATGTTTATACATGGGGGTACCAAAAGAAAAAAAGAAAAAAAGAAAAAGTTTGTTACAAATCAAGAGGCTAGTCCGACATGGTCTTCAGCCAAAGGCTTAACTCCTCAAGCAAACACTTGGCCTTAGCCTCCAAAGCTTTCAGGCCGCGTTTCTTCAGAATCTTCCCATAAAATGCAATAGGCCGTCGCGATCCATCCTCAGCACGAAGAAGCTCTTCCCAGAGAATCTGCCATTGTTCATATTCTTGAGTCTTCCTCCGGAGATTGCTTTCAACCTCCTCAACTTGGCGAATGAGAGTCCTCTCTCTATCGCAAGCTTTCAAAGTGGCAGTCCACTTAGCAGTGGCTTGTTCTTCCAATAGCTCAAGGCGCTGTCTGGCTTCGGTGACCTCCCTATCAAGGCGGTGCTGGTCCTATGTTTGCTCAATAATAGCCAACTCAGTGATATTCCTCTCCTGAACGAGCTGCTTCCGAGTCCGCGAGATCTCATTCAAATCAGATTTGACCTCGTTGGAAGGCTTCAAAAACATCTCGTTGAAGAAATCATCGTTCGGAAAGCTCTTGGTCTCAGTCCACTTATTTCCTAGAGCGATGACTTCATCAACAAAAGCCTTGGCATCTGTAATGTCCAGACCTACTTCTTCGCTATCGGCAAGAATGTCCTGCACATGCTTCACCATGCCAAAACTAGCCTCCAAATGGCCAGAAGAAAGAGTCTCGACCCATGAGCTCAAGACTCTCTTCAACACCTTCCTCGCAAACTGACGGGATGGCTCAGATGAAGACTCGCCATGCTCCGTTGGTCGACTACCCATGTCAGGCACCGTTGGAAGAGTAATCAAGAAGCTCTTTCCAATCGGAGCAACTAGGGAAGGAATATCAGTAGGCGGACTCACCTCTGCCTCATCAAAACTGGCGGAAGAAGCCCCTGCTCGTGGATCGGTCACAGGTACCCCCTGCTCTGGTTCTGAAAAAGATAGAGGAACTTCTTCTGTCACCTCACAGCCTGCCAATGAAAGATGAAAAAGGTATGAATATGATCTTGTCAAAAATCAAAATATCAAGATTATCATTACAAAGTACCTTCTTCGACGACTGGTGGAATGCTTTCTGCCTCCATGAGCTCATCCGAAGCATCATCAAAAGTTGTGTCCATGGATGGCTCAAAGTCGTCAGAATCCTCTGGTAAGTCAGCTGGCAAATATATATATATATATATATATGTCAACAAGTGGCGGTAAAAAAAAAAAACAAAAAAAAAAAAAAGAGAAAAAAAAAAGTCATACCAAGAGGAGATTCTGGATCTACTTTAGAATCTCTGGGTTCTTCCTCAGATGCCACGATAGGATCCGTCACCGCGTCATCGGTCGGAACCTCGGGCATCATTGAACCATCATCTTCTGCCAAAAGAAAGAAAGCGGTAGATCAAAACAAAAACTCTCATGAAATAAAAGAAACGGAAAGAGAAAACGGAAAAGCATACCGTCATCAATGGTCTCTTCCCCTCAACTTCTCTTCTCTGGAGGCTCGTCATCATCCCCTGATGCCTCCTCAACAATGGTGGAAGGAATTTCAAGATCAGGAGAACTTTCGTGCCGCCTCTGACTTCGGCGGTGTCCCCTTCTTCTCTTGCCCCTACGGGACGAACTGCTGGAAGCACCCTCCCCACCATCAAAATCAGGCCTCTCACTAGAGTCCTCACTGGACGGTCTGCTCTTGCCAGTAGACTCCATGGAAGCCTCTGCTCGCTCAGCTTGTATCCAAGTAGCAACCTTAGCCTCCTCCTCGGCAAGCTATTCTAAGACCTCACCAGTTATCTCTTGTGCAGCTCCCAGTCTGATGACGTCCTGTTCCTCGAGAAAACCTGTTCTGTGCCTTTCTCCAGAAAGGAAAGCCAGAACTTCTTCTCGGCGGACGCCGTCTGACTTCCCAAGGCCCTTCCCGGAAGACTGCTTTAAATCAAGCTCTTTCTTGGAAAGCCCCCGGTATGCTGAAAAGCTCTCCACAAACCATTTTGTGAAGCCAGCCGTCCGGAAAGTAGGCAACTCAGGATAAGAAATCAGGGCAGTAGTGTCTTCTGCGCTATAAAAGGCCCATGCATTTCTCCCGTCCTGCAGACCTCTAAAACGTTTCACCTTGCTCAAAGGCGCTCCAACAACGCCTTGAGAGAAGCCCAACTGCATGGCAAAATGCGAGGGAACATACGGCTGGATGTCGACGAAAAAATGTCTGCGGTACACCATCGTGCTAACACGTATGTTAAAAAGCCAACTCCTCTCTGCATTTGTCAAAGAATAGTGTCTCCCAGACCCTGCCCTGGTCGAATCACGGGAGATACCAAAATCAAAAGCCTTCTTCCTCAAACTTGGAGAAAGCTTCACTGAAGACTGCCCTATCTCGACGTCCCAGAATCGTCGGATCCTCAAGCGGGCAGATAAAAGAGATTCGGAAGCAGGCTTCCCTCTAGCCAATCAAATTATAAACGGGTCATCGTCCTGAGCAGCACCCAATCGGAGGAAACTGGGATAGTGGTATACATACCACGAATAGAAAATGTGGGCTGAAAATACCCTGTTCATGGGAAGCCTAAGCCGAACCAAGAAAGCAGCAGCCTGCAGTTCGGCACACAAATAAGAGTAAAGAGCAGGCGCCAAAGCAAGCCGCTCTCCGAAAGCCATCTGACAAGCCGGAAAAATGCAATGCGGCCTGATGTGCGTTCCATCTCCTCCAACAAAAACAGCCTCACCTAGCCAATAAGTGAGGTAGATAGCGAGATCTCTCCACAGCGCAATGTCAGAATGAATGGCGTCTGTGCTTGCGAAGAATACCCTCAAATTCTCTCGCATGACGGAGATCTTCTTCGAATCCGGGTTCTTAGCCCTGGCTTCCTGGGTCGTACTCTCAGAAGACTCCCAGCTGTCAAAGAAGTTGGAAGACAAAAAGCTACCACTCCTCCAACTGCTACACTGGACTTTCGAGCCCTCCTTCTCCTTAAAAAAATCATAGAAGGCGACGAGCTGAATGTACAAAAGCCTGAAATCCTCAGACTGCTCCTCAAGGACGCTGTTGATAGGCATAAACTCCTCATAAAGATTGCCGAGGATAGGCAGCCCAGTGATGGCACTCGGTTCCTTTAAAGAAAAACCAATCTCACCATTCGTGACAATGAAGGTGTTGGTTTGTGGAAGGAACGACTCCAGCATGGCCATAAAGGCCTCATTGGAGAAAACCACGGTTTGCCGAAAAGCGCGAATCGCATCAAAAATCTCGGCCTTCTTCAGAATGGCACCGCCAACCTGCAGGATGTGATCAGTCCACGACTCCCAGCTCGAGTCAGCACTGAAACGGCCACGAAGTCGAAAAGGCTTCACCCAATTGCTACCATCACCCTTGAAAATGTCAAGGCCCACCGGTCTCAAATTGACCGGAGAATGGTCTGAACCTTGGTAGCCGCTGGCCAGCATCAAAATGTCCATACGGGCAGGCGACTTCTCTGCAAAACCAAAAGGGCCGCCAACAAAAACCCCAGTCTTGATCACATTTGTCCTCTTCACCCAGCTTAGAGGATCTTCCCTCTTCGAGCATGTGGAGGAAAGGCTCATGATCGAGATTGTCCGATCGAAGGACGACTGGGTAGAAACAATTTTCTTCTCACTATCAACTGTGAAAGAGAACTGAAAACATCTCCTTTGGTATGTTGAATCGTCGGGGACGACATCACCAAAGAAGAAGGTAGGCTTGGGCACAATGCTCTGATCGTCCGTGACCCAGGGACGGTTGCTTACCATAATCTTATAATACTCCTCATCCTTGAGAGCAATCAAACGTTGCCTCATCTCATCTCGGTTGAGCGAGTCACACTCTTCCAAGTTCCTTCCAACATACTGAACCTCCTCCCAGGCCTGCTGTACGGCCGCATTAGAGGATTTGGTAGAACGACGAGGCGCATTAGTGACCGGCTCCTTACCCTTGTTCGTTTTGGAGGAACTACCTGCAAAGGATGGAAAGAAAAAAAAAATCAATCATCAAAGTGACAGAATTTTGCTAAAAAAATCTAGCGAAATTTTGGCATGATTCCGGGGCAATTCCAAAGAAAAGGGAAACACCCCGAAAGAAATAGGAGCTTGAAGAAGGGCTCAACATCGTTGCAAGCCCATAATCATGGAAAATTCTTGAAGAAGGCTCGAACTCAAACATTGCTGCGAGATCAAGCCAAAGCTTCTCAAATATCCGCAAGATCGGAAAAGGGCTCAACATTGCTGCGAGCTCCAGAATCCAAAACTTGCAAAGCTCCCCAAAAATCCACGCAAGACCAAGAAAGGGCTCAACATTGTTGCGAGCTCCAAATCCAAAGACTTGCGAAAAGATTTCCAGGTGTGCACTATCATACTTCCAATTCCATTTTCTTAAAAAAAATGCATAGAAGGAAAGTTGTCATGCATGCGCATCTCAGAATTCAAAAAAAAAAGAAGAAGAAGAAAATCTCTTTAAAAAAAAAAAAAGAAGAAAGAAAAATTTTTGCCCACAGGCCACGTGGCCGTACGACCATGACCGTACGGTCTTGTCCATACGGCCACAAAAAAAAAAAAAAAGAAATAAAAAAAAAAAGAAAAAAAAAACACACGGTAAAAAAAAAAAAAGAAAAAAGAGAAACCTTTAGAAAGAAAAAAAAAAAGAGCCACGGTAAAAAAGAGAGAGAGAGAAAACCGTGCAAGAAAAAGAAAAAAAAGAAAAGGAAAAAAGAGAAAAAAAAGAAAGAAAAAAGAAAGAAAGAAAGAAAGAAAAAAACGTGTAAAAAAAAAAAGATGCACGTGAAAAAGAAAAAAAAAAGAAGAGAAAGAAACAGAAAAGAAAAGAAAAGAAAAGGAAAGAATGAAAACCTTTTTCTATTCCTACATGGGGTTTCTTAAGAAAAAAAAAGAAACATACTTGAAGCCATTGATGGAGAAGAAGAAGAAAAAGCTTGAAGATCTTTGAAGAAGAAAGAGAATTCTTGATCTTGAAGCACTCTTGAAGACTTTTGCAAAAAGAAAGCAATAGGAGCAAGAGATCCAACCTCCCCTTGCTTTTATAGAAGAGAGCAAACCAAAAGAGGAAAGGAGGAAAAAAAAAAGGAGGTAAGTGCTACAAATTAGCAAACTCCCTAAAAGAAAGGGATCATGGGATATTCTTTCCCAATGAGGAGATCTTTTGAGAGATTCTCTCCAAAAAGAGAGGGATTATGAGAAACTTTCTCCCAAAGAAAGATACTTTGAGAAAATCTCTCCCAAAATCAAGAAGACTTAAGAGATTCTCTCCAAGTAAGAATATTTTTAGATATTCTCTACCAAAAAGAGATATTTTTAGATATTTTTAACAAAAATGACACCACATGAGATCTAAGCCATCTTTAAAGCTTAAGGTCCTATGGGTTAGCCCACATGAGCCAAGTTTGACCACCTAGGCACTAAAAGTGGCTTTTAGTCAAAATTCCTCTTACCAAGAGCATACAAAAATGGTTCCATGCCTCCTTTGAGTTGATTGGACCATATAAAAAATCCAAGCCTCATGAGTTTCCAAAAATCCAAACCATCCCACCTCATGAAACAAATTAAGCCAAAACCATGAAATTGACATTCCACAAAAACCCAAACCACTCCAACGGACACAAAGTTGTCCCAAAGAGTGACCAAAATCCAAACCATGGTCTCCTAACTCGCCACATACAGCTTGTTGGGTCACAAGGCCAAAACCAAAACCAAATCCCAGTCCCCTAACTTGCCACATACAGCTTGTTAGGTCACAAGACCAAAATCAAAATTCAAAACCCGACCCCCTAACCTGCCACATACAGCTTGTTAGGTCACAAGGTCAAAAACCAAAAACCTTCTTGACCGCCTGATGTGCAACACAGAGCCTTCTGGTTCACAAGGTCAAAAAGAAAATCCAAAACCCAAAAACCCAATCCAAATGTCATTTTCAAAATTTTGCTTTGAGATGGTACGTGATGTCTCTCACTGCCATAAAATTCCCTTGGAAACTCAAAAGGCTACACTATCAAGAAAAATGCTCAGAGACTCTTGGTCAAGTCAGAAGTTCTCCTTCAAAGTTTTCTTCGAGGCACATTGACTGCAAAGGCTATCCAATTCGTCGCTGTACCTCGAGGGGGCATTTGTTGACACCAAAAAAGTCACTTTGCCTCATCAACATCAAAAGCTATAGGGAGCCGCATCCTACTACAAACAGGCAAAGCTGCTTCAAGCATCAGATCTTGACAAAACCAAACAAAAACTATAAGATCTTTCAAAGTAGCCAAAAGAAGGGTACACATGAAGTTTCGGGCCATTTTGACACCATTTGGTCGAACTTCAAACCTCCAACAGCTGAGCGGGAGCTCCCGACGGTGACAGTGTCAAAAACATCAAATCTTCAATCAGAGCCTATGGATGGTCTCAAAATACCTCCAAAAAGCTCCAAGTTGAATTCCAAGTCAAACCGACACCGTTTGACCCTCCATCAACTCTCGAACGGCGAAATCAAGCCTCCCGGCGGCGAGAACCTCTGATGCTGCCACTCATCAAACAAAACACAGGACTAGCTTTTGCATGCTTTCAAAGGGCTGCACGTCAAAATTTAGGTCATTCCAACAACGTTTGACCCGGTTTTGATGCTTCGAAGCAAAATTAAGCCTACCAGCGGCGAAGCTCCCTGGGACCATGGCACCCAAATCGGAGCTAATGGATCATCTCAAAATGACTCCAATAGGCTCCCTGTCAAATTTCAGGTCAATCGGACATCGGATGACCGTACATCAAAGCTCGACATCTTCCGCACGATGAAATCAAGTCAAACATCGACGGGACCCTAAACGGCTTCAAAACTCAAATAAAAGCCCATGGTTGGTCCTATCTAATGCCCGTGAAGCTTCACCTCAAATTTTAGGTCATTCCGACATCGTTTGACCCAGTTTCAACTCTTGGCGGAAAATCGACTACAGAGTCTTCGGCTTTTCTAAAAATAGGAAACTTTGTGCTCTGATTTGCATAGTTCTTGACAAGTTTTCTTTAGAGGATTTAAGCCAATAAATGAGGCAAAATGTCAAAGAAAAATACAGGAGAAAACAGAAGTGAAAAAGCCCGAGAAACGACCAAGAAACGGCGACCGGAAGGCGACCGAAAAATGGACTAAAGTCCAAGGTCGCCAGCCCCATGGTCGTGGTCGCCGGCGACCATGGGTGCATGGTCGCCGGCGACCCTGGAAATCCGGGTCGCCTGATTTCCGCCAAAAGCGTCGTTTTTTCGTTCTTTTTCGCATTTCGCGATGTTTGGCCCCTATGATTTTCTTAAAATTTGATTTTTGAGGCATGATATCCGTCGATCTTCGTCAACATCACGGATCCGCCATCAAAATCATTTAATCATCATCGGACACTCCGAAACTACCAACTGGCCGACCAAGAAAGCACACTTTCTGCCCGACCGATCAAGAAATCGACTGGACAGATGTTACCGGCCCATTGGTGGCAACCAATGTCTGAATTTTCATCATCATCCGACATCAAGCAACGTACGGATCCATCGATGATCATCGCAAGAAGAATTCCAAAAGACGCGGCGCAGCCCGCGACTCTTCAAGCAACTCGGCGGCCAATTAATGAAGTTAAATGACCCTTTTATGGCAATTTATTAGGGTCATTAACTCATTATTTTGAACGGCCCAATTAGAAGCCAAGAAATGGGAGTTACAAGTCCAATTAATCATGACAATTAACCATGTAACTCCTATAATTATGGAGATTAATCATGGTAATTAATCATGAAACTCCCATCATCATGGAGATTAAATGCCCATTATTCTCCATCGGCCAATCAAAATCCAAGAAAAAGGAGTTACAATATAAAGAATTAAATACCTGTAACTCCTCCCATCATGGAGCATTAATACCATTAATGCACATAAAACCCTCCTAATGGCCACCAAAAGCCTATAAATAGGCGGTCATTCCAAAGGGAAAAGGATCTGAAAAAATTGTTGGAAGTGTCCGAAAAAATTGTTGGAAGGGTCCGAAAAAATTGTTGGAAGCCTCCGAAAAAATTGTTGGAAGCCAGGAAGAAAAAATCATCTGAAGGATCCTGAAAAATTGTCTGAAAACTATCCTGAAGAATTCTCTGCAAAAAGAAGCTCTCTCACTTTGAAGAAACTCTGCTGCAAATTTTACAAGGTGATCGAAGTCCCTTGGGGGGCCACCCCCCCAAGATCTCCTCTCTTTTTCTATCCAACATGGCCTAGATGCCGCTTTTCAGCCCGTCTACTTGGTTTTTTATTAGATATAAGACCTTCCCTTGGTCTTTGTCCTCTAAAAATCAGAGGTCCAAGCCAAGCCAAGTGAACTAAAGCATCAAGTGTTCTCATCTGAAGGACGATGGCGGAGTCCATACATGATTCGCGATCGTCGATCTGAACAAGTCCCTACAATCGTTTGAGAAGTCAGATCTCTTTTTCTTTCTTCTCTATTGTATTTTATATTTTTAAAAGAGACAAAAATCACAATTCTTGTCTTTCATCATTGATAAGATTTGTAAATCGCCTTCCATGGCAAAATCGCCTTCAACGACACAAAACTGCCTTTCACGGCAAACTAAACAAAATCGCCTCTCACAGCATTTTAAAATCCTGTCTCTTTCTTTAAATATGTATGCAATAGAAAGTTAGAAAAAAAGTTTGATTTCCTTTCTACTTGTGAAGGTGAATCTCCGGATCACCGCTTCAGATTCTAAGTAGAATAGAAAATCTGGCATACACGTACAAAAAAAAAAATGTTGATGCTCGCTTCTTTTTTTCTTCACCCCGCCGCACCCTGGCGGACCCAGGACGGAGGTAGGCAGAGAGAGAAAAAGACGGGTCCATCAAGTCCAATCGTCCTCTTCGTGGTGGGGTCCTGAAAAAAATACAATGGGAGTCATAAAAATTAACAAGACATTTAAGAGATTTGGTAAGTTGAGACACATATAGTAAATTGTATTTAAAGGATGGAATATAAAAACATTTTTGAGATAAAAATTGGCTGAGAAAGAAATAGAGCCTGTGTGACTGCTCTATTGACAGGATGTGGATGATTTGGTGAAGGTTTTCCCGGGTTGCGAGGGGGATACCCGTGAAGTTTGTAGCACTCCTCAATTGTATGTCCATCACGATGGCAATATTGACAATTCTCAGTAGAATGAGGGATGCCATTGTTGCCACCGTTACCGGACCGACAACGTGTGTCAAACCCACTAACCTTTTTAGCAGCCAAAGCAGTGGCCTCTATGGATGGTAAATGCGAAAGATATAGTTCTCTCTGCTTTCTTCTTGGGAGACAAGCGCATAAACCTTGTTGACACAGGGAAATGGTTTGATAAGCAGAATGCGACTGTGAAGTGCGGAGAAAGACTAATGTAGTCCTAGAAGAAATTGCATTACTTGGTCTTGTTGAATGAGGTCAGAGGTAGACTTGACTGTCCCACATGAACAAGCTGGGAGAGATGTTAGAGATGACTGTTCATCCGATAAGGCCTTGAGACGAGTGAAATAAGTAGAGATGGAAAGGTTATCTTGTCGTAGAGAGGAAATTTGTTGTTTGATTTGAAAGAGCCGCGGGGCATTGGGTTGATGAAATCATCCAGCTAAATCATCCCATACATCTTTGGCAATATTTCCCTATAGAATGCTTGAAGCTAGATCTGTATGGATGGACTGCAAAATTCAGGAAATGACAAGATCATTGCATCTTTCCCATTGAGGAATTTGAGTAGCCGAGGAAGGCTTAGAGGTATCGCCCGTGATGAAACCCAACTTGTTCTTGGCACGAAGGGCCATACGCATAGCACGCGCCCAAGTGCTGTAGTTATCGCCAGTAAGAGAAGGAAAAACTAGAACAGCTTTGGGGCTGTCTGAGTGATGTATATAAAGTGGGTTGTTTTCAGACACAGCATCTTTCTCTTTGTTTGAAGCCATAAAGAATTAAAAAAAAAAATTGATAGAAGATGATGTAGCTTGAGATGGAGTGCAACAGAAATATAAACAAAAAAGAACCTGAACACTCTTACAGCTATGTGGCAGAGAAAATAGATCCGGGGGTGGCCACTGCAGCAGTCAAATGATGATAAGACCTAGCAAGGAGAGGATATCAATTGTTATTGGAGGGGATAAGTGATAAGCTCTGATACCATTTTAAATAGGGAGAATTTCAAAAAAGTCCTTAAGTTTCAGCTTTATTTCAAAAATGGACACAAGTTTCCAAACTTTTCAAATTAGTCCCTAAGTTTTTTAGGAAGTTTTCAATTAAAGACATCAATCTATTTAAAGTTATTTTTCAGCAACTTTTTTCGTGTTTTTTTTAAATACCCAAATTACCCTTCATTGTAATAAAACTCTCATTCACTTCCTCTATATTCTCCTCATTTCTCTCTCCGGTGTCCTCACGGTGATCAAGGACACCCAGTATTTCCATTGCGATTGGCTATATATAGTGGCTACCGAAACCACGGCATGGCTTTAAATGAATGCTAATTTGAGCATTTTCAAAATATTGAGGGAAAAAGTTACCAGAAAATACCTTTAAATGGCTGGATGTCCTTAATTGAAAATTTACTGGAAAGCTTAGGGACTAATTTGAAAAGTTTCAAAACTTGTGTCCTTTTTTGAAATAAGGCAAAAACTAAAGGTCGTATTTGAAAATTTTCCTTTTAAATAATTTTGTGTGTTGTGTATTTCATTTGATGGGATAACCCACTTAAATAATGTTCAATACAACTATATGCCCTTGATCTCAGGGACTGTTGCACTAGTAAGATAATAAGATAAACATAATGAACAACCCAATGGAATCGGTCAATTGTGGAATAATTCAATACATCTGCCACGTCCCCAAGTCACTGATGATTTCCTTCTTTTTTTTTTCCATTGAATAAAAGTCTTTTCTCATTTATCAAGGAACATCAAGTCCACTGCTTTCATAACTTTATTGTTGGTTATATCTGATGAGGCAGAATCATGTTGTGATTATAGCAGTTGTAGGCGGTGAAAACACGACACCCACTTAGATTGAGATGAACTTTGTAGATCAAGGAATACCGAAAGCCAAGAACCTGAAAAGGGAAGGAAAATGGCTTGGGTCAGAGCCCTGGCTGCCATGAGCCGAAAGCGCTCCGATGCCTGAGCTAGTTCTAAGAAAACTAAGCAGGAGGAGGGAGAGGAGAATGAGAGACAACATGTTGTGTATTGTGTGTTGCGTACCTCCATGGGGCTGATCCTACATGTATATGTAAACATTCCTTGTTCATTCTCTCTATGAGTGGGGGTAGGTGGGGTGAGGTCCCATCGATTCTCACCCTGACATTCGGCGGTAACTAAAAAGGGAACATCCTGAGGAGTTTTGGAAGGGGTTACCGAGATGGAGGAGTTTTGGATCAGAGGGGGTCCCTCCTGAGCCTGATAACTGTTGCTGACGTGCGGTCTTTATCAAGATATCCTCTCCCCTGTCCGAGGCATTTAATAGTCCTCAAGAATTGAGCTGGTGGTGACACGTGTCGCCGCTTCGATAGTCACGCAATCGCTTCGAAAGACAGCAAGGCTGCGCAATGCGACGTTAGGGCTGCTTGAGGCGTCGCCTGATTAAAGACGGTTCCCGAAAGCCGAAACGGCGCCTCTAACCCTTATAAATTAGGGCTTCTTCTTCGTCCTTACTTTTTTCTCCTTCTACGCTGTCGAAATCTCTGTTGCGCGTTGCTGAAGAACTTCTGTCACCTGCTAGTCGCCAGCATTCTCATCTGCGCAGTCCCTCTTGTAGGGTTTCTTTCTGCCTCTCTCCTTTCCTTTCTTCTAGGTAGCTTTTCATCTGGGTAGGGAATGGGGGTTTACAGGCACTTGGTAGGAGACCCAGCATCCACAAACCTTTTTAGGGGCATGTACAAAATCCCCGCAAATGTAGAGGTCAGACCCGACACCCCTGACGATGGCTTCGTCATGGACGATGGCTGGATGCCATTCTGGCTTGTCACCATCGTGGAAGCAGGGGTCCGGTTTCCCCTGTATCCGCTCCTCAGGGACTGTCTCGAGCAGTGGAACCTCAACCCCTATGATCGTAGCCCCAAGTGCAAGGCCGCGATTGTAGTAATAACCGGTGAAACCGGATCGATCCACGGAGAGTTTATTTGTCGCAAAACCTGTCCTAATGAAAAAAACTAGTTCTAGCCTAAAAAAAAAATCTATACAAATCAAATTTTCAAATTGAATTAAAAATTAATTACAAATCTGAAATATTAATTACAACCAAAGAAAATTAAAATCCTAATCTAGAAACCTAATCTAACCACTGCATCACTATAAGATTTATTAGCCCAACCAATTGCAATAATTGTTAAGGTGCATAAAATAAAAATAAAATAAAATAAAATAAAATCAGAGAATAAAGAAATTAGATTTTAATTCTAAAACTTTGCAATAATTACTTTGCTTAATGCCATCAAGAAAAATCAAGACCACCGCACCAAGTGCGGACTGTCACTAACAACAAAAATTCGATGTTGACTCATTGGTGTAGACCAAGACCCCATAAACTTGATTTATTAATGAAAGACCCATTACAAGCAAATAACCATTACAAAATTCTTTTAATAAAAATAAAGTGCATCCAACCTTACCATAGACACAAGAAAAACTAAACGGAGGAGAAGGACTCGCGGTCTTGAACGGCAATCCAACCGGCTCTCGTTTTGCGATCTGAAATCCAAGCAAGGGAAGATGATGAATGGCTGGTCCGATAGTGGAGTGACGATAGCAACGGCGGTAGCGCGACGGCGTAGGAACCCAAGTGGTGGTAGCCTTAGAGAGACTTGGGTGAGTGAGGATGGTAGGGGAGAGATGGAGAAAAAACTAATGGAAAAAGGATGGAGAGGCTGCTGGTCGTCCAAGAGGAATGGAGGAGTGGGATGTGACGTCCAGCCCTTTATGGCCCTTTTTTATATTCTTTTTCCTCACTTGTAGTCCAAGGTAGCATAGTTTCATAAGGCTCTTTGCTTAATCTCCAATTTTGGATGGGATTTTGGTCGGTTTAGGAGACTTTTGTGGGTATTTCAGTTTTGAATTCTCTTTTGAATTCATCGGTGCATAAATCCTTGCATTCTCCTTATCCCTTGTAACTCCTTTACTTGGACCCAGTTTGAAGAAAAATAAATGCCAAAAATAACTTCTGAAAGTGTTCTAATCTTGAAACAATTAAAAACCCACCTCTTTTGGACGTGTGACTTGGATTTCATCATGGCTGGATTCATATAATTAATTGCACATTCCCTTCTTTCTTGTCCTTCTTTCTTTAATGACCTCTTTAATTGTAACTTCCCATACTTAGCTTTTGTTTTGAAAGTTTGAATCTCCACAAATCTCCTATAATTTCTGAAATTCTTGAACGTGTGATGCTTGAGAAGGTTATGTGTTGGACGTCCACTTCATCTTGGTATTGGATAATGCTTGCTTTGTGACTTTTCAAATAATGGAAACCCTTGATGCTGTGACTCTTTGGATTTATCTTCCAACTTGGATTGGTTGGCTAGCAAGAATCTTAAATTGTTTTTTTGGAATTTTTCATGGCTTGAAAAAAATACTCTTAGCATGGCCCACTTTCTCTCTTCAAATCTGAATTTAATTTCATCCCAAACATGACATAGGAGTGGGCCATACTTGGAAGAATGCAATCTTGAACTATCCCATGCTTGGACGTCCCTACCTTGGAGGGATTTTTGAAAAAAATTTTCTTCTTTGATTGGCTTGATTTGAATCTTCAAACAAGGATAGTGTGGACCCCATGCAGAGCTTCAATAGCTTGGTTTTCCTTCTTTAATTCTTCAATTGATTCATCTCTTCCGGGGGTCCCAAGAAATTGATTTTTCCTACAAAAATACAAATAATATAATCAATGATCAAAGAATTATTTATTTATGTAGGAAAAGAGTATTACAAGATGCGGGCCCCAATTCACACTGAATAGATGCATAATATTTCACCATTTTGTCAAGTTTTCTTTAATTAAATTAAAGGTGCAAAGAAAATTCATCATGTCATGTGTGAATAAAAAGTTATGAGAAATTTGTGACTTTTAATGCCAAAAATGGAGAAATTCATGATTTTATGTGAAAATGCAATTTTTGGATGAATTTTGACTCAAATTCAGACTTTGATGCTCAAAAACATAAAATCATAATTTTTTACTAAAATGGTCCATGATTTGATGATTAAGTCCTTAATTACTCTAAAATGATGAGGAAATTCTGCATTTTTAAGGACTTATCACCCTGCCAGCTGCTCCCTAATGGCTATAAGATCATTATGGGGGTAGTGCGGCTGAATGAGATTTTGGGGATAAACTTTAGTGTCCCGGACATAGAGGAGACGTATGACCTCTGCAAATCCATAGAGGGGAACACCCATTATCTTCGGCTGAGGGCTCGCTGGGCTCACTTCGTCACCGCGCTGGAGGACTCCAACAAGTACGCGGGCGACGACCGAGTGTTCGTCAAGGGAGGATAGGAATTCGGCGAAGCAGAGCCTAGCACTGCGGTCCCCTGGTTGAACACCGAGTCTTCTTGCTTTGACCTTTTAGTTGTATCCCCTGGCCAATTGCTGTTGATAGGCGGCTAGGCGGATAGCTGCTGCCTCTCTTCGTTCTTCAGTGATATCCAGCTCTCGGTCTACATTCAGGTCGTTCAGCCCTTGGTCACAGGGTTCCGACCTCAAGGTCGGGAGGCCGACCTCAAGGGGAATGACTGCTTCCATGCCGTAGGCAAGGGAGAATGGTGTAGCCGAGGTGGAACGCCTTGGAGTCGCCCTGTAAGCCCATAGAACACTTGGAAGCTCTTCTGCCCACCTCCCTTTGGCTCGGTCGAGTCTCTTCTTGAGTCTATCAAGGATCACTTTGTTTAAGATCTCAGCCTGGCCATTGCTTTGTGGGTACGCGGGGGTAGAGTAGACATTTCGAATGCTATACTCCTGGCAGAAGCTCTTGAAGAAGTTGGAATCGAACTAGGTCCCGTTGTCGGAGATGAGATTTCGAGGGATTCCAAATCTCGTGATGATGTTCTTCCATACAAAGTTCTTCGTGTCTTGCTCGGTGATGGAGGACAGAGGCTCCGCTTCGACCCACTTTGTGAAGTAGTCCGTGGCTACTATCATTCACCTTTTGTTCCCTAGAGTTCAATGGAGTGGACCTACGATGTCCAGACCACACTGAGCGAAAGGCCGTGGGCTGGATAGAGGGCTTAAGTCCTGCGTTGGCTGGTGGAGAGAGTGTGAGAACTTCTGGCACTTTTCACATTTTTTGGCGTAGATCTGGGCGTCCTTCTGCATATACGGCCACCAGTACCCTTGGCTGATTGCATGCTAGGCAACCGACCGACCTCCGATGTAGCTGCCGCAGATCCCTTCATGAATTTCGTATAGGAAATCGTCGACTTTGCTTGGGTGGAAGCACTGGAGGTAGGGTCCGATGAACGACTTCCTGTAGAGCCTGCCATCTGGGGAGAGCCAAAACCGGGCTGCTTTCAGCCTTATCTTCTGCGCTTCCGTCCTGTCTTCGGGCAACTGGTCGTCCTTTAGGTAGGCGATGACTGGATCCATCCAGCTCGGACCGAGGTTGACACACATGAGTTGCCGAGGTCGCTGAAGTTCGATGCTGGAATCTTATAGCGTCTCCACTTCACAGTTCTTCTATTACTGGCTTCAACAGCTGAGGCGAGGCTGGCAAGGGTGTCGGCATGGGAATTGGACTCTCTGCCAACCTGCCGAACCTCGGCCCTTTCGAACTGGGAGAGAAGTTCCTTCGCATGAGCTAAGTAGGCAGCCATCCTGTCGTCCCGAGCTTGGTAGTCTCCACTGAGCTGGTTCGTCACCAACTGAGAATCACTGAAAATCATTATGCGTCGAGCTTCCAAGATTTTGGCACTATTCTGCCCGGTGATGAGTGCTTCATACTCGGCCTCGTTATTGGATGCCTTGAAGCCGAGTGTTAGAGCTTGCTCGATGACAAGGCCCTCCGGAGAGTGGAGGACTATGCCAGCGCCAGCCCTTTTGGACCTTGAGGATCCGTCGACAAAGACTTTCCAGGACTGCTCTTCCTCCGTTTCGGTGACTGCCTCTGTATCATTATTGTCCCCCAATTCGGTGTCGAGCAGGGTCGGCGCCGAACTCTGAGAAGTGAACTCCACAATGAAGTCTGCTAGAACTTGAGCTTTGATGGCCGTTCTGGATTGATACTTGATATCATATTACCCCAGTTCGACAGCCCATTTGGAGATCCAACCGGAGAAGTCTGCCTTCAGGAGGAGAGCCTTCAGTGGGTGCTTGGTCACGACCACTATAGTGAAGGTTTAAAAGTAATGGGAGAGCTTTCGCGAGGCGCTGACAAGCGCCAAGGCAAGCTTTTCGAGCTGTAAGTACCGAGTCCCGACGTCGAGCATGATCTTGCTTGTATAATAGATAGGCCTCTGCTGGCCGTCTTTTTCTCTAATGAGCACCGAGCTCACTGTGTGGTCCGAGACCGCCAGGTACAAGTACAGTGCTTCGCCATGAGTTGGGGTTGACAGTAGCGGAGGTGAAGAAAGGTAGCGCTTGAGCTGTTGCAGTGCTTGATAGCAGTCCGGCGTCCATTGGAACTTGGAGCCCTTGTGTAAGAGCTGGAAGAAAGGTTTGCATTTGTCGAAAGCTCGGCTGATGAAGCGATTGAGCACAGTAGCCATGCTGGTCAGCTTCTAAACTTGTTTAACCAAGGTCGGGCTTTGGAGCTCCTGGATTACCGTGATCTGGTTAGGGTTTGCTTCAATCCCTCTTTTTATGACCAGGCTCTCCAAGAACTTTCCTGAACCGACACCGAAGGCGCACATAGACGTGTAGACACCTCGTTTTGGCACCCTATGAGGGGCAATTCAGTCCACCCTATTTAATGATGTCCTTATTAGGTCCCGCGTGAAAAATCACCTATCATCTCTAGACCTCCGATCGCCCAGGGAGTTGGCTCATCATGATCTACTCATCGAGAGCTTTCCGCCCATATATAGAACTCCAGGATCTGACGGGCGGATCAAAAATCATGACAGCGGGTCCCACACCCTGCGGCGCCCGCGTGAAAAATCACCTATCATCTCTAGACCACTGATCGCCCTGAAAATCAATTCATCGTGATCTACTCATCGAGAGCTTTCCGCCCATATATAGAACTCCAAGATCTGACGGGCGGATCAAAAATCATGACAGCGGGTCCCACACCACCGCAGCGCCCGCGTGAAAAATCACCTATCATTTCTGGACCTCTGATTTCCCTAAAAATTGGTTCATCGTGACCTACTCACCGAGAGCTTTCCGTCAATATGTAGAACGTCGAAATCCGACGAGCGGATTGAAATCTACGAAACCTGGGCCCCGGTAATGACAACTCGACCAATTTCCATCGGACCCCACTTTTAGGCCTGAATTAGTTTCTTTTAAATCCAAACCCACCTAAACCTATCCCAACACACCTAAACCAGACCCGGCCCGGATCCTAACCAAACCCAAGTCCAGCCCAATCTTGGACCCAACTCACCCAAACCCACTCAGGTCCGACCCAAACACAACCCGGCCTTATCCCTCTCATCTCTCTCCCAACCCAGGCCTTATCCCTCTCAATTTCAAACAACCCGAGCCTTATCCCTCTCAATTTCAAACAACCCGAGCCTTATCCCTCTCATTTCTCTCCCAACCCCGGCCTTATCCCTCTCAATTTCAAACAACCCGAGCCTTATCTCTCTATCTCTCTCTCAACCCAGGCCTCATCCTCTTTAGGCGTAGACCAGAGACCCATCAGGGAGATCTCACGAAGACCCTTCATTCCTTTTCATGATCTTGCCATCACATGCAGAACATCGAACACCATCATCCTCCATCTGCAGATCACGCCGCCTCCTCCATCTCTGCTCTCATCAGCCCTGTCTCTCCATCACCAACCCATTTCGCAGCCCCTCCATCCATATCACCACCTCCTTTCTTCATCACCACCACCTTCTCCATCCTCACGCAGCCCCCCATCATCATCTCTGATCTCTCCCCTACAACCCACCATCAGAATCCATCATCTTCTCACCCATCTGCATCCCATCTCATCATCTCCATCTCCTTCACGCCACAACCCATCTTCGATTCCATCCCATCATCTCTCCCCTTGATCATCACTGACCCCAGGCTCTCGGATCTCTCTTCTCCCTCTCTTTCTCACCCTCTCTCTGTTCCGCCCTCTTCCTGCACCCTACAACTCATCTCGCCATCATCCTCCATCTCCATCTTCACACAGAATTCCTCTCTCCCCTCCTCATCTTCCCCTCCATTCCAGATCTCTCGTAGCACCCATCTCCCCCTCTTCTTCATTGTCACAACGACTCCATCTCCCTCTCCAGACCACCATCACCATCTTCCCCCATCATCCTCTTCCCCTCTCTAACCCACCGCCTCCATCTCGGCACCTCTCCGATCTCTCACGTCCCCCTGCACCATCAGAACCCACCATCTTCACTACCCATCACCTTCAAACCATCGTCATCCATCTCCGCTCACGTTCACCTCCCTCTCCCGGATCTCACCATCATCTCTCCACTTCCATCTCCACCCATCTCTGTGCCCATCATCCTCCATCCAATCCGTCTTCCTTCACTCCATCTCTCCTCTCGCGCTGCACCCCATTTCTCTCCATCCCCCTCCTCCAGATTTGTCGCAGCACCCATCACCCTCCATCTCAGGACTCTCGCGCAGACCCGGACCCCCATCTTCTTCCTCCAGACGCACGCAGCAGCAACCCCACGGAAGCCCGATCTCGCCACAGCAGCACACCCACCCAAAGCAGCACTGCCAGACGCAGCAGCAGCCTTCATCTTCCTCCTCTGCCTCACGCGTCGCCTTCCCCTGTGCCAGGTACAGCTCCTCTCCCCTTCTCTGTATCACTCTGCACACACGTCCCTCACCCTCCTCTCTCTCTCTCTGTCCGCGTGCTCTTTCTCTCTGCCACTCTCTCTTCTGCGCTCTCACTCTCACCCCGCACCCACCTGCTCATCCTCTCTGTCTCCCCTGCTCCTTCTTACTCTCTTCCCAGCACCAGCCCCCTCTGCTTGCACTCTCACTCTCTCTCGTTCTCTCTCTACCCTCTTAGCCCCTCTCTCCCTGCTCTCCCTATCTCCCTACTTTCTCAGTCCCTCTCTCCCTCACCTTTCTCTCTCACTCTGCGACCCATCTCTCTTTCTCCCGTCCACTCTCTTTCTCACCCTCTCTCTGCTCCTCCCACTCTCTCCCTCTCACTCGCTAGCTCCCTCGCTCTCTCCCCTCTGTTTCCGCCCTGTGCCCACGAGCAGCAGCGCTGCCTCCCCATCTCCTTTCTCTGTTTTCTTTCTCCCTCCTTCCTTTCCCCACTTCTTCTTTCCCCCGCTGCTGTGCATCACTATCACACGCCCCCACTCTTTCTTTTTTTCTCCTCCTTTTTTTTTTTTTTTTCCTCTTTCTCTTCCCCCACCACATCACCTCACTGCTATACCTACTTCACCATTGCACTTAAACCGTCCTGTTGCACCCACTGCACCTCTTTCTTTCTTTTCCTTTCATCTTCCTCTTTCGCTTGACCCCACCTGCAACTGCACCCCCACACTCACGCACACCCCTTACTGTTATACCCACTTTCACATACCCGTTTCAGAACCCACTCTTCCAAACCGAGCCCATACATGTATGCTTGAGACTATGTTATTCTATTAGGCTTAATTCTCCATTTATCTTATACCTCATTATTCATGTATAAATTATGCCCATGCATTTAATATGATCATTCATTTAAATAGGCATTTTTTCTTTCCTTTTGTCATGGCTTGCTTTAATTTAATATGCTCATGCATCTAACCTGCCCATGCATTATAACTTAGATTGCATTTTTATTTCATATTCTTTTAGATGCAATTTAGGACTACATAATTTATAAATATATAAAAATTAGAATAAAAACCAAAAAAACACCAAAAGAAAATAAAAATAATAAAATAAAAAGTAAAGATTAAAAATAGAATTTTAGCTACCCTATTAATTAGGATAATTAGGCTAATTTAATAATTAAGTTCTTTTCTCCCTTCCTCTCTCATTAGGATTAGGAAATATTATTTAGGAAACTTCAAATAAATTCATTAAATTAAAAATTAGAAATTCATTCTCTTTCCCCTTTCCCATTTCATTAGGATAAATTAATTTAGGATTTTAGGCCCTATGAATAAACATAAAAACAAATAAAAATAATAAAAATCCAAAATACCAAAAATAAAGTAAAAGATATTAAAAAAACCAAAATATTAATAAATTGGAGTTAGAAATTAGACAGTAGCCTAGACTGATTAGGTCAGACCCCGGACCTAGATCAAGGTCTCCCCCTAGCCAGCTTAAACTACCCCAATTTCTTAAACTTCAACTGATTAGGCCCCACTCTCTCTCCGGGCCCCGCTAAGGGACCGGGAGAGCGGATGTGGGCGGTTAGGACCTTAGGATAGGGTAGAGATCCATTAGGGAAATGGAATAGTTAGATTGGATCCAAGTAGGAACTCCCCTAGTTAGGCCCTTCTAGCCCCAATTATTAAAATCCAAAAAAAACTATAAAACCAACAAAATCAATTCCAAAAATATTTTCTTCTCTTTTCCTCCACCTCCGGTGCCAAATATTTATCTGAACTCAATGATTAAAGGGAATAGAGGCTGATTCCGAGAACCTGAATTAATGAGAATGACGAAATGAGACGAGTGATTTCACACACCCCAATATCAGTTTATTTACTACCGGCCCATCATCGGCCACCCTCAATCAATCCCGGCCCAACATCGGCCATTTTTATCTTACTTCTGGCCCATCATCGGCCATGCACTTTTATCACCTGCGTATCGCACGCAAACCCACAGAAATCACAACTCAAAGTTTCGTCTGCATCATTCTTTCGATTCGAAGAATCAGCCTTTAAACCCTAGGTTGTCAAAGGACATTGAAGGGGGTACCCAGGAATGGGGTTGATCCTCTTCTAAATATTTGGCACCTTTCCCCTTATTTTCTTAGTTTATTTTCATTTTAATTCGCTTATCCCCTAGAATACTTGGATTTAACTTTAATTAGTCTGTTCAACCCTGGATGTTGATTTCCCCTGCCTAGTTCATTATGGTCCCATCTTGAAGCCCGTAATCTGACCCTTGACCCAAGTTTGACCCGAATTGAAAGACCCAAATTAAGTGACGAGACAACCGTCGTGTGTCGCCGGCGGCACATTAGACGAGAGAAGAACCCACCCCATTTTCCTCCCGCATTCTTTCGGCTTTCGTCGAAGGACGGTGTTACGGCCGAATCCGTAACTGGCGATCGTGATCCGTCGATTTTGAGGGTAGTCGGAATCCTCATTTTCGATGTATTTTTTTATCTCACACTGTTGAATGGCGATTCCCCTCCCGGGTAGGCCCTCTTCCTCTCCTCGTGCCCATTGCATCTGCATCATCACCCCTTTCTTCTTCTCTTCCTTTTCTTTCTTTCTCATCTTTCTTCCTCTCTCCCTTTCTTCTCCACTCACCCTTTCTTTTCTTCCTCTCTCCCTGCTCTCCCTATCTCCCTATTCTTCTCTGTCATTCTCTCTCCTTCTCTCCATTCCCTCTACCTCTCTGCGCACCATCATTCTCCTTCTCCGCTCCACACACCTGCGCGTCTCTCTCCTCTCTCACGCTCTTTCTTCCACTCTCCCCGTCCTCCCTCTTCCACATCTCCCTGTCTCCCTCTTTCCGTTCTCTCTCCCTCTCTGGTCTTCTGCCCCCCCCTCTCTCCTTCTTCTTCTCTCTCTCTCTCTCTCCCCGTGCTTTTCCTCTCTCTCCCTCTCTTTCCCTTCTTCTTCTCTCCACGTTGCTGCACCTGCATCACTGCCACATCCGACAAGACGCATTTAGCTTCAACTAGTACTGGCGGAGGATGCCGAAAATCTGGCGGAGGTCGGCCAAGTGGTCCTGCGACTCTTTGGACTTGACAACCATATCGTCGATGTAGACCTCCACTGTCTTTCCGAGCTGTGCCTAGAACATCTTAGTCACTAGCCGCTGGTATGTCGCCCCCGCATTCTTCAGCCCGAAGGGCATCACCCTATAACAGTAGGTGCCCCGGGGTGTGATGAAGGCTGTCTTCTCTTGGTCATGTATGAACAGAGGTATCAGGTGGTATCCTCGGTAAGCGTCGAGGAAACTCATACGGTCGTGTCCGGCAGTGGCGTCGATGAGCTGGTCGATCTTCGGAAGAGGGAAGCTGTCCTTGGGACAGGCTTTATTGAAGTCGATGAAGTCCACGCAAACCCTCCACTTCCCTGTCTTCTTTTTTACCACTACTGTGTTGGCTAGCCACTACGGATAGTGGACCTCTTTTATTGCTTGAGCCTCGAGTATCTCCTGAACCTCTTTATTCACGGCATCAGTTTGCGGGACCCCGGTTTGGTGTGCTTTTTGGATTAAGGGCTTATGGTTGGGGTCCACATTCAGCTTGTGGCACATGACTGCTGGGTCGATGCTGGGCATCTCATAGGGCGTCCACGCAAAGACCTCTTTATTCTCGAGGAGGAGGTCCAGTAGCTCTATCTTCTTAAGCTCGGGGAGCTAGCTTCCAATCAGGAAAAATCTGTCCGGGTCGGCGGTGTCGATCCTAACCTCGGTGAGGTCCTCGATGCTCTTCTGCGCCGGGGCCCTGCCAACATCCCCAAGCTCGGCCTCTCTGTCCAGCTCGGCTACATGGACTTGGGATGATTCGGCTTCTCCAGGCAGCACGGCCATCAAGCATTG
Source organism: Persea americana (assembly GCA_029852735.1). Taxonomy (NCBI): domain Eukaryota; kingdom Viridiplantae; phylum Streptophyta; class Magnoliopsida; order Laurales; family Lauraceae; genus Persea; species Persea americana. Next base: position 7,122,085 of record CM056813.1, read on the forward strand.
TCTGACCATATGCTGGTTGCCTCTAATAGTGATCATGTCCTTCTGGCCAGACTAGTTTTCCAGAGGGAACTTGAGCTTTTGATGATGGGTCGAGGGCACGACCTCCATGCCGTGCAGCCACGTCCTTGCCATTTTGACATTGTATGGGGAGGGAACGTCGATGACTAAGAAATCAACCTGCCTGGAGGCGCCTCCTACTTGGACTCTGAGGGAGATCTTCCCCTTCGGGTACACCGGCTTGGAGCTGAAGCCGACAAGAGGGGTTCGGGCAGTCTGGAGGTCCTCGTCCTTGAGTTTCAACTTCTTAAAGCAATCATAGTACAGGATCTCGGACGAGCTACCTGGGTGGACAAGGACTCTCTGAACCAAGAAGTTCTGCAGCTTCAAGGTGAGTACTAGAGGGTCGTTATGTGGGAGTTCGACGTCGTCTAGATCCCTGTCGGAGAACCATATTCTGGGCCCCTCCCTCTTGGCTTTTTTCGTAGCTGGTTCTGGCACGGCAATCAACACCTGCTTCTGGTGGGAGGCTCTTCTGGCCTCGGCACGGGCCTGGGAGCTCCCCTTAGGCGGAGGAGTGAGGTGGATGACATTGATGATGCCTTCTAGTTCGCTATCCTGGCCTTCCATCATCTCGGCGCGGAGGTCAGCTGTTGTCCGGGCCTTCCTCCTTAATGTAGTCCCTCAGGTGCCCCTCCCTCAAAAGGTTTTCCAGGTGGGACTTGAAGCTTTTGCACTCGTCAGTTCTATGCCCACTCTGCTTGTGATAAGCACAGAACTTACTCTGGTCTCGGGAGGAGGGGTCACTTTTCGTCGGCTGCGGCCACTTGAAGAAGGGATGCACCTTTATTTTGTTGGGGAGCTTATAGATTGGATCCTTGAAGATCGTGTTTACCGCTTTGAAGGTGGCGGCATCGTTCCTGGTCCTCTTGCCGCTCCCCGAGGCTGCGGCCGAGGTGGAGGGGTCCCTTCGCCGATCTAAGGACCGGGCCTTGTGTCGATCCGGGGATGGGTCTCTGCGGTGGTCCTCCCTCCTGGAGGACCTATTGTCTCCTTTGGATGGTTGGTCCTTCTGGGTGAGGCCGAAGTTCTCCCGTCCTCGAACCTCGTCTTCTTCTGCCAGGATGAACCGGTTTGCCCGGGACATCAGCTATTTCATGGTGGCTAGGGGTACATGACCAATTGCGCCTGAAGCTGGATGCCCGGGCGCAGGGCCAGCTGAAAGGATTTCACCGCCATCTCCTCAGAAGCGCACTCGATCTGGCTGTAAACAGTCCAGAATCGACGGGCGAACTGGGTGACGTTCTCGTCTTCTCGTATCCGGAGGCCATCAGATCAGCATCGGTCTTTGGGATGACGCGATGAGCCTGGAACTTCCCCAGGAAGGATGTCCAGAGCTACCACCAACTAGAGATGGAGCCTCCAAGGAGTGAACAGAACCATCGCAGGGGGAGATCTGCCAGACTGGAGGAAAAGACTCTACAGTTTAAGAAGTCGTCATCCCCCCAGACCGACATCCTCTGGATGTAATGTCGGAGATGAGCCGCAGGGTCCGAGGTTCCATCATACAGGGTGAACCTTGGGAAGTTGAACTTCTCGGGGAGGGAGTATTTTCTGATTTCCCTGGAGAAAGGAGATGCTCCTGTGTCCTCAGCTTCAAAGGCGTTGTACTGGTCTCAAGCGATACCAGCAGTCTCCATATTCTGGCGGACAGTCTGCCTTACTTGCCGGTCGATCCATTGCTTGAGCTCCTCCTCGTCTTTTGGTATCCTCCGCTGCTTCTTCGGCCCTTCATGCTCGTGGCTGCTGCTGGAGTCTTCTTCTCTGTGGACCCGATCACGCCTTGTATTATCGAGGACGTGCCTCAGGTCTCGCTCGTGGGCCGGAGGAGTCTGGCTGTGCCTGGGTGGAGGACCCGAGGCATGGCTAAGCCCTGGAGGTGGACTCCAAGCCCTTCTCTTCTCCTGGAGCTGCTATTTGAGCCGCAGGATAAGCTCGTCCTTCTTTTGGATGAGGCGGTTCTGAGCCCTGACCTCACCCAGGTGAGGGTCTTCGTCTTCATCAAGGCTGACTTAATGGTGGGACTGAGATCCAGCCCGTGCTGACTTTTCATGAAGCTTGGTGACTGACTTGTCACCTCACCTGGCATGCTCATTGCCGTGGCGGGGCTGCTCTGGAGGTGGAACATTGTGAAGGGAAGGCATTGTCAGCCCCCTAGACTGTGATACCGACTGGACTGTAAGGGATCTTTCTCCCGACCTTCTTTGTCGAGGGGGTGGAATTTGCACTAGCATAGGCTGCATGGATAGTCCCTTGCCCTTAGAGGGTCTTTCACCAATTCTGGTTTTTGGAGGCATGGTGCTCGAAAGCTTTTTGTTCAACGCTTCCCACAGACGGCGCCAAACTGTAGGCGATGAAAACACGACACCCACTTAGATTGAGATGAACTTTGGAGATCAGGGAATACCGAACGCCAAGAACCTGAAAAGGGAAGGAAAATGGCTTGGGTCAGAGCCCCTAACTGTCGTGAGCCGAAGGCGCTCCGATGCCTGAGTTAGTTCTGAGAAAACTAAGCAGGAGGAGGGAGAGGAGAATGAGAGACAATATGTTGTGTATTGTGTGTTGCGTACCTCCATGGGGCTGATCCCACGTGTATATGTAGACATTCCTTGTTCATTCTCTCTGTGAGTGGGGGTAGGTGGGGTGAGGGCCCATCGATCCTCACCCTGACATTCGGCGGTAAGTAAAAAGGGAACATTACATCAGAACCTTCCATGCTTTCGGTCAATTGATGTTAAGGGATGATAAAGCCAACTTCTTATCGCCATAAATGAGCAATCCTATCGTCATAAATGAACGATCCTATCGCCATAAATGAGCGCTCCTATCTATCAGGGCGCGCCCGTACTTCTCAGAGGAAGGTGACGGCCCACTCTGACTTCAGCGTTTCTACCGGGACCAGGAATGGCCTGGCCGTGCTGGGCACTGTGCTAAGCTGGCACTCACGCCGAGCTGCCAAGCTAACCTGTTGTGCTGGCACTCCTAACCGAGCTGCATGGTGGAGGTTTCTTGAGTCGGCACTTCTTACCGAGCCACCGAACTGCTGGGCTGTGATTACCGAGGCCCAAGTGGACATCTAGTGCTCCTACCGCGATCCTCCCTTAATCTCGTCGTTACGGTGTTTTACCCACAAAGTAGTGATTAGCTCTGTTTTAAAATTTTATATCATTTATAACATGTTTCGGTAAAGGGCGAAATTTTCTGCAACTAGATGCTCATATTAGCATTTTACACAAATATGAATCCGAGCCATTCTCGGACAATTGTCCAGCAATATTTTGATTTTGTTTCCAATGCAGCTGTCTTTCATTCTATTTATAGTCCTTTTTTTTTTTTTGGTAGAAACATTCAATTTAGTTTACACTGGGGAAACACTGCTGATAGTAGGGTCCCCTAACCAAAAAAAAAAAAAAAAGTACCATGTAACACAACTATTTTTACTTTGTGTAAGAAGTGGTGTGTTGAGTTCCCTTATTAAAAAGCATTTGGATTGAAGGAGTGGAACCTACTGGCTGATTTATTGGAGAGTACATACTATTTTATCTCAGCTGTTGGTGGGTGGCTGCCTCTGTTTAGATTGATGAATTCCTTGATTCAATCTAGTTATTTTAGGACAATATCCACAACACAAAATATGGCTCTATCAGCTTAAGCTTCTATGTGTTTGGAAGGTCGAGAAAGGAAAAGAAAAGAAAAAAATTCTATTGAAATCTGGACATATTGCATCTCCAGTGAAAAAAAAAAAAAAAAAAACTCCCTGTAATACGATCCACTGTTTAGATACATGAATTCCTCGATTCGATCTACTTATTTTAGGACAAAATCTAGAGCACTAAATCGAGGTGAGACAGTCTAAGCTTCTCTTTGTTTGATTTGGAAGGTAAACAAAGAAAAAATCTATTGAAATCTTGACAAAATCCATAATTTATATCAAGGTTAGACGGTCTAAATAAGCTTCTCTTTATTTAAATTTGGAAGGGTAATAAAGAAAAAATTCATTGAAATCTTAACACAGCATGCCCTCTAATGAAAATCACTCATAGGATGACTATAAAAGGGCCCAAATGTAGAGTAGAAGTTCAGGTGGAAATGGCTGTTAAAGAAATGAGGCGTCCAAGTTTCATTGCAATCGTCTTGGTAGCCTTCATCTTGGTTTCCCATTGTGGTCTCTCTCTCTCTCTCTCTCTCTCTCTCTCTCTCTCTCTCTCTCTCTCACACACACACACACGCACGTAATATAGTAGGAATCGTACAACAAACCTTTTCCTTGGATTTTACCTTATCACCTTTCAAATTGAACCCCCACCCACACCCCCACCCCCACCCCCACCCCCACCACCACCCCTCCCCAAGGTGATCACTGTTTACTTGTTTTTACACTGATCCAAATGGATTGGACTTTAGATCGACTATCCATCTTTTTCTATAAAATCGTTAAACTAATAAGCCCCAGAATGGGGGGTGGGGTGGGTGTGGGGTGGTGTTTGGATGAACTGATGGACATGAAACTCCATACATAGGTATGGCTCATCCAGCTCTTTTAATCCCCCACAGCCCCATTGATTGGTAGGGCCTAGTAATGAGTCCCTTATCGTGCTCAAGGGTGCACCCATAATGTTCGTTCCCCAAGCACCAGTTACTATGGGGCCCATCAAGGATGGAAAGGGGAAATGGAAAGGTCTTGGTGGCCCCTTCAGTATCATCACATTATCCTAACCGCTCGAGATTAGAGCCCTTAAAGTTTAACAATTTTTTTAAGCTATATTTTTCACAGATTTTATATTTAATTTATAATCAAGCATTTATATATTTCCCTCATGATCGATCCAAAAGCATGTAACCCCAACTGGAATGAAACGGGGTCCCATCCATATTGGCAAGGTAGTGTATGGAACTAAATATTTTGCTCAAGCAAAGGTAGTTCATCAATGCCAAATTAGGTTTTCTTGCATCAAGTCTGATTTGCATTACACTTGCAGACTCACACCCACTCTACTAACCATTCATTCCTAACATGTGGATGCAGCTGAAGACACACTTGTAAATGCACTCTATTGCTTTGGCGAATACTGCAGCCGTTCTGATCATTTTTGCCAAGACAACTGCAAGTCCTATGGCTACTCTAGTGGAGAATGCAAATTCGAGGATCGAACTCTCCGATGCTGCTGCTTCTAGTCCATGAGTGTGTCAAAAAGTACTAGTGGCATTGTTCACTTTGAATAACAATTGGCTAATGACAATAAATTAAGTAGAGTCTTTGGATTGTTAGATTCTAATTCTTTTCAAGATCATATTTCTGCTATGCTGGGGAAATTGAGCCACATTAATGCATTTGGATGTCCGTTTCTTATTTTGTTGAGCTGATCAACCTCTGAATATGGATCCAACAATAATCCTATTTGTTTGATTTGGATAAAGAATCAACTCAAAAAAAGAAAAGAAAAGAGACGGAAACATGATTCAAGCTTTGTTGGCTCTTAAAAGATCAATATGAACCAAGTTCCTTAGGCTCCAACTTGGACAGTCTGGATTTGGATTCTTGGGTTAGAACATTATGGATTTGGATGACTGGGATTCGAGAAATTCGTGATCCAGTCCAGGAACAAATTTAATGCTATCTTTTCTTATATGGTATTCTTTAAACTTTGATAATCAGATACCCATTCACATCTCCACTGTCAGGTCATTATTTGTTTTGATTTTTTTCTGGGCTTTTTATTACATACGCCCCCTACCGTTTCTTGCAATGTTAAAAAGCCCGTCTTGAGTCTTGATCGTGAATTGTAATTTGGATCTAGGTCTCGCCGCTAAATATCAATTAGCAAAGAGGGTTGGGATGCCCCAATCGTTTAAGCCTGAGCACAAAACTGTGGTTAAAGTTCTCTGGCCATTTTGAGACAGTGTGGTAGGTACTGTTAAATTGAATATATTTGGAATCTCCATAAGAAACTGCAAGCCTTCTGACATCAATATCTATAAAAAATCATATTCAATGCATGCACAAACCCAAACACATAGATACAGCTCCCTTATCATATAGCATTTGGGCAATTTCTTGATTCAAACTAGAATGACAGGAAGCCCAAATCAAACATTTCTTCTTCTCCAACAAATCAAAATGTCTTAAGAAAGCGCTAGAAGAACCCGAGTAATAAAAAAAAGAGGGGGAGAAGAAAAACATGAGGTATTTGTAAAAGAAGAACTAGTGAACAGCAAACCAAAGGCATAAAAGGAAGAATATCTAAAAGAGGTAAATAATAAACCAAAACTAAATAAAAAATTCATGAACCAAACACAATATTAGGTGAAGGAAGTATTCTGTAAATGCACATAAAACAAACATCGCAAACTAAGAACATACAAATCTAAGGAAAAGGTCTGAGAAAACTAGAGATTTTCTTACACGATCAAGACACATAACCAGAACCAAAGATATCCATGAAATCTCCATGATTTTCAGCAAATAGTATCTCCAAAAAGCCACCAAAGTGTTCTTTTTCTTTTACGCCTTTTGTCTTCTCTATAGAACTTCCTCTGGATATGTTTGAGAGCTTCAAAAGACAAAGCTATGTTTCAAGATATCAACAGAAAGGAAGTGTTGCTTGTGGCAAGAATACCATCACTCCAAAATTACTAAATCATTTAACCAAATCTTTCTAAAAATTGTTAAGGTTCAGAACTCCAGTAGCCAAACTTGCAAAGTTGCAGGCACAATTCAGCAACTAATTAGAAAACCTCACCAAATCTGATCTGTCCTCTTTGATTGAGCGCCTAATCAGATCTCAACGCAAGCCTGGTTAAGAGTGCCAACGTTTAGAATCCATGTGCTGGAATAATCCACTTGGAGTGGTTTTTGTGAGTCACCAATGAAGATGGCTATGACTAAAAACAAAGCTCAAAAAGATGAAATGGACTATAGAAATAAGATATAATAGAAAATAACACAGACGAAAAAACGAATAGGAAAAAAGGATGTAGAAAGAGAGCAAGCTGTAAGTACCCAAGAAAGGTATGCTGCCATTGAAAACTTCAAGGGTGTGGAAATCCCAGCCCATACTTGAGATGTCTGAAAGTGTGTAGACTCTGTTCACAGGCCATCACTGAAAGAGATAAAAATATTTTGAACACAAAAAAGAACAAAAACACAGATCTGAAGAAAATATAAAGAAAGCAAAAGAAACTCTACATCATGTTAGCCCCATTTCAATAGTGTGCATCACTATTAATCCTTCAAATTTCAATGAATGAAGACATTCAATAAAAAAGATAAATAACTTGGTAATTTGTTTAATCAATTCAGAAACTGAAAGAAATCAAAAGAACTAAAAACTGCAGAGATAAGTTTAACAAATAATCTTGCCCATCATACTATAAAAGATCAAAGTTTAACAAAATGCCTCTATAAGTCTAATCAGTGAATGTGGTAAAAACATCAGGCCACGCTACAAAGGATCCATTCCCAACTTGGCCCAAAGTGGAATGATAACCATCAGGAAAAGGCAGGTCGCCGTCTCCTTTGTCAATGACGTCAATTGTAACCTTGTTTGCATGTTCCGGAAGAGCTTTATCATGAATAAATTGGGTCCCATTCCCGATATGAGCCCTTCCATGAGCGACGACCTCTTGATGCCAAGACATCAATTTGCACGGCCGCAATCTCATTGAATGTCCATCGCTCCCTAATGTGTTGGAAACTGCAACCAACTTTGTCATCTTCGGTGGGAATGAAACACTTGCTTGGGATTCTGAAGAAATGGGCTAGTGTTGCTGTAATAATGTTTTAAAGCATCAGTTATTCTTTTAGTACGTGAAGAAAAATCCAATATTATTAAATTCTTTAAAAAAATCCAATAATTTCAATAGATCTTTACCTCAATCATTTGTTTTATAGCACCAAGTTCTTCGAAAAGTTTTTTTTGTACAGAGGTTACGTGGTCTACTTTGTCCTCCAAATTCTTAATTGAGGTCGACTCCTCAGTAACTTTCTTCTCTTTGGTAGCTAGTTTTTCAAGAGCTGTGGAGGACCCTACAATTTGAGTTCTTGATACAACGTGCCCAACACCTCGAAAACGACCCCTCGTATCAACACCAAATACCTCGGTCGATGGATCCTTGAGGATGTCATGGGAATCTACTTCATCTTGGCTGGAAAGTAGCTCTTTTACTCCTTCCTGTCAAATTATAAACATCATATAAGTAAACTTTTAAAGTTATTTTCTACTATATTGACTTAAGTGGAGGACAATCAACTTACCATATGTGAAGACACGCTACTAGGGATAGAATGGTCTTTCCGTTTATGGGCTTCTATCCGCACTTTAGCCTTAGTAAGCGGGGGGTCATCCTCCTCCTTTTGGCGTTTCTATATTTGCACAAATTTGACCTTATCAGTATTTAAGAGACAAAGCAATATGACATTTATGTTACATACAAATGCCAATACATACCACTCTCTCCTCCAGTCTCGTGTGGCCATACCTACCACTCGCGTGGTAAATGTTCAATTTCTTCCTCACATCCGTTTTTTTTTTTTCGTCGTTCTATTGTTTTAGGATTTGAATTATGTTCGACAAAAGCCTCCCAATCTTCAGACCGAACTCCTGGAGGACGATTGTTCAATCTATCCTCATGAGTTGTATGAGGATCAAGGTGCTTCGTCCTCAATTTTGCCCTATACTTTCGCATCATCTCAGACATGCTCTTAAGGCATTTATCTTTATAGGATTGAGGAACAATAAATTCATCCTGAAAAAAAATATATCTTTTTAGGCTCAAGGACTAAATAGATGATAATATAAAATTTCAAGTGGAGATATTGCTAAAATTTCATACCTGGAGGTGCTTCCAGAGTTCATCCTTCTTTTCTTTAGGCACCGCACGCCAGTCCTTGATGGAAATAGGGACAATGGTGCGAACCAGCTCTCCACATCTTGATGCCAGCTTGGTTGAGTGATCACCCACAGGTAAGCCAAATGCATTTAAGGTAATCACTGGCTTTTGTTTTGACAAAGAGGAAGTTTCTAACAAATAGAAAATGCATGTTATATAAAATGATCAATAACGCGGAAGTTTCTAACACATAGAAAATGCATGTTTCAAATTAAAGCATGAAATTATTTAAAGAGTGAAGTAACTTTTTCCTAACCTGCATTCAATGAACTTACAATGTGTTCCTCCGCCATTAAAACACCTATTTCTCAAATGACATGATAACACTTAGCATAAGCAATTCATAGTCATCAACAAACAATAAAATTAATCAAAAAAAAAAAATTGTTTTAAATGAAGAGGGTGAAATTTGAACACGAGTATAATCAGGGCACCATAAGCATGAGCATCATCAAGTGACCATAAGCATGAGCATAACCAAGTGACCATAAGCATGATCATAATCAAGGCACCATAAGCATAAGCATAAGTATATTTCACATTATAAATAAGTGGACAAAACCATCAATCAAAAAATTTTGGAAATTCAATTTGTTGCATGTCCTGCTCTACAATTCATAGTCAATTTCTTTAAGTACATGTTCTAAATATGCATTTTCACCATTAAAGTCAGAAAACATACTGGATCTTCAAGTGCCTTGACATCTTTTGTTAATCACTTTGGGGCCATTAGCAAAATAAACCAACCAAGCCTTGTTTGACCTTTGGAGCACAACACTTGACTTGCTTGACATGCTAATATGAATGGCTCATCTCCTTCCTTATCAATTCCTTTACCTTTCTTCATGTTCAACGTTGCCAAATTTGTCTCGGGATCAATTGTGCACTCATTGGTCATGTACTCTACTTTAAACCAATCACAATAAAACACTGGTTGACGAAAATCAATGTAATCCAATTCGATTATCTGCTTCACAACTCCATAACAGGTGGTCTCATCTTCCTTGTAATTCTTATCTTTAGCACTTGCTCTGTATTTAGTGATGGCATTCATTGAGACTTCGCTATTTTGTGTTAACTTATTAGTCTCATAATCGCTTGGAGAGAATACAAATCCATTCACACGATATTTGTTATAACATTTTGCCTTAAACATTGGGCCATCTATAAGCCGTTTAAGAGTCTGCTCACACTCAACAGATTCCCTCTGCATATCCAAAATGGGATTTCACAATCCTCGGAATATATAGATAGGCATATCATCCAATACCTAGAATTGAATAAATAATTAAAATAATACCTCCTTCCGCAACCAACTGACGAAATTAGGCTCATTGTTGCTAGACACACTACCCTTCTTTTTTTGTCCCTTTCAAGTGCTTGTTCTTAAATACATTTTATATTTCCTACATTAATGACAGACACGTTACTATGTATATCTATGCACGTCACAACTAATTACTACACCTTACATGTTATTTTTGAAACGTTATCCACTCAATCTTTCCAGTCCACAATTCCACCATAGTTATCCAAAACCCGTCTACTTACTTGTTGATGTTGTATGTTAGTTAGGCATCTAATTTTTCTTTTATCCAATGGCTCTTCATCGCACTCACCATCATCGTCTAGGAACCTTTGATGCGTCCACTTGTGACCACCTCTTTCGCCAGCCGGCATGTGCTCCATACAATACAAAATAGATTCATCTACAATGTAGCGCTCTACAATGCAACCCTCAAAATGTAGCGCTCTACAATGCGACCTTCACAATGTAGCGCATTGCCACTATAAACCATTCTTTGATAGCAATGATATTATCAAATTGTCTTTGAGAACAAGACGTTAAAGAAGTTACAAATTTGTTGAATTGCACCCTTTAGAGCCTTATGCTTTGAGAAGGCATGTTGTAGCAAAACAGGTAATAATTGTTGCATTATGACATGATAATCGTATGACTTGAACCCCTTTACTTCAAGGTTTTGTAGGTTCACAAGAAGTTTAAATCTCGAACAATACACTGTTGGGACCTTCAAGTCGTGTAAAGTACGACAGAACAATTCTTTCTCCTTACGACTTAAAGTAAATGGTGCCTTTTGTTTAACAACTTTGCCATCTGACTCTTGCAACCATAGTTCTTTTCTAATGTTCATTATTTTCAAGTCCCCACTTGCACTTATGCCATCCTTTGTTTTATCTTTGACATCTAAGATTGTCGACCAAAATGGTCACCAACATTATTCACAACATGCATTACATCTATGTTATGACGAACTGGCAAATCCCGTAAATATTCACAACATGCATTACATCTATGTTATGACGAACTGGCAAATCCCGTAAATCCTGTTGAAGCATATTAATGATGAATTGTTAATTGTCTATTCATTAAAATGGGATTTATATAAAATAAAATTCCAAATTAAGCAAATCACCTTCCAGTATGGCAAGTCGAATAGAATCGATCTCTTGTACCAGGCAGTTATATTATCAGCGGATTCATCATCATAACTTTTTCGTTTCTTCCCTTTTGATTTACTGATATCCATCTAAATACCCGCTACCTTGGTTTCAACCTTTGAACAATTGAACTACTCGATGGATCAGGAGATCTTCCTTCTTCTGATGTATTGTTGAAAGTCGCCTTTTGGGTCCTTAAAACGTGATCAATAGGAAGGAATTTTTTATGACCCTGATAGGAGTACTTCTTTCCCCTCTTAAAACATTCAGCAATGGTTCCCTCAGCAAAAACATGGCAAGCGTATTGTACATGTGTTACACAACTTGATAAACTCCCATATACAGGAAAACCATAAATTCCCACATCAACATAGCTTTCATATTAAAAATTGTCATTGAATGAGAACCATATGTTGGCACTCCATTAAGCCATAACTCCTTCAACTCATCAATCAACCAACTCGGTCAAGTCTGGACCACAACCCAACAACATTTACTCAAATATAAGTATTCAATAAGTTCATAATTATTTATGCCTATAAAATATGCATGATATATTATGCATTTGGGGACTGATAATATAACCTTTTTTTTATTATTTTATTTGGTGAAAGGGAAAGTGTATTAAACCAAGATGAAGAACACCTAGAAGAAAAAGAACACTACACCCAAGCCCGAAACAGGGCATAAAGACTAAGGGCATGTTTGGTGAGAGAATTTCTCCTGGTTTTCGCGCTTCCGTGGAAAATCCAATCTTGGATGAGCGTGGAAAATCACACTAAAGAGTCTTCATGTCCTCGCTTCCAAATAAAATGTCAATTAGACCTCTCCCTATCTGACTTAGAAAATCCGTGTGTTGGAGGAAAGATGAAGCTATACTCCTCAGACAGTAGCAATATGGTTAGCGATTTTGGCTTTAGAACCCCATTTTATGGGTCCCATAATCACGATCCAAGCCATTAATCAAGTCTAGAAGGTTCAAAACGGCTAGCAGACCAAAAATCAACTATTTATTTGTCATGTTTTTTGCGAAATTTGAAAAACAATCCAAAAAGTCGGATCACGATTTTAGAGATTCTGTGGGCCCATTTGCAAAACTTGAACCGTCCATTCTCTTTAGAAAGCCTATAACAACTAAGGGGTCAAATTTTGCATGGTGCTTCATCATAGATCATGAGAAAATAGCAAAAGAAATTTTGACTATTGCCTTTCTTTCCCTAATGACGACACGAAGAAGAAGAAAACGGTACTATTGCAGGGGTCGTAACTTAGAGGTTACTATTTTGTCCTTTCGAACCCTACCTTTTGCATTCCTTAATCACGATCCGAATCGATAATCATCAATAAAATGCCCAAAATGGACCTTTGGCAAAAAAGTTCATACCCTAAAATTGAAATTTCCTATTCCTGTGGGGCCCATTTATACTATTCGAATTGTTTAAGTACTATAGACAGCTAAAAAATCTATACAGTGATAGTTCAGGTCTTGATTTTTCATGGATTTCGAGAAATTAAAAAAAAATTGTAACCATTGGATCACACATCCTACATATGGTTGGAATCCTCTCTTTTACCCAACTTGAAATCCTCTTACAGAAATCCTCTATGAAGATATCTTGGTTCCGGGAGATGTAGAAAATCCACTAAATAAATGATTCCTCCCTATTCACCAAACATGCGTTAAGGGTGTTTTTGGTTCGGCTTGTGTAAAGTCAAACATGTGCTTTTTTATAAGTAGCTTCAATGAAGCTACTTCTTCATAGAAACTTTTTTAAGAGAAATGGTTGTTTTGTCAGCTCAACTTTTATGCCAATTTTGTAATAGCAAATGTATCATACGCAGTTTAGGTTGATATATAGAAAGTAACTTTTAACATAAAATTATCAAATAAATTATATAATTATCATCATCATCAAAGCCTGGTCTCAACTATGCTCGAATCGACTAAAACAAATTATTTTAGCCAGTTTTCTTACTGCCTATCCCAAGCCCGAGTAAAAGAAGAGGGTTGTGTTAGATAGGTTGACAGCCAGCGTAAAAACTTGTCACAACCCAAACATGAATTCTGAAATAAAATATAAAATTATTTTATTAAAAAAGCTCACATAAGGTTTAGTTGCTATGTAGGTAAATAAAATCCCCCAGCATTAAATCATAGATATGTCATTCTCTGTGCGCCCCCATTGCAAAAATACTTGGCTTTAGCCTTCTTTGCAACATAGTTTTTATGTAAAATTAACATTTTAAATTTTAGTTTTTTGGAACTCTCTTAGAAAATATCTCAAAATTTCAGAAAAAAAATGTAACTACGAATGATATATGATTGTTAAAGGCATCTTATATTATCGTGATAAGAAAAAAAGCATATGATAAAATGTAAGATTTGAATTGTTCATTATAGTAGTCCAGCGGCGAAGTTCGAATATTGATCGTATGGGAGCCGAGGTAGGTCCCAAGGTCTGGGCGCTACATGCAAAGCAATGGTCATCAGTTCCTGAAAATTATTTCTACTCACAATCCTTCATCTCTGTCAGTTTTTTAGTTTTTATAAGTGATCATGTGAACATGATGGTGAGACATTGGCAAAGGTTTTAGAGGGATCTCCTTTGACACAGGGTAGCATGCTAGGGTTGTAAACGGGTCGGCTCCGGTCCGGGTCCATGGTGAACCCGGAACTGGATCCGTTAAGGAAAAGGTGGAACCGGATCCGGACTTGGAACAGGTTTCTTAGCTCAGGAACCGGAAAGAGAACCATATATGGCACGGGTCTAGATCCGGGTCTGGGTCTAGGTAGAGAATGATATTAAAAAAATAATTTTTATGAGAAATTTTCTAAAATTGAAGTCATATGCTGGGTCTCGGATCCACGGGTCTGAACCAAGGTGGAACCGGACCCGGACCCATTTACTTATTGAGGCCTAAATAAGGACCTATACTCAATTTTTGACTAGCCGAAAACTCAGGGTAATCGGAGAATCGAGGACTCATTTACATCCCCTATAGCATGCCTTTAGTTTGAGATTTGGGTCCAAGAGTGTTGCTACAACTCAGTGTCAAAAAATCTGTTCTTGGAAAAATTAATTATCGCCACTGGAAAATGTCCCGATGATTTTATAATGGGAAAGTGATGCATAAGATAAATTGATTTTTATATAATTATAAATAAAAAAAATAAAGATACATACTGTTGTCAAAAATTATATTTAACATTTTTTACCATGTGTGTTGGTTTTCTTGCATTTTCTTTCCCAGCATCTCAATTTGGTTAATTTTTTGGAGATATCCCAGAATTATGAGGAAACTGGGTTTTTTTTTAAGAGAATCATGAAAACATTGGGAGCTTTTGTTCAAAAGAATGGCATATATTTTGAGTTGTTTTTATTTTAATTGGTATAGGCCCATTAGAAAGTTTCATTCCACTCGAAGGCTCAAAAGTGGCATGGCCTAGGAGTGAAATAACTTTACAAAGAATTTAAAAAGGGTAAAAGTGGAATTTACTTATTTTATAAGTGGTCATTTCTCCTCATTTCTAAGAACCTTTTTGTTTAGAATCAGGATTCTCTAAGGCTTTCGACCTACGGTGAGTGTGAGTGGACCAAGTTTTTAACCCACAGTGACTGTGAGTGGACCAACTGCGGTCTGCCACATCATCACGGGCATGCCCATGATTGGTCTACTCCCATCACCATGGGGAAAATCCTCAAAGGATCTGGACTATTTTGTCCACCAAACTTCTACGGTGATACGAAACCCACCCATTGTTCCTCGCACCAAACAGACATACAAGGAAGTGCCAAAAAATCCAGCGCCTTTTCACTCTAGTTTTGACTAGTGCATCATGCGTGCACAAACGAGGTCTAAGAATGCAACCAAATCATTTTGACACCGATAACTCTTCATCGATTTCCCTATCCCTATGTCCTGTTATCGATACATGTGGCAGAAAATGAGACCTCTACCCTTTTTACCTCCATGGATTTGAACAACTTCTATTAGAAAGGCATTCATTGTAGAATTGAGAGAATTGTTATCAAAATCACTATAAGGAAACATATTTTTAGTGGTCAACTTAAAGCTGGCACCCACTAAAAGTCAATTTCTAAATAACTAATTAACCGCCATTAAAAGCTTTCCTCCCATGGAGCCAAATTCTCACAGAAAAGTTTTGGGTTTTACCTTCTAACTTTTAGCAGCAGCCAGAGGGTAAAAGTTTAAGCTATTAATAGGTGATTTTTAATGTCACAAATCTGTTTACTTTTGTACAATTCGTTATATTTCTTTGTGTATGAATTAGATAATATAGGAAAATTCTCAAAAAGTCCCCTATCTCAAAGAGGGACTCCCCTATCTCAAAAGGGGAGATTCTGCCCCTATCTAATAACTAATGATTTGTTAGTATTTTAAGAGATCCACCTTTGTAGAAGAATATTTAGGAGAGAGAATATGATATGTGTATCACTGATGACACGTGTCACATTTTTATTGGCCAAAAGAGGGTCGTTTTGATTGAGAAAAACCCACTACTTGGAAAGCATGGGATAATTTGGAAAACCAATTTTGCGAAGCTTGTTTGAAGCCTTATAAGGATTTTTGAAGTTAGCAAACCCGCGTCTCCCCCTGTCTAAAGAGCCCTAGTGGGATTTGCATATAGACTTCTTCATCTAAATCACCATGTAAAAAAGCATTATTAACATCAATTTGATGAATGGGCCATCGTTTGGCGGCTGCAATAACTAATTGACAACAGACAGTAACCATCTTCGCAACTTGGGCAAAGGTCTCATGGTAATCCAATCCTGCTATTTGAGTATAGCCTTTAGCAACAAGGCGTGCTTTGTAACGATCAATGAAACCATCTGCCTTGAATTTGACTTTATAAACCCATTTGCAACCAATGGGTTTCTTGTGCAATGGCAAGGGAGTCGGAACCCAAGTATTGTTGAGTTCAAGAGCTTTGATTTCTTCTGCCATGACATCTCGCCAATGAGGGAACGTCACAGCCTGATAGAATGTTTTGGGCTCATAGGTGGAATCAAGAGAAACTAGAAATGATTTGTGAGGATCTGAAGATCTTGCATAAGAAATAAAATTACACGATTGTTTGGCGATGGCACAAAAAGTACATTAGCATTTATTTGAAACAGTAATAAAAGGAAGTTCTTTAGATAAATCTACTAAGCGCGAATGAGATGGGTGCCCCAACCGCCAATGCCAGAGATCAAACAAGGGAAAGGAAGCAGCAGGCAATGCGTGTGAGGGTTGGAGAAAATATAGTCCGTCATGCACTTTACCCAATCCAATCGTCCTCTTCGTGGTGGGGTCCCGAAAAATACAATGGGAGTCATAAAAACTAACAAGACATTTAAGAGATTTGGTAAGTTAAGACACAGAGAGTAAATTGTATTTAAAGGATGGAATATAAGAAACATTTTTTAGATGAAAATTGGCTGAGAAAGAAATAGAGCCTGTGTGACTGCTCTATTGACAGGAAGTGGATGATTTGGTGAAGGTTTCCCCGGGTTGCGAGGGGGATACCCGTGAAGTTTGTAGCACTCCTCAATTGTATGTCCATCACGATGGCAGTATTGACAATTCTTAGTAGAATGAGGGATGCCATTGTTGCCACCGTTTCCGGACCTACGACGCGTCTCAAACCCACTAACCTTTTTAGTAGCCAAAGCAGCGGCCTCTGTGGATGGTAAATGCGAAATATATAGTTCTCTATGTTTTTCTTCTTGGGAGACAAGCGCATAAACCTTGTTGACAGAGGGAAATGGTTCAATAAGCAGAATGTGACTACGAAGTGCGGAGAAAGACTAATGTAGTCCTCGAAGAAATTGCATTACTTGGTCTTGTTGAATGAGGTCAGAGGCAGACTTGACTGTCCCACATGAACAAGCCGGGAGAGATGTTAGAGATGACTGTTCATCCCATAAGGCCTTGAGACGAGTGAAATAAGCAGAGATGGAAAGGTTATCTTGTCGTAGAGAGGAAATTTGTTGTTTGATTTGAAAGAGCCGCGAGGCATTGGGTTGATGAAATTGTCCAGCTAAATCATCCCATACATCTTTGGTAGTATTTCCCTATAGAATACTTGAAGCCAGATCTGTATGGATGGACCGCAAAATTCAGGAAATGACAAGATCATTGCATCTTTCCCATTGAGGAATTTGAGTAGCCGAGGAAGGCTTAGAGATATCTCCCGTGATGAAACCCAACTTGTTCTTGGCACGAAGGGCCATACGCATAGCACGCACCCAAGTGCTGTAGTTATCGCCAGTAAGAGAAGGAAAAACTAAAACAACTTTGGGGTTGTCTGAGTAATGTATATAAAGTGGGTTGTTTTCAGACACATCATCTTTCTCTTTGTTTGAAGCCATAAAGAATTTTTAAAAAAAAATTGACAGAAGATGATGCAACTTGAGATGGAGTGCAACAAAAATATAAACAAAAAAGAACCTGAACACTCTTACAGCTATGTGGCAGAGAAAATAGATCCGTGGGTGGCCACTGCAGCAGTCAAATGATGATAAGACCTAGCAAGGAGAGGATATCAATTGTTATTGGAGGGGATAAGTGATAAGCTCTGTTACCATTTTAAATAGGGAGAATTTCAAAAAAGTCCTTAAGTTTCGACTTTATTTCAAAAAAGGACACAAGTTTCAAAACTTTTCAAATTAGTCCCTAAGTTTTTTAGGAAGTTTTCAATTAAAGACATCAATTTATTTAAAGTTATTTTTCAGCAACTTTTTTCGTGTTTTTTTTAAATACCCAAATTACCCTTCATTGTAATAAAAATCTCATTCACTTCCTCTATATTCTCCTCATTTCTCTCTCTGGTGTTCTCATGGTGATCAAGGACACCCAGTATTCCCATTGCGATTGGCTGCATGTAGTGTCTACCAAAACAACGTCATGGCTTTTAATGAATGCTAATTTGAGCATTTTCAAAATATTGAGGGAAAAAGTCACCAGAAAATACCTTTAAATGACTGGATGTCCTTAATTGAAAATTTACTAGAAAGCTTAGGGACTAATTTGAAAAGTTTCAAAACTTGTGCCCTTTTTTGAAATAAGGCAAAAACTAAAGGCCATATTTGAAAATTTTCCTTTTAAATAATTTTGTGTGTTGTGTATTTCATTTGATGGGATAACCCACTTAAATAATGTTCAATACAACTGTATGCCCTTGATCTCAGGGACTATTACACTAGTAAGATAATAAGATAAACATAATGAACAACCCAATGAATCGGTCAATTGTGGAATAATTCAATACGTCTGCCACGTCCCCAAGTCACTGATGACTTCCTTTTTTTTCCATTGAGTAAAAGTCTTTTCTCATTTATCAAGGAACATCAAGTCCAGTACTTTCATAACTTTATTGTTGGTTATATCTGATGAGGCAGAATCATGTTGTGATTATAGCAGTTGTAGGCGGTGAAAACACGACACCCACTTAGATTGAGATGAACTTTGTAGATCAGGGAATACCGAACGCCAAGAACCTGAAAAGGGAAGGAAAATGGCTTGGGTCAGAGCCCCTGGTTGCCGTGAGCCGAAGGCGCTCTGATGCCTGAGTTAGTTCTGATAAAACTGAGCAGGAGGAGGGAGAGGAGAATGAGAGACAATATGTTGTGTATTGTGTGTTACGTACCTCCATGGGGCTGATCCCACGTGTATATGTAGATATTCCTCGTTCATTCTCTCTATGAGTGGGGATAGGTGGGGTGAGGTCCCATCGATCCTCACCCTGACATTCGGCGGTAGGTAAAAAGGGAACATCCCATCAGAACCTTCCATGCTTTCGGTCAGTTGATGTTAAGGAATGATAAAGCCAATTTCTTATTGCCATAAATGAGCAATCATATCGTCATAAATGAACGATCCTATCACCATAAATGAGCGCTCCTATCTGTCAGGGCGAGCCCGTACTTCTCAGAGGAAGGTGACGGCCCACTCTGCCTTCAGCGTTTCTACCTGGACAAGGAATGGCCTGGCCATGCTGGGCACTGTGCTGAGCTGGCACTCACGCCGAGCTGTCGAGCTGACCCGTTGTGCTGGCACTCCTAACCAAGCTGCCGAGCTGCATGGTGGAGGTTTCTTGAGTCGGCACTTCTTACCGGACCGCCGAACTGCTGGGCTGTGATTACCGAGACCGAGGTGGACAACTAGTGCTCCTACCGCGATCCTCCCTTAATCTCGTCATTACGGTGTTTTACCCACACAATTGCCCCTAGCTTTTGACCTCTGAGAGTTCTCCAGCTCGAGGAGGTCGGAAGCTAAGTGACTCTGCCTAAATAATTTTGTGTGTTGTGTATTTCATTTGATGGGATAACCTACTTAAATAATGTTCAATACAACTGTATGCCCTTGATCTCAGGGACTATTACACTAGTAAGATAATAAGATAAACATAATGAACAACCCAATGGAATCGGTCAATTGTGGAATAACTCAATACGTCTGCCACGTCCCCAAGTCACTGATGATTTCTTTTTTTTTCCATTGAATAAAAGTCTTTTCTCATTTATCAAGGAACATCAAGTCCACTACTTTCATAACTTTATTGTTGGTTATATCTGATGAGGCAGAATCATGTTGTGATTATAGCAGTTGTAGGCGGTGAAAACACGACACCCACTTAGATTGAGATGAACTTTGTAGATCAGGGAATACCGAACACCAAGAACCTGAAAAGGGAAGGAAAATGGCTTGGGTCAGAGCCCCTGGCTGCCGTGAGCCGAAGGCGCTCCGATGCCTGAATTAGTTCTGAGAAAACTGAGCAAGAGGAGGAGAATGAGAGACAATTGTTGTGTATTGTGTGTTGCGTACCACCATGGGGCTAATCCCACATGTATATGTAGACATTCCTCGTTCATTCTCTCTGTGAGTGGGGGTAAGTGGGGTGAGGTCCCATCGATCCTCGCCCTGACATTTGGCGGTAGGTAAAAAGGGAACATCCCATCAGAACCTTCCATACTTTCGGTTAGTTGATGTTAAGGGATGATAAAGCCAACCTCTTATCGCCATAAATGTGCAATCATATCGTCATAAATGAACGATCCTATCGCCATAAATGAGCGCTCCTATCTGTCAGGGCGAGCCCGTACTTCTCAGAGGAAGGTGACGGCCCACTTTGCCTTTAGCGTTTCTACCGGGACAAGGAATGGCCTGGCCGTGCTGGGCACTGTGCTGGGCTGGCACTCACGCCGAGCTGTCGAGCTAACCTGTTGTGCTGGCACTCCTAACCGAGCTGCCGAGCTGCATGGTAGAGGTTTCTTGAATCGGCGCTTCTTATCGAGCCACCGAACTGCTGGGCTGTGAATACCGAGGCCGAGGTGGACAGCTAGTGCTCCTACCGTGATCCTCCCTTAATCTCGTCATTACGGTGTTTTACCCACACAATTGCCCATAGCTTTTGACCTCTGAGAGTTCTCCAGCTCGAGGAGGTCAGAAGCTAAGTGACTCTGCCTAGCCGGCACCGCTACCGAGCTCAAGAAAGGGTCGCCAAAGTGTGGGAAGGGGTTACCGAGATGGAGGAGTTTTGGATCAGAGGGGGTCCCTCCTGAGCCTGATGACCGTTGCTGATGTGCAGTCTTTATCAAAATGTCCTTTCACCTGTCTGAGGCATTTAATAGTCCTCAGGAATTGAGCTGGCGGTGACAGGTGTCGCCGCTTCGATAGTCACGCAATCGCTTCGAAAAGACAGCAAGGCTGCGCGATGCGACATTAGGGTTGCTTGAGGCGTCGCCTCATTAAAGACGCTTCCCGAAAGCCGAAACGGCGCCTCTAACCCTTATAAATTAGGGCCTCATTAAAGACGCTTCCCTTATAAATTAGGGCTTCTTCTTCGTCCTTCTACGCTGTCGAAATCTCTGTTGCGCGCTGCTAAAGAACTTCTGTCACCTGCTAGTCGCCAGCATTCTCATCTGCGCAGTCCCTCTCGTAGGGTTTCTTTCTGCCTCTCTCCTTTCCTTTCTTCTAGGTAGCTTTTCGTCTAGGTAGGGAATGGGGGTTTACAGGCACTTGGTAGGAGACCCAGCATCCATAAACCTTTTTAGGGGCATGTACAAAATCCCCGCAAATGTAGAGGTCAGACCCGACACCCTGACGATGGCTTCGTCGTGGACGATGGCTGGATGCCATTCTGGCTTGTCACCATCGTGGAAGCAGGGGTCCGGTTTCCCCTGCATCCACTCCTTAGGGACTGTCTCGAGCAGTGGAACCTCAGCCCCTGCCAGCTGCTCCCTAATGGCTATAAGATCATTATGGGGGCATTGCGGCTGAATGAGATTTTGAGGATAAACCTTAGTGTCCCGGACATAGAGGAGACGTACGAACTCTGCAAATCTGCAGAGGGGAACACCCATTATCTCCGACTGAGGGCTCACCGGGCTGGCTTCGTCACCGCGCTGGAGGACTCCAGCAAGTACGCCGGCGACGACCGAGTGTTCGTCAAGGGAGGATGGGAATTCGGCGAAGCAGAGCCTAGCACCGCGGTCCGGATTCCTCGAAATATAGGAATTCCTCCAAGTAAAGGCCGAAGTCTTTTCGGTTTGCAGTTTTTACTTTCTTTTGTGCCTGACTAACACAACTTTTCTGTTTATGCAGATTTTGACCAAAGGAGGGAGTTTGCCAAGAAAAACCGCTGGAGGGTGAACATTGATTGGCACGAGAAGGTGAGGAACTACCACGGTCACAACTGTCGTGCTGCGTGCTCACTCCTGGGGTATACGCCCCACTACAGATCCTTCAGCACTTCGAGAAGGGTGTCCTGGATAGACTCCGTGCTGCGCGGGGAAGGCGCCAGCTCAGAGCCAGCGACGACCGCGGTCCCCAGTTCGGAGGCAGTGACAGTCGCGATCCCCACCGGGCCTCTGGTCGAGTCCGGAGGCCGGGCTTCAACTCCTCTCCCAAACCCAGAACCTGCCAGGACCTCGGCAGCCGGGGCCGGACCTTCGCGACAGAGGAACTTCGTAGCATCTTCCAGCGCATCTTCGAGTTCGGCTTCTTCAAGCTCGGCGTCTTCCAGCTCGGAAGAAGAGGAGGAAGAGATATTGCGTCATCATTGCCCACTCTATGCGGTAAAGGACTTATCGGCCGCGGCTTTTGGGGACGTCGGGGGTGAGGCCCTAGATGCCCCCCAAGCTGCTAGCATCGCTCCGGCCTCGACGCCTACTGTCGCTTCGGCCGAGACCCCTTCCGCTCCCCCTGTGGCCGAGGTCGCGAGGTTGGATCAGCTCCGCCCCCAGCGGTGATTGTCATTGAGGACTCGCCTCCTGGCTCTACCCCAAGGGTAGAAGGTCGAGCCCGCTCTGCCGAAGACGCGGAAGAGTGCCGGGCCGAGAAGAGGGCGAGGGTCGAGGAGAAGGCGAGGGTCGAGGTCCGACCTAGCCCTTCATCGCTACCGCCTATCGAAGAGACAGTCCCGCCCCCTCCGACAGTCCCATGGGCACCGGACATCGAGGACGTGTTGGGGAGGTCACTGGCAGCGACAGACCGTGCGAGAGGCAACCCCCATGTGGTCATTGCTCTGGGGCGATCATGCGCCCTTCCTCTAGATGTGTCCAATTGGGAGAGGATGGATGATCCTTCGCTGATGGTCTCGGCGATGCGATTGGCGGTCGCGGTAAGTAGCTCGCACAAAATTTTATTAGCATTCCGACATTTTTCTTTCTTCTGACTTCGTTTCTATTTTGCAAGTGATGCAGAAATGCCACGTCGGCCTAGGAAGGATGGAAAGGGCGTAGGCCCGGGCAGCCGAGTGGGCGGCTGAGAAGGAGAGGCTACAGTCCGAAAAGGAGGACTTACGGAAGGCCTTGGAGGCCAAGAGTGGACTACTGAGTGAAGAGGTGAGCTAGAACGCTTGTCTTGCTGCCGATCTCGCTTAGGCTCAGGCCGCAGCGGCACAGCTGAGGGAAGAAGTGGAAACGGCGGTGGCCCAGAACACCCTCCTCTCCACTAACCTTGGTGGTGCCCGAGCCACGCTGGTGCGGCTGGAGAAGGACCTTCTATCCAGTCATGGGTTGAGCACATGGCTGGCCGCTGAGCGGAATGAGGCCAGGGACCAGTTGGAGGTTGCCCGGAGGGAAAAGGCGGCCGAGCTTGAGTCTGCTCTGGCTTGGTGGGAAGCCGAGGAGGAATACTTGGCCGAGCATAACGCTGCCATGGGGGAGGAGGTTGGCAGATTGGCAGCGGAGTACAAGGCTCAGTTGGCAGGGATCTGGGACCGAGCATGGGAGCTCGGATGGAAGGCAGCCTTGAAGAAGGCTGGGGTTCTTGGGGATAGGGCTATCTTCAGGAATCCCCCCAAGTTCCCTCGCTCAGACTCGGAGCTCGTGGCCATATCTTCGCCCCTCCCTGGCCCATCTTCTCAAGCCTGCCTAGAGGTGAGCGCCGCCCTCGAGGTGCCTCCGGAGGCTCCTCCAACGGTCAGTGCCGAGCCTGAAGCTTCCCTCACGCCCGAAGTCATCCAGGCTCCTCTCGAAGCTGCTGCCCCTGAGGCCACCGTTCCTGAAGCTAGCGCAGTCGTCTCTGAAGCCACCTCGACCGCTCCCCAGGCCAGTGCGGTCGTGATCGAGGTCGCTCCAGAGATTGACTGCAACGTGGAAGCTGCAGCCCTCTGAGCCCCTTTTGTATTTTTTCTTTTCTTTGACTGTACTCCTCCTATCCATTTTGTAATCGGGATTTCTATTAATGAAACAGCAACTTTTTTGCACACTTTAGCTTCCTTTTCACTTTCCATCTCTGATGAAATGGGTGTGTGGACGACATTTATCTTGCTATGCTTTATTCGCTAAGTAGTTGGTCTGGGTAACCGAACTCCTTGTAAGCCTTAAAATTGGATGTCTGCCCTTAACTGAGCTTCGGTTCATGAACCGTGGTCCCAAGCAACACCCATAACCCTTGAGAACGGAGGCTGCCGGTATTGACTGACGAAGGGATCCTCTTTGGTTCAACAACTCAAGGTGTCCCTAAGCGCCGAAGTCAGTGTCTTGGACATTTTTGGCTTTGCCGCCGTAGCTGGTGCTGGCACCGAGCTAGGACGGTTGGCACTCTGATTGAGCTGCCGAGCCGGGGGTGGTGCTGTCATCGAACCCTAATGAAACTGGCTTTACCGCCGTAGCTGGTGCTGGCACCGAGCTAGGGGCAGTTGGCACTCTAACTGAGCTGCCGAGTCGGGGTGGTGTTGTCACCGAACCCTGATGAAACTGGCTTTACCGCCGTAGCTGGTGCTGGCACCGAGCTAGGGGCGGTTGGCACTCTGACTAAGCTGCCGAGCGGGGGGTGGTGCTGTCATCGAACCCTGATGAAACTAGCTTTACCGCCATAGCTGGTGCAAGCACCGAGCTAGGGGCGGTTGGCACTCTGACTGAGCTGCCGAGCCGAGGTGATGCTGTCACCGAACCCTGATGAAACTGGCTTCACTGCCGAGCTGCATAACTTGGAAACAATTTGAAAGAGAGATCCGTTCCAGAAGAATGCACTTTTTTATTGCTGTTTGAATCCTTGAATACATGTTTTCAGAAGTAAAACTTTTTGAGGTGCATTGCATTCCATGGTCGTGGCAGCTCCTTGCCTTCCATGTCCTCGAGCCGGTACGCGGCTCTTCCCGCTGCTGATAGCACTTTAAACGGCCCCTGCCAGTTGGGTGCCAGTTTGCCTTCGTTAGGATTTCGATCGCTAGGAAGAGTTTTTTTTCAGGACTAGTTCTCCCACCGTGAATCTTCTTGCTTTAACCTTCTGGTTGTATCCCCTGGCCAACTGTTGTTAATAGGCGGCCAGGCGGATAGCTGCTGCCTCTCTTCGTTCTTCAGTGAAATCCAGCTCTCGGGTTACATTCAGGTCGTTCAGCCCCTGGTCACAGGGTTCCGACCTCAAGGTCAGGAGGCCGACCTCAAAGGGAATGACAGCTTCCATGTCATAGGCAAGGGAGAATGGTGTAGCCGAGGTGGAACGCCTTAGAGTCGTCCTGTAAGCCCATAGAACACTTGGAAGCTCTTCTGCCCACCTCCCTTTGGCTCGGTCGATTTCTTCTTGAGTCCGTTAAGGATCACTTTGTTTGAGATCTCAGCCTGGCCATTGCTTTGTGGGTACGCCGGGGTGGAGTAGACATTTCGGATGCCATACTCCTGACAGAAGCTCTTGAAGAAGTTGGAATCGAACTGGGTCCCGTTGTCGGAGATGAGAGTTCGGGGCATCCCAAATCTCGTGATGATGTTCTTTCATACAAAGTTCTTCGTGTCTTGCTCGGTGATGGAGGACAAAGGCTCTGCTTCGACCCACTTTGTGAAGTAGTTCGTGGCTACTATCAGCCACCTTTTGTTCCCTGGAGTTCGGTGGAGTGGACCTACGATGTCCAGACCCCACTGAGCGAAAGGCCACGGGCTGGATAGAGGGCTTAGGTCATGTGCTGGTTGGTGGAGAGAGTGTGAGATCTGGGCGTCCTTCTGCATATACGGCCACCAGTACCCTTGGCTGAATGCTCGGTAGGCAAGCGACCGACTTCCGATGTGGTTGTCGCAGATCCCTTCATGAGTTTCGTATAGGAAATCGTCGACTTTGCTCAGGTGGACGCACTGGAGGTAGGGTCCGGTGAACGACTTCCTGTAGAGCCTGCCATCTGGGGAGAGCCAAAACCGGGCTGCTTTCAGCCTTATCTTCTACGCTTCCGTCCTGTCTTCGGGCAGCGGGTCGTCCTTTAGGTAGGCGATGACTGGATCCATCCAGCTCAGACCGAGGTCAACACACATGAGTTGTCGAGGTTGCTGAAGTTCGATGCTGAGCTCTTGTAGCGTCTCCACTTCGACAGTTCTTCTATTACCGGCTTCGATAGCTGAGGCGAGGCTGGCAAGGGCGTCGGCATGGGAATTGGACTCTCTGCCGACCTGTCGAACCTCGGCCCTTTCGAACTGGGAGAGAAGTTCCTTCGCGCGAGCTAAGTAGGCCGCCATCCTGTCGTCCCAAGCTTGGTAGTCTCCACTGAGCTGGTTCGTCACTAACTAAGAATCACTGAAAATCACTATGCGTCGAGCTTCCAAGATTTTGGCACTGTTCAGCCCGGCGATGAGTGCTTCATACTCGGCCTCGTTATTGGATGCCTTGAAGCCGAGTGTTAGAGCTTGCTCGATGACAAGGCTCTCTGAAGATTGGAGGACTATGCCAACGCCAGCCCTCTTCGACGTTGAGGATCCGTCGACGAAGACTTTCCAAGACTGCTCTTCCTCCGTTTCGGTGACTGCCTCTGTATCCTTATTGCCCCCCAGTTCGATGTCGAGCAGGGTCGGCGCCGAACTCTGAGAAGTGAACTCCACAATGAAGTCTGCTAGAACTTGGGCTTTGATGGCCGTTCTGGGTTGATACTTGCTATCATATTGCCCCAGTTCGACGGCCCATTTGGAGATCCGACCGGAGAAGTCTGCCTTCCGAAAGAGAGCCTTCAGTGGGTGCTTGGTCACTACCACTATAGTGAAGGTTTGGAAGTAATGGGAGAGCTTTCGCAAGGCGCTGACAAACGCTAGGGCAAGCTTTTCGAGCTGTAAGTACCGGGTCTCGGCGTCGAGCAGGATCTTGCTTGTATAATAGATAGGCCTCTGCTGGCCGTCTTCTTCTCTGATGAGCACCGAGCTCACTGCGTGGTCCGAGACCGCCAGGTACAAGTACAGTGCTTCGCCATGAGTTGGGGTTGATAGTAGCGGAGGTGAAGAAAGGTAGCGCTTGAGTTGTTGCAGGGCTTGATCGCAGTCCGGCGTCCATTGGAACTTGAAGCCCTTGTGTAAGAGCTGGAAGAAAGGCCTGCATTTGTCGGAAGCTCGGCTGATGAAGCGATTGAGCGCGGCAGCCATGCCGGTCAGCTTCTGAACTTGTTTAGCCGAGGTCGGGCTTTAGAGCTCCTGGATTGCCGTGATCTGGTCAGGGTTTGCTTCAATCCCTCTTCTTGTGACCAGGCTCCCTAAGAAATTTCCGGAACCAACACCGAAGGCGCACTTAGACGCATTTAGCTTCAACTGGTACTGGCGGAGGATGCCGAAAATCTAGCGGAGGTCGACCAAGTGGTCCTGCGACTCTTTGGATTTGACGACCATATCGTCGATGTACACCTCCACTGTCTTTCTGAGCTGCGCCTGGAACATCTTAGTCACTAGCCGCTGGTATGTCGCCCCCGCATTCTTCAGCCCGAAGAGCATCACCCTATAACAGTAGGTGCCCCGGGGTGTGATGAAGGTTGTCTTCTCTTGGTCAGGTATGAACAGAGGTATCTGGTGGTATCCTCGGTAAGTTGCTAGGAAACTCATACGGTCGTGTCCGGCAGTGGTGTCGATGAGCTGGTCGATCTTCGGAAGAGGGAAGCTGTCCTTGGGACCGGCTTTATTTAGGTCAGTGAAGTCCACGCAGACCCTCCACTTCCCTGTCTTTTTTTTTTACCACTACTGTGTTGGCTAGCCACTGCGGATAGTGGACCTCTTTTATTGCTTGCCCCTCGAGCAGCTTCTGAACCTCTTCATTCACGGCATCAGTTTGCGGGACCCCAGTTCGGCTTGCTTTTTGGATTACGGGTTTATGGTTGGGGTCCACATTCAGCTTGTAGCACATGACTGCTGGGTCGATGCCGGGCATCTCATAGCGTGTCCACGCAATGACCTCTTTATTCTCGAGGAGGAGGTCCAGTAGCTCTGTCTTCTCAGGCTCAGGGAGCTGGCTTCCAATCAGGAAAAATCTATCCGGGTCGGCGGTGTCGATCCTGACCTCGATGAGGTCCTCGATGCTCTTCTGCGCCGGGGCCCTGCCAACATCCCCAAGCTCGGCCTCTTTGTCCAGCTCGGCTACATGGACTTGGGATGATTCGACTTCTCCAGGCAGCACGGC
Source organism: Persea americana (assembly GCA_029852735.1). Classification (NCBI taxonomy): domain Eukaryota; kingdom Viridiplantae; phylum Streptophyta; class Magnoliopsida; order Laurales; family Lauraceae; genus Persea; species Persea americana. The sequence goes on from CM056813.1 coordinate 7,150,360, forward strand.
CATCAAGCATTGTCTGGCCATATGCTGGTCGCCTCTAATAGTGATCACGTCTGTCCGGCCAGACTGGTTTTCCAGAGGGAACTTGAGCTTTTGATGACCGGTGGAGGGCACGGCCTCCATGCCGTGCAGCCACGTCCTTCCCATTATGACATTGTATGGGGAGGGAACGTCGATGACTAGGAACTCATCCTGCTTGGAGGCGCCTCCTACTTGGACTCTGAGGGAGATCTTCCCCTTCGGGTACACCGGCTTGGAGCTGAAGCCGACAAGAGGGGTTCGGGTAGTCTAGAGGTTCTCGTCCTTGAGTTTCAACTTCTTAAAGCAATCATAGTACAGGATCTCGGACGAGCTGCCTGGGTCGACAAGGACTCTCTGAACCAAGAAGTTCTGCAGCTTCAAGGTGAGTACTAGAGGGTCGTTATGTGAGAGTTCGACGTCCTCTAGATCCCTGTCAGAGAACCATATTCAGGGCCCCTCCGTCTTGGCTTTCTTCGCAGCTGGTTTTGGCGCCGCAGTCAACACCTGCTTCTGGTGGGAGGCTCTTCTAACCTCGTTACGGGCCTGGGAGCTCCCTTTAGGCGGAGGAGCGAGGTGGATGACATTGATGATGCTTTCTGATTCGCTATCCTGGCCGCCATCATCTCGGCGCGGAGGTCGGCTGTTGTCCCGGCCTTCCCCCTTGATGTAGTCCCTCAGGTGCCCCTCCCTCACAAGGTTTTTCAGGTGGGACTTGAAGCTTTTGCACTTGTTAGTTTTGTGCCCACTCTGCTTGTGATAAGCACAGAACTTGCTCTGGTCCCAGGAGGAGGGGTCACTTTTCGTCGACTGCGGCCACTTGAAGAAGGGCTACACCTTTATTTTGTTGAGGAGCTTATAGATTGGATCCTTGAAGATCATGTTTACCGCCTTGAAGGTAGCGGCATCGTGCCTGGTCCTCCTGCCGCTCCCAGATGCTGCGGCCGAGGTGGAGGGGTCCCATCGCCGATCTGAGGACCGGGCCCTGTGCCGATCCGGGGATGGGTCTCTGCGGCGGTCCTCCCTCTTGGAGGACCTGTTGTCTCCTTTGGATGGTTGGTCCTTCTGGGTGAGGCCGAAGTTCTCCCATCCTCGGACCTCGTCTTTTTCTGCCCGGATGAACCGGTTTGCCCGGGACATCAGCTCTTTCAAGGTGGTTACGGGGTACATGACCAACTGCGCCTGAAGATGGATGCCCAGGCGCAGGGCCAGCTGAAAGGATTTCACCGCCATCTCCTCAGAAGCGCACTCGATCTGGCTGTAAACAGTCCAGAATCGACGGGCGAACTGGGTGACGTTCTCGTCTTCTCGTATCTGGAGGGCCATCAGATCAGCATTGGTCTTTGGGATGACGTGATGAGCTTAGAACTTCTCCAGGAAGGATGTCCGGAGCTGCAGCCAACTGGAGATGGAGCCTCCAGCCAGTGAACAGAACCATCGCAGGGGGAAATCTGCTAGACAGGAGGAAAAGACTCTACAGTTTAGGAAGTCGTCATCCCCCCAGACCGACATCCTCTAGATGTAATGTTGGAGATGAGCGGCAGGGTCCGAGGTTCCATCATACAGGGTAAACCTTGGGACGTTGTACTTCTCGGGGAGTCAGTATTTTCTGATTTCCTTGGAGAAAGGAGATGCGCCCGTGTCCTCAGCTTCAAAGGCGTTGTACTGGTCTCGAGCGATACCACCAGTCTCCATATTTTGGCGGACAGTCTGCTTGACTTGCCGGTCGATCCATTGCTTGAGCTCCTCCTCGTCTTCTGGTATCCTCCGCTGCTTCTTCGGCCCTTCATGCTCGTGGCTGCTGCTGGAGTCTTCTTCTCTGTGGACCCGATCACGCCTCGTATTATCGAGGACGTGCCTCAGGTCTCGCTCGTGGGCCAGAGGAGCCTCGCTGTGCCTGGGTGGAGGACCCGATGCATGGCTACGCCCGGGAGGTGGACTCCGAGCCCTTCTCTTCTCCTGGAGCTGCTGTTTGAGCCGCAGGATAAGCTCGTCCTTCTTTTGGATGAGGTGGTTCTGAGCCCTGACCTCACCCAGGTGAGGGTCTTCGTCTTCATCAAGGCTGACTTGATGGTGGGACTGAGATTCAGCCCGTGCTGACTTTTCACGAAGCTTGGTGACTGACTTGTCACCTTGCCTGGCGTGCTCATTGCCGTAGCGGGGCTGCTCTAGAGGTGGAACATTGTGAAGGGAAGGCATTGTCAGCCCCCTAGACTGCGATACCAATTGGACTGTAAGGGACCTTTCTCTTGACCTTCTCTGTCAAGGGGGTGGAATTTACACCAACACAGGCTGCATGGATGGTCCCTTGCCCTTGGAGGGTCCTTCACCATTTCTGGCTTTTGGAGGCATGGTGCTCGAAAGCTTTTTGTTCAGTGCTTCCCACAGACGGCGTCAAACTGTAGGCGATGAAAACACGACACCCACTTAGATTGAGATGAACTTTGGAGATCAGGGAATACCGAACGCCAAGAACCTGAAAAGGGAAGGAAAATGGCTTGGGTCAGAGCCCCTAACTGTCGTGAGCCGAAGGCGCTCCGATGCCTGAGTTAGTTCTGAGAAAACTAAGCAGGAGGAGGGAGAGGAGAATGAGAGACAATATGTTGTGTATTGTGTGTTGCGTACCTCCATGGGGCTGATCCCACGTGTATATGTAGACATTCCTCGTTCATTCTCTCTGTAAGTGGGGGTAGGTGGGGTGAGGTCCCATCGATCCTCACCCTGACATTCGGCGGTAGGTAAAAAGGAAACATTCCATTAGAACCTTCCATGCTTTCGGTCATTTGATGTTAAGGGATGATAAAGCCAACTTCTTATCGCCATAAATGAGCAATCCTATTGTCATAAATGAACGATCCTATCACCATAAATGAGCGCTCCTATCTGTCAGGGCGCGCCCATACTTCTCAGAGGAAGATGACGGCCCACTCTACCTTCAGCGTTTCTACCGAGACCAAGAATGGCCTGGCCGTGCTGGGCACTGTGCTGAGCTGGCACTCACGCCGAGCTGACCCGTTATGCTGGCACTCCTAACCGAGCTGCCGAGCTGCATGGTGGAGGTTTCTTGAGTCGGCGCTTCTTACCGAGCCGCCGAACTGCTGGGCTGTAATTACCGATGCCGAGGTGGACAGCTAGTGCTCCTACCGCGACCCTCCCTTAATCTCGTCATTACGGTATTTTACCCACACAGCAGTGATTAGCTCTTTTTTAAAATTTTATATCATTTATAACATGTTTCGGTAAAGGGCAAAATTTTCTGCAACTAGATGCTCATATTAGCATTTTACACAAATATGAATCCGAGCCATTCTCGGACAATTGTCCAGCAATATTTTGATTTTGTTTCCAATGCAGCTGTCTTTCATTCTATTTATAGTCCTTTTTTCTTTTCTTTTTTTTGGGTAGAAACATTCAATTTAGTTTACACTGGGTAAACACTGCCGATAGTAGCGTCCCCTAACCAAAAAAAAAAAGTACCATGTAATGCAACTATTTTTACTTTGTGTAAGAAGTGGTGTGTTGAGTTCCCTTATTAAAAAGCATTTGGATTGAAGGAGTGGAACCTACTGGCTGATTTATTGGAGAGTACATACTATTTTATCTCAACTGTTGGTGGGTGGCTGCCTCTGTTTAGATTGATGAATTCCTTGATTCAATCTAGTTATTTTAGGACAATATCCACAACACACAACACAAAATATGGCTCTATCAGCTTAAGCTTCTATGTGTTTGGAAGGTCGAGAAAGGAAAAGAAAAGAAAAAAATTCTATTGAAATCTGGACACATTGCATGTCCTCCAGTGAAAAAAAAAAAAAAAAAAAAACTCCCTGTAATACGATCCACTGTTTAGATGCATGAATTCCTCGATTCGATCTACCTATTTTAGGAGAAAATCTAGAGCACTAAATCTAGCTCCATCATTTCTTTCAAGGTGAGACAGTCTAAGCTTCTCTTTGTTTGATTTGGAAGGTAAACAAAGAAAAAATCTATTGAAATCTTGACAAAATCCGTAATTTATATCAAGGTTAGACGGTCCAAATAAGCTTCTCTTTATTTAAATTTGGAAGGGTAATAAAGAAAAAATTCATTGAAATCTTGACACAGCATGCCCTCTAATGAAAATCACTCATAGGAAGACTATAAAAGGGCCCAAACGTAGAGTAGAAATTCAGGTGGAAATGGCTGTTAAAGAAATGAGGCGTCCAAGTTTCATTGCAATCTTCTTGGTAGCCTTCATCTTGGTTTCCCATTGTGGTCTCTCTCTCTCTCTCTCTCTCTCTCTCTCTCTCTCTCACACACACACACACACACGCACGTAATATAGTAGGAATCGTACAACAAACCTTTTCCTTGGATTTTACCTTATCACCTTTCAAATTGAGCCCACACCCCCACCCCCACCCCCACCCCCACCCCAAGGTGATCACTGTTTACTTGTTTTTACACTGATCCAAATGGATTGGACTTTAGATCGACTATCCATCTTTTTCTATAAAATCGTTAAACTAATAAGCCCCAGAATGGGGGGTGGGGTGGGGGTGGGGTGGTGTTTGGATGAACTGATGGACATGAAACTCCATACATAGGTATGGCTCATCCAGCTCTTTTAATCCCCCACAGCCCCATTGATTGGTAGGGCCTAGTAATGAGTCCCTTATCGTGCTCAAGGGTGCACCCATAATGTTCGTTCCCCAAGCACCAGTTACTATGGGGCCCATCAAGGATGGAAAGGGGAAATGGAAAGGTCTTGGTGGCCCCTTCAGTATCATCACATTATCCTAACCGCTCGAGATTAGAGCCCTTAAAGTTTAACAATTTTTTTAAGCTATATTTTTCACAGATTTTATATTTAATTGATAATCAAGCATTTATATATTTCCCTCATGATCGATCCAAAAGCATGTAACCCCAACTGGAATGAAACGGGGTCCCATCCATATTGGCAAGGTAGTGTATGGAACTAAATATTTTGCTCAAGCAAAGGTAGTTCATCAATGCCAGATTAGGTTTTCTTGCATCAAGTCTGATTTGCATTACACTTGCAGACTCACACCCACTCTACTAACCATTCATTCCTAACATGTGGATGCAGCTGAAGACACACTTGTAAATGCACTCTATTGCTTTGGCGAATACTGCAGCCGTTCTGATCATTTTTGCCAAGACAACTGCAAGTCCTATGGCTACTCTAGTGGAGAATGCAAATTCGAGGATCGAACTCTCCGATGCTGCTGCTTCTAGTCCATGAGTGTGTCAAAAAGTACTAGTGGCATTGTTCACTTTGAATAACAATTGGCTAATGACAATAAATTAAGTAGAGTCTTTGGATTGTTAGATTCTAATTCTTTTCAAGATCATATTTCTGCTATGCTTGGGAAATTGAGCCACATTAATGCATTTGGATGTCCGTTTCTTATTTTGTTGAGCTGATCAACCTCTGAATATGGATCCAACAATAATCCTATTTGTTTGATTTGGATAAAGAATCAACTCAAAAAAAGAAAAGAAAAAAAGACGGAAACATGATTCAAGCTTTGTTGGCTCTTAAAAGATCAATATGAACCAAGTTCCTTAGGCTCCAACTTGGACAGTCTGGATTTGGATTCTTGGGTTAGAACATTATGGATTTGGATGACTGGGATTCGAGAAATTCGTGATCCAGTCCAGGAACAAATTTAATGCTATCTTTTCTTATATGGTATTCTTTAAACTTTGATAATCAGATACCCATTCACATCTCCACTGTCAGGTCATTATTTGTTTTGATTTTTTTCTGGGTTTTTTATTACATACGCCCCCCTACCGTTTCTTGCAATGTTAAAAAGCCCGTCTTGAGTCTTGATCGTGAATTGTAATTTGGATCTAGGTCTCGCCGCTAAATATCAATTAGCAAAGAGGGTTGGGATGCCCCAATCTTTTAAGCACAAAACTGTGGTTAAAGTTCTCTGGCCATTTTGAGACAGTGTGGTAGGTACTGTTTAATTGAATATATTTGGAATCTCCATAAGAAACTGCAAGCCTTCTGACATCAATATCTATAAAAAATCATATTCAATGCATGCACAAACCCAAACACATAGATACAGCTCCTTTATCATATAGCATTTGGGCAATTTCTTGATTCAAACTAGAATGACAGGAAGCCCAAATCAAACATTTCTTCTTCTCCAACAAATCAAAGTGTCTTAAGAAAGCGCTAGAAGAACCCGAGTAATAAAAAAAAGAGGGGGAGAAGAAAAACATGAGGTATTTGTAAAAGAAGAACTAGTGAACAGCAAACCAAAGGCATAAAAGGAAGAATATCTAAAAGAGGTAAATAATAAACCAAAACTAAATAAAAAATTCATGAACCAAACACAATATTAGGTGAAGGAAGTATTCTGTAAATGCACATAAAACAAACATCGCAAACTAAGAACATACAAATCTAAGGAAAAGGTCTGAGATAACTAGAGATTTTCTAACATGATCAAGACACATAACAAGAACCAAAGATATCCATGAAATCTCCATGATTTTCAGCAAATAGTATCTCCAAAAAGCCACCAAAGTGTTCTTTTTCTTTTACGCCTTTTGTCTTCTCTATAGAACTTCCTCTGGATATGTTTGAGAGCTTCAAGAGTGTCACGACCCGGGCCCGAGATTAGGGTTACCACGGCCAAACCCCGAGTCGTGATGCCATACTTACTCCCGTAAACCTCGTATCACCGAAGTCAATACGAGATTCACAAGGGATCTTACAATACCTGTCAATGCACATTATGTTGCGGAAATATATACATACATTGACATTTAACTTCAATATGTACAAATTCTTTACAGAAAGTAAAGGTCACTTATACATCTCATTTCCTATTTAAATCACCCATGCATATTCAATACAATGCATGTGATCACTGTTTACAACAAAATGAATCTATGCAAAATGTTTCCAAAATGACTAAACCGGTCGCCTCTGATTTACGCCCATTCGCTCAATCCTCCTGGAGGAACCGGATTGGTCTCCTCCGCTGGCGGCGCGGTCTCGGAACCACTGGCACGGCCAACTGGGCCTGTAATGTCACCAATAACACTGTGAACACGACGGTTCAACAATGTATACACAATTCTATGATAATCACATGTTAGCAATTTGGTTCCAATACATAACAATTCTATTCAATTCAATTCAATTCAAGTCAATTCAATTCGAATCAATTCAATTCAATTCAATAGTTCTTCCCTGAAGGAAGCATTCAATGCATGTAGTTCTCCCCTGAAGAGAGCAGTCAATTCATTTCGTTGTCCTCTAGCATAGGCGGAAGGCGCACCATTCACAACCCAGCCTTTCAAGGACTCATTTCATTTCATTAGTGCTCACTTTATTAGTGGCTTTTCAATGGTTACGCACTTTATTAGGTGGCTTATCAAATGGGTGGGTGCACCAATGTCTTGATCAGAGATCACCGGTCCCACGGAGCTCCGGAACGCTCCATCTACTGCAGCAGACTTATTCTTTGATTCATTACAGTGGTTGTACATTTCAGTTCTTTTCTTGTCATTTCATTGCATTTTATTATATTAACTCAATACATTATTCAATGATAGCTCCACAAGGAGCATAACAGTAAGAGACGAGAGAGGACAAGCCAACTCAAGTCATAACAATTAAATTTCCTAAAACAACATTCGGGTGAAACGTTCATTATGCAATGTAGGTGTTATGTTAGATGACATCACTTTTTAGTGAGATGTACATTCACATAAGTTTAGCTAACACCCATGAAGGTTTAGGAAATTATCAGAACTAAATTCTGATATTCCCTCAAGTTCGGTCACCTCGGCGGTTACCTAGCGGTTAGCCGCATGAGGGGTTTCGGCTGACCGAACCACATTCGGTCAGCTTCCAGACTTTCAATTTCGACAGGACAATTTGTCCAAATTCGGTCACCTACGCGGTCACCCTCACGGCTGGCCGAAATTTACATTTCGGTTAACCGAATTTCTTCGGTTAGCTTACGGTTCGTTTTCCAGAAGCTCGATTTCTGATGGAAAACCCTGACAAGAATTGCGGTCACCTTACGGTTAACCCGCGGCTAGCCGAACTCACAAATGCGGCTAGCCGACCAATGTCGGTCAGCTCTCGGTTAGCTAGCGGTCAGGTGGCGGTCAGCCTGGCGGCTGACCGAATTGCGCCCAGAAGTTCAGAAACTTCTGAACCGAATTTCCTGTAACTGAACTCCTTGAGTTCTACCAAATCACCTAACAATTGACATCAATGAAATTGAGTATACTTGCCTTATGTGGAGAGTAATTAACAAGACTCTCCCTTGCTAGCTTGAATCCAAGTGGAATCCCTCAAGGCAAACCTCCTTTCGAACCTAAACCCAAAATCAATCCACCAAACAGAATTCGTGTGAATTCTTTGAACCATAACTCAAGAATGAACCAGGAAAGTGCTGAAATCAACTCAACACTTACTTGTAGCTTCTCTGATGGAAATCTTGAGCTCTTCTCAAGTTGAAACTCCAACCAAATAAGAAAGAAGGTGGAGAATAGGGTGGTGAAGATGAAGCCCTCTTCACAAGTCCTTGACAATTCTCTCAATCACCACTTAAGGAAGAAAACGTGGAAGAAGAAGAAGAGAAAGAGAAGGAGAGAAAGAGTCGCTGGGATGAAGGAATGAACTCAAATGAGTTCATCCTCATCTTATAATCTCACTTTTTGCATTTTGCCCCCTCCTATTTCCTCTACTTACAATTTAAGTCAAATGAATGGTCATTTGACCCAATTCACGCCGAATGGACCTACTATAATTACGAAAGTTAACGTACTCCTCGAGATACACGTATGAGTATCAAGAGTTTCCATATTCGACGAAAGACACGTAATTTCGTATTTACGAAAAAGTCCTTACATTGCATGGTTTAGCCTAAAACCATGACAAGTCATTCATAACATTCACCATTCTTTTTCATTAAGTTCAATTTGACCACTTGAGCCAAATTCTTATCAATTTAGCCCTTAATCAACATTAAGTCAATAAAACATGTTGAATTAGCATTAATCCCGATTAATTAATTAACTCGGGACAGGGTGTTACATTCCCCTAAACTTTTAGAACCATTCGGTCCTCCGAATGCAATACAAATCAAGTAAGCAATTGAAAACGAAAATTACCTGAACGAATAGCTCTGGATACTTTCGAGCCATTTGCTCTTCAAGCTCCCAGGTAGCTTCGTTTGGTCCATGATGTGCCCAAAGCACTTTGACCCATTTGATAGTCTTGGTACGCAGAACCACCTCCTTGGTATCTATTATCTGAATTGGCTTCTCAACATATGCAGTGTCTGGCAACACTTGGATCTCTTCATGACGAATCACATGTGAAGGATCTGACACATACTTCCGAAGCATTGACACATGAAAGACATTATGGATACCAGAGAGTTCTGCTGGCAGATCTAGACGATAAGCCACATTCCCAATTCTACTTTGGATCTTAAAGGGTCCGATAAATCTCGGAGAAAGCTTACCTTTTTGTCCAAATCTGACGGTGCCCTTCATTGGAGATGTCTTCAAAAAGACTAAATCACCAACGGCGAATTCCAGATCGCGCCGACGATTGTCAGCATAGCTTTTCTGCCTTGATCTAGCAATTTTCAACCTTTCTTGCACTTTCTGCACTTTATCTGCTGTTTCAGCAATGATCGTAGGACCGTGGAAACTCCGAGTTCCAACTTCTTCCCAGCTAACTGGAGTCCTACATCTTCTACCATATAATGCTTCAAAGGGGGCCATTTCAATGCTGGAGTGATAGCTATTGTTGTACGCAAATTCGCACAAAGCTAGGTGATCATCCCAATCACTTCCAAAATCTGCAACACTAGCCCGAAGCAAATCTTCAAGAGTTTGAATTGTTCTCTCTGACTGCCCATCTGTCTGTGGATGATATGCAGTACTAAACCGCAGTCTCGTACCCATGGCATTCTGATAAGTTTGCCAAAATGTGGAGACAAAGCGACTATCTCGATCAGAAATGATTGAGACAGGTACTCCATGCAGTCTAACAATCTCCTTGACAAACAATTTGGACATTTCACTGAATCCCATATCCTTTCTAAATGGAAGGAAATGTGCGGACTTCGTAAGACGATCCACAATAACCCAAATGGCATCATGTTGTCTCGGCGTCCTTGGCAATCCGGACACAAAGTCCATCGTGAGATGTTCCCACTTCCATTTAGGGATATACAATGGATGAAGCAAGCCTGGTGGCTTCTTGTGCTCAAATTTCACACGCTGGCAAGTCAAGCAGGAAGATACATAACTGGCGATCTCCCGTTTCATGTTATTCCACCAGAATCTGCCTTTAAGATTTCTATACATCTTCGTACTTCCTGGATGCACAGAATATCTGGTGTGATGAGCTTCAAACATGACTGCTTGCTTCAAATCTTCCTGTGCTGGTACACATAATCTGTCTCTGAAATAGAGAACTCCTGTTACCAACACGAAATCTGGCCTTGCTGCAATGTTATCCCGAATTTTTACTAATTCCGGGTCATCGAACTGCCTATCTTTAATTTGCTGGATGAGTAGCGGTTCGAACACTGACATCGCTGCAAACATGACATGATTGTCCATAACTTCAATGGATACATCCCAATCCCTGAAGTCTTCAATCATACGCCATTCGCCCACCAATGATGCCAAGTCAGCTGATTTGCGACTCAAAGCATCAGCTACCACATTACCCTTTCCAGGTACATATGTGAATGGAAAATCATAATCCTTGATTAGCTCTAACCAACGGCGTTGCCTCAGATTGATATCTTTCTGAGTGAACAAGTATTGGAGACTTCTATGATCGCAATGGACTTCAAAAGTCTCTCCATACAGATAATGTCTCCATTGCTTCAATGCGAATACAACAGCCGCGAGCTCTAAATCATGTGTAGCATAATTCTTCTCATGCTCTTTTAACTGACGCGAACCGTAGGCAATTACCCTACCTCGTTGCATCAACACACATCCCAATCCAACGCCTGAGGCATCTGAGTAAATCTCAAATCCTCCTCTTCCTTCAGGTAAAGCCAAGATTGGGGCTGTTATCAACTTCTGCTTCAGCGTTTGGAAACTGCACTCGCATACATCATTCCATTGAAAAGGAACATCCTTCCGAGTCAGTTTCGTCAACGGAGCTGCTATCTTAGAGAAGTCCTTTACGAACCTTCTATAGTAGCCCGCCAACCCTAAGAAACTCCGAACCTCTGGCACATTCTTCGGACTCTGCCAATTGCTAACCGCGTCAATCTTAGCCGAATCAACAGCTAATCCAGCTCTGGTAATGACATGACCCAAAAATGCAACCTGCTGCAACCAAAAGTCGCACTTCGAAAACTTTGCATACAACTGATTCTCCCTCAGTGTCTGCAAGGCTATTCTCAGATGATGTGAATGCTCTCTTTCTGACCTTGAGTATACCAGGATGTCATCAATAAAGATCACCACAAACTGGTCTAGGTACGAGGCAAACACTCTGTTCATTAGAGCCATAAAAACTGCAGGTGCATTGGTTAGACCAAAAGGCATCACTAAAAATTCATAGTGTCCATAACGAGTCCTGAATGCAGTCTTCTGTACATCTTGATCCTTAACTCGTATCTGGTGATATCCAGAGCGAAGATCAATCTTAGAAAAGTAAGCTGCACCTTGGAGTTGATCAAACAACTCATCGATTCTAGGCAGTGGATATTTATTTTTAATGGTCACTTGATTGATCTGCCTATAATCAATACACATTCGAAAGGTGCCATCTTTCTTCTTCACAAACAGTACAGGTGCTCCCCATGGTGAGACACTGGGTTGGATAAAACCTTTGTCTAGCAATTCCTGTATCTGTTTCTTCAATTCATACAACTCTGATGGTGCCATTCGATACGGTGCCTTGGATATCGGTGCAGTACCGGGCACAAGTTCAATAGTAAAGTCCACTTCCCTTGCTGGAGGTAGACCTGGCACTTCATCGGGAAACACGTCTGGAAATTCACAGACTACTGGGATGTTCTCTAATTTCTGTTCAGGCTTCTGTTCAGAAATGAATGCAATGTAGCCTTCACAACCACTATGCATCATTCGTTCAGCCTTAAGTGCTGAAATAAGCCTCGTGTCAAACCTCTTCAAAGTGCCTTCAAAAAGTACACTGGCATTGGCCTCATCAACCCTGAAGGTGATGATTTTGCGGAAACAGTCTAAACAAGCTCTGTACTTCGCAAGCCAATCCATGCCAACTATCACATCAAAATCATTCATGGCTAGTATAACCAGATCAGCTGGCATTGCCACTTCCCCGATTTTCACATCACATTGGGGAACATACAATTCACATACTATTCTTCTCCCTAAAGGAGTAGACACTGTGAAGTCATATGGCAATTGCATTATCCGGTCTCGCATATTACACACAAATACAGGTGCTACAAATGAATGCGTGGAACCGGGATCAAATAATGCAACCGCTGGTTTATCACCTATAAGAATTGTACCTTCAACCACATTGGTTGCAACATCCGCTTGCTCTCGGTTAAGAGCATAAGCCCTTCCAGCTATCTGTGGCCTCTGCTGTTGCTGTCCAGGTTGTTGCCTCTGCCATTGACGCTGCTGGCCTTGTTGTTGCTGTTGCCTAGGAGGCGCTGGCAAAGCTAATCGCTGTGGAGGAGCAGGAAGTGCTGCTTGTCCTTGAGCAGTCTGCTGATTAGGAGTTCTGTCATCTCTCCTTGCCTTTGGACAATGGGCCATTCTGTGTTCCAAAGAACCACAAACAAGGCATGCTCCAGTAGTCCTCCAACACAACTCAGTCTTGTGAGCCTTTCCACATGTCTCACAAACTAGCTTATTCTCAGTCTTAGCAGCAAACTTCTGTTTCTTATTTTTATCCTTGAATCGTCCTCCCTTTTTGAACCAGGAGCCTGTAGATTTTTCACCACTACTCCTTTTAGTACTTTCATTCTCAGCCATTTCCTCTCTGTGGACTTCTTCTGCCGTGTAGGCTCTATCAACGGCATCATCGAAGGTAGTAGGCTTATTTGCCAATACCATCTTCTTATATGTGGCATTCAGGCCATTGAGAAACCTCTTCACCTTCTTGTCTTCCGTATCTACCAAATCAGTAGCATACTTAGACAACTGCAGAAAGGTATGGACGTACACAGACACGGTCATTTGACCTTGCTTCAACTGCAGAAATTCAAATTCTTTCTTCTGCCTCACATGCTCTGGGACGAACTTCCTTTGAAATTGCTGCTTGAAAGTCTCCCAGATTACTGCTTCTGGCAATTTAGTGATTGCCCCACTCACACTCTTCCACCATGTCTTTGCTACTTCTCGTAGCATGGAGGAAATGAGGGCAACTTTCTGTTTCTGCGTGCACGTGACTGTACCAAATCATCAGCTTGCAGGACATCTTCAGTACCCCGGAACTCAGTAGCTCCTCTTTTCCTGAATTGTTCATACAGGACATTAGGGTCTTTCTCATTGGATTGAATGACCACTTGTGTTCCAACCTGAGTAGGTGGTTGAACTGGTGGCACTACTGGCGTTGCTTGCATCTGAGCCTGCAATTGGCTCTGCACTTGCAATAAAGAAGTGATCTGGGCTTGCATACCCATCTGTGCTTCATGACTCTTGGCCATTTGTTCATTACTTCTCACCAACTGCTCTAGAATGGCAGTCATCCGTGTGTCCATATCGGAGACAGGAGACGGGGTGACAACCTCAATAAAGTCATCACTTCCTGGATTCGATCCAGATGCAGCCATGCTGTAAACAATACGGAAGGTACGATACATAGATCTCAACACTTCCATCACATATATCACATAAGGTGAAAGCATTTAAATCACAAATCCAAGATAGGATTTGGCACGAAACGTAACATTCCTCACTTCGTTCCTATCATTGGCTAAGTCATTTAACTTAGTTAACTTAGCTCTGATACCATACAATAAGTATGTCACGACCCGGGCCCGAGATTAGGGTTACCACGGCCAAACCCCGAGTCGTGATGCCATACTTACTCCCGTAAACCTCGTATCACCGAAGTCAATACGAGATTCACAAGGGATCTTACAATACCTGTCAATGCACATTATGTTGCGGAAATATATACATACATTGACATTTAACTTCAATATGTACAAATTCTTTACAGAAAGTAAAGGTCACTTATACATCTCATTTCCTATTTAAATCACCCATGCATATTCAATACAATGCATGTGATCACTGTTTACAACAAAATGAATCTATGCAAAATGTTTCCAAAATGACTAAACCGGTCGCCTCTGATTTACGCCCATTCGCTCAATCCTCCTGGAGGAACCGGATTGGTCTCCTCCGCTGGCGGCGCGGTCTCGGAACCACTGGCACGGCCAACTGGGCCTGTAATGTCACCAATAACACTGTGAACACGACGGTTCAACAATGTATACACAATTCTATGATAATCACATGTTAGCAATTTGGTTCCAATACATAACAATTCTATTCAATTCAATTCAATTCAAGTCAATTCAATTCGAATCAATTCAATTCAATTCAATAGTTCTTCCCTGAAGGAAGCATTCAATGCATGTAGTTCTCCCCTGAAGAGAGCAGTCAATTCATTTCGTTGTCCTCTAGCATAGGCGGAAGGCGCACCATTCACAACCCAGCCTTTCAAGGACTCATTTCATTTCATTAGTGCTCACTTTATTAGTGGCTTTTCAATGGTTACGCACTTTATTAGGTGGCTTATCAAATGGGTGGGTGCACCAATGTCTTGATCAGAGATCACCGGTCCCACGGAGCTCCGGAACGCTCCATCTACTGCAGCAGACTTATTCTTTGATTCATTACAGTGGTTGTACATTTCAGTTCTTTTCTTGTCATTTCATTGCATTTTATTATATTAACTCAATACATTATTCAATGATAGCTCCACAAGGAGCATAACAGTAAGAGACGAGAGAGGACAAGCCAACTCAAGTCATAACAATTAAATTTCCTAAAACAACATTCGGGTGAAACGTTCATTATGCAATGTAGGTGTTATGTTAGATGACATCACTTTTTAGTGAGATGTACATTCACATAAGTTTAGCTAACACCCATGAAGGTTTAGGAAATTATCAGAACTAAATTCTGATATTCCCTCAAGTTCGGTCACCTCGGCGGTTACCTAGCGGTTAGCCGCATGAGGGGTTTCGGCTGACCGAACCACATTCGGTCAGCTTCCAGACTTTCAATTTCGACAGGACAATTTGTCCAAATTCGGTCACCTACGCGGTCACCCTCACGGCTGGCCGAAATTTACATTTCGGTTAACCGAATTTCTTCGGTTAGCTTACGGTTCGTTTTCCAGAAGCTCGATTTCTGATGGAAAACCCTGACAAGAATTGCGGTCACCTTACGGTTAACCCGCGGCTAGCCGAACTCACAAATGCGGCTAGCCGACCAATGTCGGTCAGCTCTCGGTTAGCTAGCGGTCAGGTGGCGGTCAGCCTGGCGGCTGACCGAATTGCGCCCAGAAGTTCAGAAACTTCTGAACCGAATTTCCTGTAACTGAACTCCTTGAGTTCTACCAAATCACCTAACAATTGACATCAATGAAATTGAGTATACTTGCCTTATGTGGAGAGTAATTAACAAGACTCTCCCTTGCTAGCTTGAATCCAAGTGGAATCCCTCAAGGCAAACCTCCTTTCGAACCTAAACCCAAAATCAATCCACCAAACAGAATTCGTGTGAATTCTTTGAACCATAACTCAAGAATGAACCAGGAAAGTGCTGAAATCAACTCAACACTTACTTGTAGCTTCTCTGATGGAAATCTTGAGCTCTTCTCAAGTTGAAACTCCAACCAAATAAGAAAGAAGGTGGAGAATAGGGTGGTGAAGATGAAGCCCTCTTCACAAGTCCTTGACAATTCTCTCAATCACCACTTAAGGAAGAAAACGTGGAAGAAGAAGAAGAGAAAGAGAAGGAGAGAAAGAGTCGCTGGGATGAAGGAATGAACTCAAATGAGTTCATCCTCATCTTATAATCTCACTTTTTGCATTTTGCCCCCTCCTATTTCCTCTACTTATACTTTAAGTCAAATGAATGGTCATTTGACCCAATTCACGCCGAATGGACCTACTATAATTACGAAAGTTAACGTACTCCTCGAGATACACGTGTGAGTATCAAGAGTTTCCATATTCGACGAAAGACACGTAATTTCGTATTTACGAAAAAGTCCTTACATTGCATGGTTTAGCCTAAAACCATGACAAGTCATTCATAACATTCACCATTCTTTTTCATTAAGTTCAATTTGACCACTTGAGCCAAATTCTTATCAATTTAGCCCTTAATCAACATTAAGTCAATAAAACATGTTGAATTAGCATTAATCCCGATTAATTAATTAACTCGGGACAGGGTGTTACATTGAGACAAAGCTATGTTTCAAGATATCAACAGAAAGGAAGTGTTGCTTGTGGCAAGAATACCATCACTCCAAAATTACTAAATCATTTAACCAAATCTTTCTAAAAATTGTTAAGGTTCAGAACTCCAGTAGCCAAACTTGCAAAGTTGCAGGCACAATTCAGCAACTAATTAGAAAACCTCACCAAATCTGATTTGTCCTCTTTGATTGAGCGCCTAATCAGATCTCAACGCAAGCCTGGTTAAGAGTGCCAACGTTTAGAATCCATGTGCTGGAATAATCCACTTGGAGTGGTTTTTGTGAGTCACCAATGAAGATGGCTATGACTAAAAACAAAGCTCAAAAAGATGAAATGGACTATAGAAATAAGATATAATAGAAAATAACACAGACGAAAAAACGAATAGGAAAAAAGGATGTAGAAAGAGAGCAAGCTGTAAGTACCCAAGAAAGGTATGCTGCCATTGAAAACTTCAAGGGTGTGGAAATCCCAGCCCATACTTGAGATGTCTGAAAGTGTGTAGACTCTGTTCACAGGCCATCACTGAAAGAGATAAAAATATTTTGAACACAAAAAAGAACAAAAACACAGATCTGAAGAAAATATAAAGAAAGCAAAAGAAACTCTACATCATGTTAGCCCCATTTCAATAGTGTGCATCACTATTAATCCTTCAAATTTCAATGAATGAAGACATTCAATAAAAAAGATAAATAACTTGGTAATTTGTTTAATCAATTCAGAAACTGAAAGAAATCAAAAGAACTAAAAACTGCAGAGATAAGTTTAACAAATAATCTTGCCCATCATACTATAAAAGATCAAAGTTTAACAAAATGCCTCTATAAGTCTAATCAGTGAATGTGGTAAAAACATCAGGCCACGCTACAAAGGATCCATTCCCAACTTGGCCCAAAGTGGAATGATAACCATCAGGAAAAGGCAGGTCGACGTCTCCTTTGTCAATGACGTCAATTGTAACCTTGTATGCATGTTCCGGAAGAGCTTTATCATGAATAAATTGGGTCCCATTCCCGATATGAGCCCTTCCATGAGCGACGACCTCTTGATGCAAGACGTCAATTTGCACGGCCGCAGTCTCATTGAATGTCCATCGCTCCCTCATGTGTTGGAAACTGCAACCAACTTTGTCATCTTCAGTGGGAATGAAACACTTGCTTGGGATTCTGAAGAAATGGGCCAGTGTTGCTGTAATAATGTTTTAAAGCATCAGTTATTCTTTTAGTACGTGTAGAAAAAATCCAATATTATTAAATTCTTTAAAAAAATCCAATAATTTCAATAGATCTTTACCTCAATCATTTGTTTTATAGCACCAAGTTCTTCGAAAAGTTTTTTTTGTACAGAGGTTACGTGGTCTACTTTGTCCTCCAAATTCTTAATTGAGGTTGACTCCTCAGTAACTTTCTTCTCTTTGGTAGCTAGTTTTTCAAGAGCTGTGGAGGACCCTACAATTTGAGTTCTTGATACGACGTGCCCAACACCTCGAAAACGACCCCTCGTATCAACACCAAATACCTCGGTCGATGGATCCTTGAGGATGTCATGGGAATCTACTTCATCTTGGCTGGAAAGTAGCTCTTTTACTCCTTCCTGTCAAATTATAAACATCATATAAGTAAACTTTTAAAGTTATTTTCTACCATATTGACTTAAGTGGAGGACAATCAACTTACCATATGTGAAGACACGCTACTAGGGATAGAATGGTCTTTCCGTTTATGGGCTTCTATCCGCACTTTAGCCTTAGTAAGCGGGGGGTCATCCTCCTCCTTTTGGCGTTTCTATATTTGCACAAATTTGACCTTATCAGTGTTTAAGAGACAAAGCAATATGACATTTATGTTACATACAAATGCCAATACATACCACTCTCTCCTCCAGTCTTGTGTGGCCATACCTACCACTCGCGTGGTAAATGTTCAATTTCTTCCTCACATCCATATTTTTTTTCCATCGTTCTATTGCTTTAGGATTTGAATTATGTTCGACAAAAGCCTCCCAATCTTCAGACCGAACTCTTGGAGGACGATTGTTCAATCTATCCTCATGAGTTGTATGAGGATCAAGGTGCTTCGTCCTCAATTTTGCCCTATACTTCCGCATCATCTCAGACATGCTCTTAAGGCATTTATCTTTATAGGATTGAGGAACAATAAATTCATCCTGAAAAAAAATATATCTTTTTAGGCTCAAGGACTAAATAGATGATAATATAAAATTTCAAGTGGAGATATTGCTAAAATTTCATACCTGGAGGTGCTTCCAGAGTTAATCCTTCTTTTCCTTAGGCACCGCACGCTAGTCCTTGATGGAAATAGGGACAATGGTGCGAACCAGCTCTCCACATCTTGATGCCAGCTTGGTTGAGTGATCACCCACAGGTAAGCCAAATGCATTTAAGGTAATCACTGGCTTTTTTTTTGACAAAGAGGAAGTTTCTAACAAATAGAAAATGCATGTTATATAAAATGATCAATAACGCGGAAGTTTCTAACACATAGAAAATGCATGTTTCAAATTAAAGCATGAAATTATTTAAAGAGTGAAGTAACTTTTTCCTAACCTGCATTCAATGAACTTGCAATGTGTTCCTCCACCATTAAAACACCTATTTCTCAAATGACATGATAACACTTAGCATAAGCAATTCATAGTCATCAACAAACAATAAAATTAACAAAAATAAAATTGTTTTAAATGAAGAGGGTGATATTTGAACACAAGTATAATCAGGGCACCATAAGCATGAGCATCATCAAGTGACCATAAGCATGAGCATAACCAAGTGACCATAAGCATGATCATAATCAAGGCACCATAAGCATACGCATAAGTATATTTCACATTATAAATAAGTGGACAAAACCATCAATCAAAAAATTTTGGAAATTCAATTTGTTGCATGTCCTGCTCTACAATTCATAGTCAATTTCTTTAAGTACATGTTCTAAATATGCATTTTCACCATTAAAGTCAGAAAACATACCGGATCTTCAAGTGCCTTGACATCTTTTGTTAATCACTTTGGGGCCATTAGCAAAATAAACCAACCAAGCCTTGTTTGACCTTTGGAGTACAACACTTGACTTGCTTGACATGCTAATATGAATGGCTCATCTCCTTCCTTATCAATTCCTTTACCTTTCTTCATGTTCAACATTGCCAAATTTGTCTTGGGATCAATTGTGCACTCATTGGTCATGCCCTCTACTTTAAACCAATCACAATAAAACACTGGTTGATGAAAATCAATGTAATCCAATTCGATTATCTGCTTCACAACTCCATAATAGGTGGTCTCATCTTCCTTGTAATTCTTATCTTTAGCACTTGCTCTGTATTTAGCGATGGCATTCATTGAGACTCCACTATTTTGTGTTAACTTATTTGTCTCATAATCGCTTGGAGAGAATACAAATCCATTGACACGATATTTGTTATAACATTTTGCCTTAAACATTGGGCCATCTGTAAGCCGTTTAAGAGTCTGCTCACACTCAACAGATTCCCTCTGCATATCCAAAATGGGATTTCACAATCCTCGGAATATATAAATAGGCATATCATCCAACACCTAGAATAAATAAATAATTAAAATAATACCTCCTTCCGCAACCAACTGACGAAATTAGGCTCATTGTTGCTAGACACACTACCCTTCTTTTTTTGTCCCTTTCAAGTGCTTGTTCTTAAATACATTTTATATTTCCTACATTAATGACAGACACGTTACTATGTATATCTATGCACGTCACAACTAATTACTACACCTTAGATGTTATTTTTGAAACGTTATCCACTCAATCTTTCCAGTCCGCAATTCCACCATAGTTATCCAGAACCCGTCTACTTACTTGTTGATGTTGTATGTTAGTTAGGCATCTAATTTTTCTTTTATCCAATGGCTCTTCATCGCACTCACCATCATCGTCTAGGAACCTTTGATGCGTCCACTTGTGACCACCTCTTTCACCAGCCGGCATGTGCTCCATACAATACAAAATAGATTCATCTACAATGTAGCGCTCTACAATGCAACCCTCAAAATGTAGCGCTCTACAATGCGACCTTCACAATGTAGCGCATTGCCACTATAAACCATTCTTTGATAGCAATGATATTATCAAATTGTCTTTGAACACAAGACGTTAAAGAAGTTACGAATTTGTTGAATTGCACCCTTTAGAGCCTTATGCTTTGAGAAGGCATGTTGTAGCAAAACAGGTAATAATTGTTGCATTATGACATGATAATCGAATGACTTGAGCCCCTTTACTTCAAGGTTTTGTAGGTTCACAAGAAGTTTAAATCTCGAACAATACACTGTTGGGACCTTCAAGTCGTGTAAAGTATGACAGAACAATTCTTTCTCCTTACGACTTAAAGTAAATGGTGCCTTTTGTTTAACAACTCTGCCATCTGACTCTTGCAACCATAGTTCTTTTCTAATGTTCATTCTTTTCAAGTCCCCACTTGCACTTATGCCATCCTTTGTTTTATCTTTGACATCTAAGATTGTCGACCAAAATGGTCACCAACATTATTCACAACATGCATTACATCTATGTTATGACGAACTGGCAAATCCTGTAAATCCTGTTGAAGCATATTAATGATGAATTGTTAATTGTCTATTCATTAAAATGGGATTTATATAAAATAAAATGCCAAATTAAGCAAATCACCTTCCAGTATGGCAAGTCGAATAGAATCGATCTCTTGTACCAGGCAGTTATATTATCAGCGGATTCATCATCATAACTTTTTCGTTTCTTCCCTTTTGATTTACTGATATCCATCTAAATACCCGCTACCTTGGTTTCGACCTTTGAACAATTGAACTACTCGATGGATCAGGAGATCTTCCTTCTTCTGATGTATTGTTGAAAGCCGCCTTTTGGGTCCTTAAAACGTGATCAATAGGAAGGAATTTTTTATGACCCTGATAGGAGTACTTCTTTCCCCTCTTAAAACGTTCAGCAATAGTTCCCTCAGCAAAAACATGGCAAGCGTTTTGTACATGTGTTACACAACTTGATAAACTCCCATATACAGGAAAACCATAATTTCCCACATCAACATAGCTTTCATATTAAAAATTGTCATTGAATGAGAATCATATGTTGGCACTCCATTAAGCCATAACTCCTTCAACTCATCAATCAACCAACTCGGTCCTTTTGGACCAGGTATCAATATTGTCAACATTGAAAATTCTCTTTTCATGCACATCGAGGGGGGGAGATTGTAAGGCACTATAATGACAAGACGACAACTATAAATGCTACTTAGAGGTCCAAAAGGGTTAAACCCATCAGTTGCAAGTCCTAAACCAACATTACGACGTTCCTCAAAAAAACTTGGCCACTTGGTATTTACTACCATCCAACTTAATGAATCAGACGGATGCCACATAGTACCACTATATTCTTTCAGTCGAGAATGCCAAGTCATTTGCTCTGCTATCCATGGTACACTACAAAACAAAGTGGAAAAATAATTAGTTATTAATTGTTGTACCCAATGGCAAATAGGGTGACCTAAAAACTATATTTAACCTTGAAATCTAACCTGTATAGCCTCTACAGCCTTGGTGTCAAAGGAAAATGTCTCAAAACATTTAATGGAACTTTAAAACTCTTTTTTTTTCCAAGTAATCTAACCTCCATCTAGATATATGACAGATTGGACAATTTTTTCTATCTTTCTACTCTTTCCAATAAATAACACAATCATTCGGGCATGCATGTATGGATTCATAGACCCAGTGAGGTGATCATCTTCTTAGCTTAATATGTGCTTTCTTGTAGCGTATTTCCTATAGGTAGCAACTTCTTCACCAATTGAAAGAGATCTTTAAAGCTTTTTTCTGACCAACCATCTAGAGCCTTTAAATTGTACAAATCAACAGTTGATGATAATTTTTTTCTGAGTTCCCTAGGACAAGAAGGATACAAAGACTGTCTTGCATCATCGAATAAAGACTAATATCTTCTTGCTTCATGGTCTTCATGGCTTTGAAACTTTGGAGAGTTATCATTAAAATCTCCATTCCTTATGAGATCGTCTATGAGAGAATCGCTATGTTCACCAATTCTCCCAAACACATCAGTTACAAGTTCCCCCATTCTAGGATACACATCAACGAGCTGATCACCAGATTTCGATATTAGTGGTCTCTCATTAGTAGTTGATAAACTTTCTCCATGAAAAATCCAATGTGTGTATGACTTATCAATACCGTTAATGAGAAAATGCCCATGAAATTCTAACATTTAGCACATGGACATGGAAAATTATTAAATCCACCACCATTTTTCTATATAAACTCAATGAAATGCACAAGTCCATCCAAAGACTCTGTACGTAATCTATGTTTGGACATCCATGCTTTGTTACACGGTGACGACATTCTACAATAATGAGGTAACGTATTTTTATCTATGAAGCATGGTCACAGACACAAGTGGAGATCAGGTAGACTATTCAATTTAATAATGATTGCACATGAAATTTAGGAAAAGATAATTATCAAATGAATCAAGTGAAGGGTCAAAGTGGAAATTTAAAAGGACTATTAAGATTATCATTTCATTCTTCACATACAAAGCGGTTCATGTACAAAATATATCAATCGTATATAAACAAATAAAATAACACGACAACAAATAAAATATTTTTGCATATTTAATTCGTCCCATTCTCAAAGTAAATTAAATTAGTCAAGTACCTACTGCACCTAATACAAAGTGAAACCGTTAGTAGGAAAAGTTTGCCCCCAAGGCATAAAAAAGGATGCAAATTGTAATTTTTTCTCAAAGGTCGACAGGTAGACATTTCAATAGAGCTAAGTTATAGTATTAAAAAATAACCGTTCACACAAGGTATGTGTAGAGGTCGCTTTTCTTAGATGGGCATTAGCCTTACAAGCTACTAAATATGCCCTGGTATGATGCAGAATTTGGGACACCAAAGCTCTCTACACAAGTATAGGTAGAGGGATCTGGTTCCATCATCCCTGAACTTCAACAATCATTGGGAACAACACTCTTTTCAAAACTAAGACGAACATCCAAATTAAAAAAAAAAAAAATTAAAAACAAACAGGCTTACCTTTAAAGTCTGGAAGACTTGACCCTTCGGTGCTTGTACTTTTCCTAATCCCTTCAGTCAATTAGCCTTCTCTCTTTACAGAATGCCAACTCCAAGGGTGAGGGATGTTTGGATCTCTCTTGTAATAAAGTTTTTGTTGGTCTAATGCATACATTAATTTTGAGAAAATGAAATTTTAGAAATTATCTACCTTTGTTTTGATTAAAATTCTGTTATTTTGAGTTTCATTTTTGGATTTTAACTAATATATTTCTATAAAATGCTCTTAAACTCTAAGACAAAACCTAGCTAAAAAGACGAAACAAAAGGCAATTTCCCTTCCATTTCATTTCATTACTAGGCTGTATTATGTTTTCCTTATAGACTTGTTCAGTATCTTGCAGTATTTTCCAATTTGTGTTGTTTGTATGGTGAAATTTATACCCCATATTGATGGAACTCATATTACAAAGTTCAGAATTTGATTTTTTAACCTGTTTGATCTAACTTGTTTTATTACAAAGTTCAGAATGTGTGAATCTCAAATGAGTTTAGTGTCTATTATGAATATAATTGATTTCTTTGCTAGAGCATATTGTATTTAGTGTCACAAGTAGATGTTGGCATTTGGTATTGGAGATCTTATATTAGACAGGGGTTCTTAGGAGTAGATGGTCTGATCTAACACAAAAATGTATTAGAATCATTTGGTAGATTAAGTTTTTTATAAATAATATTTTTGTTTTGGCGGAAGATGGCTTCAGAGACGTTATTAAGGGAAGACCCAACATCTGTATTCAATGTTAGTTGCTTAGAAGATGTTGCCAAGAAATGAACTGGATATAATAAGAAAATGGAGACATATAAGAGATGGGTTTAGTTTTAGTTCAACTACTTATTCCTTGAGCATGTACAAGGACTATGCTGAAGAAGACTTCAAAGAGTTATTGTC
Source organism: Persea americana (assembly GCA_029852735.1). Lineage (NCBI taxonomy): Eukaryota > Viridiplantae > Streptophyta > Magnoliopsida > Laurales > Lauraceae > Persea > Persea americana. The sequence continues at coordinate 7,174,897 of CM056813.1, forward strand.
CATGTTTGCTCTCCCACAAAAATAGATTTGTAGGTTGTAAGTCTTCTATTTTTTGTTCAAAAGATGTAGATTTATAGCCTGTAAGCCTGTTTATGTACAAATAATCTTGTAACCATGGCAATTTCAATTGTAAAGCAATTGGGCTTCAAATACCTGTTTGATAACATTCACCAATCTCGGCACATTGTCCCAGAATCACAGAAGTAGAAAATTTTCTCTCTTTTTTCATAATAAAAAAAAAGACCCAGTAGATTCACCAAAACCAGTCAAAAACATTGTCAGCTCTCAAGTTTCAAATCATAATAAAGCACCTGAATTCCAGACACCCATTTCACAAAATTCCCCCAACCTATCCATCTTGCCGCTAAAATAAGAACAAAAAAAAAAAAAGAAACTAAACCGATCCACCAAATTCAGGCTACCCAAATTGTACAGCATTACTATATATCAATCTTTTACATCATAAATATTAAAGCACCTCAAATCAACATACCCATTTGCTGAAATCACCAATCTAATAATAATAAGAAGAAGAAGAATAAGAAAAGCTATGCAATTCTCCCAACAGAAGCTCGTTTCATTTTGTAGCTTGTTCCTCTTCAACTGTTCTTCCATACATTTATAATATAAAAAAAATTGGAGACACTCACGTTACAGAGCCCACATATCTCAACCTAACATGGAGAAAAGAAATGACAACCAATCTTAAATCCCAGTTGGTAGCAGATGAACCATTCAAGTGGACTCAGTACCCACCCAAAAAAAAAGTATCTACTCTACACTGGAATCCAGACAAGTACCCATCACTTTTGCCAATCTTAGATGTCTAGATAACCCACAAATCTTATGCTAATCAATCTGGCCAAATAAATCTGAATCCGGACAGAGATTGGAAATGACATTAGGTGGGATTCTGCTAATGAACTTTAAAAAAATAAAAATAAAAATAAAATAAAAACCAAGACAAATGCCAGTAGCCAAGCTAATGTAGTTTCCAAACTGCTACATCCAAACTCAAGCACAAAATCAAACCTTTTGATTCAGGCTTCGGAGCCGATTTAGGCGTCGCTTTCTGCTAGCAGATGTGGGCAATGGAGAGCAACCGGAAACGATATGTTATGAGAACTCTTCTCTTTTTTATCGTTGTCGATTTCTTGTGAGAGAGGCTTGAAGGCGGCGTTGGTAGAATACGAGAATGGAGCGGGAACGCTATGTTTTGTGGAGGGAACGATTTAGAGCAACGGTGTTAAGGGTGTATATGCTACTTGCCCTAATTTATTTTAGATTAGAAACGGTTGGTTTTCATCATTGAAACGGATTGAGACCGTCTCAAATTACGTGACAGACATACCCTTGCGAATTGAGTAAAAAACCCGCTTACCACTAATAAAGTAACGTGGGGTGAGGGGGTCTCATCTCACACACGACGCACCTTCCCAAATAGGTAGGTTGCCTCACAGAAATGGTGGTATCACTCACCCATCTAGCAATAAAAAACACTAAAAAAGTAATGCCTGGCCATGCAGATCAAAAACATATTTGCCCCCTTTGTCTTTAATTTAGGGTGGGCAGTGGTATTTGGGTCTCAATAAATACAAAGACCCCTGGCCCAACCAGTTTATATAGTCTAAGATTTTAGTCTTATGTTCAATAGTACATCAACAGCTAAATTGAAACAATTGTGCCTTTCCAAAAAAGAGGACATCTTGAGACAAAAATCAAGGGAGGTTTGGCTTAAGAAAGGGAATAGAAACACACAATTTTTTTCACACTAGTACTGTCAATAAAAGAAAAACTAATAAAATCAGTAGAATTAAAAATGATTAAGGCTCCTGCTTGGAAGACAAAGGCAGCATTGGGTCTGTAATTTGTAGACAGCTTACTACTACTTTATCCTTTACTGGTCCTAGAAGCCTCCACTCAATTAGAGAAGTTATCAAACCAACTCTTACCAATAAGGATAACAATATTTTAACCACCATTCCATCAATTGATTAAATCAAGTAGGCTTTCTTCCAAATAGCAGCCTTAAAGGACCCAGTACCAGATGAATAATACCCTGCAATAAATTTTCAACAAATGTGGGAGACAGTTGGACAAGATGTAGTTTTGTTAGTTAAGGAGGTTTTTTTTCAGTTGTAAACTTCCTTTCAATAGAATTAACAAAACATTAATTATTTTGTTAATTCCAAAGAAGAATTTTCCTTATAATGTTGGTGACCTCAGACCTATAAGACTTTGTGATGCTATATATAAAATATTATCTAAAGTGATGGCCAATAAATTGAAACTTGTTCTTCACAAGATTACAGGCCCCTTCCAGAGTGCATTTATTGAAGGGAGACAAATGCTTACAATTACATAATTGCCCATGAAAGAGGCTCGATTTGAATCGTAACTGACCATTGGAGAGCTGTCGCACATCGTCGAAATACTTTAGAAATCCTCTGAGATTGAATCCCCAGATGCTGAGACCCCTCCTAGCATTCTGAAAACCCACCTGTTATTGCTTCCTTGTATCCAGGGATTTCAAATCTCCCAAAGAACCTCATCCCAAATGCAACATTCCTGACAGGAATTTCAAAGATCTCCAACAGCCGGAATTCCTGTCAGGAATGCCTGCTACCAAACACGCCCTTAGGAAAAAAGAAAAGGAAAAGTTCATAGGCCTTAAACTAGATATGTCTACGGCCTATGACCATATAGAATGGGACTTCTTAGATAGAAGTCTTAAATGTCCTTGGTTTTCATCTAGAGTTCATTCGTACTATCAGAGGTGCATTGTAGGCCTGCCAATGGGCCGGGCCGGGCCTAGGCTTGGGTTGTCCAATCCCGTCCCGAAAATAGGATGGGCCTGCTGAGTGTTGCCCAATCCCGGCCCTAAATTGAACGGGCTCACATTAAATCCCGTCCCGTACGGGCCCTGGCTAGGACAGGGCTGGCCCTGGGCTTAGCCTAATCCTGAACATAATCAAAATATTCTCTAATTATTTCTACTGTCACCAGACACCTGGTGTGAACTGGACTTTAAACCCTCCTCCTTTTTCTGGACTTGGGACCAACAATGCAATGCAACAACTACAAGCAACATAGTGAAGTTAAGAACTTTTTTTTTTTTTTTTTTTTTGCCAGTGACAATAGAAAATCAATAGAAATGAATGAGTATCCTATAGACTATATGAGTCAAGTAATGTAGGAACGGTTAAAAACTTTTTTTTTTTCGGTGAAAGTAGAAAATCAGAAAATCAATAAAATGAATGGGAATGAGTATCCTATATGGATCAAGTAATGTAAAAAAGAAATCAATTGACTTTGTAGCGGGCCGGGCTGGGCTTGAACGGGCTGGGTTGTTTCTACCCAATCTCAGTCCCATTTTGGCGTGCTTTAAAATGTATTGTCCAAGCCCAACCCACTAGACTCAAGTTTTTTTAAAAGCCCTATATTTTCGGGCTTGGGACGGACCGGGTTGGGCTTTCTACCCATCTCAACGCGTCCCATTGACAAGCCTAGTGCATTGAGTCAATGTCTTACTCAACCCTCCTAAATGGATCTCCTTTTGGCAATATTACTCTAACTCAAGGGCAAAGATAAGGGGACCCTCTCTCCCCCATATCTTTTTATTATAGGAATGGAGCTCTTGTTGAAAATGTTAGTTAGAGCTAAGAATGAGAAAACTACTCAAGGAGTTAGAGTAGCTAAAAGGGCCCCTAGTGTCTTATTTATTATTTATTGGCGATATTTTTATATTCTCTAGAGCTACCCTCCCTAAGACAGGGGAGGTGAAGGAAATCATTGATCATTATTGTGACGTCTCAGGTCAATCGATTAACTTTTCTTAGTCTGCAATTGTGCTTAGTAAAGGAGCATGTGGCAAAAGATGTAAAGCTATCGCAATAATTTTAGAGGTTTGGATGATGACAAAAAATGAGAAATATTTTGGCATTCCCATTAACTTCAAAGGTAAGAAGGCAGGATATTTGAACCCATTTTAGATTAAGTCAGTATTAAGATCAAGAGTTGGCAAGTCCCTCTTCTCTCCCAAGCAAGGAGAAATACCCTCATTAAGCCAGTAGATTCATCTATTCCAATGTATAACATACCGGTTTTAAGGCTTCCCAAATTAATCGCAAAGGAGTTAGATAGGACTTATCAAAAAATTTGGTGAGGGGTCAAGAGGATAAAAAGAATGTTCACACATTTAATTGGAAGGAAATATTTAAGCCAACTAAGCACTGTGGGCTGGAGATTAGCGAGTCAGATAGTAACAACAAGGTCATGTTAGCCAAAAAATGTTGGAAGTATCTCTCTAACCCGGATTTGCTTTCTACTCAAATCCTAAAAGTTAAACGTTGTCCTAATAAATCTCTTTGGGAAGTCGTTACGAAAAAGGAGGGCATCATTTTAGAAGAGATATGTGGGGATATTAAATTTTATCAATAAGAATATAGATTAGATAACAGGAAATGGAGAGAAGATTTTGGTTTGGAACTGCATTTGGATCTCTAATATAGGGGGTATTAGGAAACCGCTCTCCCCAACATTTGCCCCAATAATGTTTTTAAGGACCATTTGGATAATAATAGAGGTTGGAATATGCAAGAAAGTAAAGAAATACCCATAGACCCTAGCGATATTAATTGAGGATATTTCTAGAATCTATATTTTTCAATTCTCTGGTGAGCACAAAAGAATTTGGCCTCATTCTAAGAGTGGTGGCAAGGTTACCACTAGAACAAAGATTGACCCTCTTGTGGCTACTACCAATTGTAAGCACTTTTGGAAGCTTCCTCTTCCATAGAGAGTTTTGCTCTTTGGGTGGAAATGTTTAAGAAGTGCTATTCTAGTAGGATATATTCCCAAGTCAAGGTTTGGTTTACGTGACTTCCCATCTCACTGCTCTTTTTGTGAAGAGGAGGAAACCATTGACCACATCCTCTTCCAATGTGACTTTTTTATGGCAGGTTGGGTCAGCTCCCGCTTGAGCGCATTAATTCATAATTTCAATTGCAATAATGTATTAGATTTGTGGAGCTCTTTGACAAATCAAAGGAATCCAATATGTCCCCAACTTTCATATCCAGTCTCATGCCTATTTTCTAGCCTTGTGAAGGGCAATTTGGAGAGCAAGAAATAAATTGAGTGTCAAAGTGCATGTTTTAACTGGAGAGCGGGCCTTAACTATTGCTTATGGCATGAACTTGTCTAACAAACCTCAATGCCCCATCTCCATGCAACTAAGATTTTGTTAGGCTCCGATCCAGGTTTAATATATTATATTATTATTTTAACCGTGATTAGTTTTTGAGTGGGATTAGAGAACGATTAGTTTGGATTTTTAGTTAGATTAAAATTTTGAATGTCTTTGGGGAATTTTGAGCGCGTTGAGTCTGGTTTGACCGGGCCCGGGGTGGCCCGTGTGACGCGTGTCAGTGTAGGGTTTCAACTTTAATTTTTCTGAAAATATTGATTTTTCATATTTTTGGATTTGTTATTTTAAGCATAACAACTTTTATGTTCACTCTGTTTACATTTGAACCTCAGAAATCGCGTTTTTCAAGAAAATGGGCAAAACAGTCTTTTCACACCCAAATCTGTGCATAAATATCAAAATTTGAAAATCATGAGAAAAATATACTTTTTGAAAACTAGATTTTTCGACGATCGTTTTTCTCTTATTCATCGTCTTCATCCGGGACCCACACAAGGGAGTTTTAAGCCTTTGAAACTTTAGGGGCCATTGGGGCTCAAAATTCACTCACATAAATAAGAAAAACCCACGTCTTCACCTTCTTTGTCATTTCATTTCGTTCTAGCAGCTGAACCAGGAGGAGTTCTGTTCTTCGCACCTTCTCTCTCTTCTTGCATGTCAATGGAACTTAGCCTAACTCGAAAGACGAGTTTCTCCATCTTCATCATCAACCTTCAAGCTCTCCATTGATATCCTTTTCAAGAAAATCCCAACTGGACAATCATCTTCTCTAAGTTCTTCTTCTTGTTTGAACCACCTACAGGTAAGCCATTGCTACCTTCTTCATACCATGGGTTCTTTGGACCCTTAGGAAGCCTTTTATCATGCATGCAAGGGATTTCTTTGTGAACTTTTTTAATTTCGAATTTTGTGGAATTTTGAGTGGTTTTTCTTGGGGTTTTCTTGTAGAGTGGAATCTTGCTGTAGAGGTGGAGTTCTTGGAGTGATTAGAATCCTTTTGAGGAGTCAAGGCAAGTGAATAAATTGATTTAGATTGCATGCAATGGAAATGGGTGTTTTCCTCTAAGTTTGATATAAAAATATGCTCTTCATTTGAATTGTTACCCTTAGTATGCATTGTTGATTTCCTAATGGTTTTATGTTCAAATCATGCATGATTACTTTGCAGAGTTTTGAGTCAATGTTGATATGGAAAAAGGCTTGATTATAATTTGTTTTACAAGGCTGAAATCTGAGTCTATATATTTCAGCATTTATCACTTGTGTTGAATCTTAGATGTTATTGTTAATGGATATTGGAATGGAATTGGAGTATAGTGATTGCATGGAGTGGAAATGGAGCAATGAAGTCCACTGTTGGTATGAATGAGGAAGGAAGTGAAATGAGGAAGAAAATGGAGAAGAAGATTAGAAATATGGTTTGAAAGAAACCTACACGCAACACGGCGGTCAGGTGTCGGTTAACCAAAGTGGCAACCGAATGCCAGTTCGGCCAGCCGACAGGCGACCGACCTCTGTTCGGTCGCAAATCTAGAATCATGTATTTTGTCAAGAAGTTCGTCGGTCAGCAGTCGGTAGACCGATAGGTAACCGAAGGCCAACCGAGGGGTGACCGACCTCCAGTTCGGTTCCAATTCTAGAATACATCTCTTCCTGATTTTGGATCTGACGGTCAGCCGTCTATCAGCTGGCGGCTAACCAATATACCCTACCGCGGCTAGCCGGCAGGTGACCGAGAGCTGACCGAACTTAGAAATCGAAATTTTATTTGTAGGATTTTGATGAGATTGAAAACCCATATCATTCTAGGAGCCTTCAACTTGATAATGTGTATTTAGGACCGGGAATGTCGTTCCACCTTCAGGACTCCAACCTATGTACATATAATAAACTTCGACATTCTAGTTCAAAATCCACAAAGATCAAATGATGAAATCTTAGTATATGTATGGTGTATAGATTTGTGTGGTTCGCCACATTTGAAGTAATCGGAAAAGCTACTCATTTGATTTATCCGTATTTGTTCATTTGTGCTTTGCTAAGAGTAGTTCTTTTATCTCTTCGAAATGAATTTAAGTAATTCGCCGCGTTTGAAAACTATTAATAAGGCTATTCATCTGATTTATTCTGAGATTCGTCTGATTGTTTTGAAAAACATTGATAAGGCTACTCATCTGATTTGTTCTGATTTGTTCGATTGGTTTGATAAAGAGTAGTCCTTTCATCAGTTTGGATTGTGCTATATAATTTAAATTGTTTTACCTCGGATTTGAATTGGCACCACTAAGCTTGGGTCACTTTGTCAAATTGATCACCCGGCTTAGGATCCTTAAATTATGATTTTTCCAACTGCAGTTTAGACCTCTATCTGTTTGTTACGGCCTCTGCGTTTGGCAACAGATTCTGTCTGGCCATTTTGCATAGCATCTGTTCCGGCCATTTTATATGGCAACGGTTTCTATCTGTTTGCTCTTGTTACTTCGGTAATAGGAGAATATGGCTATATGTGGGTTGCTGATATTCTGCTTGTTTATCAGTTAGTTTGAAATACTTTAAATGTGAGATTTCTTTTTTGTATAGAAATGATTCATTTGGCTCATTCTTTACACATGCTTTGTTTTAAATGCACTTTATGATTTTAAATATGATATTGATAAAACTTGTACATCTCATCTGTTTTATTCACTTGCAAGACCATTGTGTCTGATATTCTTTATGTTGGTGCCATAGGTAGCAGGACCTTCGTTCCGAATCGGAATGCGTGCAGTGGATTCGAAGCTTTATATTTTGGTAGGCTGGTTGCGCTAACGATGTCATGTAGATGTCGAGTTGGCATTGGAGCTTGTCGCACAATTTGGGGTAGTAGTTTGTTTAGCTAATTATCTAGAATGGCTTTTATTAGCCTTTTTCTTTGGGTATTAATTAATGCACTCTGTATAATTTGTAGCTTGAATATATGTGGGAAATGAATTCCCCTGTTACTGTCAGCTCTGTATATATTTTGAGATCACGGTCATTCCCGTCTGAGTACGAATATTATCATTATGACAGCATTGTGCTGACTGTTTGAGTGTGACACGAAATCCAATGACCTCGGGCTCCGGGTCACAACATCAAGTAAGCTTCAGCGAAGCATTCCATTGTGATGGAAATTTATTATCCTCACACACGCGGATCTTGGGGAAAGCAAAATTTTTAATTAACCCCAAAAATCACGCTCCCCGAGATTGGATTTTTACAGGAGTCCGGTTTCAGGGCGTGACAGATTTCATATATAATTATCTTATAATTAAGAAAGGGGATCTTGAACAAATCGCCTTTCTCTTTAGCAATGCGGCATTTAATGGCGATACAGGCCAATTGGCTTTTGGTTCCACATTATGTTTTAACAGATCACTTGTGGCTACAGTCTTCCAAATGACCGAGAGTCATATCCACTAACGAGGCCAAAACGAGAATGCTCCTAGCTATTTGCACTAGATGCTATTAAGAAGTGCAAATTCGCAAGAGTTTGAGTTCATGTGGATGCTCTAGAAGTCATCAAAAGTATCAAGAGCAGTAAGGATTTGCTTATTCAGCCTCTCATAGGCAATTTTCTGAAGTGTTTAAAGCATTTTGAATCTTTTGAGATAATTTTCATTTCTGGGGAATTAAACATGTCGCCCACTGCCTTGCTAAATGTGGGCAATCTAGATTAAACTTGCTATGGGCTGAAAGTGTCTAGGCCTTTGTTGTTTAGGTAGCTACTGATGGTGTGTTGTTGGTGCTTGAGTTGTTGGTTCAACTGTTGTAGTATGTTTGTTTGATTTGTCTGGTAATGGATCTTCCAGTTTTTGTTATAAAAAAAAAATTGTGCCTGGTCCACACAACACATATGCTGAAGAGTCCAATGTGACAATAGTGGTATGTTGTGTGGACATAATGGCTGGTTGGGCCTAATTGTTTAGGCTCGATTAATAAGTGGACTGGACTGAGCTGCACCATAAAGAAAGCCTTGCAGGCACTACCTATTTATGATGGGTAGTTTGAGTTATTGGCAAACCTAGACATTAAGCTGGGCCCTGATTACCCTGTCCTAGAACCTGTTCAAGCGAACTGAGGCAGAAAAAACATTTTATAATGATCCCCATTAGTAATCTGCTTGGAACAACCAAAAATAAAAGAACACAAAATCCAAAAGAGAAACAAGCCATAAGACTAGAAACAAGCCATAAGACTACATCTGGTTGAAGTAAACCTTATAAAAGCCCTCTGAGTGTGCTATGACTGATGTTGAGCCAACAAGCTTTAAACAAGCTAGTAAAGACCCCAAGTGGCGGGCTGCCATGGAAGACGAATTTAATGCTCTCATTCGAAACGGAACATGGTCTCTATTTCTACATAGTTCACACATGAATCTCGTCAGTTGTAAATGGGTGTATCGTATCAAACGAAATGCCCACGGATCTATTGATTGGTATAAGGCTCGATTGGTAGCGAAGGGTTTTCACCAGCAGCCAAGCATTGATTTTAAAGAAACCTTCAGTCTGGTTGTTAATTAAGCCCACTAATATTCGTCTTGTTTTAAGTCTTGCTCTTACATTTAAATGGCCTTTACGCCAACTTGATGTACAAAATGCATTTTTACGTGGGTTTCTCAATGAAGATGTGCATCTGGTGCAACCCTCTGGATTCATGAATAGCCGATTTCCTAATCATGTATGCAAGTCGCGCAAGGCTCTCTATGGTCTTAAGTAGGCCCCTCGAGCGTAGTATCATCATCTGAGTTCTTTTCTTTTCACTATTGGATTTCTCAATTCTCGTTCCGATACATCATTAATTTTTAAAAGGACAAGGCACTCCATTATTATTCTCTTGATCTATGTTGATGATATTATCATCACTGCCAGTGATATGCATTGATGAGTTCATAAAAGATACACTTTTATAACATTATTTTATGAGTTTTCAAAGATAAAAGAACTCAAAACACTATTTTTAGCATAAATATCGTAAAGTTCCTCCCCATCATCGTTGCCCATATCTCTCCATTATAGATAGTCATTTGTATGCATTTATATGAGTTCCAATGGTTTCCATACTCTCAATTATATTAATTTCTCTTTGTAGGTGTTAATTGAAGATTAATTTGAAGATTAAAGTTGGGATTCAAGAATTAAAAAGAGTAAGGATAAGTTTGGAAGGCAATTGGATGAAGAAATTACAAAGTTAGGCCAATAATATATAAGAAGGAACATGATAGACTTGGGTTGGTAGTTTGACCATATTATTTTACTCGGGTGTCCGATTGAGGTGATCTCAGAAACATTGGAAAGCTTGTTCAAAGATCTACAAATTATATTTTACAATATTTTTCCTAATTCAGACATTTCGGGGGTCAAAATAGTATATCAATCTGGGGATTGTTTTCTAACACGAGAATCACATACATATGTTCATATTTTCATTATTGTGAAGTCCCACATTGGAAAGAAACCAAAAAAGAGCAAGACAAATATTTCTATATAAGAAATGGAGCTCTAGGCATTTGATACACAAGCAAGGAGAGCATCCTCCTCTTTACTTAAGCTATTCATGTAATTGAGAGCAATTGTAGAGAGAAAGTGAGAAAAATATTATAATATTTTTATTGTTTGGCAATTTTGGAAGAATATTACATATTTTAAATTGAGTTATTTGGAAGGTGTTATGATTAAAGTAAATTACATTATTAGAATAATTTATTATTAAATATTTTAATTTATATGTGATTTACTATGTCTGGATAAAAAAGAAGTGTGGTAAAGTAAAGTTCAACTATCATGTTTTTACCATAAATTACTTTTCTTTTATTATATAAAATTATGGTAAAGTTTAATAAAGTAAAGTCAATACAAAAAATAATTACTTGATAACTCTCTCTCCCACTTTACTTAACCACATACTTCACCTCACCTTACTTTGCCTCACCTATTATCATGATATGACATCAATCTTTATTTTACTTTACCACACCCGTAAACAAGTCACCTTTTATTTACCATATTAAACTATGGTAAAATGTGCTAAACTAAAGGAAAATAAAACTGCTTAAAGAAAAATGAAATTGCTTCTCCATTCCTTCCCACTTTACTTTACTTTACTACATACTTTATCCCACCTTTACTTTACCCCACCTTTACCGTGCTATGACATTTACTTTTGTTGTACTTTACCATATATGTAAACAAACATACCATGATGGATTTAGTGAGCTAAAGTCTTCACTTTACTCTACCACTTTGAAATCGTCATTTTGAAATATTCTTATCTTGTAGAAAGTTTTCTACAATAGAGAGCTGTAAGAGAAGATATTGATCTTTTTGAAAAAAAAATAATATTTTCTTCAAAAAATTTTTGGGTTACCAAACGCACAAGATTTAATTCTTTAAAAAATGAAATATTATATTCTACAAAATATTAATTTCTTGTGTTTTCTTGTGCATCCAAACAAGCCTAGCAGTCTAATTAAATCTCTATTCTCCACCACCACACTAAATTATTTTGGGACACTGGATAAATTATTTGAACTAACCTATCAAAGGAAAATCTAATGAGATTCAATCTTCACAAGACATAATCAATATAAATAAAATGAAATCCAAACAAAAAGATAAGTCTAAAGACAAAATCATCGAACGTAAAGACATATCCTCGTCACCATGGAATACATTGAGAACTTCAAGAGTGTTTGAGAGTGAGAACCATTGAGCTTTAATTGTTTCTGTCAAAAGAGAGATTGTTCTGGCTTCTGAGCAAGATGCAAAACTAGTATTGGATATAAATGTGGACATGCTTTGAGTCTCACATGCTGTGATACAGGGCAAGAATTTTTGCCCGGGTACATCCACATTTGCATTTTACATAATTTTGAATTAGAGCTACTCATTGACAATTGTTTAGCAATATATTGGTTTTATTATCCAATGCAACTTTCTCCATCTCTCTCCCGCCTCATCTCATGATTGTCCCCATTGTGCGATCATCTACCCAATGGATGGTGAAGACCCATCTCTCCTGTTGCAGCTGGAGAATTAGCTTTAGAGAATTAGCATACATCTAGCTTTTCAAGAGCACACTGCAAATCTTTGGTACTGTGCTCTTGAAAATTAAAAGTGTAATGTTACACCCCGTCCTGAGTTAATCAAGATTAACTCTAGTTAATTGAAATTAGTGCTAATTAATCATGTTTAATTAAGCTAATAATGATTAATGACCAAAATTGAATTGAATTTGTCTCAAATGATTCATTTGAGCCTAATGGAAGGATAATGAATGACATTGAATGATTTGAATTGGTTTTAGGCTTAAACCAAGTGATACAAGGACTTTTTCGTAAATACAAGTTTTCACGTATTTCATCGAATACGGTCACTCTTAATACCAATGTATGTATTTCAAAGAGTACATTAGCTTTCATAATAAACACGATTGCTTTGACGTGAATTAGATCAAATGACATTTCATTTGACTCAAAACGTAAATAGGAAATGAGGTAGAGGGCTTAGATGTAAAGAATGGGCTTATAAGGATGGTGATGAACTCCTTTGAGTTCATTCACTCATTCCCGGTACAAAGCAACCTAGACTCCTTTCTCTTCTTCTTCTTTCTTCCATTCCTCTTCATCAATCACCAAGAGTGAAGATTTGCAAGTGATTTGGAGAGAGCTTCATCTTCTTCATCTTCTTCCTTTAGCTATCTTTCCATTTTCTTGGAGTGGAGCTTGAGAGAAACCTTAAGAAATTCTCTTTTAGAGGTTTCAAGTAAGTGTTTAGGTGTAATTACAGAACTTTCAAGTTCTATTGAGTAGTTTTGAGTGTTTTCTAGCATGAGGAACTCATAGAAGTTCTATTTGTGAATGGGTCTTGATTTTAGGTTCAAAAAGAGTTTATATTTGGGATTTCATCTCAAACTCAAGCAAAGCAAAGGACTTTTGTAGATTGATTTCCGAAAAAGGCAAGTATACTCATTTCTTGTGATTTATGATGATATTGAACTTGTTTGAGCTCAAGGAGCTCAAATTTTGAATTTCAGTTTCAGAAATATTCTAAATTTCTGGAAACAGTTCGGTTAGCCGAATGGCTAACCGATAGCTAACCGACCCATCTGGATTGATTTTCGTAGGAAGATTCAGCTTTTGGAAAGCTGACCGAGAGCTAGCCAAAGGGTGACCGAGTTTCTTTGTCAGAATTTTTCCATTAGAAGTGAGTTTCTGGAAATCTGATTGAAATGTGTTCGGTTAACCGAATTTCAGAATTCGGTCAGCCGAATACCTGACCAAACTAGTGACCGAACTTGGATAGAATTGTCAAAAATTGCAGGATTCTGGAAAGCTAACTGAATTGGGGTTTGGTTAGCTGAGTTTCAGAGTTCGGTTAACCGACAGGTAACCGACAAGGTAACCGAACTTGAGTAAATTTCAGATTTATGTCTGCTTTTTTTTTTTCTAGATAGAAGCCTATTGACTAAGGTTAGTGTCAATAGTATTTTTACCTAAACCTTTATAGGTGTTACCTAAGGTTATCTTAATGTGTAAAATTTATTTAAAGTGATGTCATTAAGAATAACACATACATTGGATAACGAACGTTTCACCTGAATGTTTGGTTTGGAAAAATTGAATAGGGTTTAATCCTTTGATTGATTTCCATGTCTAACACTATATAATAATTCTTAAGCTCGTTATTGAGTTGAAATGAAATGAATTAATGAAATGAATTAATAAACAATCCTACTACAGTAGATGGAATGGGGTGCTCTGGAGCTCCGTGGTGATGCTAGTGATCTCTGATCAAGACACTGGTAGATCCCACACATATTGAATGATAAGTCACTTAATAAAGTGAATTCACTGGAAATTGAATAAATGATGAATATATTACTGACTGAATCCGTTAATCGGATAACTAAATGCTTCCTTTTGGGGAGAACTGAGTGAATTATACACTATTGTAGTTGCCAACATTAGTAATTGTTATTACTTGACTCCAATGTCTAGGTTATGGTTATTGAATGGAGTTGTTTAAAATTATTGACTGTAGAATTGATAAACAGATTTATTAGCATGTGCTATCATAAACTTATGCATACATTGTTGAACTGTCATGTTCACAGTGTTATTGATGACATTACAGGCCAAGTTGCCCGTATCGGTAATACAGAAACCGCACCACCTGCGGAAGAGGCCAATCAGATTCCTCCAAGAGGATTGATTGAGTGGACATAGATCGAAGGGCGAAAAATTTAGAACATTTCGGGAACATTTTGAGAAGTACTTTTGAATATTCATTTTGGAATGTAAATATTTGTCACCTGCGTGGCATTTTGAATATGCAACGGTGGACTGAGATAGTAAAGTGAGATGTATATTTTGGACTTTACTTTCATGTAAAGAACTTGTACTGTTTTAATTGTTTTGTCGATGTATATATATATGTGTTCTGCAAAAATGTACATTGTCAGGTATGAATGTATGTGATCCCTTGTGGATTTCATTTTAACTTCAGTTAATTCAGAGTTTACGGGAGTAAGTATGGAGATTGCAACTAGGGGGTTTGCCCGATGTAATCAAAATCTCAGGCCCAGGTCGTGACATGTAATCTGCTTGATGTGTTTTTGGGATGATCTTACATACGGTGTGTCCATTCTGTGTATTAAGATTTCACCTTTTCTCTTCATTTGCATAGATCCACATATCTGAACACAGTTGATGTCTAGCATTTTGTTCTCTTTGCATCTCTGCAAATATATGAGTGGTCTGGGCATGTATTAATTGTTTCAATCGTCAATAAAATAAATAATTAAAAAGCACCATGTTATCAAAAGCTAAGCTGTTGAAAAAGACAGTACCCATTAGAAAATAACTCAGGATAATGTGAAAAGTGCTACTAAAACTACTTTAAGATAAATCAAAGCATAACAAACCTACTATTTGAAAGATGGAGGTTTTGCAAATTTTGACAAAAATCGAAACAAAAGACAAAAGAGAACAAAAATCTGCCAGAAACCAGTCATTCAAGATCATGGAAAGTCACTGAAGCTTGTCCATCCAATACCAAATCCACCTCAAATTGAGTTCAAGGGAAAAAAGCCAGATGGTATCAAACAAAAAGGTGGAAGCAATGGGGTAAAATTAATGATAATAACAGCTGAAAATAAATAAAGCCCACTCATCTGACCATGAAGGCAGCCAACACTCAATAAAATTCTTCATCTGCATTTTGTTTCAAGCTTTTATAATTACTCTAATTCATGCATTTAATTAGTACTTTCTTATTACTTTTTTTATATTTTGATTTTGCATGTAATATCATGTTGTGATCGCATTATTGTGCTTAATTCATCTAAAAGAATGAAGTAGGACAACAAATCTCATTTTCATTTATATGTATTCTCTACTACTATCACAGAAGATCACTGGCAAAGTTCTAGTTGTAGGTATACTCCTGTACCATACATCTAGGGCTTCTTTGAGATCTTCATATCCTAGGTTTCTAGATATGAGTTGGAGCTATCATCGTATTGACTACTTGTAACACACGCAAACAAAATATTATCTCGTAAAGATATACATGTTATAATCATTGGTCTAACCGTTGAAAGTTCGAAGAAAGGAAATGGTGGAAAGACTAAGGTCACTTCTCTAATGGCACCACCTTCATTGATCAGATGGTAGAAAAGTCAAATCACCAACCTAATGGAAAATCATGCAGAACATCAATTTCACAGTATATAAACGTTGGACAACCTCTCATGTCACCACGGTTTTCCAGGGTTCAATCTCCGGTGTCCCACTCCGGTGGGCTTCTCTTTCATGTGTGCGGACTAATTTTCTCACTTCGTGGGTTCATCTTCCACTTACGTGGGCTCTCTTTCAAAGACATGGACTTCCTTTTCCTACTTGTGTATGGGCTTTTTTGGTCCCAACCCCTACATTAGGCTAAAAAATACGGGAGAAACCTTGGATAATCAATATAAAAAAAGGGAGGGAAGTAAGAGTGGGGTGGGGGTAGTATATCAATCCAACAACAGAAAACCTGCTAATCATTACAACAATGATCTATCTAATCATAGATAAACATAAGATAACAGATTGAATGATAGATGAAACTTGGATAATCGATCCATTTATGGGAATGTTTGAGATAACTAGTTCTTGAGAGGAAATATGTGAGCCCAGATATAACGGTGGAACTGTGGAACAACATTAGATCATCAATAAACTGACCAAAAACGCATGAATTATAGATATATCAATGGAGAAGTCTCAAATCGTGCTTCGGTGGTCTCCCATGGATTATTAATAACCTATTCATCCGATATTTTAAGGATAGTTTTTCTTTCTATCATCCCTTTATGATTTAGGATTATATGTTGGTACCTTGAATTTCTTACTTTAATTCTCTTGTTTAATTTTGTTGTTCTGCTTTAGAATGATTTATTTATCACAAAAGCTAACATCAACGCACACTGACTTATTATATAATTTTGTTAGATCAAATGCAAGTCTACTTCAAAAAAGAAGAGGGCATTAACCTACATTAAGGGCCCTTCAAAATCCAAAGAAATGTTTATTAAAAGGAATCAAATTGAAGAAACAAAAGGAGAAGAATGATAAATGGTAATCAAATGATCTCTTTTTTTAATGGCAAGTAAATTAGGAGAAAACAGAAAATGAATACCTAGCCATCACCCTACTAAATCAAATCTCAGAAAAATTACATCCCATCTACATTTCCACCCTATATGTTTCACTGTCACCTCTTTTATAATCATAATCCACTTTACCTTGAATTTAAAGGAGTTAAATCCCATGCAAACAAAGGGGACCTAAGTTAAGTGATTTTAGCTATTTATTTACATTAAAAAAAAAAAAAACATCATGAATCATATAGGATAAGCTTTAGGTTATGCCAGTGATGAAATGATATGTTGATGATGAGTTAATGAGGTCAGAACAGAAGATTGAAATCCGGTCTAACTCAATTAAATTCACTGATTACTCAAGGGGTCCACTTTCTGTAGAAACATTGAAAATATTTGGAAGAAACTTCCCTCTCAAAAGGTGAGATGGAAGATATCCATGGATCAAAGCATTTATATCATCCAAAATAGTGCTTATACACAATTAGAGAACTTGATAAGAGACACTTAAAGGAGATAGATTCCTATTAGAACATATTTAGGAAACTTTAAAAACATGCAACTGCTAAGTTATAGCTAGATGTGGGGCCCACTTTACAAGATTTGAAGAATCTCAAAATATCTTTTCCTCATAACTTTCCAATGTATTAACCTGTGAAGAAGCCTCTATAATGGTAAAAACCTATCAGTCCTACTTAGGTTTGTGGGTTCTACAGACTTCATTGTCTCACCTCCTTTTCTATTATAGCACTTGGGCAGATGAGTAATGGACTCCACCTACCTGTTCATTATCTCCCCTGCCAATCTGTACCCTACACAAGTTTTATTGGAAAAAAGGTTGTAGATCATCTCAGTTTAATTTTCTTACCCTACACAAGTTTTATTGGAAAAAAGGTTGTAGATCATCTCAGTTTATTTTTTTTTTTCAGCTGATCTTATGTAACAATTCTAACCTTTTGATGAACGGCCTAAAAATAGACTGTTGATAAAGGAAAAAAATTGCAAATATCCCCTTCCAAGATTCAGCTAGACCAAATAAAAAGTGTGGCCCAATGAGATCTCCTGAATTAGATTTCTCACAGCAAGTTATATGCTTATTCTTGAAACTATTGAATCAGAGGCCTGGATAAGCTGTTCAAGGGGCAGAGAAGTCATATCTCAGAGGCCTTGGAATCATGATAGCAATTGAATATACCCTCTTGGAAGATTTAAAATTTAAATCATCTGATCGTATAGACTGTAGATTCCTCTGACCAAACTTACTGAGTGGTAGGTATTTTTGCTAGCTGTAAACTTGAATGCCAACTTTAGCATTAATATGATGGTCAGGACTACTCAGCGTGTCCATGCTTCTCGGGCAAGTCGCCATCATTCACTTGCTATAGACATGATCCATCCAGGCCGTTCAAATGGTGGGCCTCTGTTTTGGTGATGAGTCCTTATGATCAGGTCACCTGTTTTTGACCTAGGTTGCTAGGTGCTAATTGCTAGAGCTCTGTTATGTTCCGTATGTATCGTATCATAGAATCTCTGTTCTATTTAAAACGAGGAATTCTTGGGATATCCACCTTTCTGTGGCGTTTGATACACAGCGGTAACAGTATTTTTAAAGATTCAATCCCTTCACGTGCATTGATCCTCTTGCATTCACACTGATTTTTGTTTCATATTGTTCACGAGAAATGTGCGCAAGGTATAGTCAAGAATAAGATGTCTTAGCACATAAGGGACGTGAGTGTGTCAATTGGAGTTAAAAGAGTGTGTAAGTTCGAATTTAAAAAAAACTGAGCGGGAGAGGGAGAGGGAGAGGGAGAGGGAGAAAATAGTTAGTATGTGAAAGGGATTAGAATTATTTAATGGCCCTCATATCTTGTATTCTCGTCAACCACATTCAAACCTCTTCGTTATAGAGTGCCTCAATAGTTATGCAATACGGTGGGCTCTACTGAAATACAGACATGAAAGTCTTTCTATCATCCCCAGTTTAGAACACAAATAATAATAATAATGGGAAAGATATTTAATTTTCTACGTTATTGGAATATTTTAAATTTATTTTCCAAAAAGAGATGAAACATATTGTTAGGGTTTTTTGTGTTGTCTAATTCATGAATTGGACAAAATTCTGTGTCCATTTGAGCTGTAATTTTCTATTTATTTTAGAATAGATGGTAGCTAAGTTGCTGGAAGACTGAAGAGAAATCTGGCAAATTCTGGAGCGTGCAAGCCAAAATCCAGAATGTGTGTTCGCTATAGCAAAGGTGCATCTAGGCCAGGGACCAAAGACAGGGCTCACTATAGCGAGATCCCTGCTCTCTATAGCGAACGGGGTGGTGAATGCCCAGTCTGATCCGAACTCTTTTTTAGAGTTTGAGTATGACTTCAATTCTTAGTGGTTTGTGTTTAGAAGTCTCTTGCACGAATTTAAGACTATATATTGGGTGATTCTCTCAACCAAAGACACACAAGAAGTTCTTCTCTCTTGTTCCAAGGTGAGAAAATCCTGAGAGAGATTACTTGTTCTCTAGAGCTATTGTTAAGAAATGGGTTTGAATATTTGCTCTAAAAGGTTTGAAGCTTCTACTTCTTTATAGAAGATTTGTGCATCTTGGCTTCAATGTGTTGGAGGAGGATCAAACACTAGGAGCAGTGGGATAGTCATGGCAACAGAAGAAGTTGTACAAGAACAACTACAGTCCTTAGGTTGACGTACTGATTGTGATAAAGGAGCTGTGAGTATATCTTGTAACTGTTCAATAGTAATTGGTTTTTCTTATCTTGATTTTTCTTCCAGTAATGGTTTCCACTAGGGGTGTAACGGTTCGGTTAACCGCGGTTTTTGGGAAAACGGTTAACCGAACCGTGTTTCACGGTTTTTGGTTTTTAAAAACTGTAACCGTAACCGAACCGTGAAAAACCGTTAAAAACCGAACCGCGGTTAACCGCGGTTAACGGTTCGGTTACGGTTAATTGTCACTTAAAATTTTTTATGAAAATTTTGTTGTTTATTAATCAAACTTATTGTGAAAAAAAAAAATAATAGTTAGAGAATGGCATAATATGTTACTCTAAAAAAAAAATCACATTTAGGCCCTTAAGTTTTTTTCTTATTAGTGAAACGGTTCGGTTAACCGTGTGTTTTGGGAATACGGTTAACCGAACCGTGGTTAACGGTTAACCGCGGTTAATAACCGTGAGTCGAGATAAAAACCGTAACCGAACCGTGAAGCGCGGTTTTTCGATTTCAAAAACCGTAACCGTAACCGAACCGTGAAACACGGTTATTAACCACGGTTCGGTTCGGTTCGGTTCGGTTAGACGGTTTTTCGGTTTTTTTTTACACCCCTAGTTTCCACGTTAGATTTGTATATGCCTTCTTATGGTGATTGCTTGTTAGATAGTTTTGCTAATTCTATCTTGTTTGGTTGGTTACATCCATTCAACATTGGTTATATTAGACTAGATTATATACTCATCCCATTCTAGTAACTTTCACATATAAATACTTTATTCCTATATATTAGAGAGAGAATGAGCTTTTAAACTTTAAAGAGTAGTTTTACACTATAGATGCTAATTACACAAAGGGATTGTTTGTTCCCAACAAAAGACATTGGAACTCAGGGTCAGATGAGCTCCACTTAAGGATTATTAGAGAGGCGAGGTGAAGCGTTAATGATTTGAAGTGAGGGTAAAAATATAAAGTAGCAATGTAGATGATACATTTACTTTTCTAATATTTGAATTACTGGTGTGATGGCTGGGTTTTCATTTCCCATATCTTCCTTTGATTCATTCATTTTCCATTAAAGGAGAAGTTATTTGGTGTTCATTTCCATATAATCAATTTTGATCCTTATTTTTAGCCACTAATAGCATGAATTGCTATGTATCCAACTCCTTTGTGTTTATGCAAACAAACAACATGGCATGGCTGTGCAGCCACTTCTATTGGAAAAACAAAGTAAGTGAAAATGCATTTTTTCAATGAAAAGATATTCATTTTTTGGTCTAGCCGTTTTTCCATAAAAAGAAGCAAAAAATAAAAATAAAAAAAATATTACAAGTTCTGCGATTCCATGAAAAATCATTTCTAATAGGGAAAAGGCATGTTTGGGAATGGATTTTCCGTAGAATGCAAAGAAGGCTGTCCTTGAAACAGGTTTCACAGTGTTTTAGATCATTTTATCAGTATTTTACATATAATCATTCTAATAGTGGGACTAACTAAAATTAACTGTGAAGGGTTGGCTCCCTGTTCCTTACCCTTCTCTCTAGGGATTGACCCATGCCTATCTTCTAAGGGGTCCCTGCCCCTTGGTTGGGTAAAATAAAAAACCTCCAATTGACCATTGCCATTGCAAAAGGAAACATTGGCGCCTGGCTTGATCGTGACTCGTGAGGATACAAATGTAGTTACTCACGTAGAGCTGGCAATATGGATCACGACAGGCCGACTCAGATCCACATACATGGCATAGTGACAGTGATATGGCCGCCCTTGTTTCCAGTTGCTGCAGATCTTTACAGCTAACTATCCACATCTGTCCCCACCATATTAACGGCTCTGATCATTTACACTAATCCCATGTCCCACGAACACCTCTATGTAGTTTTTTTTTTTTTTTAATCTCGGGGAAGAAAACTCCACAATCCTTCAAGTTCCATTTTTAGGGAACGTTTAATGCGTAGAAAACCAGTTAAGCAGACTGTTTCTTCTTCGAGGGAAATAATAATTTCTTAATCCTCCAAGCAAAAGTCTTTTCATGGAATTGTGACGATCCTAGTTTATTTTTTCACTTTTCTCCCATGAAAATCGGCCACACCAAATATAAAATTCGAGTCCGCATATGATCAGGTAAGGCTTCACAGTGACGTGGCAGACTGTAATTGGTCCACTCATGATCCCCATACGTATAGTCACTCAGAAGATTTCGATTCATAAAAATCTCTCACTGCAGAAAAGTGGCCAAAATTCTTACGCTTTTTTCATGGAAATGCAACTGCTTGATATGCCCTGGGCTTGTTTGGCAACTCTACTAATAGACTCATGTATAAAGCCTCCAATTCTAAAAAAAAAGTCACATCAAAAGCACTTTAAGTCAAATTTCCCTCCATATTTTTCAAAAAAAAAAAAAAAAGACAAAAATCTCCATTTTTCTATACAAAAAATCAAAAAGTTTCATAACAAACAATTAAGAATAAAATACCAATATAACATATTTATATTTTATTCTTTCTTCAAAATAATCTTTAATTCAGTCAACTCCATTAGTAAAGACCCCAAGCAGCCCTAAATGTTGTCCGTTCTAGAATAGGGTCATATGCAGTTCGTTGGACCATGGACATTTTTATTTCCAATATAATATATGCTTTTGCACAAGTAATTTGTGACCTTACATTCAACTTCGTTTTAATTGCCTCAACTGTCACCAACCAGCTCTCTTCTATAAGTAAGTACTCCATGCAGACACATTCTCATCTGAATCCCAGCACACACACACACAGAGAGAGAGAGAGAGAGAGAGAGAGAGAGAGAGAGAGAGATGGCTAGGTTTTATTGTGTAATGTTGGTGCTTGCACTAGTGCTTGTTCATACCACTGCTGCTAGGAATGTACCTAGCAGTGAGGTGGTCGACACAAGCGCAAAGAAAACCCCAAGTAACGCCGGTCTCAAGGACGGGAAGAACTTCGTCTTTGGCGGCGTCGGTGGCTTTGCTGGTGTTGGTGGTATTGCCGGTCTTCCTCTTGTTGGGATCGGTGGTGTAGGCGGTGGAGTTGGCGGTGTAGCTGGTGGAGTTGGTGGGCTTGGTGGTGGAGTTGGCGGAGTTGGAGGAGTTGGTGGGGTCGGTGGAGTCGGCGGAGTTGGAGGAGGAGCTGGTGGGGTAGGTGGAGTCGGTGGTGGTGCCGGGTTTGGCGGTGGTGCCGGAGGTGCCGGTGGAATTCTTCCTTGATTTTGGTTGAGTTGGTAGTATGAGAAGTTGGGGGAGTTTTAGTGAACTTGTTTGGTAGTTATGTAACAGTCCTAATCAATAATGTGTTAATGGTGCTAGTTTTTTAGATTAGTAATGTCTTAATTAAGAATAGTTGTTATGTTCCAATATTTCATGATTTGCTAATGTTGCATTAGTTACGTACTCAAGAATGTTTTGAGGAGTTGTCATGTTCTAAGATTTCATGAATCTGTTATGCATTACGCATTCCACAAGTGAATCTTTTCGAGCCACTCTCACACAGATGTATATAAATGACTCATTAGAGTTCCGGCGGGTTTTTTTTTTTCTTTTGTTGGACTGGCACAAACATTGTCACAGTCTATTAATGAAGTGGGCCATACTGATATCCCACAATCCACATTATAGTCTAATCACTAAGATATGCATTTACAAAAAACATTTGTATAGTCATTCAAGTTGGTCAGAAGTCCATGGGCAACTTGCTTGAAATTCATCAAGTAGTGTGTTCTTCCTACATACATCTAGAAAGCACCTTTTTCTGTGATTGTCTGTTCTCCCTGGGCTCGTAGAGAGTAGTATGGTCCAAAGGTTGAGATACCCAAAAGAGAACTTGCCAAGATCCTAGGCGTTAGGCTCGTGACTGAGGATGAGAGATATTTAGGAAATCCCCTCATTATGAACAATAATAGAAACGTTAGTTTCCAATCTCTAGTCGGAAAAATTAAAAGTAGAATTATGTCATGGTAAACCCCTCTTCTATTGCAAGCAAGGAGATGTACCCTAATAAAATTAATTGCTTCTACTGTTCCTATTTATAATATGACAGTGCTCCAACTCCCATAAAAAAACCATTGATACTATATATAAAATGCTTAGAAGCTTCTTTTGGGGTGACTCTCTGGACAAAAAAAATATGCACACCATAAATTGGAAAGAAATCTGCAGCCCTCTCGAAGATGGAGGACTAGGGATTGGGGATACCAAGGAAAATACTTTAGCCCTATTGGCCAAAACATGTTGGAGGTGCATATATAATGAGAATAGATTAAGTTCGAAGATTTTGAAAGCAAAATACTGTCCGAACAAACCTTTATAGGAGTCAAACTTCAAGAAGGGTAAATCTTTGTTTTGGAGGTGATTTGTAGAAGCTAATAATTTTATCAATGATAGGGTGGGGTAGATCATAGGTAATGGGGATCAAATCTCAGTTTGGAAATGCAATTGGATCCCTTCAAAAGGAGGTCTTAGGAAACCAAAGTCCACTATTGTTAACCGAGATCTTGTGGTTAAAGATCCTTGGTATGGGGACAAAAATTGAAACGAGCAGCTAATTAGATATGTTTTTAATAACGCCTCTGATGTTGAGGATATTATGAAAATCTATATTCCCTGTTTCAGAAGTGATGACAGGAGAATATGGTCCTTTTCTAAAGGAGCGATTTATCTTCAAGATCAGCATACAAAATTATTCATGAAGAAAGTAGGATTACCTACAACTCTCCCTTTAATTGGAAGACATTGTGGTCCCTCCCTCTACCCCCAAAGAGTCCTTCTGTTTGGCTGGAAATGTCTTAATAACGCAATCAAGGTACGCAAGTTACTCTATAACAAAAAAATTTCTAATGATGCCATTTGTCCTATATGTACAACATCAGAAGAATCTGTTGAGCATGCTCTATTTCTTTGCAATCATGCAAGAGCATCATGGTTTAGCTCTAACGTAAGAATGTTATCACATTCTATTACTTCTCTAAGGATTAGAGACTGGTGTAACTCCTTTATGGATTATTGTGGCAAAATGAATATGCCAATTAGTCCTCAGAAAAAATCTTGGGTTCTTGCTCTTTAGTGGGCTTTATGGAAAAGTAGGAATGATTTTATAAATTGAGCCTATTAGCACAATCATATGCGCTAGAAGAATGGTTGTTGCCTCAATAGCCAATAATGAAAAGGCCTTCAAAGGACTTTCGTACAATCCCTAGGATTTCAGTCTAAGAAGCTATAGAGGCACGACTCAGGTGTTCTCGGATGCACCTTTCATAGCCGTGGATGGAAAAGCAAGCTTTGGCTTCGTTATTTGGTTTGACAGTTTTTGGGTTCATGCAGGATCAACCAATGGATCCTTCAAAAGAAGCTGAGGTAAGAGCTGTCCTTTTCGCAATGAAGGAGGCTAGGTCACAGGAATTTCACAAGATCCATCTTTTGTCAGATGCCCTCGAAGTGATTAGAGCCATCAACGGGTTGATGGATTGGGCTATCCAACTTATTTTGCGGGACATCAATGAGTTGAGGTCCAAGTTTGAAGACATTTTCTTTTTTCATGTTCCTAGAAGGCTTAATCAATTTGCTCATGAACTTGCCAAGAAGTCATATAGACGAAGGGTTTGTATGGGACTAACAAGGGATTGATCTCCTTTGTAGTTTGGGAAGCTCTTCTTGGTTTTTCTATTTTCTTTCCTCTCTAATGAAATTGTTTTTTACAAAAAAAAAAAAAAAAGGCTGAGGCACTCTCCGTTATAAAAAGAAGAAAAAGAAGAAGAAAACACCATTTTCTCATGTTAAATTAAATATTTTGTTAATACAAGTGACACTTAACAAATTAATATATATATATATATATATTTATATATTTTTTCTTGTTTCTTTCAAGAGAAGTTTTTCAATGTGTTTAGCAAACTCCATTCAGATATAAACACAATGGGGACTATTATCAGAAAGAAAATGCTAAAACTAGCTACATCTCCACCCTTAGCACTCGTTTGTGTAGTTGTACTTCCATGGAACAGGAGTGAAAAATGCATTGGTTCTCCGCATGTACTCTTCTTTCTCACCTTCAATGTGACTTTTCCACCAAGAAATGGGGTTAAAAGAAGCTTTTTTTTCCTTGCTGGCAAGAATATACGTCTTCCATGGAAGAGAAAGGAAAAGCATTGTCGCGAAAGAGAAAGCATGATTTCCTTTTCTACGGAACTTGCACAAATAGATGCGTATAGCAGTGTATTTGTATGCCCCCTTTTCTCTTCCATACAAATTTAATGTTTTTGGTGTACACTATTTCATCATATAGAATTGGGGAAAAGCGATATTCTTTCCATGCAAACAAGAATTTTGAAGTCCGACTCCATTGGGAAATTGTTCGTGCAAATGAAGAAACCGAATACAAGAAGTTCATTATTTTTTTTTTTCTCATTTTCCCACTTACTAGGATTTCTCATTTTTCATTTTTTCTCTTCATATCCAAAAGGACCCTAGTACTTCACAACTTGGCATAAGTGGTATATCCAAAGTGCTTCATCTACATCAATGATACTTAATCAAAAGGGCCCTAGCTAGTTCTTCAGCATGCATGTTTAAGTTGAACGCACAGCTAAATTAGTCATTTCCTTATGCTCCAAAACTCAAAAAGTGATCATCATTAAGAACTTGGGAGTATTTGGAGAAGGTGTTGGCCAGGCCGAACCAGTTTGTTAGTGTAGTTGAATATTTTTTTCCCTCTGTCTTTGTACTACTTTTGGTCTTTAAAACTGCATTTAATGATATAACTGGGCTGCTAGCTGTCCCGTTGGCCTTGTTTATTACAAAATACCAACAAGGCATAAATGTTTTTGAGCACAGGCTATTTAATAGTTACTACAGAGGTATTAAATTTCAGCCGTATCTTTGTCATTAAAAAGGAAGGAGGGAAGGGGAGAGAGGGAGAGAGAGAGAGAGAGGTGCATGTTCATGTGGAGCCTTCTGGTCCAACTGGGTCTAGATCATATATGGATTATGCATTTATCCATATTTTATCACTTGAGCCAAAAGTTATTGCATGAACAATTGAGGTAGAAGGAGGAGTTTTAACTTTTTATTATTATCCATTTAATGGTTTCAATTTTAATGCCTAACAACTTTCAATCCACTGGCTTTTGGTAGATGGCTGTTTTAAAAACCCTTGCAAAAATATTTATCTGCTCACAGTGTACATGTGCACTGCACTGCTGAATCATCCCCGAGGTAGGACCCACCTCTGGAATTCACCATCTACGAATATGGATGTACAGTGCGCATGCCCATGGTGCGCAGGTGAATAATTTCTCCCTTCCTTAACTTTCTAGGCAGTAAGGCCTATTGATGTACTTCATTTTATTTATTAAAAAGATAATTGTAGACAACTATTGTAGCCATAGCTATAGAATCATTATTTATACCTAAATAGAAAAACCAAATTAGACATGAACTTAGCTACAGATTCAAGTGATCCGTATGGACCTTTGTCCACATAGTAGATGCATTTTAGATATAGATCTATTTTAATTGGTGACAATTATTTAGAGCAAATCCCTTTCCAGTGTCCCAAACAAAATGAGTGGAAAACCAACAACACAATGAATGGGGCCCACTTACAAAACTTAAACTAATCAAGATTAGAGAATCTTGGAATATTTGTGTGAGGCCAAACTTCACTTTAATTAGAGTTGTGCTTGTCGTAAATTGAGTTTACTTTGAATTTTACTAATGATTCACTTAAGCTTTTGTTTTCAAACTCATATTTATATAAGCCAGTTAATGGTGGCTCAACTTTGATTCAAGAAAGCCTGTTATTTTGAATGGCGAATATTCATGTGAGAACTCCTCTCGCCACATTACAATGAGAACTTTTAGTGGGCCACCTTATGGTCCATCCAAAATTTTCTCACACAGGACTCCCCCTTATAGTCAATGAGCCATGGGGTTTACACTCACCAAATGGTTAATTTTTTTAAATATAAAGTTGTTAAACTTGTGGGTCATAGATCAAATAGTTAAGAGGCATGAATTGACCCCATTATCAAAGTATTGCCCCAACTATGTTGGGGTCGGCCTTGAATAATTTAAGGGGTTTTAACATATTACTCCTTCTTAAATCCAATTTTCCCAACTTCATGACTAAGATTTAGATAATATCACCAGAATCGCTTGACTTTGTTCCCATGAAATCATAGGATCTAGGGCAAAAAAGTTAAAGAAATAATGTTAACCAAAGTCAAGCGACTATAATAACATTATCTGAATTTCAATCATGAAATTGAAAAAAACTAGATTTAAGGAAGGCTAATATGTCAAAACCCCATAATTTAATATAAGAATTTTTTAAGAACTTAAAATATTGTATAATACTTCTTAAGTTAGCCAAACACATACTTTTTATGTGAGCACGTTATTTTCTTAAGTAGTAGATCATACAATATAATCTTCTCCAAACCAAACTAAAATTACCCCGGGATTATATTCGTTTTTAAAAAGGAGAAAAAAGTTAAATTAATTACTCATTTCTTTAAAATGAGAAAAATCACTAGTTGCTAACTTTCTTTCCTAAAAGAATAGCCTAAATAACTTCATTTTTATTTTCTATAAAGAAAGGGCTTCTATAATTGTTTATATTCACCACAGTTAGGGTTGATCTTTGGTTAGGCCAGCCTGGGCCCAATCCATTTCAAGTTCTCTTTGGGCCGAGTTCAGGCCAAGGGTTTTAGTACTCGAGCCCGTCCTGAATGTAAAACTTGTGCCCGTTTAATATTTGGATTAGGCTACCATTAAGTATAGAAAGCTTGAAGTCCAACCCAGCTCAGCCCAGCCCAAATAAATATTGCTTAAAGCTTGGTTCGGCATGACTTGATTGACTGTATGGGGGGTTCAACATGATCCTTTGAGTGTAGCGCATCTTGCACTTGGGTTGGATATAAGCTTGTGTTTCTAAAATCAAGTTGGGCCTAGATATGCTTCTGCTTGGCCTGACTTGGACCATGAACATCCCTACTTAGGACTATCAATCGAGCCTCAAAAAGCCCTGCTAGACCCTCAAAAAGGTACCAAACCCTGCTAGACCTTCAAAAAGCCTGCAAAAAATGAGAGCTTCTCTTTTATTTAAAATGCCCGAAGGCCGAGCTTGGTCAATTTTTTGTGCACCTACTAATTTGAGGGCCAGGTTTAGCCGACTCGACCCTCTTATTTTCTTTTATATATATATATCTATATATATGGATTTATTAGAGCATAATTCTGATGTGGGTTCTTGTGTGATTCTTATATAAGATTTTTTAGATGATTTTCATGTAAATAAGCCATGCATGATTCTTATGTGTTTTTTTAATGCCTTATCTGTATCCAGTTGCTCCATATATGAATTTATTTGAGCATATATGTCGGTTTACTTGAGCAGGATGCTCATGTGGGTTCTTATGTGATTCTTATTTAAAATTTTTACATAATTGTTATGTAATTTTCATATGATTCTTATGGTTTTTTTTTTTTTTTTTTTTTTTTCAATGGCTTATCTATACATAGTTGTTCTATATGTTGATTTAGTTTCAACATATCTGTGGGTTCCCTTGAGCATGATTCTTATGTGATTTTTACATGGGTTATTAGTAATATGAGATTACTTATCTTTATATATCGGGTCTAATGTTTAGCCTCACATTTAGATTCAATTATAATGTTTCACCTCTTGGGTGGACTACATTAAAAACAAAGTGCAACAAACACCCAATCGCATGATAAAGAGAAAATTGTGAGGCAATATTTTTCTATAAGATTCATTTGTTTGTTCCATATTTAATTGATGAGAATTAAATTCAATGCATTGCTAAAGATCTTAGATAAGGACAATTAAAGTCGGGTTTCCAGACCCTGTTGGTGGCAATGTTGAGAAAAATTTTAAAAAGTTGATTTTCTTCAGGCCCTAGGTCCCACCCTAACACCTGCCCAACCCGCGAGGCTACGTAAGTGGGGCCAATAAAATTCTATCTTGACCTGCTAAGCCGACCTGAACCCAACCCGCATTACTTGCATTATATATGGGTCAATTGTGGGTTAAAATGACCTATCCACATTTAAATGGGATGGATTATGGTCAACCTGTTCAACCCACATAACTTGCATAAACTATTTCTTTGTATAGGGTAAAGGTGGACCTGCATACCTAAACTCATTTAAACAACTTGGCGATTTGTATAAAATAAGCTAAGGAGCATGTATCAGGCTTGTTTCGGCTCAGCTCAAATAAGCCTTTTAAATTTGAGAAAGGAATGCGGATTGAGCCAAAATCCTATAAATTGGATCGGGTTAAATGGGTTGACCCACATTAAATGCATGTTATATAGATCATGGTAAATTGACCCGCATCAGGTGCGGGTTGAAGCTACTTAACCTATTTTTACATATGACCAAAATATGGTAGACACCCATTATCAACCCAACCCATTTTGGCCCAACCCCACTTGCCACCCGACTTGCTAAGGTCCTTAGATAATGCAGGCCCTTAATGGATTTAAGTACCCTAGTCGTACCTGTCCACGTCCCACGCATTTTGTGGGTTGGGCTTGGACAAGCTCAGGCCCAACCCAGCCATTTGACAGCTCTAAGGGCCCCACTCTCGATCTATGGTGTGCAAAATGCTAATCTCCCCAACCCTCTTGAAACGGCGAAAAGGAAGGTTTTACATTTCTACATAGCCTCCTCGCTAGGGTTTTAGGGTTTCCCCCTCCCTCCCTTACCAAAACATCCATCGGCTGCAGAAGAAGAAGAAGAAGAATCGAACCGAATCGAATCCATGGACAGGTATCAGAGAGTCGAGAAGCCCCGCCCCGAGACGGCTATCAACGAGAATGAGATCCGTATCACCACCCAAGGCCTCATCAGGAACTACATCACCTATGCTTCAACTCTCCTTCAGGTCTTTCTTTTTCTCTCTCCCTCTCTCTCTTTTGGTTTTCATGCTTTTGGTTATTTGATTTGATTTGATATCTATCCCCCCTTTTCATGCTATTGGTGTTTTCAATTTGTATGTGGTTCTGGTAAGGATTAATGATATGGTTATCTGTTTTATGTCTGTGAATGTGTTTTGTCTTTCTCCTTTTGCTTTTTCTTTTTGTTTGTGTGTTGGAGTAGTTACTGATATGGGTGTTGATGAATGTTATGAGATGTGGGTTTTCTTTATGTATAGAATGATATTTTCATCTGAACTGGTTTCAGCTTTGTGCAAAATACTTTATGCAATTTTAGAGGCAGGTGTTCCTTAGCACTGTGAATGATTTTTTAAGTTCAAATATGGAAAATGCTACATGGGTTGCGTTTTTTTTTCCATGTTTGGTGCACCTTTCATGATCAAATGCCTTTAGGATGCGTTTGTGCGTCCCCACTCCCTGCTGATTTTCATTTCCTCTTTAGAGAGGAATCCTGCATAAATCGAAATCGTCTCCGTCATGGGTATCAGCTCATTTATTTCTTTCTCTGCGTGGAAAATTTGTCATACCAAACTATGGAAAAGTTGGCTCCTCAAAAAATCAGGGAGTTTTCCTCTATGGTGCGGAATCCTCTGGTTGCGTTGTTATAGGCTCAGTGCTTGCTTATATTTTTTGGTTTCCTTAACAACTTTTTTTTTTTTTGGTAACTTGGTGTTTTTAACTTAAAATTCTTCTTGTTTTCTGCAAATAACCTTTGGACATCTAAATTCCACCACCAAGTTTTCTTATTCGTATGACTCTTTGTACCTCTTCAGCTCTTCAATTACCTTTTTGGCGACCTGTTTAATTCAATTCGCCATTTGATCCGCACTTCATTGAACTTCATAGCCAATCCTGATATCCTTGCTTTTTAATATTCTTTCTTTGGATATTAATGATTTTCCCACACATGATGAAATTCATAGTCCAAATCCATTTGCCTTGCTTCAGTACCCTTTGGATATTGGTAATGTTTTCCCTTTAGATGTCCGCCACCTTTTTCTTGATCAATTTCTTACTCACTACCTATTTCACTTTCAACATATCCAAAACCAATAAGCCTTTTTATCTCATGATAAAATCAATAACTTATTTTGCACAATTAGACTCTCCTGGCTGGGACAGATCTATGTAGGGACGAGGAGGGGCAATTGCCACTCAATTTTTTGAAAATCTCACATGGGAAGAGTTCTTTTATAAAAAATCTCTATGGTTAGGTTTTCATTTTTTCTACTTTTGCCCCTCCTCACTTTTTGCTACAATGAAGTAGTAAAATTACAAGAGAACCTCGGGTAGAACTGTCTTTTTTTATTGCTTCAAAAGTATCATCTTTAGACAAGACGTTGGCTCTCCTTACAGGGCAAGTTTATCTCTTCTTTCTTCTCTTCTTTGAACTCATTTGAGTCGGTTCTCAAATATAGAAATATAGGGAATTCTTCAACCCATTTTCCTTTTGTTTCTTTTTTCTTTTTTGTTGCTTGAGTTAAATTCATGCCTCTTTGATGAGTGTGTATATATATATATTGAATGTTCCTCTTGATGAGTATATTTAAATGCATATATTATTATTTTTTTCGTCATATCTTGTGTATTTTTTTCAAATACAGTTACTTCTTCTTATTCATTTTTTCTTTATTTTATGTTGTGAGGTTTTTTTTTTTTTTTTTTATACCATGTTATTTAAATCTACTGAGATTATTGATTTGGATTAGATTGGATTGAAAATCTAGGGCTATGTAAACGAATAGTTAGATTGACAGTAATGATCACTAGATCAAATGAAGGTAATCTTTATGATACATCCAATTTTATTACTTATAAATTCCATTATTTACCACTTGTGGCCCTTCCTCTTATTATAGGCTACAATTGTCAGCAAAAGAGTAATGAATGGACTACCTACCTATTGATCCTTTTGAATATCCAAAAATCACTATTACATGTGGACTTATAGGTCTCCTGGAATCCATCATAGGGCTCACACAATTATAATCCAAACCGTTCAAAATGAATACCTTCCCTTCTAATGATATATTCTAGATCTCATATCAATAGGAGTTGGGCCTACCGTCCGATTGAGCACATGATTGATTATGTTAGTAAAATATCATAGAAAAAATGTAGTTTTACACAAATTAAAAATAAAAAAGCAAAAATGGTAAAAGAAAAGTTTCACTAATTGTCATTCGTGATTGACAAACGTTGATGTAATTGAAAGGGTCATCATCATCATCAAAGCCTTGTCCCAACTATGTTGGGGTCGACTACTTGTAATGGAAAGGGCTAATTGATTTGCAAATATTTATGTCAATACAACTTGTTACTTTTTTAATACATCTTTTCTTTATTGAAAGTTTTAATTCTTTTTTGCGCCCTCTGGAAGAAATTTTACAGCTCCGTCACTATCTGTTGGGACTACTATACAGACTACAGCACTTGCAGATTAATTGTATATATTGTACAATTTTTTTAAGATTAATTGTATATGTTGTACACTTTAAGTGTTTTGCATACCAATCATTCAAAACAGAAGGAAGTGTTATGCATACCAATCATGGAAAACAGAAGTGTTTTGCATGCCCCCATCCATTGACAAAATCAATAGCCTATGTTGTGGTGTTAGACTCTTTGGATGACTCTACAATCCTTGTAAGTTAACTGTATATGCTTTACACTTGTTAGTTTTATGCATACCCAATCCATCATCAAGTTATTTGCTATTTCACAGATGGCATGGATAGGATTGGATGGATTAGTGAATATACATATATTCTTCTTATATTCAAAATTTTTTTTTTTAATTTTTTTTTAAAATCTTATGGTTCATTTTGACCCCTAGAATGATTTGCACATGATTTTTAATTTTCAGAACCTTGGTAACATGATTGTTAAAGAGAGTGATAAGAATATGTGCATGGTTTGCTATAAAACAGAAATGAAGATGCATGATGGGGAAACAAGAAAAGCTAAAGAAATTCAATTCAAAGACTGACAAAGCTGATGCAGTGATGCTCAGGGAAATTGAGACTGGCAGTCAGCTAGCCATCACTGCAATCAATTACGGCACACAGCTGGCCAAACTAATTACCTATTAGGGGCCTCGTAGCATCTACTCAATAAAAGAGTGTGCATGGTTGCACTAGTCTTCTCAATAGTGTACAGATCTTCTTTTTTTTTTTATATATCTCAGGGTATCCCCACCTTTGGCAGGACTAATCTCTGGGCCCCACGCCCGCACCCACACAGATGGGGGATAGTTACCGCCTGGGGGAATCGATGCTAGGACCTTTGGGGAGCAAACCCAATGTCCTAATCACCGAGAGCCAACACCCAGTTGGGTGTGTACAGATCAAATTTCTCTCATCGTTTATAGGTTTTTCCCCATCTCTCTCTCTCTCTCTCTCTCTCTCTCTCTCTCTGAGATGACTCTTGCTGTTTCTTTCACACCACATCTCTGACAAGCACAAGTGCAAGAGATGAAGAGATAAAATTTTCCATTATATTTTTCTGTTTATGCTTGAATTCCCCAGATATTTGTATGTCATCGGATTTTAGATGTGAGGATCTACTGCGAATGATGAGTGGCCATCACAAACTAGATTAGCTTATGGCGGGCAAAATGGACTGTAGTGTGATGGTAGAGCGCCATTGACTATATCAAGGGCATTTTTATTAGACTGCAAGTAGACATTTTTGTTGTTTAGAGTTGAATTTTGGGCAAAGAAGAAATGACAAGGAGCTAAAGAACATGTAGGTTAGATGCATATGCTTGGATTGATGCAGCCCGCAAGACCAGGACCCGCAGGACCTGACGGATCCATCTGATGGGGTCCACATGATCTCTCCTAAGCAGAGATCCCTATCCTTATTTGAGACAATATCTAAATTAGTTATATTATTTAGTTTCTTAATAGGAATTACTTTCTAAATTCTATTTTGAGTAGAATTAGGAATTTTACTAATTTCAATGTCTTGCTTAGTTTAGAAATAGGTCTTCTATATATACAGAAGAACACTCTTGTTAAAGGCATGCATTATTCAATCAAAATTATCTACGTGAGTTATTTTCTCTCTCTGTGTATGGTTTGTGTAGACCAATCTCAAGACAAACCATACACAGAGAGAGAAAATAACTCACGTAGATAATTTTGATTGAATAATGCATGCCTTTAACAAGAGTGTTCTTCTGTATATATAGAAGACCTATTTCTAAACTAAGCAAGACATTGAAATTAGTAAAATTCCTAATTCTACTCAAAATAGAATTTAGAAAGTAATTCCTATTAAGAAACTAAATAATATAACTAATTTAGATATTGTCTCAAATAAGGATAGGGATCTCTGCTTAGGAGAGATCATGTGGACCCCATCAGATGGATCCTTCAGGTCCTGCGGGTCCTAGTCTTGCGGGCTAAAGAACATGTAGGTTAGATGCATATGCTTGGATGGGTCTGGATTTACAAGATGGACATAAGAATGACTACATGAGAGCAAATTTATGTGTGCTCCAATAGAGAAGAGGATATTAAGAAACATCGTTTGATGATTTTGGTACGTATGAGGAGGTTCAGGATTGGCCTTCATATATCGTATTGAAGCATTGTGAGTTAAAGGAACCCAGGGAAGAGGCATACCCATAAAAACCTACAATGAAGCGGTGAGTGGATAAAATTCTATATCATATAGTAATGAAGAACATGGCTATAAATTTGGTTGAGTGGAAAAGTAGAACTCAAAGCCAATCCCAGATGGATGATAGGATAAGGCTTCGATTGTTTTGCTTATCCCTGGAAGTTCATCCACTGCACTAATATTAGCTTACCATGTCTTCACTTTGTGCTGATTTTGTAAAAGAGTGAATTTTACCATTATGTTTTTTCCCTTTGTTCTTATGATACTAAGCATATGGTGTATTTGCACTATCCTTATAGAATTATTTTGATTTATGACTTGCGTCAGTGAGACCGATCTTTTTGTGTCTGTTCTTGAGTGGGATTGTTTGCAACTCTATTGATTTGACGAACCTCCCTTTCAGGAAAAACAAGCGCGAGAGGTTGTCTTAAAGGCAATGGGACAGGCAATTAGCAAGACTGTGGCTATTGCTGAGATTATAAAGGTTGGTTTCAGCATATGTTCTTGTTACCTTTTTTTTTATGTTATATCACTGCTTATGTGAGATGATTTTCCTATTAACTTAAAAAAAAAAAACAGAAGAGGATCCCTGGGTTGCATCAAGATACTGCCATCAGTTCAATAAGCATAACAGACGTATGGGAACCCATTGAAGAGGGTCTTGTTCCGTATGTCTCTAGCTGTTCCTCTTTTCATTTTCTGTTTGAAGTACATCACATTAGTAAGCATGATTTCCATCTCTTACAAATTGAATCATTGTGATTCATGCAGTTTGGAGATGACTCGCCATGTTTCGATGATTTCAATCTCTCTGTCATTTAGAGAGCTAAACAAGAACTCTCCTGGGTAATTTCTAGATATTTTGAAGTTTATAATCACTATTTATTATGATTGTCATGGTTGTGAACAAAAACACATGGGCTTCCTTGGATGGACTCACCATTGATTCTTTTCTGTTTGACCCCTAATGTTGACATGTTTTGGCATGTTTATTAAAATGATGGTTGAAATGGAATTCTGATTGTATTATCAGGTACCAGGCTCCAATCCATATAGAGCAGGCAAGGCCACCATATCAGTATCAGCAGCAGCCCCGGCAACAGCCTCAGTATCAGCAACAGCCCCAGGCCCAGCAGCAGCAGCAACCCAAGCAAGCACCTGGTCCAGTAGCTGTTGCCAATGAAGGTATGTCGTTGTGATTCATAAAGTATTTCTGCTCATTGAAATAGTGTTGTTTTATAGAATGACTCAGCTGTATTCTAAAGATTCATACATCCGAGGGCGCGGCCGAGGGCGAGGAAGGGGAAGAGGTTGGGGCAGAGGTGGATATGGTAACAACCAAAGATATGTCAACAATCAAGGTTATGGTAACAATCAAGGATATGGAAACAATCAAGGGTATGGAAACAATCAAAGATTTGACAACAATCAAGGATATGGCTACAAACAAAGATATGCCAACAATCAAGGATATGGCAACGATCAAGGTATGAGATGTTCACACTTTCCTCATCTTACTTTCAGATACTAATTCTCTACATTCTGTAGAAAATGGCGGGTGGAACTGGAATCGCGGCGGCGGCGGCGGCGGCGGACGAGGCAGAGGCTGGGGTTATCGTGGTAAGTTCCAGGACATGCCATCTTTTGCGAACTTTATAATTTCATATGCACTTGGACGTATAGATGTATGGAGCGAGGAAGCCTGGCATCCATGTCTTTTATATAAAAACACAAACAAGCACTGGTTATATGATCCTTAGAGTTAATGATTGTATTATTTATTCAAGGGCTTCAGAGTTTAATGGTTATGCATGCATTTATAATAACTGTTAAATTTTGAGGCCTTAAATGGATGGTTATGATTACTGATATTTGGACCACTTCAATTCTCTAATCTTTGCTAGAGCCTTCCTACTCTACTGTACCAGCGTACTTTGATGCATGTCAAGGAATTGGGTGGGATAGAATGTTTTGACTTGTACTTGGGGTGGGCTGGATTCGGTACGATCTAATGATTGCATTATTTATTCAAAGGCTTCAAAGTTAAATGGTTATGCATGCACTTATAATAACTGTTAAATTTTGAGGCCTTAAATGGATGGTTATCATTACTTATATTTGGACCACTTCACTTCACTAATCTTTGCTAGAGCCTTCCGATTCTACCTTACCAATATGATCCAATATGATCGGTGCACATTGAGTTGGGCCCTACTGAAGGGTGTTCCCTAGTCCCGACACTACTTTTTTCAACTGTTTCTTTGCTCAATTTTTCTCTAATGTATATTCTTCTATACCTTTATGGACTAGTTGAATTTTATCAGATTTAGTCCTAAATAAGGGCACTTATTATCATATGTTTGGATAATCTGACTTACTTTTAATTTGACAGTTTTCTTTACCACAACCAGTTACAGGTATCAATGAGTATGCATACATCTATACATACATAGCTACTGAATATGAATGTATCTTATGGATAGATCAATTAGTTCAAGTTCCAATTTACCTACTTGGATCTTTTATTTTTATTTATTATTATTATTTTATTTTTTTTATTTGAGCAGTAGATCTTTTAATGTGTATGCATGAATTATCATCAGATGCGCACACACTTGACATTATTTGTGAGAATGTACTGATCATCTGTTTGATTGTTTTGTACATAAACAGGCACTGGTGGATATGAAAGAGGCAGAGGGGGAGGAGGTGGGAGGGGCTATGGCCGAGGTCGTGGAAGGATGGGAGGGCGTGGGAGAGGCAACCAGGTCTAGGTTGAGAAATGGGGGTGCTGGCTGGGGCGCGCTTTGGTTTTTAATATGGGAAAAAAAATGTTAATGGACTTTTGAGCATCAACTGTGGCTTATTCTCTAGAGTTGAATCACAGTTGTTTCTTCTTTCTCTGTTATATTGTGGATGTGGGCGGGCTTTGTTGGTTTGTTACTTACGCCCAAAAGTAGCAGATGTTAGGCGTTTCTGTAATTCATTCCATATGTTTTTTTTTTCACACCCAGCTGTCATCCCCTTGCAATTTCCCTCCATGTATCTATATCCATTCTTCATAGTGTTATTATACCTTCAAACTCTGTGTTCTTCTTCCCTTTTATTTTGTGGTGTTGGTCTCATCATCCCTCCATTAAAGTGGAGACAACAGAATATATCATGGGACCAAAGCATGATAATCTTCTTATCTTTACTGAATTATAATATCTCCTAAAACAGGAGAGGACTGATCACAAGTTTTCTAAAACTTGATAAACCAAGTGTTGTGTGCTTCCAAAATGGAGGGTGGGTGAGTCAATGGATGATTTTCTTCTCTCTGATGAATCCGCACCTTTATAAAGAAAAGACTGATTGCAATTCATTTAACACTGGTATGCCATGTGTTGTGATGGACCATCTGGTTATGGCTGATGGGCCTAGTTGATGGTCCAGATTAAGGATTATGTAGATGGGGTCATGCCCAGGTCCATTGACAGCCCTACTGCTTCTCATCATGGAGTTTTGTTCATTGATTATCCTCTAATGGCTTATTAAAATGTAAATGTTGGGTGGGCCTCCTGGAAGACTAGGAATTTAGTGTTCTTCAATCGTCCCGATGATATGTCATTATATTTGAAATCCCACCAACACTTGAGAAATAGAAATGTGGGAATAAAAGTAAAAGATAACATAAAAAGCTCATAAAAGATTATATGAATCCAGATTTTGGGCTGTGTAAATGAGCAAAATACTACAAAAATTTGCCATAACATTGAAATTTTTTTTCTCATGGCTAGCCTTCTACAAACGATATTGAAGAAAAAGAGGAAGAAACAAGTTAGCTTAGCCTTTTGATCCTGTGATAGTCTTATTAAAAAGAAACTGAGTTTATACATTAGCTACCTGAAAGTAATTTGTCTCCTTGGACTTTATTAGTCATTTGGTTGGAGGAGTGAATAATGAATTAATGATAGTAAACACGAAAGCAGTGAATAGTTCAACAGCATTGCCTATGATTTAAAGCAAAATCTATAAGCCCTTGGCTCGAGTAAAGGTGGAGAGTTGCTTCAGGTAGGTAAAACTTCCGTCACAACTCCAACCAATAATTGAAACGCTGGCAATGTTCAGGTCAATTCTTTATAGGTAGCTAACCCTGCTAGCTCCCCTCTACATAAGAACAGAAGTGGACTTCACTTATATGTCAATGGTAGCACATTCAATTATCCTAATTGAAAGGTCAGAAATGATCAATGAGGTCAATCCTAAGTAGTGCCTTTTCCCCATAGGAGGGAATGGTAAACTATCCTAATCTTCAGCTCCAGGGGTGCTCTGTGTGCTGCTTGCCCTCTGCTCGTATACTTCCCCATAAGAAATCTTTGGCTTTTGTGCTCAGCCTGAGTATGCTCCATCTTACCTCCAACCTTCCTCTGCCGGTGCCTGGTCGATCCTTGGCACTTTGGGCGAGATGAAATGCCTGCGAACACTTTGCTATCCCCTGGATCTTTAGTAGCTAATCTACTCATTGTATGTGCATGTAGATAGGAGGGTTTGCATGTGCTCCTAGGGATTAGTTCTCAGCTCTGTCTAAAATTGAGTGTCCCTCGGTCTCTGAGAGGGAGATACCCTAGGTTATCCAAATATATATATATATATATATATATATATCTCCTGAAAATGTATAAGAAAGGAACTTTTTTCATATTCAAATATTCTACTACTTCTTTAACATGAGATTCCCCTTTTTTTTTTCTTCTTTTTCAAAGTTGGGCTACTGTTTTAGTGTTATGCTTTATTAAACTTGAAGACCCAGGAATTAATCATTAGGGCACGTTTGTGTAGCCCATTTCTGCGGAAAAGGATTTGGTTTTCTGCAGAAAACTCATTCTTAAAGTGTTTGGTGCGGCAGTTTTCCGCGGAACTGTCTTTTCGCCACGTCAGCTTTTTCCTTCCTATTCATGGAAATGGACTTCCTATGGGAGGATATGGGAAGTCCATTTCCATGGAAAACTGACCCCCCATTTCCTTACTCCCAACCCCACTCCACCCAGCCACCCTCTTTCTTCTCCCTCCCCTCCCAACCCCACCTACCCACTCACCTACCCCACGCACATACCGACCCACCCACCTAGTAGTTTTCACTAAACAATAATTTTCACTAAAGAAACCCGCAGCTGTACCAAACAACCTGAGCACCAATTCATCGGGGAAATTTTTTTTGCACCAAACATAAATTTATAACTTCCTCAGAAAACCTTTTCTGAGGTATTTAAAAACCATAGAATTTGCTGATGTGGCAATTTCATCTTTCCATGGAAGTTACCTCTACACAAACGTAACCTTTTTTCTATTAAAATAGCTTATGTCCTTAGCCGCTGTTTTTTTTTTTTTTTTTAAGGAGTCTTGCCACTAGTGTAAATATTACGGATTGAAATTTGTTAAATGATAATATATATTAATTATTGAGGATTTTACTGGAAAAAACAGATTAGGTGACCACCATACCGAAAAGATAATTTTAAGTGTCATTGCACCAAATCAGTCATTTTGTCCGAAAATGTAATTTTTTTTAATATTCTCTACTAGGGTCCCTATTAACCTTCATTTGCAATGACTGATTTGGTGCAAAGGCACTTAAAATTATCTTTTCGGTATGGTGGTCACCTAATTTGTTTTTTCCGGTTCAATCCCCTTAATTATAAGACAATGTATTGGTAATTAGAATTAAATGTGTTTTTTTTTTAACTCCCAATCACAGCCATGCACCTACCCATGTTCCTAACCACCTAAGCAACATGACAACCCTGTATTACACATCCCTAATCAACTGAGCAAGAGCCGGGGATAATTAAACGTGAGACTATTACCACAGCAAAAGTAAACTTTCCTTAACTATAAAAAAAATGGATGTGGCAACAACATAATTTTTCCATCTAAACCTCTTATGTTATCAACCTTAAAGCTGTTTGTAGCATAAATAAAAACTTAAAAAAATGAGAAATTTCTAGAAATAATTATCATGAAATGACATTGAAAGTAGCTACTAAAACCCACAATACCAAAACCATCATGTTCTATTACTTATGACCATGGGATTCTTTTAGCTTTTTCTAAAAAAGAGTCATTTGCAGGACTACATGTACTACTAATATTTGTACAAATAATTAGACGGGCCCAAGAAAATTTTAAAAAAATGAGCTCAGAAACGCAGGGAATCAACCATTCAATATGGTTTGATAACGTGAAGGGGAACCCTTTCACAATTGCGCTAGACTCCTCACAGCTCATGTCCAAGTAATAGAGGTTCTGCAATATATAAAGGCAGTATATGTGGTAGTCTTGGGCAATGTGGGACTTAATGATCAGGCTGCAGGCCAAGGACCAACTTCATCTTAGAAAATTTTGAGATACTATCCAAGTTTTGGCCTAATCAGGAATCACATGCCTTTATCTCTTAATGCTTTCACTCTTAACAATTTCACCACACTCTTGTGGAGCTATCTAGAATTAATTAAACCCCCTCACACTCACACTCACACTCACACTCACTTATCACTGTCATCCTAAGAACTGGCTTCTTCTCCAACTTGGTACTCAACAACCTGTGACTCACCCATGGATGAAAATCGTGGTATTGGTCAACTCCAAAAACTGATATTGTCAAGGTCCATCACAACCGTTACGGTGTGATTTTTTTTTTTTTTTCTTTTTTTGCCAAAATAGCCCTGAGAAAATATCCAAAAAATTCAAAATATTGTAAAATATTAGAAAATAATTTTTTTTTTCCATTTGTAACAATTATAAATTAAAATGTCAGCCTCCCAAAATCATTATACATTGTATCGCTAACTCGCTGCTCTATCTTTCGTTATTAAGTATTAACTATGCACACTATGAAACACTTGACTTTATTTAATATTTCATTCACATAACTAATAAGTGATCAATTTGAAAACACGCCTATTGGAATTTTGTTGAGGGCCGATCAATCTTAAGATTTTATTTATAACCAATTGATCAATCTTAATGTATATTTTTTTAAAATTTATATAGAGCTGGCCTGCTATTGGAGTAAAATTGGTGGCGGGTTGATTCAAGAGAGAGACATTTATTTTAATTGGTTAGATTCTTCATGAGTAGGCCATATTAGGCAGCACAAATGAAAAAAGAAAAACAGAAACTCCAAGTATGAGTTTCAAAACTTTGTCTCGGTATTTTCTTTACGTCTTCATTCATTTCTGAAGCTTTTAGCATCTATAAGTTTACTGTTGATGGTAGGGTGTTTCAAGTGTGGATAGCATTTGGTTTATGCATAAGGCTACTCATTGATTGATACTGTTTTCAGGTCCGTGACCTCGACTTTGGCATAAATGTGATTGGTTCAGAAATAGTTCGTGATGCTGATGGCCTGGCATTGACCTCACGGAACGTACATCTCTCACCTGAGGAGCGAGAAAAGATTTGTTCAATACTTCCAAGCTTTATTAATTGTCATCTTCTTATATGTGTATTCAGCACTTTGTCTTCATTGCTGGATTCATTTGCCTTATTTCTACACATAAAAGCCACTCCACACTTCTCATTTGAAGTATTTTCTTAAATCCTAATCCTATATGTATGCACTTCTCATCATTTTATCAGAATTAGTGGTTCCTAATGGCTGCAATTTCTTGTTGTCTAGGCATTATCAATAAATAAGTCACTGTCAAAAGCTAAATTTGCTGTACAAAATGGTCAAGTTTCTTGCATAGAATTGAGAAATTCGGTAATCCAAGCAATAGTTGAAGCTGATGGTAGAATTGATTATGCTGAGGTAAGGCCAACGAACTTCCTCTCTAATCTCATTTTGTTCTTCGTCATTTATTTGTTGACACCTAAAATGAAAAAGTTAATTCAAGTATGCATACTTCTACTTCATCTTTTTTAGCACAATTAAATACATCCATGTATGTTATGTATGCTCTTAAATCAATCCGGTGTATATGCTCTTAAGACTCTGCTGCAAATATTTAGAGAAGCATAGTCTTTAGCACCCTCAATCAAGACAGTACATATTCATGACATGAGAAGAAGCATGGGTGGATTAAAGATGATGCAATGGAGTGACCAAAATTGATGATACTAACATAAATCTACTTATGAAGGTGAGGGATTAGTCTACCAACAGTTTACCATGATATATTAGTAAGCTTCCCCATCCTTCTATTCATTCATTTTTGCTGTCTTTTTTAACATTTGACAGAGTTTACTTTTAAAACAACTGTGTTGGATGGACACCCCATGTCAGAGAAGTGTACACTAATTGACATTACTGTTAGGACAAATAATTGATTATCTAATTTTCTCGTTTTCTAGTAGCATTCA
Organism: Persea americana; assembly: GCA_029852735.1. NCBI lineage: Eukaryota > Viridiplantae > Streptophyta > Magnoliopsida > Laurales > Lauraceae > Persea > Persea americana. The sequence goes on from CM056813.1 coordinate 7,218,444, forward strand.
TTCACTACTTTTTTAGTTCGGATCTATTGCTTTTTTTCTTCTTTTTTTCTTTTTACTTTCTGCTGTATTGCTAGTTGTGCAGATAAATTTTATTTGTGTAAATTATGCATATAAAATTTGTAAAATTATTCATTATGTATCTATATATATTTATTATATAATGTATCCATCTATCTACATGGGTAGGTAGGCATATTGGCTTTTTTAGGTCCCTTTGATTCTGCATGTCTATATCCTTTTGCCTGCAACACACAGATCTTCAACCTAGCACTTTTCTTCTGTAAAAAATAAAAAATAAATATAAGCTAAAGAGGGCAATTTCATGTGGTCATCTTGCTTGCAGATTGTGGACCAAGAAAGTCTGAACACAGTGGAAGAGATAAGAAGTCCTGTGGTGTTTTGTGTGGCTGCTTGGTTTGGAAAGGTTAGGCTTATCGACAGTATTGAAATCAATACACAATAAAGTCCCTAAATCTTGAGCGCAGTATCGACAATATTGAAATCAATATACAATAAAGTCCCTAAATCTTGAGTGCAGCATGTTCTTGAGATGACAAAGAAGAGAGAATTTACATATACAACAATAATTCATTCACAGTTGAAGGAAAGGTCTGAATAAGCATTTTAAATCCAAATCTTGAGATTTCTCATACACAAATCCTTTGTAATCTCTCAATTTCTTGTTTACTATATATTCACGCACTTACTAATACGACAATCATTTTTATTGGTTTAAATTGCATAAGACTGTCGGCAACATGCATATGGCATCTGTTTCAGGGGGAAAAGAAAACATACATATGGCATCTTTTTACGAAATGATCTGGTGAATTTAGATTTAGAATGCATTTAGCTTGACATTTTTGTTTATTGACAAAAAAGCCCTGATTTTCTAAATGTGTGATTCCTTCACTAAGAATGAATAACCTAAATCAAGAAGTAATTCCTCTCGTAAGAAAGTATATTGCCACATGCCATATTCTTTCACATTCTTCCCCTCATTGCTTCCCTCTTGTGTCAGTCCCTGATGTTTGTCCCTTTTTTCTCTATAAATTTAAGATCTACAGCATTGAAACCAGCTTATGTATACAGAACTTTGACTTTGTTACCAGCTTACCTTCCATTGGAAAGGGTCCTATACACTTCACAAGAACAAGAGGTTTTCACCTGCGACTCCCCTGGGTGAAAATGCAGCTCTTGCGCAGATGCAGACGTGGGACTCTTGCATTAACTAACAGAGTCTAATTTCATTGAGGGCAGTCATGAAAAATTCACTTTACAAGAACTGACTGGCTGAACCCAACTATTAGAGGAGAAATCATTTTGCTAGGAAGGGGTGTGCTTCTCTAAGGGAGAACCGTTTACCATGAAATTCTCAAAAAATGACTATAGAAGTAACTATACCTACAAAGACAAGTACCAAGAATTTGTGGGAGCTGACTATTCACTGCATGGTTCGGGGGTGGGTATATACCTTTGGGCACATTCGAATGTAAATAGCTGAATCTTTGATATAATTTTTTCCATGGACATATCGGGTAACTTCTACAAGCCATGGAATCCACATTTTTTGTTTGGTACAATAATGGAGAAGGAGATGAAAGAAAGGACAATTTCTTCTCTAACTGATCACTTCCATAGTTCGACTCAGGAAAATACTGAAAGAAGTGCATTTTGGCTGATGCCTCTTCTTGACATATTCAGGGAGATTTTCTGCAAATATTGGATGTACAAAATGTGACTTTTATTTGCATGAAATTGAATAGATAGAAATTCATGGTCAAATGGGCTCCAACAGAGGATTATTTAAGAGATGAGAGGTGAAGCATACAAGGTAACTTTAGCTGGGATTTGAATTACAATGGTGATGGTTGGGCATTCATTTTTCATGTTCCCTCGGTTCATTTTTCATTAGAAGGGAGATAATTTGATGATCACTTTTGAATATTTACCTTTGTTTTTCCCTAGGTTTTAACCGCTTATAGAAACAGAATTATTAAGAATTCCTATATATTCAATTAATGAAACAAATGGGCCTTGGAGGCTTGTTTGTTTGTCAGGTCTTGAATTCCTAAGCATTCTAGGACATGGCTTCCCATCAATGGGTCTAAAATCGTAGGAGATAAGCAAGGATTCACAAATGGCCATCAAATAGTCTCTCCTTTGGTAGGAACACCGTCGTCACTCGGTAAATCAAATATTAGAAAAGTAAAATTTTCATCTACATCCTCACCTCTTTAATATTTTCACCAAAATAAAAAAACATTGCAAGATAATAACGATAGTATCTTAATAAAAAAAATGGAAAAATCCAAAAATAATTATATTGTATATTTATGTTATTATCGACTCTTCTCTAAAATAACTTGTTTTCTGTGACATTTCCATGATAATATCCTGGGAATAATCCCCAGATTTGAATGATTTGTGAGTTGTGTCAGTGCTTGAAACAGAAGGCTTCTGGTTATCATTAGGATTTATTCTTTATGGGTCTTGCACTAGAATCATTTGCCGTAACAGCATACATCAGACACGTACATTCTAACCATAGTCTGCATAAATATTTACTATTATTACTACTATTTTTTCTAATCATGATAATAATTATTGTTGTTGTTGAGGCAACAACTCTTTATGTTGATGATGGTGATAGTGATTGCTCTGTACTGATCATTATTATAGTACAGCTCTCCAATAAATTATAGAGATGAGCCCACACACCTAGATCTGAACTTCTAAAGACACTAGATTGACTATTTTACTCCACCTGGAACAGTTTCTGATGTTGAATTGATCACATGTTTTCATGCATGGTTAATTTCATTTGCATTTTCCAAACTGAACTAATTGCCAGTGAAACATGTGATCAATCAATCGAATTGTGAGCCTCCTTTAACTGGATTGAAAGCCAGGCTAGGGTCATGTGCAAAAGGGAAGATGGTCTTGAGCAGTTTTGATCATGGAAGGTGTACCGGTCTCCACCTACTTAGAGCTGTACTTCAATTAGATTAGATATAGTGAATACACCAGAAAGTGCCCCACCGCGGATGGGACAGTGAGATCAATTGTAGCCAATCCCAGCTCGATGAGAAAAGGATAAGATGATGAGAGTGATGACGTTGATGATGGTCGGATGAACCCTTCTTTTTCTTTGGGGCTGGAATCATGCCCAAAAATTCACTTTGATGAAGGTGGTGTTCACCATTGGATAGAAAAGGCAGGTATGCTGCAGAGGTTTATTGGGTTGCACGCTGATGTGTCTATACTGCACATTTCATTATAATGTTATTTTACTATCACCACCATGGTTGAAAACAAATTCAGTTTACAGTGCTTCAAGATTTTTATTTTTTTTTTCTTTCGATCCAATCATGAAAATTACTTTTTTTTTTATTATTAACGTGCCTAATGAAATAGTAAATACAGCCGCTCAGAAAATTGGTATTTGTTTATATACACAAGCTCCTATTGATGGGTTTAATTGACCATGTTGAATTCTTTTCTTTTTTCTTTTTTTTTTTTCCTTCTTTGGTACCCAAGATCCCCATCGAACCCATCGATGAAGCCCTCGGGTGACGGAAAAAGACCAAAATTATTATGCAAAAAAATCACAATGATACCATATAAAACGAGAACTTGGAATATCAAAAATCATGGTTACCATTTCACTTGATTTAAAAATCAATCTATCTTCTGTGAAACCTTTTCTGGTAACATCCGAGAAAAGTATCAAAATTTCAGGCAACCATCTACTACAGGGGGCAGGGGCTTACTTGGAGCACCTGCACCTGGTGGTTGATCTAACGCATGCGGCATGCAACGCCTTTTGATTTATTTACAACTTGCGCTTTAAAGATTTAATAAGAGCAATCCTTTCCCATGCCTCTTGCCGTAGCAAGTAACAACCAAATACCGATCGATCATGAGCCACTCCTGTGCAAGTGCACTGATGGGGACTTTTATCAGCCAGTATATTATATTGGATAATATTACTTGGTGTGATTGACATAAAGTTAAAAAACCCCATCTGTCTGTAGTACCCCATCCTCGAAGTAATCTTCGAATCTGAAGGTCTAATCAGTGGAATGGGATGGTCCTGACTCCTATTTCCATTCAATTAAACGTTGGATCACAGCTGGCGCCGTGGCATGTCACATTCAAACAGCTGCTGCTCAATGTGCTAGCTTGGCCGCCTGAAACTCCACCCATCCTCAATGGAATCAATAAAGGATCTGGAACCCTGTTTGGACCAATCCCGGATTGACACATCGTTTTGTATATTGTTTTCTACTAAAAAGACGGAGCTGGCTTTTAAAGACAATACCCATTTTCAAAGTTGGGCTACTGTTTTAGAGTTACACTTTATTAAACTTGGAAGCCCAGGGATTAATCATTAGTTAAGCATTAGTTAAGCATGTGATATTATGGTGTCAATACCACTCAATCATGAGTGTATTGGCTCATGTGGTTCACCTATTGCTTTTGAAAAAAGACATACGATAAAGTAAGTGATGCCCATTAGCCTCATCAAATGTAGAAGAGCTTTTGGATCTAAGATTTGCAAAAACAATCATGTCCATTAGACATTTTCCATTATCCATTGTAAGGCAATGTAATGTTGACATGGGAGCTTTTGAACTATTAAAATAGTAGAGGTGCGAGTCTTTCTTAAAAAGGCGCCTTTTTTCTATTAAAATAACTTTCCTTAGATAATGGCATCAAGTTTAGCCTCTTTTGTTTTTAAGAAGAAGTCCTACCACTAATGTAAATATTTAGGATTGCAATTTGTTAAATGATAATATAAATTAATTAGAGGATTTTACCGGAAAAATCCCATTAGATTCACTGTAGAGCAAAAATGACTTAAAAGATATGAAATGGCCGTAGTAGTCCATGAGCCATATTCGATTCTTTTTTCTTTTTTTTTTTTGTGTTTTGCTAAGCGGCGATATCTCCGCTCACCTACATACTCATTTTTTTCTTCTTCTTCATGGCTAAGCCGCGATATCCTTATTCATTTATGTTTCCTCCTACTCCTATCTAGAGCATGGGAATAGGATTCTTATGTGTGGTTACAAACTCCCTGCCACTTAATTATGTAGGGCTCAACCTTCTTTTACATGCCTCACATGGTTGCAATTCTATTAAAATGAGGGTCCAGGTGTGGGAGATGGATTAGAAAATAGCCCCACTTCATAGAATCCTTTTGATGCCTTTCACAACCATTTAAGCCCTTGTCTATGTATTTGTATGCAAGTAGAGCTGCAATGAGATTAATTTAATCATGTTCTGGTCCTAATCAGCCCCTTTCCTTGCTAAGATCTCTACACCGGTGGCTCGATCATTGGATGGCCTGTCTCGATCAAATTGGTGCCAACCCATATTTCTATTTATCGTCGTTGGTTTCCATATTCATTGCTCTAATGCCAGACAAGAGGTCCAAGCTGGACGCTGTTCCATTGGATTAGTTTAGAGGAGGATACATACAATGTTTAATCAGGAATCTTTTGGACTCAACAAACCATACACGTACATGAGCCTTTATTGGCCATATGAGCCTTTAATTTGTTGGCTCCTATGGTTGAAGGAGAACCCTAAAGTTTCCATCCATGATCAATGGCTTGTGTCACCAGAAGGTGGGCCACATCTGTACAGTTGGTGGGTCAAATAGAAATATAGTTTCTTTTTTTTTTTTAGTACTATCAAGCATCACTAACTTCCTCTTAATTTAATGGTACTTGATCAAAGGCCAACTCAACTTTGAACATCAGAGAATTCTTTTATGAATTCACATGCTCTCACAATCTCTCTCTTTTAAAACCTTTTCGTCACCCAAACACTTAGGGCACGTTTGGCAAGGATCGTCACAGAGGATTCCGCTCCGGTTTTCCTTGCCATCGAGGAAAACCCATGTTTGGTAATGCCACGGTTTCTTTGTTGCAGACTCTAAAGATCCATGAAGACTCGGATTTCACCCGTCCGACCTCCTCCCATCAGATCCCTTAAATCCTTGATTTTCAAGAGGAGGTATAAAAGGACATTTTTTATGCAAAGAAACGACCTATCCACGGTTTCATCTCTCGATCACTCCATTCACTCAATCGATCATCCTCCTCACCATCGTCTTCCTCGATATTCCATCGTCTTCCTCGATGTTCCGTCATCTCCCTCCTCGCCCAGTGCTCGCCATCATCTTCCTCCTCACTCCGTGCTCGCCATCATCTTCCTCGACGCCGGTCACCTCGTTATCCCTCTTTCGTTCTACCTCTGATATGCTGCTCGGAGGATCTCTTTGCAAACCCTTTTTGCTTCAGATCTATTGCTTATAGATTCTATTGTTAACACTCCATGATGCTCAAACAAGGTGATTTTAAAAACCCCATAATTCCGTTTGAAAACCTTAGAATTCCAAAATACCGATGACATCGATCTCATCAAATTAGATGTTCCAAGCAAAACCACTCCCTCCCCAAAATGCTAGAAGAGATCCAAAACTCCAAAATGCTACAAGCAGAACCCACTCCAAATCTAAACTTTAAGATCTTAGAGTTTTTTTTTTTTTTTTTTTTTTCTTATGATTACCAAACATGAAATCGCATAAATCTTCTTCCCTTGAATCCTTACCCAGGAAAGCATGATTCTGACAGAACCAGGGAATCCTCTGAAGAGAGGATACCTCTCAAGTAACCAAATGTGCCCTTACAAAATGGGAACTCTTACAGTCTTGTAAGTGTAACATGAATAGGTCCAACTTGAACCGGCTTATTGATTTATCTTGCTCAATATAACAATCCAAACCTTGAGTTCTTGAATTGGGTGTCGGTCCACGTACAATGGATCTAGTTACATTGGGTTGGGCTCAAGTTGAAGTTGAAAAGCATGTATGAATCCAACCCAAACTCGTGCAAGAACTCAACCCAAAAGACCTTCGCTAGATGCCATAGCCCAAGTTATTTTACATATTCAATCGATCCAATCCAAGCCCCAATTCCTCATTATTCTACAGGGAAGGCTTAGACTATAAAGTTGGATATAAGGGGTAAGGGATTAGTTGGTAGAGGTGGAAGGAGGAGGAAAAAGGGAAAGAAGAAGAATAAACGAGCCAGGATATCGCCGTTTAACTGTGAAGAAAAAGAAAAAACAAGTGGGGATATCCCCGCTCGTATATGCAGGTGAGTAAAGATATCGCCACTCGGCGAAACAAAAAAAAAATAAACCGAAAAAAGGTCCCTGAGACTATTACGGTCATTTTATATTTTTTAAATCCTTTTTGCTCTATAGTGAATCTAACGAGACTTTTCTCGTAAAATCCCCAATTAATTATAAGACAATGTTTAAAAAAATAGACAACGTATTGGCAATTCGAATTAAATGAATTTTCTTAACTCCAAATCACAACCATCCATACTACCCGTGTCCCTTACCACCTGTGAACAACACGACCACCCTGTATTACACATCCCTAATCAACTAAGCAAGAGCCGGAATAATTAAATGTGTGACTATTACCATAGCAAAAGTCAACTTTCTTGGACTATAAAAAAACATTAAAAAAAAGGGGATGTGGCAGCAACATAATTTTTCCATCTAAACCTTTTATGTTATCAACTTTTAAGCTGTTTGTAGAATAAACAAAAATGAGAATCTTGTAGAAATCACTGTGATGAAATGACATTCAAAGCAGCTACTAAAACCCATAATGCCAAAACCATCATGTTCTATTATTTATGACCATGGAATTCTTTTAGCTTTTTCTAAAAAAAAGGAGTCATTTGCAGGACTACATGCACTACTAATCATTGTACAAATAATTAGATGGGCCCAAGAAAGTAAAAATAAAAAAAAAAATGAGCTCAGAAACGCAGGGAATCAACCATTTAATATGGTTTGATAATGTGAAGGGACACCTTTCACAATTGCGCTATACTCCTCACAGCTCATGCCCTATCATTAGAGGATCTACAATATATAGAGGCAGTATAGGCGGTAGTCTTGGGCAATGTGGGACTAATGATCAGACTGCAGGGCAAGGACTAACTTCATCTTAGAAAAATCTGAGATACTATCCAAGATTTGGCCTAATCAGGAATCACAGACCTTTATCTTTTAATGCTTTCACTCTGAGCAATTTCAGCCGATCAATCTTAAGATTTTATTTATAACCAATTGATCAACCTTTTATCTTTTAATGCTTTTATTTATAACCAATTTATTTATAACCAATTTAGTTTTTTTTTTTTTTAATTTATATAAAGTTGGCCTGCTATATATTGGATTAAACTTGGTGGCACGTTGATTCAAGGGAGAGAGATTTATTTTAATTGGTTAGATTTTTCATGAGTAGGCCATATTAGGCAGTACAAATGAGAACCAAAAAAAAAAAAAAAAACTGCAAGTGTGAGTGTCAAAAATCTTGTTGGCCATACAATGGCTCACATATAAAAGATCTGGATCACCCAAAATAAGTCCAACCTTCATGCATAGGGTCTAGCCGAATTTCAATGTAGTAGGAGATTGTAGGGCAAGGAAAACTAAAAGACGAGGAGAATGGGGAGGTGAAGAAGCATGGCAGCAAGTGAGCCAAGGAGCAGTAGGAGAAATCTGCAAAACAAATTAAATTTAAGAAGTGCTAGCTCTTTTCTGCCCGTCGTTCGAATCTGGGCAAATACCTTTCCTCATCCGATGCTATCAATCCCCTAAGCTGGGATATAAAAATAATGAAAAAAAGACCAATTCAATTTGAATACCTCTTCTCTGTCTCTCTGTGATTCCATTTCTTCAATACCTCTCTCTCTCTTCTTTTGTTTTACTTTCTTCAACATGGATGGTGTGTACATTTGTAATGTCCATACTATCTATGCTCTCCTTCACGGGTCCTTCTCTTTCTGAAAAAGGAGGGTAATTTAGAGTTTATCTTGACATCCCTATCTTGATCATCATCCAAGTGGACCCCACAAGAGAGGCTTTTTCTGGTTTTCTTACATGATGCAAGCGAATTAAAAAAAAGGGATAATGCAGGCAGAGTCAACGCCCAGTGCCAACCCCTACAGTACACAGTCGTTCCGTTTTTTCTTACAGGACAGTACAAATCTCTCTTAGTGCATATTTGTGTAGCAAATTTTTGTGGCAATAATAGACGGTTTTCCACAAGATATTTACTTTTTATCGCTGAAAATATATTTTTCATGTGTTTGGTGCAATATTTTTATGTGCCGTGTCATCGTTTTCCATGCTGACTATATGGAAATATACTTCCCATCACTGTTTTCTATTTTTCCTCGTGACACTTCCGCCAACCCCCTGTTTATGCTTCTTTCCGCTACCCATTTCTAAACCCTTGCTCGCCCCCCGTTCCTCATCTCCTTCATCGACGAGAGCCAGCAGAGACTTCATCGTGCAGGTATGCCTATCTCCCTCTCTCTCTCTCTCTCTCTATATATATATATATATATATATTCTCCACGCTGCCCTAGCAGCCACACCCCAACCCCCCTCTCTCCCTCTCTCTTATCCTCGTTCGGCCCAACCACCTACGGCCAGCCACCTCTAGCAGCGCCCACACCCCACCTGGCCACTTCCCCGCCCCACTCTCTCTTTCCCACCCTGTACATGGGACACGCCCCACCCTCTCTCTCTCCACCCTTCTACACCAAAGCCTTTCTTGCTTCTCTGCCTGTTGGGTTTGTTATTCTCCAGTATGAATCTCTCTGCTTTACATCCTGTTATGATAACTGCACCAGAGTCTACAGCATCAACCGGCCAAGTAGAATCAGTCCCTCTTTTCTCTAACTCCAAGCCCGTCACAGATAGCATCCATAGCTGAAATGTAATCTTTTCCACCCTGTCCCAGCAAGACGCCCCATCTCTCTTCTCCACAAGTGCTTGATTTTTAATTTGGAAAGAAATGGCACCCCCTTTGGTGCTGGGCAAAGAAACATAGTTGAAATGTGTAATGTTTGATACATAGACTGATCCCAATCTATTCCACAACTCACTTTCAGAAAATTGCAGGCACCCCCTTTGCTGTAGGTAGATGTATATTTAGTTAACGTTGTGCTAAATTAACTTATCTTCATTACTTGCACAATAATGTAGTGATTGCTGGTGATCACATTAAACTTCAGTAGATATATACTTCACATGACAAGTAGTAAACCATCTTAGAAGAAGATGGATGCCTTGTATTGTTTATCTAGGCTTACGCCCCACCCTTTATTCTTCATTGCCCTTGTTCCCTCCTTATATATGGTAAAAGACTTGCAGATTCCCAAATGGAAAGATTTGTATGGAAAAGGCAAATGAGAAGTGAGCAAGCATTTTATCTTATTGTCATGAGGGCTTTCTCATGGCTGCTTCTGAATTTTCAATCAGGCTTTTGTTTTTCTTTTGAGACTAGGAGTGTTTGTATGCATTTTCATGGAGTGTTGGAAATAGGAACCTGATTTTTGGACACTGGAAGGAACCTGATTTTTGGACACTGACCCTTTGGTTGCCTATTCATTTGGATTGAACCTGGTCTCAACCCATGTGAAATGCGCCTGGAACCTAATGGGCTGGTATAGCCCAACTTAAAATCACAACCTAGTTATTTTATGGAAATGTACCCAGTGCGTAACCTCATTCAAGCATCAGTATGGCAATGACATGAGGCGAAACCTTACTATCTTATGGAAAATGTGGACTGATTCCTGCTTGAGAACAAGAGGATGAGGCTGATTTTGTTAGTATTTTTTTGGTGTACATGGGATCTTTTATTGTAAGCGAGTCATCATAAAATCTGATGCATATGGTTTAATTAATAACAAGTCTCTTTCTAATTGAAAGTAAGATTTTATGCAATTTTTCCTAGGTTTGGACTTTGGATTCCCTATGGCTGAATCCTACAACAGTCAAAGCAATTAGGACTGGTTTTCCCATCACCTTAGGATGTTATTGTGCAGTGATTACATTCATGCACACAAGTTCTTCTCTCTGATGAATCCTCACCTTTATAAAGAAAAGACTGATTGCAAGTCATTTTAACACCGGTATGCCATGTGTTGTGATGGACGGTCGGTGACAAGCAGGTTGGGTCCTGGATGGACCATCTGGTTATGGCTGATGGGCCTAGTGGATGGTCCAGATTCAGGATTATGTAGATGGGGTCATGCCCAGGTCCATTGACAGCCCTACTGCTTCTCATTATGGAGTTTTGTTCATTGATTATCCTCTAATGGCTTATTAAAATGTAAATGTTGGGTGGGTCTCCTGGAAGACTAGGAATTTAGTGTTCTTCAATCAACCCGATGATATGTCATTATATTTGAATCCCACCAACACTTGAGAAATAGAAATGGGGGAATAAAAGTAAAAGATAACATAAAAAGCTCATAAAAGATTATATGAATCTAGATTTTAGGCAGTGTAAATGAGCAAAATATTACAAAAATTTGACATCACATTGAAATTTTTTATCTCTTGGGTAGCCTTCTACAAACAATATTGAAGAAAAAGAGGAAGAAACAAGTTAGCTTAGCCTTTTGATCCTGTGATAGTCTTATTAAAAAGAAAGTGAGTTTATACATTAGCTACCTGAAAGTAATTTGTCTCCTTGGACTTTATTAGTCATTTGGTTGGAGGAGTGAATAATGAATTAATGATAGTAAACATGAAAGCAGTGAATAGTTCAACAGCATTGCCTATGATTTAAAGCAAAATCTATAAGCCCTTGGCTCGAGTAAAGGTGGAGAGTTGCTTCAGGTAGGTAAAACTTCCGTCACAACTCCAACCAATAATTGAAACGCTGGCAATGTTCAGGTCAATTCTTTATAGGTAGCTAACCCTGCTAGCTCCCCTCTACATAAGAACAGAAGTGGACTTCACTTATATGTCAATGGTAGCACATTCAATTATCCTAATTGAAAGGTCAGAAATGATCAATGAGGTCAATCCTAAGTAGTGCCTTTTCCCCATAGGAGGGAATGGTAAACTATCCTAATCTTCAGCTCCAGGGGTGCTCTGTGTGCTGCTTGCCCTCTGCTCGTATACTTCCCCATAAGAAATCTTTGGCTTTTGTGCTCAGCCTGAGTATGCTCCATCTGACCTCCAACCTTCCTCTGCTGGTGCCCGGTCAATCCTTGGCACTTTGGGTGAGATGAAATGCCTGCGAACACTTTGCTATCCCCTGGATCTTTAGTAGCTAATCTACTCATTGTATGTGCATGTAGATAGGAGGGTTTGCATGTGCTCTTAGGGATTAGTTCTCGGCTTTGTCTAGAATTAAGTGTCCCTCGGGCTGAGGCCAAACGGGTCCTGGGCTGGGTGGGAGATACCCTAGGTTATCCAAAAAATATATATATATATATATATGTATCTCCTGAAAATGTATAAGAAAGGAACTTTGTTCATATTCAAATATTCTACTACTTCTTTAACATGAGATTCCTTTTTTTTTTTTTTTCTTTTTCAAAGTTGGGCTACTGTTTTAGAGTTATGCTTTATTAAACTTGAAGACCCAGGAATTAATCCTTATGTAAGCGTGTGATATTACGGTGCCAACACCACTCAACTATAAGCGTATTGGCGCATGAGGTCCCCTATTGCTTTTGAAACAGGACATACAATAAAGTAAGTGATACACATTAGCCTCATCAAATGCAGAAGAGCTTTTGGATCTAAGATTTGCAAAAACAATCATGCCCATTAGACATTTTCCATTATCCATTGTAAGGCAACGTAATGTTGAGATGGCAGCATTTGAATTATTAAAATAGCAGAGGTGCAGGTCCCTCTTCTTAAAAAGTCACCTTTTTTCTATTAAAATAGCTTATGTCCTTAGCCGCTGTTTTTTTTTTTTTAAGTAGTCTTGCCACTAGTGTAAATATTACGGATTGAAATTTGTTAAATGATAATATACATTAATTATAGAGGATTTTATCAGAAAAAACAAATTAGGTGACCACCGTACCAAAAAGATAATTTTAAGTGCCATTACACCAAATCAGTCATTTTGCCCCGAAACGTAATTTTTTTTAACATTCTCTAGTAGTCCCTACCGACCTTCATTTGGAATGACTAATTCGCTGCCCCACTCTCCTCTTCTCTTCTCTGTTAAGCCTGAGAGAGAGCTCTCTAAAAACTGCTGGCGGTTTTGATCGCTTCCTAAACCTGCTCAGTTCGTCTGATTGCATCGAATCAGCGGTTTCGTCAAGACCCAAAGCTGTTTAATTCCTCAAAAGGTGGTTTTTTTTGGTACGTATTGGTTTTATCTTATGGTTTTTTGGTTCTATTGGAAAGATCTGATCTTTTTTGGGCATAGGCAATGTTCTTTGTTGTGAAAGTTGGATTTTCTTCTTTTGGTAGATTTTTGGTGAGGTGATTTTTTTGGTACGTATTGGTTTTATCTTATGGTTTTTTGGTTCTATTGGAAAGATCTGAACTTTTTGGCAATGTTCTTCGTTGCCTATGAGTTTGGCCGGATACCCTTTTTTGTCGGAGAGAAGTGCTCTCCGAGGTATGTGTTCTAAATATTATGCTTGCATGGTCTTTTTTTGTAATGATTTGATGAATGTGCAGCAAATATCTTTAATTTTACTTACTGACAACCAATTGACTTGGCCTTTGAACTCATTTTCTGCAGTATAGATAGATATCATTCCATTCTATGTTTAAGATGCTGTCCATTTCCTCAAACTACTTGCAAAATTATGTGAAGTCTTTGCATCTTGGCTTTATAATATATGTTAGCTGTGGGCTACTACTCATGACCAAATGAGGTTCGTTGAGTATTAATGTTTTCTGTGTATGAGTGGGAGAGGAAGTTGCAGACCAATGAGGTTGGGCTGCTAAGTGTTTACTAGAAGTGAATTTTTCTGGTAAGAGGAGGCATATATTATACCTGAATTACATACTGAAAGTATGAGCATTGCTTTTGGGGCTGCAAAGTATGTCCTGCTAAGTATTTTTTTTTAACACTGAATTTTCTGGTAAGAGGAGGCATTGTATGTGTTATGCAGATTGGAATTTTAAGAGGGGTTTGATCACGGAGGACAGGGCTTGGTCATTGGGGAAAAGATTAGGGGTCTATTGTTGATGAGGTGGTAACATCCTGTTATTATTATTATTATTTTTTGAACAGTTCAAGGCAAGTCATTTGGGGGAAGGAACAAAGATTCAGATCACTTGGGGTTGGATCTGGATAAGATGAGATCTTAGCAGAATAGGTTTTTTAGGTATCGAATTTGGTAAATAGAGATCAAATCAAACAGATTATGTTTCAGACATGAATAGGATTAGGATGAGTGTTAGGTAAATCTTGGTCAGGAACTTTTAAAATTCTCATACTGGGTCTTGTGTCTTGTACATAACTTCTTATTACGTGCTATTCTCCTGATGATCTTTATGTTGCCTCTTAGTACTTATGGAGTGAATAAAAATTAATAGATAAATAAATGTCTCAATTCAGTGTCATGGACGTGCCTTTGTCATTCTCAGCACTTCTCTTCCTTTTGAGAGGTTCTCTATAGGTTTGTTGGTTCCAGCATGCTTCTGCTGCAAACTCCATATACATGCACAAAATTCACTACACAAGTAATGGAATGAGACGCTTAATTTTAAAAAGGAGATAGTGATCGGTAATAGAATTCTTGAGGTTGACCCAATTTAATTAGGAAAAGTGGTGATGATGATGATATTGTATGATAAGAAAGCAATATGCTGGTTTTATATCCTTTATTGTAACTTTGACAATTTTACACTCACTAAGTTTAGAGCCATACTCAGTACGATGATTCGTTTAACACTGTGAACAGCAGAACTCCCCCATTAGTATACTTGGATACCCAATCATAGCCATAAAATCTAAAAGTTTTTACCTAATTTTCAGTTTCAAATAAAACCAATTTTTTTTTTCCAAATTTCCTCTCAGGATCCCATCAGTGTGAGCTTAGTAATTTTATTTTCTACTTCTAACATCAAACAATGTGACAATTATTAAACAAGTGGAAATTTGAAATTTAGTGCAATTTTTTTTTACATTGAAACGAATGTATGTTTATCTTTTCATTGAAACAGTATAATTGATGCATGGATATATGCTTTGAATAGTCATTTACATTTCATGTAAATGAAATGAATACTACTATTTAAAATTTTAATAACTCTTTAAACAAGGCCCGCATTGGGCGTGGGCCCTCAAGTGCTAGTATATATTAAAGTAAATGGGGAGGTGGGCTGTGGAGGGTGCCACCTCAGCCCTGAAAAGTCTCTCATTTCAGAGAAATACAAAACAAAACATGAGATGGTTTGCCATTGATGAATGGTGAGATGGTGAGATGGTTTGGCTTTGGTGATTTGATGGAGGGTCAGATTGTGTGAGGTTTGGATACTCTCAAGTGGGGCCTTCTCAATCTCCTAAAATCTCTCTCTCAGATTGTGTGAGGTTTGGATACTCTCAAGTGGGGCCTTCTCAATCTCCTAAAATCTCTCTCTCTCTCAAGTGGGGCCTTCTCAATCTCCTAAAATCTCTCTCTCTCTCTCTCTCTCTCTTCATTAAGAGATAAGAGAGCCATCAATCCACGATTAATCTCCTAAAAAATCTCTCATTTGCATTAACCAAATCCCTCCTTCATCTCACGCCCATCTTCTTCCAGCGCACCATCTCCGTCTCCCTCATCAAATCCCTCCAGCGATCCAGGCAGCGAAGAGGCTTCTTCCACGCAGGAGACGAACTTAATTTAAGGTAAGGGTGCCTCCCTGTCCTTTCCCTTTTCCCTGCACTGTCACCTGCATAACCATCAACACAAACCAACCCTCTGCACTTCTTCCCTTTTCCCTGCACTGGCACCTGCATAACCACCTACACACAGCCTCTGCACTTGTTCTTCTTTTCTTTTCCTCTCTTTACTTCCTTCTCTTTCTTCTTCTTTTCTTTTTCTTCTTCCCCATCTCCTTCCTCCACTACACCCACCTGTGCACGTCCCTCTCCCTTTCCTTTTCTTTTCTTCCTTCCCCCACTTCTCTCATCACCACCCAACCTCTGCACTTGTTTTTTTTTCTTTTCCCCTCGCATCCAGTCTATCACCTATGGTGATGTGGGTTGCAGTTCATATGGGCATAAAAGCCCATTTTTTATGCAGAGAGATTTGCAGGGATTTAGTATTAGTAGAATTTGTTAAATTAGGTGGAATGGTGGTAGAAGATGGTTTTTCTGATTGGCATGGCTTGGTAGATGCCACGATTAAGACTTGTCATTCAAAGATTTCTTCTCTTCTGCAGTCTGCTGCTGCTTTTGCAAGTTAGGGTCAGAGAAATAGGTATTCTACAATGTTTAATTAGGAAAGGAATGGGCATGGCCAACAAAATAGTAAGTAATTACAATTTGGATGGATGTGGTCATTGTAACTTCATTCAAAAATGAAATTCTATTTTATACAAGTGTAGGAAAAATACTTGAAAGAAAACATTCTGGAAAATTGGCAAAAAATAGGCAGCCTAACTCTCCAGACTGGCAATACTTTTGGAGAAAATAACCTTTTTGAGTGTAGAGACTAACATATACTGTTGAGGAATTTTTCTTCGGTCCTTGCCCAAAATATGATCCTGTGGTTCATCAATCATCATTGCATTAAGTTAACCGTTTTATGTGCATAACCTTCCCCTGTTTGTATGTGTGGGGTTCTGTAGTGTGCTCAATCTTGCCTAACCAACCTTAGGATTGTTTCTGATCCTTGGCATACCTGATGCATGCTAATTCATGGAGCAAGTGGAATTTGTAGTGGGAACCATGGATTTTGAGTGAATGCTATTTTTACCGTGATTAGATTATACCAGCCGTGAGAAAGGACCTTAAAAACAGACTACTATAATTGTTGGTTCAACCTGTCTATTTTTGCAGGTCCTTCATTTCATCCAGTGGCTAGATAGTTGAGTCGGGGTGAATCTCATCCATGGTGTCCAGGAGTAGTTTTTATTTTTTTTTATTTTTTAGTTTTTTCTGTTTGGTGCATGAGAATATATTCAGATGGTTTTCAGATTACAGTTCTTGGAAGGCATATAAACTCACTTTCATTTTTCACTTGCGGCCACACCCCACGCACTCTCCGTGCACCACCACCATCTATACATGCACTCTTTTTTTTTCTCTTTTCCTCTCTTTACTTCATCTGATGGATCTTTGACTTTTCCCCTTTCAAATCGAATGACACTGCCATGTTTATAAAAAAAAGTTTTTTCTTTTTTATACTGTGATTGCTTGATCCTCCTTGGTCGACCACTGTGGTGCTGGACCCATCTGAGGCAGGTCCCATTTGGCCCACTATCCAGAGGGGTAGCTTTTGATGCCCAGACAACTCACACGTTGGGAATTTTATTTTTTTGGTATAAATAGGAAAGTGGCTTTGAAGATTTGCATGTCTCCATAAATTTGATTCACATGCACGTGGCCATCAAAATCACACTTCACCTACCAAAAATCACACAAACATCATACAATTAGAAACACATTACCAATTCAGATTTAATACAAAAATGAGTTGAGTATTTGGTGAAACTGATGATCTAACTTCTTTATTTATTTATTTATTTATCTTTGCCATGATCATGGGTTGGACAAGCTTATTTAGCAGCTATGAGTAGAGACCACACTTTTAGATTGAGCACACGATTAATAGCAACATTTATATAAAGGTTAATATAATTTTATGCACATGACTTATTTTCATAACTCTTAACGGAAAATAAAGAGTTGTTAGAATTTTATTTTACATTAAAATACTTATTTAAAATAAATTTTATTTCTAATTATATATACATGAAATAGAAAATAGTATTTTCTAATATATGCAATAATATGAAATGAGTGTTTTATAATATATGCAATAATACAAATTATTAGCTAATCATTCCTCAAAGAGTATCCAAGATAAGAATAATATCATATATATTTTTAAATTTTAATATATTTTTATTTTTGTGCCCAGGCATAGCGTGGGCCTTTCTTGCTAGAACATATAAGATCAAAGCGATTTCTATGGGGCCTGCTATTTAGATTTTATCACCCCTAAACAAAAGCCTTATTCACTTATGTGTTGGACCACACATGTTCAATTGGGGTTCTTAATATTTTATTTTTAAAGGGAGATGTGATCATAGGTGGGTCTCACCTCATCTATATGTGGGGCATAATGCCTATTTTAAAATTTTCAAACCTTGGTTGGAAAAGATATGCTAGGGACAATCATTTAACTGAATACAAAGTTGGGTTTATCTCATTATCTGCACGTTGTGACCCCATATATAAGGATGATCCACAAGATGTGGCACATGTACGTTGGATATGGACCATCATTATTTTCTAGATCAGTTTATCTTAGTAACTTTTTTCTTTTTTATAAAAAAATTTAGATAAAATATGAAAGTAAATAAGAACTTATTTTGATTTGACATTATTGTAAGTTTTTGCAATTTTTGTGTTCTCTTGCATGTATTTTGATATATAGGGTTTTAAGAATGGTAAATAATGTATTCATTTATTTTAAATTTAGCGTCCTTTTATCATATAATCCATGAAGTGTTTTTTCCCCGAACCCAATATAATGAAGGATTATTAACACAAGCCACCTACCTATTAACAATGCATATTTCGAAATGTATTAATGTTCCATTAATATTATAAAAAAAAAGTTTAACATACTAATTCTAGCAAAAGATGCATAGCTTTGTTTATATATCGATAATGTATAAAAAGCCTTAAGGCATGTTTTGGTATATTACATTAAAATTCTAAAATTAATATAAAATTAAATTTAAAATATTCTCGAATGGAACATACGATATAATATTCATATAAGTTCTTAAAAACTACATAAAAAATCAAATATTGAAAATTTGTAAACTCAAGTTTGACTTATAAAATTTAAAAAATGAAAAAAATGATATATGTGTTTGTTTTAGATTTAATTTATTTTCATTTAGTATCTCAAAAGATAACCTCAAATTAAATATATCTTTATTTGTAGCCCAGGCCTGCGTTGCTAGTTTTCTTAGATGATGCAAGTGAATTAAAAAAAAAAAGGCTAATGCAGGCAGAGTCAGCGCCCAGCACCAACCTCTACAGTACAGAGTCAATTCTTTGTTTTTTTGGAAGGACGGTACAAATCCTCTTTTAAGCATGAAAGCAGCCACCAACATTCAGCAAGTTTGAAAGCAAAAACCCATGTTTCTTGATTGATTGATCAATGGCAAAAGAACCAGCAATTATCAGAGACAAGAACCTAATGAGATCATGGTCAAGGTCCATGAGATCCCAAGGCAAAACCATAGCCCTGGTCCCAACCATGGGTTACCTCCACCAAGGCCACCTTTCCCTCATCCAAGAAGCCAAGAAGCATGCCCATGTAATTGTAGTCTCCATCTATGTAAACCCTGGACAGTTCTCTCCATCCGAAGACCTTGCTACATATCCATCTGACTTCCAAGGAGATCTTCAGAAGATAAAGGAAGCTGGTGTTGATGCTGTTTTCCACCCCCAGAATCTGTACGATTATGAAACTGATACTAAAATAACAAGTGGGTCTGTTGGGAATTTGGGTTTTGATGATGGAAAAGATCAGAAACTGGGTTCTTCCTGTAAAGATGAAGAAGACCCAAGTGGTACTTTTCGGAATTTGGATGGGAAAGTGGTTTTGGAAAGAGAAGGGAAGAGCACAGGTGGATCTTTTGGAAATTTGGGTTTTAATGGTGGGAATGAGAGAAAGGTGGTGTCTTGTATTGAGAAGGTGGGTGGGGGATTAGTGCATGAGACTTGGATTAGAGTTGAGAAGCTGGAGAGGGGATTGTGTGGGAGAAGTAGGCCTGTGTTCTTTAGAGGGGTGGCTACTGTTGTGTCCAAGCTTTTCAATATTGTGGAGCCTGATGTTGCCCTCTTTGGGAAGAAGGATTATCAGCAATGGCGCATCATTCGACGAATGGTAAACACTTTCTAAGCTGTTCTTTGTCTCCTTTTGTGGAATGAAATTGGATTGACATTGAAAGTTTACAAATTGAAAGGGAATTAGACCAATCTTAGTATAGACATATTGTAGATTCATGTAATGGCAGAGTGAGATGATGATAAATTATGAGAGTTCATGTAATTAAGTTGTATAACATGTGTTAACTTTCATAGGGATTTAGCTCCTTAATTGCTCTTAGCAATTCCTTTCCTTAAAAATCTTTATAGTTTTCTTCTTGGGAGGATTTCATTGCAATTGCTTATTCCACTAAAACATCTGCTATCTCATTGGCAGTTCTATAAACATGCTTGAAAATAAGGGTCATCATTTGAACACGACTCCCATGTCTCTCTTTTCTAGAAAACCAATCGTCCACCGCCTGTGTTCTTTACTCCACGGCATTCTTTGAATCACCTTCTATTACTAAAATACCTTTGAGCCTGTCTTTGAAAATCTTCCATGCCGCGTGATTTGCTATGACCTCCACCTAATTAGACTCTATTTTAACCAGACCTAAGAAGGTGATAAGTTTGCCCCCTTTAATTTTAAAGTTTTATCTCTTGGCTTTAACATTTGACCCCAAATAGTTTAGCTGTGATCAGTGGCGGACCTAGGATTTTCATTTGAGGGAACAGATGATGACCATAATGTTACTTTTTTCATTATTTTGTCATTTTAAGAGTGTGGGTGGGTGGGGTAATTAATTAATTAATTAATTAATTGACCTACCTGCTGAGTCCCTGGTGGGTGGGGTAATTAATTAATTAATTAATTGACCTACCTGCTGAGTCCCCTCTAACTGGCTGAGACTGGTCAACCCACTGGGTTGGACAACTATGGTTTAAGCCAAATATCTTTGGAAATGGTTAGTTGCCCTTTTTTCAACATTATTCATTTATGTGCTCTATCCAAGTTTATATTTAATGTCTATAATGATACCTTGGTTGGTACAAACAGAGCAAACATTCTTATAACTTACCGACCATTATTCTAACACACTGTTTATATATATATCTTCAACTTCTTTGTATCATGTGCTCTTATTGACTTTTTTAAGATGTCATGTATAACCAAGACTAACACAACTATAAAACTTTCTCTGATAGAGCATGGAGTATCTTTTTGCTAAGTTATTTAAATGATTAATCATTAATATTATGTATGGTTAAGTGATTTGTAGTGCTTTTCTATAAGCAACTATCAGTTTGACCCAGCTAATTTATCAATGTCAAGAAGTCATCTAATGCCTTATCTAGAATATTTGATGATAGCTTTCTATTGCATATACAGATGAATGTTAATGGAAAACTAACAATACATTTCATCACTATGAAAAAGCTAACCGTGACAGCTTTCTCTTGCATCTACAGTTGAATGTTAATGGAAAACTAACAATACATTTCATCACTATGAAAAAGCTAACCGTGACAGCTTTCTATTGCATCTACAGATGAATGTTAATGGAAAACTAACAATACATTTCATCACTACGAAAAAGCTAACCGCAACATTCTATTGTTTTTTCTCCCCAACAAGCTATGAATAGTGATCTGATAATTGTACGGCCAGCCTGATACTAACTGAAAATATTACTGTCTACTCGTGTTAGACATTCTCTATATGGTTTTTAGGATTTCTAGTTTTATACTAATTCCATTTCCTTTTACTTGGTCTCGGTACTTTCTTTATGTCTTCATACATTTCTGAAGCTTTTAGCATCTATAAGTTTACTGTTGATGGTAGGGTGTTTCAAGTGCGAATAACCTTTGGTTTATGCATAAGGCTACTCATTGATTGATACTGTTTTCAGGTCCGTGACCTCGACTTTGGCATAAATGTGATTGGTTCAGAAATAGTTCGTGATGCTGATGGCCTAGCATTGAGCTCACGGAACGTACATCTCTCACCCGAGGAGCGAGAAAAGGTTTGTTCAATACTTCCAAGCTTTATTAATTATCATCTTCTTATGTGTATTCAGCACTTCGTCTTCATTGCTGGATTCATTTGCCTTATTTCTACACATAAAAGCCACTCCACACTTCTCATTTGGAGTATTTTCTTAAATCCTATATGTATGCACTTCTCATCATTTTATCAGAATTATTGGTTCCTAACGGCTGCAATTTCTTGTTGTCTAGGCATTATCAATAAATAAGTCACTGTCAAAAGCTAAATTTGCTGCACAGAATGGTCAAGTTTCTTGCGTAGAATTGAGAAATTCGGTAATCCAAGCAATAGTTGAAGCTGCTGGTAGAATTGATTATGCTGAGGTAAGGCCAGCGAACTTCCTCTCTAATCTCATTTTGTTCATCATTTATTTGCTGACAACTAAAATAAAAAAAGTTGATTCAAGTATGCATACTTCTACTTCATCTTTTTTAGCAAACTTAAATACATCCATGTATGTTATGTATGCTCTTAAATCAATCCGGTGTATATGCTCTTAAGACCCTGCTGCAAATATTTAGAGAAGCATAGTCTTTAGCACCCTCAATCAAGACAGTACATATTCATGACATGAGAAGAAGCCTGGGTGGGTTAAAGATGATGCAATGGAATGACCAAAATTGATGATACTAACATAAATCTGCTTATGAAGGCGAGGGATTAGTCTACCAACAGTTTTCCATGATATATTAGTAAGCTCCCCCATCCTTTTATTCATTCATTCATTTTTGCTGTGTTTTTTAACATCTGACAGAGTTTACTTTTAATGCAACTGTTTTGGATGGACACCCCATGTCAGAGAAGTGTACACTAATTGACATTACTGTTAGGACAAATAATTGATTATCTAATTTTCTCGTTTTCTAGTAGCATTCATTCACTACTTTTTTTAGTTTGGATATATTGCTCTTTTTTTTTATTACTTTCTGCTGAATTGCTAGTTGTGCAGATAAATTTTATTTGTGTAAATTGTGCATATAAAATTTGTAAAATTATTCATTATATATAAATATATATAATGTATCCATTTATATATTGGCGTTTTAGGTCCCTTTTATCCTGCATGTCTATATCCTTTTGCCTGCAACACACAGCTCTGCAACCTAGCACTTTTCTTTTGTAAAGAACAAAAAATAAATATAAGCTAAAGAGGGCAATTTCATGTTGTCATCTTGCTTGCAGATTGTGGACCAAGAAAGTCTGAACACAGTGGAAGAGATAAGAAGTCCTGTGGTGTTTTGTGTGGCTGCTTGGTTTGGAAAGGTTAGGCTTATCGACAATATTGAAATCAATATACAATAAAGTCCCTAAATCTTGATCGCGCAGCATGTTCTTGAGATGACAAAGGAGAGAATTTACATATACAACAATAGTTCATTCATGGTTGAAGTAAAGGTCTGAATAAGCATTTTAAATCCAAATCTTGAGATTTCTCATACACAAATCCTTTGTAAGCTCTCAATTTCTTGTTTACTATATATTCATGCGCTTACTAATACAACAATCATTTTAATTGGTTTAAATTGCATAAGATTGTCGGCAACATGCATATGGCATCTGTTTCAGGGGGAAAAGAAAACATACATATGGCATCTTGTTACGAAATGATCTGGGGAATTTTGATTTAGAATGCATTTAGCTTGACATTTTTGTTTATTGAGAAAAAAGCCCTGATTTTCTAAATGTGTGATTCCTTCACTAAGAATGAATAACCTAAATCAAGAAGTAATTCCTCTCGTAAGAAAGTATATTGCCACATGCCATATTCTTTCACATTCTTCCCCTCATTGCTTCCCTCTTGTGTCAGTCCCTGATGTCTGTCCCTTGTTTTCTATAAATTTAAGTTCTACGGCATTGCAACCAGCTTGTGTATGCAGAACTTTGACAATGTTACCAGCTTACCTTCCATTGGAAAAGGTCCTATACACTTAACAAGAACAAGAGGTTTTCACCTGCTACTCCCCTGGGTGAAAATGCAGCTCTTGCGCTAATGTAGATGTGGGCCTCTTGCATTAACTTACAGAGTCTAATTCCATTCAGGGGAGTCATGAAAAATTCACTTTACAAGAACTGCCTGGGTGAACCCAACTATTGGAGGAGAAATCATTTTGCTAGGATGGGGTGTGCTTCTCTCAGGGAGAACCGTTAACCATGAAAATCTCAAAAATTGGCTATAGAAGTAACTATACCTACAAAGACAAGTACCAAGAATTTGTGGGAGCTGACTATTCATTGCATGGTTCGGGGGTGGATACGGGACCCTCTTATATTCTGATAAGTATATACCTTTGGGCACATTTGAGTGTCAACAGCTGAATCTTTGATATATTTTTCTTTCCATGGACATATCGGGTAACTTCTACAAGCCATGGAATCCACATTTTTTGTTTGGTACAATAATGGAGAAAGAGATGAAGGAAAGGACAATTTTTTTTGCTAAGTGGTCACTTCCACTCAGGAAAATACTCAAAGAAGTGCATTTTGGCTGATGCCTCTTCTTGTCATATTCAGGGAAATTTTCTGCAAATATTGTATGTACAAATGTGACCTTTTATTTGCATGAAATTGAATACATAGAAATTCATGGTCAAATGGGCTTTGACAAAGGATTATTTAAGAGATCAGAGGTGAAACATACGAGGTAACTTTAGCTAGGATTTGAATTACTATGGTGATTGCTGGGCATTCATTTCCCATGTTCCTTTGGTTCATTTTTCATTAGAAGGGAGATAATTTGATGATCATTTTTGGATATTTACCTTTGTTTTTCCCCCTATTTTAACCGCTTATAGAAACAGAACTGTTAAGAAATCCTATATATTCAATTAATGAAACAAAAGGGCTTTAGAGGCTTGTTTGTTTGTCAGATCTTGAATTCCTAAGCATTTTAGGATGGCTTCCCATCAATGGGTTTAAAATCGTAGGAGATAGGCGAGGATTCATAATTGGCCATCAAATAGTCTTTCCTTTGGTAGGAACATGGCCGTCAGTCAGTAAATCAAATATTAGAAAAGTAAGATTCCCATCTACATCCTCACCTCTTTAATATTTTCGCCAAAATTGAAAACATTGCAAGAAAATAACGATACCATCTTAATAAAACGGGAAAAGGGGAAAATATAAAAAAATATAAATTGTATTTATATGTTATTATTGATTCTTCTCTAAAATAAGTTGTTTTCTGTGACATTTCCATGATAATATCCTGAGAATAATCCCCAGATTTCAATGATTTGTGAGTTGTGTCAGTGTTTGAAACAGAAGCCTTCCGGTTGTCATTAGGATTTATTCTATACGGGTCTTGCACTGCAATCATTTGCTGCAACAGCATACATTAGACACCTATATTCTAACCATAGTCTGCATAAGTATTTACTATTATTACTACTATTTTTTCTAATCATGATAATAATTATTGTTGTTGTTGAGGAAACAACTCTTTATGTTGATGATGGTGATAGTGATTGCTCTGTACTGATCATTATTACAGTACAGCTCTCCAAAAAATTATAGAGTTGAGCCCACACACCTAGATCTGAACTTCTAAAAGCACTAGATTGACTATTTTACTCCAGTTGGAACAGTTTCTGATGTTGAATTGATCACATGTTTTCATGCATGGTTAATTTCATTTGCATTTTCCAAACTGAACTAATTGCCAGTGAAACATGTGATCAATCGAATTGTGAGCCTACTTTAACTGGATTGAAAGCCAGGCTAGGGTCATGTGCAAAAAGGAAGATGATCTTGAGCAGTTTTGATCATGGAAGGTGTACCGGTCTCCACCTACTTAGAGCTGTACTTCAATTAGATTAGATATAGTGAATACACCAGAAAGTGCCCCACCGCGGATGGGACAGTGAGATCAATTGTAGCCAATCCCAGCTCGATGAGAAAAGGATAAGATGATGAGAGTGATGACGTTGATGATGGTCGGATGAACCCTTCTTTGGGGCTGGAATCATGCCCAAAAATCACTTCGATGAAGGTGGTGTTCACCATTGGATGGAAACAGCAGGGATGCTGCAGAGGTTTATGGGGTTGCACGCTGCTGTGTCTATACTGCACATTTCATTATAATAGAGACATTTCATTATAATGTTATTTTACTATCATTACCATGGTTGAAAATAAATTCAGTTTACAGTGCTTCAAGAGTTTTTTTTTTTCTCAATACAATCATGAAAATTACTCTTTTTTTTTATTAACGTGCCTAATGAAATAGTAAATACAGCCGCTCAGAAAATTGGTATTTGTTTATATACACAAGTTCCTATTGATAGGTTTAATTGACCATGTTGAATTCTTTTCTGTTTTTTTTTTTTTTTTTTCCTTCTTTGGTACCGAAAATCCCCATTGAACCCATGGGAGAAGCCCTTGGGTGAGCGAAGGAGACCTTGCATGAATTCTTCAAAGTTGATCCCTATTGGCGCACTAGAGCACCTCTCTCTCTCTCTCAAAGAAGGATAGAAAGTTTTCGTAAATATAGCAATACTAGCGAGATATTTCACAATTCCAACAAATGCCCTATTTATTCTTATAAATTAAAATTATTATGCAAGAAAATCACAATGATATCAGATAAAACGAGAACTTGGAACATTAAAAATCATTGTTACCATTTCACTTAATTTTAAAATTAATCTATCTCCCGCAAAACTTTTTCTGGTAATATCCTGGAAAAGTATCAAAATTTCAGGCTACGATCTTCTACAGCGGGGGCAGGGGCAGGGGCAGGGGCTTACTTGGAGCACCTGCACCTGGTGGTTGATCTAACGCATGCGGCATGCAACGCCTTTTGATTTATTTATAACTTGCGCTTAAAGATTTAATAAGAGCAATCTTTTCCCATGCCTCTTGCCTAACAAGTACCAACAAAATACCGATCATGAGCTACTCCTGTGCAAGTGCAACGATTGGGCCTTTTATCAGCCAGTATATTATATTGGTCAAGTCACACTCAGCATTGGATAATTATCAGGTTGGTGTGATTGACATAAAGTTAAAAACCCCATCTTGTCTGTAGTAACCCATCCACCCATCCTCGAAGTAATCTTCGAATCGAAGGTCTAATCAGTGGAATGGTATGGTCCTCACTCCTATTTCCCTTGAATTAAACGTTGGACCATCGCAGGGGCCGTGGCATGTCACATTCAAACAGCTGCTGCTCAAGGTGCTAGCTTGGCTGCCTGAAACTCCACGCAATCCTCATCGGAAATTCCAATAGGCCTTGACGTTTTGACAACACTACAATGTCAATTACTGGTTGGAGTTCTTGTGCTGGGACCCATCCACCCGAGAGTTCAATAACCATACGTTTCTCATAGATGGATGGCTGGTTGATGTCCTAACAGTAACAGACACGGGTGGTCAACACATGTTCCTGCTGCAACACACCCCCATTGTGGTTCCGTTTACCATTTTCACCCGTTGTATACGCTCTACCATCTTGACACTGACAACCAGATGCATGACAATGATCTGGTAGCCCTCCCATAGGTGGGAATCATATGGTTAATTTGGCAGAGCCCGATGGGTGGTGGGCCTGTAAATAAGATTTGACTGCAGTAAACAGTCTAAGGCCGCAATAAAACAGTTATAATAATTCGATTGGTGGTTTGTTTGTTTTTTTTTGGTTTAAAGCGAGTGTATATAAGAAAAAAAAAACTACATTTATGAAGCTGATGAATACCACTTGATAAAAGCTCAAACATCTAAGGAAACTCGCTCATGTAGAAAGAATTCACACATACAATCTATACACACGCAATATGCCGTACAAATACAAATTTCACTCCCACCCCCAAAACAATTGAAAAAGATACAAAGAACAAAAGAAAATTCAATTCATGAATGAAGAGTGATAAAACACCAGACTAGTTCTGGCTAGAGATATAATAAAGAGCAATAAGAGTCACCAGAGGGGGTTTCATCAACATTTGAAGCCGCGACAAACCGAGAGGATTATAATGAGAATCAAAGCAATGATGATACCCAAAACAATCAGCTTTATCTTCATATTCTGAAGCCACATCTTCCTCCTCAACTGTTGCCCTCCTGTCCGAAAATCTTGTGCCTACAAGAATAAGGAACCACATGGATCAACCGGATGGACAACAAATCCCTGAAAAACTTCTTAGGATCTACTGGATGGACAACAAATCCCTGGAAAACTTCTATAGCAACTAAATTCTGACTATATATGGGGAGAAAATGACTACTTGAAGGCAAGAGACAAAGTTCTAATCATTTTCTTACCATTTTGAACGTAGGAATAAACTAGGTAATCATCATTCTAACTCTTAACTCCAGATCTTTCTCCCTTTAGAATCTCACTCCACCGGTCCCCACATTCTTTTCTTTTATTAGTTTTTTTTCCCAAAAAGAAAAGGAACCTTCCACATGGGGTTCACATCCACTTGAGCTACTTGCTTCACATTATTAATCTTTAACTACTTTTTCACTTAATAATATGTTACTAGTTTTATAACAAACCTGAGCAAAAGCTCAAATAGACTTAATTTGGTACTTCACAAATTCCAAACTAGGAGATCCTGATATTTTGAAACAGGTTATGCATATGTACATGTTTTAAACCACACTTGAGCAGAAAAGATATTTTCATGTTATATCCACCAGGGCCATTGCTGTGTCTATGTCTGCCAGCTACCAAGTCCCCACCATGGTCATTGCTGTGTTTGGGTCTGCCAGCTACCAAGTCCACCAAGTCCACCAGACTTCGACCCATCAAATTCAAATCAAATTTAAGTCTTTAAACCCTTCGTAATAAAGAAATTCCACCAACCTGTGAATGAAGATTCTCTGTTTTGTCTACAAGAAGTTCAATTTTCTCACCACGGTCGAGGACCTGCACAGACGAAGAGAGTTCAGTGCAGTTTGAATAATTTAAAAAATTAATAAATGCATATACTTCCATGATACACATTTTTAATTTCAGCAATTTACACCAAGGAGAGGTGGAATATTCAAATGTATTTAAAGGTAGCTACTCCTGAAAAATAGGAGGAGAAAAGTCTTACCTTCTCAATATTTTCCATCATCACTCCTTTGACTTCTGAAACTTGAGCCTTCACCTTTGCAAGTTTGCTGATCTCCTCTGGATGGTCCACACAGTACTGCATGTGTTCCTTGAGTTTTGAGCTGAAATGTTTATAATAATTTGATGTGTAAGCAATAATATGAATATATATATTTTCTGTTTGTTATTTTCCATTTTTTTATTTTTTTTGAGAGAGTTGAAAGAATAATTACCCGAACTCTTTGTTGAGGCTGTTAGCAACAGCAGTTGCAGCTTTCCCTCCTCCATATCTCTTGTTAAAATCATCCTTGACCCGCTCCAAGAAGGCAATCGGAACTTGTCTGCCAACGGACTCAATTGCGACTACACAGTAGGCTGCAACATCCAACCATAACAACTTTCAATGACCACATAAAAGGAAAACATCCCTATAACCCAATCAAGGTAATAAACCAATAAATACCAAAACACGAAACTCAAAATCAAGAAGAACATATGAGAGGAATCCTCAACTGCTACAAAATTACAAAAGCAAATAAAAAAGTGCACCATCTTTCTTTTCTACCCCCTTCCATACACCTTTGATAATTAGGATTCACGAAAAGGACGAACAAGACGGTTGACATACTCTGGCTTAGAATGTGATAAGGAACAAGTTCATAAATTGAATATTTAATTTCTCAGAATGAAATACCACAGATGCTATAATCTTTTGAGCTACATTAGAAAAAAAAAAAAAGAAAAAGAAAAAGGAAAAGGAAAACACTATGTGTCTATATCTCATGGTAAAATTGTGAAGCTAAATTGAGCTCATGCACTGGGGAATTAATTATATTACAATCAAATCCTCTAGAATGTCACTCGACTGCTAAGAATCTATAAAGTGAACAAAAGCCCAAAACTCATGACAACAAACAATAGTCTCAAGGTACATTCGCACTGTAGAGTAGTGTGCAAATTCTGGATTTTTTCTTCCTTATCCACGGACAATGGACAACCGGTGAGGAACAGCCACAATTGATTTAGGACTGATAAATTCAGATAGTGGAGACCTCACTAATGAACTTAGGTTGACTATTTGGCATATTCTGTCCTATATCATATTAGCATAGATGCCCATGGCACAATGCCAATAGCAACTGTGGTCCGAATGTCAACAACTATACGAAAGTGGAGCATTATTCATTTTCAAATCCACATTATCAATCTATATCCTAATTAAAAAAAAAAAGAACCCTCCTCCGGAGCAATGCAACTTACTATATGAGACCATATAGGCATCCACAAGCCACTACCAAATTCAGTGATTGACGGCCTCAGAAATTCAAGAATCACATTTCCATTGATCTTGGGTTCAGAATAAAGAACAAAAATATTTTTTCGAAAAAAGGATATACCCCCAATTCCAAGATTTATGCCTATAAATTAAGCTAAAAGATGAATGCATGGAGTTCCATCTCCAACATCTCATATAAGTAACAAAGGATAATCTGAACTCTGGCATTTTCAATCTACATGGATAATTATGCACCATCCCTAACTCTCGAAAGCCATCATAAGCAAGTTTCCCACCAAATTAATATGCCAAATGGAACATCAATGAGTTGTATGATCTGTAGTTTTGCTACCAGAGAGTGGTAAAGCCATCCAGGATTTGAAAACCTGGAAACAACTTCAAAGCATGAAGCAATGATACCATATGAAAAAAAAAATGCAGTAATTAATATCTTCATGTGATCAGCAGTTTAATCATCAACTTATTCATAAATCCAATGACAATATAGACATATCTTCTATAGCCAGACAATTAGCGATATGTTCGAAAGTCATGTAAACAGCAAGCCTGATATAGAAAGATACTATTTTATGGAAGCTGAGAACTTGATACTTCTAGATTCACAGTCACAGAAGGAAAACTCAAATCTACGTATCCTGATAACAACTAAGTCGATCTGATAAGATATCATCGCCTAATCCAAGGCTTCTACCATACTATTTTCTAACTATTTCATGATGGGATCAGTTATCATAGATTTTTTTTTAAATGGTGATTAATTATAAAGATCAAGAAGATACAAAGGGAATCAACAAATGGCACGAACATATCAAGCAATACATCGGATAACTAAACATCTAGAATTCTCCAAGACCTGAAACAGAAACAGACAACACCGAGATGCCAATACTCACTGATCAAGAAGGCACAGATCTGCTGCAGGAAAATACAGATCAGATGAATCTAGACCCAAAGATCACCAAAAACGAAGATGCCAACAGTTTAACCGATAAAAACCTAGATTCAACCACAAATCAAACAAGAGAGGAATCTACCACAATAAAATCAAAAGTCAAAAGGAAGCAGCGCCCTGTGGCGCTAAAAGGAAGAAGTAAACATCAAAACAATCGCTAATCCAATCAGAACCTTTAGATTCACTAACAGACGAAGCAAAGCAGACATCCACCCCAAGAAAACCGCAAATCAACCAAACCTAGCACCACAGATCTCAAAACAGATCCAAAAAAAAAAAAAAAGAGAAGAACGCAGAAATCAAAGGAGAATGAGAGAGAAAGAGGATTACTGAAGCCGTCTTCAACGAGGTAGTTGAAGGTGTGAGAATCGCAGCTGTAGGTGAACTTGTTGTTGCTAGCAGGAAGCTTTTGGAGGCATTGAGCGGCGATGCTGGTGAAATTTCCAGTAAACTCGGTGTATTCGGCGAGGATCACGGTCCCGCGAGCGACGAAGCTGTAGATCAGCGATTGCTGCCCCATCTATTCACGCTCTTTTTTTTCTTGTATGAAGCAGAGAAAACCCTAGCTAGGGTTTGATTTGGGATTTGGAGATTGAAAAAAAAGAAGAAGAAGATCGTACGAGAGAAGCTGCTGCTTCTTCCTCTTCTTCGTCCTTTTTCGGTGTTGGGTTTTACGGAGGGAAATGTGGGGGCGAGTGTGGTATTTATGGGGTTGATGAAGAGGAGGGTAGAATGGGAAGAGAAAAGAGAGGGAGAGCGCTTCCTTGAAATTGAAGGAGGGGCGAGGGGAAATTCTGTCATTTGTGATTGCGTTGGTGGGAACGACCGTTTTCGGATGTGGAATTATAGGACTTGCCATAATTCGGGCTTTGGATGGGTCGGATTGGACTGGACCCAAGAGACCTAAGCCCCCCAGGTCTGGGACGTTTGAGTTTATCCTCATCAAAGCATTGTCTCAAGTATATTAATTTTATTTTGACATTTCAATCTATGATGAGCCAAATCCTAAATGAGTTCCATGTCTTCAGATCTACCGTTCCTACTTTCATCCATTTCCTTTTTGACCTACCATATTTTCTTGCTTAACTATTGATATTGATGCGGAGATAGAGACTTTTTCTCACCATTATGAGCTTGTACTTGGCATTTCCAAATCCTCTGTGAGTTTACTCATTTATTACCTATTGATGTTATCCTTGAATAGAATTTTTTCTCGCATGAACCTTTGGGAGCGTGCATCCAAACCATCAACAAAGATGGGTCCTTTGAATTTCACTAGACCCTGTGTGACAAATGAGTGTGCAAGTTTGCATGAGAAAATCATCCATTGGTACCCAGCTTAGGGGCTGAAAACCCAGCCCTTATGTGAAAAAAGTAGACCTCAAGTGAGGTAGAACAATCCTGTGATGAGAGAAGGTGACTAACGGCCTAGATTCAAATCATGAGCAGCTAGGTAAGAACTAAGGCCCCTTACCATTGGGGTAAGAGGCTGTTCTTGAAAATCATCTGTCCTTGAATGCTGCAAAATATGCTCTCTTATATTTACAGAGATATTTTCAAAGAGTGTAAGACCATTTCTAGCTTAAGAGCATTCCAATCCATGGCGCCCAGCGTGACAAAGCATTTATTCTATAATGACTTTGAAGAGGTTTGAAAGTCTCTCGTGACCTACCTGCAACACGAGAGAGGTATGGGACAGGCTTGGCCTGTTCAATGGACAAAGAAAAAAATAACAAGTCCAAACCAAAATAACGTCAGGAGCATTCTGCACAGAGACAGCTCATAACATTGTTTACAGTCGTAATTCAATTCAAACCTGAGCCAGATCGCTCGTGGCAAGTATGAAAACGCCACGGCACTATGCAGCGCAAATGCCACGGTGAAGTATTTTAAAAATTACGCGGAAAGGGAAACGTGCATTCTTTGTCCAGACCTTATATTAGGACGATGTTGAAGATGGCTCATTCCTCGATGTAACCTAGGGTCGTATGTCTACACTTATTTACATATGTAAATGGTGAATATATGAAATATTTACGCATAAGTTATATTTGTCTACACGTATTTACGCATCTTGTGCATAAATCAGATGTATAAATGGTGTGAAAAGGTGGAAAAAACATAATACCAAACCACATATGATTTTAGAATACGTGTTGGAGGAGGACGGGTTAGTTTTGGGCAGTTCCGTCTCGAAATCCATGCATTTCCATCAAAGAGGTTCTGGGTTCTAAACCCCTCTCCAACGCATTTAAAAAATAATAATAAAAGATGCGTCGAAACCGATGAAACCTATGAATGAAAACCCTCCCTACATCTCATATCCTTTTTATGAAGATAATTTCTCTATTTCTCTCTTGGCTTGCTATAAATAAATAAAAAATAAAAAATAAAAAAAAACTTTATAAAATCTATTTACTCTGTAGGTTTATTCTTTCATAATTTGATTCTTTATCTTCTCTTCTCCTTTTAGATTTTCTCATTTTCAGGTGTAGGATGATGAGACTTGAAAGTGACTCCAATGATTTTTAAGAAACAAAATCCACAGGACAAAAAGAAAAAATAGAAAAAAGAAAACATATTAATAGTAAGAATTTTAAGGGACGGTCAAATAAATATCTCAAAGATTTTTCTATCAACTTTTAACTAGAACAATTACCTTATTGTTTTAGTTTTCTTCCAATATCTCAATA
The DNA here is from genome assembly GCA_029852735.1 of Persea americana. Classification (NCBI taxonomy): domain Eukaryota; kingdom Viridiplantae; phylum Streptophyta; class Magnoliopsida; order Laurales; family Lauraceae; genus Persea; species Persea americana. Next base: position 7,252,342 of record CM056813.1, read on the forward strand.
ACTTTTCTAAAATTATTTGTTATTGCATTATTTTTAAAAAATTTAAATATGTATAAATGAATGTAAAAGAGAAGGAAAAAAGTATTTTATATAGCATTATGGTATCATTCAAAAATCATGTATGAATGCAATTTTATCTAATTATAACAAATTTGTGACACTTTTAATATAATTGAACTTAGCAACAAAATACTTATTTTAAGAACTCTCTTTGATTGATTAATATTAGCATAAAGCAGGTGAGATGCATGGGTTAAGTTTTATGCAAATTGAATAATGAAATAAGATAATACTGAACTAAATATTAATTAATAAAAATATTAATATTAACCATTATAATATAAACTCATATTTCCTTAACCAAACATGTTTGAATGCGTTTTTTTTAAGGTGATCATTGTTAGAAATGTATATTTTTGAAAAGTATATTTCATGTTGAAAGACATGATCTTTTTTTAGGATCTAAAATGCAAATGAAGACTTTGATATAACTTAGACCTTTTTTATCTCTTTTTCATATCATTATAGTGGAATATAATTTAATGATTAATAAGTATCATTTATAAAATCATTTAATACATATACACATATCATTGAAACAAACATAGAAAAACGAATCAAATGTGTAAATGATGCGAAAATAGTGTTATTAGACAAACGTTGTAAAAAGAAACACATGTGTAAACGTTACATACTTAAAATTTGAATATTTATCATTTACATGTGTAAATTGTATTTACATATCCAACGCATAAAAAACAAACAACCCCTTTATGATCATGGCTGGATAGCTCGTTCTCGCTCCATTTGCTTGCTGAGTTGACTCATTCACCTGAAAGTCAAATTTATAATTTCCCAAACTAGTTAGGGTGGTCGCAAGCCATGCCCACATTTGGAGAGAGTACCATTTATGACTTAGGAAACAACAACAACATGAATATTCGTGATAAAAAGGACCCCTTTGATTCACGGGCTTGATAAATAAAAGGCAAGCAGAAAAAAAAAAGAACTCGATCTAATAAACTAACTGTCTCGGTGATCCCCAACGCCGCAGCATCATCTCCGATTCTACTACTAGTTCACTTTCAAGGAATAAAACTTGGGGCATTAATTTTTAATTTAGGAAAAAAACTCAACAACATCCTAAAATCTTTGTTAGTTTTAAATAAAGAGTCTTATGTTTTGATTATTTAAAAAAAGTTGAAAAAGTTCTCCAAACTTCTTTCAAACAAATCCTGTATGATGAAATGACCTGCCACCAATCATTTTTTAAACTTTTTTAAACAATGATGAAAATACCTAAGTACCTTTTAGAAAGTAGGGTTTTTTACCCTTCCCAGCCCACATTTTCCTCCTCCTCCTTCCTCTTCGCAAACAACAAGCTAGTAGTGCTTGCGAGATGGGTATAATGATGAACTTAGAGGGCTGCTCCCTAGTATATGTGAAGGGGAATGAGCGGGAGGAGTGAGAGAACTAGGAATGAGCAAGAAGAAAATGAGAAACCCCTTCTTTCCTAGAAGATATAAGAAGGGCATATGGTGGACTGGAGGAGTCATTTAGCGGAGAGGACCTATTTTAAAAAAGGGTTTTTACTAAAGCATCCTCAAAGATCCCTATACCCTAAAAGCATAATCAAATACATGTAATGCCCAAAAGCATCTTATATAGTATACTTTGATCTTTTGCTGACTAAATTGCCTTTCAACCCCTTTCTTGCAACATCAAGATTCGACCGCATTCGCGCATTGAAGTATTTCGAGAATTTTTACTTTTGTTTCAATTCTCGAACTCGCTAATTTATTTAGGACATCATAAGTAGTTAACATTTATTTTTAAACCTCTATTCTAAAACAATAAATGTCGAGGAAAAATATCCTCAACTTTGACGGTAATCATCTTCATGACTGTAGTAAAAATATGGTTACGAACAGGGAATGAAGCTTGTAAAAATGAAAAAGTTAGATTTTCTTGAGCAAAATCTCCACAAATTGTAGTAAGATAATGCTCGCGCTAACTACATTCATTATTGAAGTAACTCATAATAGAATGACTGAATTCATATATCTACAAAAATCATTCTTTCATATTCAAAATTGTGAGTCAGTCTAAATGTACCTCTATATATCATTTTCTTTATTAACTTTAACTATTGAACTATTAAGTCTATTATCGACATCGCAAATTCTTTCTCAACATCGCGGCTTAATTATGTTATTGTTCAATTCATACCAAAGCTTGTGAATGATGTCGGACACACACACACACACACATATATATATATATATATATATATATATAAAGACACAAAATCTTGAGCTTGCGAGCGTTATGTCGAACTCACGAGTCATATTTGGAGTTCGCGAGTGTCATGACTTGAACTTGTAAGAGATAAAGCAAAGGGCAATTTGGTCTAGGAAAAAAATAAAGTTTGTTATATAAGATGTTTTTGGACGTTACATGTATTTGAAGATACTTTTGAAGGTATAAGAACATTTGAGGATGCTTTTGGTAAAAACCCTTTAAAAAAAAATGCTTGGAAAAACCTTTTAAAAACATCTAAAATATAAGGACCCTTTTTGAAAACCGACTAAAACTTTAGGATGTTTTTGAAAATCTTCCATTAATTTCATCTGACATCAAATCCAAGAAAAAGCATAATGAAGAGCTTGTTTCGAATTATAAAGCTCCTTTTTCAAATTGAGGATCTGAACCTCCTTTTAATATTCTTTGAACATACAAAGAGAACAGTCACAACTTTGATTAAGATAAATTTCCACAACCCTAAACTAGTGGGGCCAAAAGTTAATCATGTCAATGTTTCTAAGAGGGAAACCTACAACTCAATCAATGAAATATATGATCATGTTGAAGTTGGTCTGATGGGTGGTAATTCATGTTTTTTGTCGAGCTTTGCTATCAACATGATATATTGTCATCTAGTGAAGAACGACCCCACTCTCCTGCGTTCGGTCCTCACAGCATGACCATGTGGACCCTCAGTTTCTTTTTTTTTTGACACCCATCCAAATAAGATTGATCATTCAATCGAAGGGAAAAAAATGATACCTTCAGAAATTGTTAAACTTAAAGACTATAGATTAAAGAGTTAGGATAAATAATCTAATGTACTTGCAATTTTGCACCCACACAGATCACATTCAAACCTTTCACTTTCCCATCTCTCCCATGATTGTTGGCGTCACTAAAAGTATTTCCGCAAGAGCACAACGCAATAAAAGAAATTCAATAATAAAATATTATAGAAATATTTTTCGAACTCCCTCCCCCTCCTCACGTGACCACCGGTGCACACAATAACGTGATAACCATTCCTTATATAGGGCCCATTTGGGGGCACCTATTTCTTTACGGTGAGGGAGGCTCTAGTCTTCATTCTAACCACTTACTGAACAACCAACAAATTTTCTTCATTCAAAAAGAGTACATAGTCAATCCAACAGTTCAATCTATCTAGCTGAGTGCCAAAACCGAGATGGTTGACTATTGGGTGTGGGTTTGGGGGATTTGGGCTTCCTGTTTTATGACCCACTAAATAGATCCACTTAATAGATCACCGGGTGGGCCCATTCTCTCCTGGTGGGACGTTAATAATGGGCGGCTAGGATTTGGAAGATGGTAATGAACTCCAGACCTTTCCTCCCGGTTTGACACTTTACTGATTTAGTATAAGTCACGTAAAGTCTCTATTTTTTAGACAATGGGTCGCATAAAAAGTACATTTTTTCAAAATTCCCTAATTCTTAAAATAAATAGTAAAAAATCATTATCCTTTCTCCATTAAAAGACAAAATGCTCCACTTTTTTTATAAAAAAGTTAACAAATTTTATAATAAACAACTAAAAATAAAATACTATCGTAACCTACTTATATTTTATTCTCTGTTATTTTAATATTTTACTTTATTTTTATTTTACGGTAAAATTGCCAAACGGGCCGAAGGAAGAAAACTAAAAACTGTAGTTTTGAACTGTAAAAAGGTGCATTCGGCAGGCTCAACTACAGACTCCCTCTCTCAAGTCTCAAAAGACCAGAGCCTACGTTTGATCCTGTGTTGTTTTGTGGTTTGGCAGAAGGAAGGAAGGGAAGGAATGGCTGCGAAGCAAATGGAAGAGATCCAAAGGAAATTAGCATTACTGAATTACCCTCGAGCAAATGCCCCTTCTCAATCCCTCCTTTTCGCCGGCATGGAGAGATACGCTCTTCTCGAATGGCTCTTCTTTAGGTACTTTATCTATTTCCACTCCTTTCCAAAACATCAGATCGGATCTATTCTTTCATAAAACCATTACTTTCTCTAGGGCTTTGAATCCCTTCTCTTTCTTTTTCTCTTTCTTGTACACTTCTTTGTGCTTGTTGTTTATAGACTTTGTGTGTTGTAAGCAGACATCTCGCACAATTATAGAATTGAGTTGAGAATAGAGTGAATTGAAGCAGTCATTGTGGAATTTCCACTTGGAAACTCGATTACTGGACTTAATTCATGTGATGGGTGTGTTGCTGCTTTGCTTGCTTAGATGGTTGATCAACTTTCTAATAAAATTTGTTGCTTTGGGTTTTTGTTTTTTGTTTCTTGAATTGAAAAAAGTCAATTTGTTTTGACTTCTCTCGATGTAATTTTATGGGGGTTAATGTAAGATAAGATGATATTTGAATTTGAAATGCGTTTGATTTTTTTTTTTCTTCTGATTTTGTTCTAAATGAGTTTTGGTTGTTTCATTTAAGCTTTTATCTGATACAAGAAAACTTGTTAGTCGAAATTTATGTGTAATTCTCCTAGAAAAGTGGAATTATCCTGATATTATTTCCTGCCAATATTGATATCCTTGCAGTGTTTTAAGCGGAGAATTTTTTTTTCTTGATTTTTGGGAATTTACTTGCAGTGGATTTACTAAAAGTAGACAGTTTTAGGAAACATTTATATTGCTTGTATCACTGCAAGAAGCAAGAAATAGCCTATGGAAATGGTTTATTATTATTATTATTTTTTATTTATTTATTTTTAAATTTCATATGGTGGAAGTAGATGAGATTTTTGAATAAGTTGGGTGAGGCAGTTATTGATCATGAGGTGAGGAACTGGGGAGCTATCAAGGAGAGGGTTTCGTCGGAGAGTAACAACTTTTTTTTTTTGGGGAGGTGTTGAGGGGACATTTCCAATTGCAAGTTAAATTAGTGAGACTTTATTAACAACCAAAAGGGAAATTCTCGCACAAGATCCAAACTCCTCTTTGATACTACTTAACAGTGGTCGAGATGGCAGTTGCTACTGACCCCTGCTTGCCATCTGTGCGCAGGTTGACCATAGCAGATACGACCCCAAGAGATCTGTCCGTTCAAGTATTTCTAGAATAAAAACAAAAAGATTGGAGAAGTGCAAAAGTAGAAGCCAGAAATCAGGTCTCCCCCCACTGTGAATATTCAGTTGCTGCTCATTCTGCAGTGTAGATGGCATAGGAGGTTTCCAAGTTGATACTTGAAATGCCTCAGATGGCATTTTTATTAAAAATGTTGGTATTGACTGGCAGATGTATGGTATGGAGCTGATATCCAGAATTGCTAAAGACAAACCATTGGCTCATAAGTTCCCATTTTGAAATGTGATTGGTCTGCACTTGGATTGGAGCAATTTTACTGTTAGCTTGAAGCAAAGATGATCCATCCTCACTCAAACATGGCCAATCTTGTGTGTCATCTTTCCTTGTTGGATGAACAGACGTTGATATAAAGGTTCAAAAGATTAACAACTTTAACTTAGGGTGGTTTAATCCAACAGTGAATATTCACTTATGTTTGTTGACATAGTTTTAGTGCACTCCCATCTGTGGGGACCATCTTGATACTGCTAAATCACAGAGGTTGGTTGAATTTCTTTCTTCTTGTTCTTCTTCTTGTTTTTTTTTTTTTTTTTTTCTTTTTCCTTTTTCCTTTCTTTGGCTTGGGATTGGGGGCTGGTTGGTTAGGTAACTGTTGTACTTTGTGGAAATTGGATTTCTGTTGGTCTAAAATCCACCCCGGTTGGATTATGACAGCCATTGGTTCTAGTGCCCAAAAGATGTAAAGGTGAAAAGTTTTAAGTTGATTCAATCCCATGGTGACACTGACACTGAATATTTTCCCAACAAAAGAATGACTTATGTGTTCATCATGCATGCCGCTTTTATGCTTAATGCAAATAGGATTTATCAAACTCTTATTTCTCAATGTAAATCTGTGTGATTTACAGGCTTTTAGGTGACAAGTCCCCATTCACCCAACAAAATTTACAAGGTGACGGCATGGATCGTGATGAAGAGACAGCCAGGATACAATGTAATTTTGTTCTTACATAATTCCATCTATTTCAAATGATTTTTTTCTTCCAGTATGATGAAACTAATCATTCTAAGTCATTTTGATAGTCATAGTTATTTGTTGAACAATTGCATAGTTGCTTATCTATTATGTTTTCAGTACAATATTATAGTAGCTATCTCGTTTAAGGATATAATCCAAAGCCTTTGAACTCAACTCAGGCTTTATGAGGTGGGTTGTTTGACTTTCTTAGACGATCAATCTACCGTGGAACCTTTTCACCTTTATAACAACTTTTACTTTAAGAAATTATCTAAATGTTATTCACATCTCCTACAAGCAATATGTTGCAATGGAGACGGATTGTAGTGATAAGTGAGCAAGAGTTGGCTAGGGCATCTTTTGGAAGTGGCTAGCAACATAGACACCTGTTTGCTGCTAAAAATAGGCAAAAGTTTCCACCCATTCAAGGATGGATGTGTATTAGAACTTAGAAGGTAACCAAAAACACTTGGGACTCCTGAAATATCAGTATTTTTAGAGGAAAAAGGTGCTTACTAGATATTATGAAGGGAATAAGGATCTCTTCGAATGTAGGTGCTTTGACAAGGAAAAGTGTTGGCAACTACTATGGTGGGAACAATGATTAAATTGCTTGCTCGAAAGAGACCATGTGTAGGGTGGAGAAGGCTACAGTGATGCAAAGCTAGCAAACCATTGCAACCAGGCCCATGGCCCATGGCCACTTGTAGGAACCACGAAAGTCCAAGGATTTTGTTTCTTATTTTATTAACGAGTTGTAATTAGGACCAACTTTCTTTTTGCAGTAGCATTCTTTTATTTAGTTTCCTAGCTTGGTTAGTATTTGCCTTCCTAGTTTGATTAGCATTTTAGAAGATTGGAAGACAGTTCAGAAGATTTAATAAGATTTTTTTTCTTAAGAGGACTTTTCCCCTTGTGTATCATTGAGACTTGTTTATGTGCCTAGGCACTTTCAGATCCAAACCCTTACTAGGGTTTTCATCACACAGTACTTGGAGAAGGGTTTGCTAGAACTATTTGCAAATCCTATCTTCTCAATCTCCAAATCATGAGTTGGAAAAAGCCACTGCCGAATGAACTAATGAAAACCCTTCTAATCAAATAGAAAATCTTTTCAAAGATTCCAGATGGATTCAACAGAGCTCAACAAATGCACAACTTGATTACCAACCCGAGCATTATTCATTTGTTGTCATCAAGCCCATTTAGTGAAGAAGCCAAAAAAGCATATTGACGAATCTGATACCAGAAGCAGATAAGAGGAAGATTGACAACTAAAACTCTCTCCAATGCCATCGAAAAGGAGCAGGCCTTAGATCATCTCAAATGTGTGAAAGCAAACTGGGGTCAGATTGCCGGAAATACCTATTTCATTATGGTAGATGTGCCTGGCATTCTCGTACATCAAACACATGAATATGTGAATATAACACTTTCAATTCTCAAGTGTTGACGAATCATAATGGTCATCATATGTGCAAAACATGATGTGTATGAAAATGAAAACTACTCTCGAGTACTTGTGGGATTAGGCTGTATCACTATATTAAGAATTATCTGTTGGATGGAATCAACTACTCATACAAATCTTATACAATGGTGCGGTTTTTTTTTTTTCCTTGCAGCGTATTATTTCCACAAAATGCACAAACAGACATGTAAATGGATCAAGTATATATACCGTTGGCAATCTCCTGGTCAGTGTTGCCCTTGGAACAACACCTCTGTGGGGTCCCACTTCTGGGCCTCCCTTGTGGTGTGTCCACCCCCTCAAATGAAAGATCCCCTTTGTATGGCCAGGCAACCGAACACCATGTAGACTGGCCTCATCATTGGATATGAGATTGAGGGGTTTTTTTATCATTGATTTTCCATAGCCCATAGCTCGATCATGATAGATCCATTGGATCTAAAAATGCAATCCCTTATTTAAACTTGGACCATTATGTTGGTATTGGTCCTAGCCTCCTATGGCTCAAAATTGTCCAAATCATATCCATTGGATAAAGTGGGATGGGTGCAAAAAATTGCATGGTCAATTGGAGGGCCTCCACAACTGTGGCAATTGTCAAATTTGGGTTGGTGCTAATTCACTTGAGGGTAGTGGGTGTGAGGGGCTTAGGTTGGTCGCAGGAGGGGAAATGTGGGCTCCATAGGCTGGAATGTTCCTAAGCTAGGAACAATCTGGTTATCGTAGATGTATATATATGGAGGGATGATGATGATGCTTATCAAGTGTTCTGGATGTTTTTCTTTCTCCTACCTTTTGTATCCAAGTTTTTCTTAATGCATCTAATAGACTTCTTAAGCGGAGTTTTAATGGTTGGAGGGTTTCAAAATTTTCTGATTTGCAAGACTCCCAACTCCCAAGTGCTGCGTCTCTTGGGGAATATCCTTGAAATTTTAGGAACCAAGGAAGTTCTCTCTCATCTTGTTCAACAGAGACAGTGATGTTTTTGGTGCTTTTTTTTTCTTCCAAAGACATGCCTATCCATTTTGTTTCTTTGATGTTCAGGTCCACCAGACTGGCACCTATATTTTTAGGTTTTGTCACTGTCTAAGGATTTTCTGTTATTTAAAATAAGTTGACTGATTGTTCTGTACAGTTGTTCACAAAACTGTAAGGCCTCCATTGGCAAATAACAATTCCTGTTCTTTTCAGATTTGGCTGAGATAGCAAAGTTTTTGGGTATTACATCTACAATTGATACGGAAGCCATACAAGTGAGTTGTTTATTCTATATTATTTGTTCTTTGTAGCCTTTGAAATTCAACTGTCGTGGATACTTTTTCCATTTTCTGAATTGAAGTTTAACTGCATTTAATTAGGCATTTGGCACTGGGGACAAATTGGATGATAGATGAAAGATCAATGACTAACAAAGCTTAGATTTTTCGTTAGGATGTTTCATTTATTATCACCTTACTCCTATTGGAGGCTGGTTAACTTGGTGATGGTTGATCTCTTAAGAGCCACTAGCTTAGGAAGAAAAAAAAAAAAAAAACACCTTGTTGAATATTCAAATGCCATGGGCTTTGAAAGTTGCATTGTGGGGCATATGTGGAAGTGGAACTCATCCGCAGCTTCAGTGCATGTCTTTAAAGATAACCTGTAAAATGATTTAAACTGGGTAATGGACATTTATTTGATTCCATGGATCTAGCAGTGATGCAGGAATTAATTGACAAGTTCATTCATTTTCCTAATGATAATTTCAAACTCTAATGCCATCTAATTACAGGGGCGAGGTAGCTATGAAGATCGCTCTGAAATGCTTCGTCTAATTGTAGATCTTGTGGAGGCTAGCTGCTATGCTGATAATCCAGAGTGGAGGTTGGGCCAGATTTCTTAGCTTACATTTTCCGTGATATGTCATTCTTCTTTAATATTTCAAATGACTTTAATGTTGCCTGGAGTTCATAATTACACTTGCTGTTGCATTTCAGATGTACTGTCTCGTTGTTTTGGATTCTGAAAATAAATTATTTGCTTATTTATTACCATTAAACAAGATTTATTTGCTTATTTGTTTTTGGCACCCCTGCATTTTGTTGTGCTTAGTGTTGATGAGCAGGTAGCAAAGGACATACAATTGCTAGATTCTATTGCTGAGAAGCAAGCTCAAATTTTTTCTGAAGAATGCAAGTTGTTTCCTGCAGATGTCCAGATTCAGTCCATATATCCACTGTAAGCGCCTTTTCATTTCTCTCTTGACTATGGAATAAAAATGCTGTTTAAGATTCACATGCAACAAGCATTTTTCTTTCTCATAGTTCTCATAGTACAGCCTCTCTATTTTATTTGTTTTGCAGTAAGCACAGCTTTGTGAGTTTTGACTTTCGAGTTTGCCATGCCACTTCTGTACTATTTGCTAATATTTTCCAGTTTTGCTTTGTGTTCCTTGATTACTTATGTATATTGCTTTGATTTCAAATGATTTGTTGGGATACTTGTAAATTTCATGGTTATTTTCTCCTGAAAGATATGCTGACTTGAAGCCACAACCTTTTGGTTGCGACAATGAGCATCAAGCACCTTCCTACTGGGGCATTTGACCACACAAGGATACAAATTGTCACTACACATTGAAAGACATCTCTGTAGGCCCCAGTTACTTCTGTAATTCCATTTGGATTTCCAAAGTTCAGAGGTCACTCATCTCTTAAAAGTTATTCAGGCCCTTTTTGACATAGTGCATCAGTGGCAGTGCACATGATGGGCAGAGAACCAAATTGGAAGCAATGAGGAGGAAGAGAAAAGAGGGGGAGAGAGTGTGGGTGGTGGGAGAGGAGATCATTCATCTCTTAAAAGTTATTCAAGCCCTTTCTAACAAAGTGGATGGCCTTGATCCCATCCAAGAATATGGGGCAGGAGATGTTATTTGGGTTCCCTTTATCTGTGATACCTAAGGCAATCACGACACCAAATTGATTTTGGTGCAAAGTAAGAAGATTGAGGACCACCCCAGTCATTAAAGTTAGATCGTCACGTTGAACCAGTCTTGACAGAATTTTCAGTCCTATTCTACAGCAGGATGCTACATCTTTGTGTTGAAAGTTGGGACAGTATCACCCGCTGGTAAAAGATAATCAAGATAAGGATCAAATTGGTTGATTACATCATCAGTGTTCCTGGAAAGAACTTTTGAAGGCAGTCTTATGGTTGAAACAGTTGATTCATGGTCTTTTCAGATGGGAAAGAAGACTGTAATTGATCTAACAGTTCGATGGAATATTCAACTGAATTTGAAGGTTCAATTGACGGTGCAATCTAAATACTAAGTTGAGGTTCAAAATAAGCCATGATCAATGGTGGATACTCCCCACCTTTAGAGTGCAGAGTGAATGATCTAATGTGAGAGTGTCTTAAAGATGATTACCACAATCATCACATCTTTAATTAGGGTGGAATGGGGATGCGTTATCACCATCAAGAAACTTGGGGACCATTCTTTCTGAATCATAGCAAGTTGATGCAATTAATGAGTGTGTTCCATTTATTTTATTGAGGCTACTGCAGGAACTTCTTTGTTGTAATCTTTACTCTTTAGGCCTCATGTAGGAGGGTGTCTTTTCTAATTTGGCTCCTTTTTTGTTCAGAGAAAAGTAGTCTATTGCATATACTATTTATCTTCCCCTACATTCTTTATAAAGTTTACCTGGCATTCTGTTTAAATTAGCAGTATCAGTTAGCTTAGTTTCTGCCACTTTCGTGGGCCAGTGCTAGTTGAAGGTGATTCAGTCAATGTAATGGCTTGGGTGATTGGTAAAGAAAATGGTCCTTGACGTTGATTCTATATCATTAGTCAAATTAAAGCTTTAGCCACTCAAACAAATGCTAAGTTTCATCGTGTGAGCAAGGAACTTAATTCACTTGCTGATGCATTGTCAAAAGCAGGTCTTGAAAAGGGGAGAGTATATTGGTACAATTTGATTTAAATTCAGTCTTGTGTGGGTCTTTGAATTTTATCATGTAGTGGATTATTCTCTTGATGGGTTGCCCTTGCTTTTTTGTAAATATTGTAGTTTATATTTATAAAATTTGTTATCTTTTTTTTTTAAAATACCATTCTAATGTTGGTTTCTCAAGCCCTAGTATGTCTAAATCTTCTTTTTTTAAAGTAGCAGCTTTTCAGTTATAGTAGTTCACCCTTGAAGAGTTACATCAGCAATAAAATACGGACGAAAATGGCGATAGGTTTTGGGGAGTTTATTATTAGAAGGAAAGTCAATGATGTATGCTTCTTTAAAGGTATAGAGAAGTGTAGGTCAACATCGTGAGTTTGCCACTCCTTTTGTTATCCTTTTTTTGTGACCTTGTATTGTTGGGGACTGTTTGCATGTCTGGGTGTTGAAATCATGTGATTTAGATCCTGAGTTGCATGACAAGGTCATTAAACAACTAATTTATTTTCTAAGTTATTTTTTTGAGAATATTATTGTGGTAATAACTCCCTTTTCCGTTAATTTCAGGCCAGATGTATCTGAACTGGAGTTGAAGCTATCAGAGCATTCAAAGAAGCTCTCAAGTTTACAACAGATGGTTCAGGATTTGTCATCAAAGGTTTGTTCCAAGTCGATGGTCTTCTTAGCACCTTAGAGTCTTGGATTTCTTGGATTACTAAGTACATCTACATCATGATAGAGAGGCTCCTTGTGCTCTAATATAATGTTCAAAAGTTATTTTTCTTACTTTTGTTGTTTACTTAAAGCTGAAAAGTTGCAACTAGTTGGTTTCCACATTCCAATACTGTTAATATTGACAAAGCACAAAGCTTTGCTGAACATAGTTTTGAAAATTGGAATTGTATCGCAAATCGTTTATACCCATGAACCGAATCGAATCGTGAATCATATAGCGAATCTTAGGATTTTTTTATTTTTCTAATAAAAATAAAAAAGATTAAAAAAAAACAGATAAAAAAGTATTTTTTCATAACCATCTATTTTCCCATTTATAGTAGTATAAATACAATGACAAATAAGTCTATTATACAATTATATCAAAACATCATGACATATATTAACCATTAATCTTACATAGTAGGATATTTCTTGAAGTTAAGAAAGTGTTCAAAAAAAAAAACCAAAAAAGATTGTAAAAAAAGAAGTTATAGACGAGCACCATACGTATAATCAAACGCTTTACTTAAATGCATGTTCTTTATCCATATCTGAAACCTCTCCAAAGCTGCAAAAACTCTTAAGAGATTTCATTAACTACTAAATAACCTTTTAAAAGTAAAAATACTAAAAGAAAGAGAGAATAAAGAAAGAAAAGACAAATTAAAAGATTGTTAATATGAACTTATCGATTGTAGCTATTCTCCCTCAGCTGAATCACTTGAATCGTAAAATTCGATGAAATGAGTATTGAATCGTAAGATTCATACATGAATCCTAAAATTATTATGTAAATGGGATTCGTCGTATGGATATTGATCGTTTTTCTTAGGATTCGGAATACGAATCGGGATTTGTGATATGAATCATAGGATTTTGATAACTATGTTGCTGAAAACTATTTTTCCTTAGCTTTCACCTTTTGGACTTTCTAGAGGTGGCATGCCACACTTATCTATTTATTGGGTTGGAATTAATTGCATAAAGGGTAAATCCTTTGGTCACATCCATAATTTTTTCAACAGTTCATTTTTACGAACTCATCGGCATTTAGGACCATGGCCATTGGCATCCATTTAGGGGCCTTGACTATGAAGCCCAGATATGGATATGGGTACAGATGTGGGGATTCAACTTTGCAGTTTTGAAAATCCAAGACACTGATTTGGATACAACTATTATATCTATACCATGAGATTTCATATTTTATATTAAGGTTTTTTGTTGTATGTGTGTTTTGTGTGTGCAACACGTGTGAAGCCAAATCCCCTTTATTTGCTTTTTTCCCCTTGTACTTTTCTTTTTTTTTATTTTTACTCTCGTTTCTATTGCATTCTTTGGTAGAGAGAGTGTAGAGATTGGAATAAGAGGCAAGAGAAGAGTTTCTCCAAGAAGACCAAGAGAAATGAGAGAAAAGAAAGCTTGGAAAGCTTGTAACTTGCAAGTGGGTTCTTATACCTTCACTTGATAGTTGGCTTGTAATCTCCATTAACAGTATATAGAGAGCTTTTCATTACTCTCCCGTAGGTCACACATTGTGACCGAATCACGTAAATCTTGTGTCTTGTGTCTGTTTTGTCTTGTTTTATTTCTCTACATGACGGTGGTTTGATGTATGTTTTCCTTAGTTGCATTGCTACAACATTTGGTTGGTGATTGGTATTGGAGAATCACATTGCCAACTAAGTGTTTGTAGAAACTCTCAAACAACAATTGGTATTAGAGTTTGGGTTATTGCTTCACAATTGAGTGAGAAAATGGAAATTTGTTGATTTACTACATTTTAGACAATGGAGTTTGATAAATTAAATGATAGTAATTGGCCCATATGGAAGATTGTGATTGAGGATTTCCTTGTTGGGAAAGAGTTGGATCATCCACTTAAAGGGAAGGAACCCCAACCCAAAGAAATGGATAACAAGGTGTGGGATGCCCTTGATAGAACATGCTTGGCTGCCATTAGGCCTTGCATTTCTCCTTCAATTTTATTTGATGTTTTCCAATGCAAGACCTCTTTTGAATTATGGCAGAGTTTGTGTCACATCCCAGTCCCGAATCACCCTGGCCTTGGGTAATCCCCGAAGTGTGACACGCGTACTCCCGTGATATTATACCCGTCGCAAGTCAAGTGCAACACCACGAAGGAGAAATTCATCATTTTCCACTTCTGAGTCTAGCTCACCATGACTTGTTAATAACATTTAATAGCGGAAGCATCTGAAAATAATACACACTAGGTACCATTTCATTGAACAACCCTATTTAAAGTTAAAGTATTAAGTTTGTACTTGGAGATATTTTGTATAGGTTCTAAGGTTATTTCTCCTTTGTGATGTTGTACTTGACTCGCGATGGGTATAATATCACGGGAGTACGCATGTCACACATTGGGGATTACCCAAGGTCAGGGTGATTCGGGACCGGGATGTGACAGATTGCAACAATCTTATGAGCCGGTGCTAACAAAATGCATGCTATGAAGTGATTATTTCTCTTGAAGATGAAAGAAGGCACTACAATTTGAAAGCATGTGAATGAGTTCAATTCTATTCCGACACAATTGAGATCTTTAAAGATCAATCTTTGATGAGGAAGTGTTGTGTTTTCTTTTGTTGGGTTCTCTACCTCCTAGTTGGGATACTTTTGTCATTATGGCGTCAAATACTATTGGAAACAAGTTTAAATTGCAAGATGTTATTGCTTCATTGGCGAATGAAGAAACAAGAAATGCATCGTCACAATTGTCTGATAAGTCTAGCCAGCCTTTGGTAACTGGGGATAGAGGAAGGTCGCAACATAGAGACCAATCTTCTGGATTTAATAGGGGTAGATCTCAAAGCAAAGGTAGGTCAAAGTCACAAGGAAGAAAAGTGACTTCTTGGTAGTGCAAGAAGGATGGGCATACAAGAAAAGATTGTTGGACTTTAAAAAACAAGCAAAAGAACAAAGGCATGATTGACAATGGAGATGCAAACTCTATTTCTGATGGAGAAGGATGAGTGACTTTAAGTGTTGCATGTTCGGTTTCTTCAAATGAAGACACTTGGATTTTGGACTCGGGTGCATCATTTTACATTTGCCCGGATAAGTTGTGTTTCTCATCATATAGAGATGTGGAAAATAGATTTGTTTATCTTGGTAATGATTGTGCTTGTAAAATTCATGGCATTGGTGATGTTGTGATAAAACAAGTAGATGGGAAGAATCACACATTGAAAGATGTTAAGGCATGTTCCTGAGATAACCAAGAACCTCATTTTAGCAGGGCAATTGGATGACTCCGGATTCACAGTGACCTTTGGGAAAGGGTCATGGAAGATTTCAAGAGGTTGCATGACAATCTTGAAGGGGCAAAAAGATGGAAGTCTTTATGTTTTTCATGGCACAACTCAAAAGAATGATGGTGCTAAGGAAATGGTTGCAACGACTAGCAAACGTGAGGATATTCAAGTTTGGCATAGTCGGCTTGGCCACCTTAGTGAGCATGGCATGCAGGTATTGCAAAACAAAAACTTCATTCCTACTTCTGATCATTTTTTTCTTGAGTTTTGTGGTCATTGCATTATGGGCAAACAACGAAGAGTTAATTTCAAAAGAAATGAATCCCAAAAAAAATGTAAAACATTAGAATTGGTTTATTCTGATGTTTTGGGCCCTATAGAAGTTAAATCTCTTAGAGGAGCTGAATGTTTTGTTACCTTTTTTAGATGATTATTGTAGGAAGTGCTGGTTGTATCCTTTGGCATCTAAGGACCAAGTCTTCAATACTTTTAAAATCTTCAAAAGTAGAGTGGAGAAAGAGACTGAAAGATATATTAAATGCTTGCAAACTGACAATGGTGGTGAATATTGTTCCATGGATTTTGATTCTTTTTGCAAAGAAAATGGAATTCGTAGGATAAAAACAGTTCCTATAGCGCCACAACAAAATGGTGTCATTGAAAGAATGAATAAAACCATTTTGGAACGTGTGAGAAGCATGTTGTCACAATTAGACCTTAGCAAGCCATTTTGGGCTGAAGCTGCAAATACAATTGTATACTTGATTAATAGATCACCAAGTGCACCCTTGAATGGTGAAGTACCAGAAGTTCTTTGGCGTGGTGGGAATGTTTCATATAGCTACTTGAGAATATTTGGGTGTGAGGCTTATGTTCACGTACCTAAAAAGAATCGAACTAAGTTAGATGCGAAGTCATGAAGATGTGCTTTTCTTGGCTATGGTGGTGATGACAGAGGTTATAGGCTTGGGATCCTATTGCTAAGAAGACAATAAGAAGCCATGATGTTGTGTTTAGTGAGGATTTGATGTTTGCGAAAAGGAGCAAGAAGAGAAAAAGAGAGAGAAACTTATTGTTGACATACAAGTTGAAAATTCCTCCATTCCTCCACAACAAGTGCAAGAAATTCAGCCTTATTTTGATGATGATGATCATGACGAAGAAATAGAATCAGTGGAACATGACCATAATAATTCCATTGAAGATGGAGAAGGCTCATTAGCTACACCGGTACAAGAATTAAGGAGATCAACACAGCCTCACAAACCAACACAAAGGTATTCTCCTTCTTTATATTATGCTTTGTTTATTGATGCTAGTGAACCTGAATCTTTTTAGGAGGCCACAGATTGTAGTGATGCGGATAAATGGATAAGAGCAATGGGAGATGAAATTAACTCTCTGCATCAAAATAGCACATGGGAGTTCGTTAAACTTCCACAAGGAAAGAAAGCATTGAAGAATAGTTGGGTGTATTACATTAAATTGGAGGCTGACAGTTTTAAGTGGTATAAAGCTAGACTCGTGGTGAAAGGTTATGGACAAAAAGCAGATATTGACTTCAATGAGATTTTCTCTCATGTTGTTAAGCATAGCTCTATTAGAGTTGTTTTGTCTTTGGTTGCAAGTTTGAATCTATAACTTGAGCAACTTGATATTAAAAATGCATTCTTGCATGGTGATTTGGATGAAGAAATTTATATGTCTCAACCTGAAGGTTTTGTGGACAAAACTAATCCCAACTTGGTTTGCAAGTTGAAAAAGGGGTTGTATGGATTGAGGCAAGCATCCAGACAGTGCTACAAGAAGTTTGACAACTTCATGCCAGATGAATGCTATATTAAGTGTGAATCTGATCATTGCATATATTTCAAGGGATTTGCATATGACATAACTTTATTGTTTTATTGCTTTCTGTTGATGATATGTTTATCGCAAGCAATGATGTGAATGAAGTCAAGAGCTTGAAACTGCATATGTCTAAATGCTTTGCTACAAAGGATATTGGACCAGCCAAGAAGATCCAAGGCATGAAAATTGAAAGGGATAAAAAGCATGGTAAGCTTTGGTTAAGTCAATGCCAATACATTTCTAAAGTACTTGAGCGTTTAATATGAATGATTGTAAACCTGTTTCCACACCATTGGATGATCGTTTTAAGTTGTCCAAACAAAACTCTCCAAAGAATAAGGCAGACATAATCAAGATGCATAATGTTCCGTATACTTCTGCGGTGGGTAGTTTAATGAATGCTATGGTCTGTACAAGGCCTGATATTGCTCATGCAATGGGAGTTGTTTCACGATATATGTCCAATTCAGGATGGGAACATTGGCAAGCAATAAAGTGGATTCTTCCATATTTGAAGGGGACACGTGATGTATGCTAATGCTTTGGAGGTTTGCCATTGGAAGTTGTTGGTTTTGTGGATGCCGATTATGCAATTGTTATTGGGGAATTTCTACACACACTTGGTAGGCAATGTGATTCTCTAACACCAACCAAATGCTATGGCCAGGCAACTAAGGCCAACATACAGCAAACCACTATCATGTAGAGAAATAAAACAAGACAAGCTTCACACAAGACACAAGATTTACGTGGTTCGGTCATAATGTGTGACCTACATCCATGGGAGAACAATGCAAAGATTTCTCTATACCTTTAATGGATATTAAAGTGAAGCTATAAGAACCCACTTACAAGTTACAAGCTTTCAAACCTTTCTTTCCTCCCCTTTTTCTTGGTCTTCTTGGAGAAACTCTTCTCTTGCCTCTTCTTCCAATCTCTACACTCTTTCTACCAAAGATTGCTAAGGAATGCAATAGTATGTATGCTCACTTTTCTCCTAGGGTTTTCTTAAAAGAAAGAAGCTCTACAACCATTGGATTGACTCAATCCAATGGCTTACATCAAAAGAGTTAAAGGAGAGAGTAAAAATAAAATAAAGAAAAGTACAAGGGGGAAAAAGCATATAAATGAGATTTGGCTTCACACATGTTGCGCGCGCACACACACAACACATATACAATAGCTTTTGTACAAAGTATTAAAAAAACTCTTTAGGAGATTTCTTAATTAATGAAATTATCATGTATACATTCCTTCATAACACTTTTTGTCTAGAAAAGCAAGATAATTAATAAAACTATATGAAAAATGGACTTAGTATAGTATGGTATGCTAAGCCTGTACGCAGGAGTACCAGTGCAGTATCAAGTATCAATTTGAGTGCCATACTGGTTCAACGCAGATATGTGGGACATGTACCAGTGTCCCAGTATCATAGGCCTTGACTGTGTGGCCCCTTTTGACCACCCAAAACTAAAAACTTGCATGTGTTCTGCTGATGTTTGTTGAATGACGTGAACTGAGAAGGGCCACATTCATCCTGCTCATCCTCTAGGAGGTTGAAGTTTCTGTGGTGTTATTTCAGCAGCACTCCAGGGTTGTGCTAGGGAGTGGCTTGTCCTTTCCATTAGAGCCTAAGAGGTGCTGAACACTAGCTATTTTCTTCTTGCTTATAGTTTTAAGTATCAGTGAGCAGTACTTCTGCGTTTTCAAGTCATGGTGACAAGGAGTTGATTGTGAAATAACTCCATCTGTTTATAATGAATATTTCACCTTAATGATCAGCAACGTATTTTCCAGGATATCTGTTGACGTGCAGGCACTGTTTTTTATTTTTATTTTTAATATATATATATTGTTTTTATCCTTACCAATAGTGTGATTGGAACCAATAGATACTCTAGTTTTGTTCAATGTTTATATCCAAAATGGACAGGCTTTGAAGCAATTTTTATATCGACAGTGGCCTGTGGGCCCCACTTGATTCATGCAATATTTATTTATTTATTTTGGGTGGGGGTGGGGGGTGTTGGGGTTTGGCAATTGGAGATGTCTGTATAGCCTGGCTTTCGGCAAAAATGGGGGCCATTTCATCCTTGATTAAAGGGTACTAAACCTAGGGAATTTTCAGCCCTTACGGAAGTGCATATTTCATGTTTTATGCATGATCAATATGACAGTGCATATAGGTTGATTGAGTGTTAAATTGGGTTGTGTGCCTTTTTTTTAGATCTTTGGGTTGGGTTGTATTGTTGTAATCGTGAGTGGAGTGGCAGGGTTGTTCCTAGGTGGCTTCAGGTTGTCTTTGAAGGCCTGGATGTTGATTTGGCAATAGATGTCAGGCTTCTCTTGATCATTCTGCTTGTGCATGTATCAGGAAATCTCAAAATTGTACTTGCACACCTGCATTCAGTTTCATGCTCTCTTTCACAGCTTGTAGTGGTCCAGTGGCATGATACTTGACTGTCGGCACTCGGCATTGCCAACAATGTCCTGTAGACAACTCCAACTAGGGGACCATGTCAGAATGGAACGTACGAGTATGTGCTTGTTTACTTCTCACAAATTTATGTTCTTGACATTGAGCAGTCGATGTTTCCGCATGAATTGAGTAGGTTCCATTTGTTTATGTTTATGAGCCTCTTTTTGTAGATTTTATTTGGAGACAGGGTTTCTTCATGAACAAAATTAACTATCAATTAGATTTCTTAGTCATGTAGGTTTTCTGTTATCTACCTGTTATTTATTTATTTGGGTGCTGCTTGTGTGTAGTATGAGTACAACCCAGATGAGGAGTACGGAGAAGCGGAGTCAAAGCTGCGCGCACAACTTGAATCTTTTCTAGAAACTGCAAGGTCATTCAACGCGATTTACACCAAGGTGGTAACATACTTGCAGTTTGATTTTTATACTGTTAAGGATGTTTCATTTTACTATGATCAGCAATTATTAGCAAATGAATTTTTTTCAGAAAATACCTTTCATAAGTTGCAACAATGGATTGAAATGCGAAATCATTAATTGATGTAGTTTCTACATTCCTGAGAACCCGTCTGTTAAAACAGGATGTTGATTTCTAATGCATCAGGATGCCTATAGTGTCCTTATGCAACTAGTGTACTTCAAGTGGAGCCCATGGTTCGTGGTCCACGGTTTCTCCGATGGTTTGCTCTAAATCCCTTCTAGCTTTGAAGAACCTTGCAAATCTGTGGCCTTTTTCTCATGTGTGTTTTGTTTTCTCTTAATCGCCTATTTGTAGGCTACTCATTCTAAAGTTAGGATGTTTGGTAAGAGACTTTCGGTGGTTCTGTAATCGACAGTGGGTTGCATTAGATCAACAGTTTGGAGCTTTGAACTATCAGTGCCACCAGTACAGACTTGTGCATCTCTACGCCACTTGCATTCTGATGGATCAGGTCTCTGTAATTACTTGTGAATGGTGGAAGAGAAACAATGCATCTTCTTTGAAATGCCGCACTTGACAAATGAAGGCAGTTGGAATATTTCCCAGCATAGATCCAGCTAGTTATTTCATGAATTTTTAAATTGGATGTTGGGATAGGCATTGATCAAATTCGATAAGAAAACAAGCTTCACCATTCAAATAGAGGTCTTATGAAGTGTTACAATGCATTCTGATGCAACAAAAATTTGGAGAGAACTATACCAATGGGGCATTTTTTTTTCTTCTGAAGTTAGTATGCGAAGTAACAAAGCAAAAAGAACAAAGAGATGTCCTCAGCTGTAGATCAGGTGGTTAAGGACATCATATAGTTTAGGGAGTGCGTGATTTCGAGCTTTTTCATAAAAAAAGAAAAAGAAAATAAAAGAGTAAGAAAGAAAAAGAAGGAAGCAAAAGAGATCTTGTGATTTAGAGAGCAGCATGCGGCAAAAGCAAAGTTTTTCTTGACCAAATTAATGGAATTAATTGTCAATCTAGGAACTTGTATCATTAAGTTAGCTATAACTTAGGAACTCTAATTTTATTAGAAAGTTAGCTATAACTTAGGAACTTGAATTGTATTAGGATACTAATAATAGGGTAATCAATCCCTATATAATGAGAAGGATACAACCCTAAGGGGACACGTTTTCCTCCTCCAATAATACTCTTGTTTCCTCCATGCGTGTGCAACTGACATTAATAAACTTTCTTGACAATGTTATAAGTACAATTTTGAGCACCAGAATGGTGAAATCTTGCTAGACCTGTGGAAAATATAGTTGTTCTAAACAGTTTTCTCCATTCTCAATGAGGGATAAAAGTTGAAAAAACTGACTGTTTAAATTTGTTCTATAGACAGTTTTCTCCACCTTTTTCTTCAGCCAAACAACCCGAAGTTATATATTCTGAAAGCCTGTCATATACATTTGCACTAACAGTAAGGTTGATGCCTTTGGGTTTTGTTCTCTTACATGATCCAAATGAAGTTAATACTATTATGTTTTGGAGAATGTGTTGGTCAATTTTGACAGTATTTTATAATTCCCATGTCTTGTTGAACTCATTTGCACAGATCACGGAAGTTTCTTTTCTGTTTGCTTCCATAATGGATGGCAGGGTAATCTTAAGGTCATGGGGATTCAGGAGAGCAGATCAGAGATTGAACCCTATACCTCCTCTATGGAGGAGGATTTGCCTATCCAAAGTAGCTAGACGTTGTTGGATTTGGAGCCTAGATCTGTGTAATTATGGGTCTAGGATAGTTAACTTTGTATTTGTGGTTGGAAATAAGAATTTTTACTAGCCTTTGATTAGCCTTGGCTGTTTAACCTGAACACCCTATGAGACATCTTTATTATTTATCCTCACATTTTTAAATGAAAATGCTAAGGGATATTACCTTTTGTTTTTTCACTTGTATGGTTACTATGGTAACATGAATCTAACCTGCAACCTCGTCGTTACAACAACGAGCACATTCCAATTGTGCTATGGGCTTTTATCTATGATACCGGAATACTTCGAATGGGCAACATATTGATACTTTACTTTTTATGTGTAAAACCTGTGTTTGTGCTATATTCATGGCATGTGTCCTTGCCATCGGCATCATAGGCTCTTATTTCTTGGTGATGCTCAAGAATGGTTTCACTTGATTTTGTTTTTTGTTATTTATCTGTTTATCTTTCTTTCCTTTTTTGTAGGAAATTCGCCCTTGGACACATATGATGGAGGTACCACAATTGCATGGATTTGGCCCTGCCGCCAACCGCTTGTTGGAGGCTTATAAAACGCTTTTGAAGGTATGGAGTCCATGCCCCCATGGTTTATTTTTTCGTGCTATTTTTTTTTTTCTGTTCCTTTTTCCTTTAACAAAATCATATTCTTGTCCTTCTGAAATATAGATTTGGTACATAATTTGATTAGACTGCAGCACGTCCCCTTGCATAATCTTACAGAAAAAAATATGAAAGATGTGTGTAACCTTAAAAAGCCTGTTCATAAGAAAAACTTACCTAAAAAAAATCCAGTGTTGCTAAGCGTACATGCATGTAGGTCAAAGATATCTACGCAATGCTACAAACGTACTAATGTTTCACTTGTGGGAGACCCAAGCTGTCCAGCTGATAATCCTCTTTGCTTACGAGTCCTTCCATCTCATGAGGTTGCTAGTCTACGTAAGGGGTTGGTTGGATGCAGTCAAGGTATCCACATTTGGTGTACAAGTGTGGATCATCTGTTGATTTTCAGTTCGGAGAATATATGCAATGTTGCCCTGATGGACGCTTTGATTTCACACAAGTGCAATGCATGGTAATTGTAACACCTATGTAAGTAGGCTTTTCAGACTGGGAAGATCATCACTCCTTTCCAGAGTTTGCATTATTAGTGTGCTTTTAATACCGAGGACCTTGATGTTTTTACACATACCACCTCTGGAAAGTGATCTTTGCTTACTTTTGAGCAGTTGACTAGGAAATGGCGATTCTGAATTCCCTGGAATTTACATCTCTACACTGTTTTTTGCCTTGACAGTTTTTGTGGAACTTGAGGAATCTGCGAGATTCACATGCAGCTGTGTCTGTTGGATCTGAGTCGGCAGAACCATCTTCTGTAACAAGAATAATAGCTGAATGTGAGTCTGCATTAACATTTCTGAATCGCGATCTTGGGATCCTTTCTGCATCTGTTGCACGAGAAAGAGGAGAAAGGGCACATGGGCATATTATGGAGTAGAATTCAGCAACAACTTTGTATGGCTTTATCAAGCATTCATTTATAGAAATGACCAATACATTGTTCATTTTTACGAAAACAGGTGGGTAATGTCTTGTGTTTTTTTTTTTTTTTTTCTTTTTTTTTTTATTATAAATTTATCCGGAAATTGTTTGACAAGCCGTTGGTCTTGAGGCAGTTTGTAAAAATTTCTCAGATTACTGGAATTATTCTGGCTGGCATTTGATTGACTGGAAATTAACAAATACCTGTTGTATTATCTGTAACATCATTTTCTTGCCATGAACAATCTGAATTTAGTGGCTTGCGTTTGTCGAATGGTTGGAACCATCAAAAGGGTTTCTAGTCAATGACCTTCCCATGCTACAACTGTGAGTTAAGCAGTTCTGAGAATAGGAAGATGAGGTAGTCAAAACAAAAAAAATATGTTGTGCCATAGTGTGCCATAGATTCTGACATGTGGTGGCAGCTGTGGAACAAGAGCAATGAAAAAGAATTGACAAGATAAACCACATATGATTATTTCATCTTTCAAAGAGTCCTGTTTTTCTTTCTCTGCTCAGAAATGGTTTTCATTTTGGATGAAATTTGGATGACTCTCATCAAAGCTCTGCATGCAAATTTTTAAGTAAAAATGTGGCCATTAAACACCTAAACTCAACTTTATATTAATATGATTAAAATATGCGCGTAGATGGATGGCCATGATATGTACATGTTGGATCAAGGTGGGTCCCATGTAGGTCAGAACAAGCTTCAGAGCAGCTTGAACTCGGCTTGAAAATTGAACAGGCCACCTTGATCGGTTCAAGCAAGCTGAGCAGAGCCAACTTCAGCTAGGGTTGGCTTAAATTGAGCTTGGCTCAACGATATTAATTTGATCTCGAGTGTGAGCTTAGGCTTATTTCTAATCAAGCCCAACCAATCAAACTTGAGTTCGGCTATAATAATGCATACTGAGTTTAAGCTCAAGTCAAAACTTGATAGAACACATCATCACCAAGCCACCGCTTACATGAACACTGTTAGAGCTCTATGATGTAGGGTCTACTTTTGGTTATCAAAACTCAAGAGGATCAAAGAGATAGGAGTCTGATACATAGATAGGAACAAAATCAACCTATCTAAATCTTGGTAGGTAAATATTTAATGTCTTAAGTGATCAACAGTGAAAGAATATCATCATTCCTCCATTGATTCAAAAATCGTTAACAAAATTAAGTTTAATGTATCATACTATAAATATACTTAGCAGCACACTCAAATCAAATTGTTTTTTTAAAAATCTAAACTAATAATATTATTTTATTCATCAAAAACATAATATTTTGCACTATCACACTGGGGTAACGGGAATTTCACCGGGCTTTCTCTCCTGGGCCCGTAGGGATTATTCTGGCCCAAAGGACTGGGAGTCTGGGACACCCTGCATTATAAAAAAAAAAAAAAAAAGAATATATATTTTGTACTAAAAGTAAACTAAAAATATACGCAGCCTGAGCCATATGGGGCATCTTGATGATCCAAGCCCAGTCAAGCTTCTTAACAAGCTGAGATAGCAAGGCTTGGCTTGACATTAGCTTGAGATTGTCTCATGAGATAGCAAGGCTTGGGTTGACATTCCTATTTTAAGTGCCGAACCTGACTGGCATGATGAACCGAGTTCGACAGAAATGGGTACCTTCACTGGACTGGTTAGATGAAAAATGGGGGCACTGGTTAAAACCGATCAAAATTTGTTAATCCCAGTAAACACTGGTCAAAACCATTCAAAACAAATGGATGAATTGGTGGAACCCACAATTAATGTTTTCAGTTTTTTTAATTTTATTTTTCTGTCATGGTAGGGTTATAAACCTGATGGCTGAACAAGGTTGGACAGAACCAGTGCAACCTCTGGTCTTGTTTTTAAACATTGCTTGAGAGAAAAAAAAAAAACCAAATTCTCATGTAAATGTAGAACAAGCGATAAATATATTAATTTATCTGAATATCCATCTTTTAAACTGATATTTTCCCCCCCCTGCTTCGTGGCCTAGTGGCCAGGAGTTGTAAAGAAAAGCCACTATTCCTGGATGGAGTTGTAGGAGGCAAGTGTGCTATCCACAGTCACACCCCGAAATACCATTTTTAACTTATATGTTATGATAGGACTTTACAGATGGATAAGGGTGATCATAAAAATATAAGGGATAACGACTTAAAAAAATCAACGGGTTGTCGTCATTTACCAAGAAAAAATAAGTATTATTATCAAAATTTAATAATTAATATATTAATATAATTGACATGGTATCAGAGCGTCTTATTTTACTTTCGTTCTAATACCGTGCCAATATTTTAGTATACTAATCATTTCAAATAATACTAAGTTACTTCTTACTAAAATAGGTTAAGAGTATTTTGTTCACAATCGATGTGGGACGACAAATGTGCCAGCAACAAATCCATATCTAAGTCCATAACTTGATTGGTCCTTCTGGCATTTATTCAACTTAGAGGAGTACACTAGTGTGGTAGACTGGAGATGGTAAACAATTGCCGCGGCCCTTCAAAGCAAAGAGGTCAATAGCCACAATACATGGGGAATAATGGCCATTGATTTGATGGGCTGGACCCTCCAACGAGAGCTTTGTGTACCGTGGAAATCTAACAAGACTTAAGTACGGCCCTCTTACTATCTGGGCAAGAGGCAGTTTTAACCTTCCTGTCCTGGATTTGAACTTGGACATACACCTTTCTTCATATGAGGCTGTGATAATTCACTGGAGGTCTACTTCCCTCACCAGAGAGCCACCCTACCTCACCCGAGGCTTACTCCCCTCTCTCGAGAGCTAGAGGCCTACCCCATCAAGCTGGGATACAAAAAGAAAAAAAAAAAAAAAAAAAAACCTCTAACAAGACTTGAGTACTTATTATTATTTTTCCCTTTTTTCTTCTTTTATTAGGCGCCACACCTACACTAGATTGTGGGAGTCTTTCAATGGACTTAAACCCTAACATGGGTCTGTTAAAGGGGTGAAGAGTGAAGGATATAAATTTATGATGTAGATGCGACATTTTGTTGCTTTGGAATTTAATTTACTAAGGTGGTGGTCGACAATTTTTCTTACATCTACAATAATGAATCTACATTTGTTTCTTTTCATTGTAGTCATTGAGGCAGAAATTGTAGAACCCATTTCTGCTTTCTCTGTAGTTGTGTTTCCACAATTTTGCTGATTTCCTGTTTTACAGGACTTCTGGGTTCCTTTTTTTTTTTTTTGTTTTTCCTCTATCTGATGTGGTACGCTTAGTGCTAAGAGCCATTTTGGATTAGGGTTAGCATCAAAATGTATAAAAAAACACAACAAATTATCTATTAATACATCAACATGGTTTTTAAGGGGTGATCAATATTTAAGAAATACATATTATTAAAATATATTTTAAGGGCATGTTTAGACGCCTTCTCAGTGGGGTAGTGAGGGTGAGGTACATTAGATAGGTCTCTTTATGGATAAGGGTCCATAAAGCAAATTAGCTCGTCAAATCATTCTGCCCTTCATCTAATAGCCTCAACGTTTATAAAATATATAATGAATAATATATTAATTTATTAATATGGTATCAAAGCAATTTACTTTATTATTGCTCCAATAGCATGCCAATGTTTTAATATACTAATCATTCCACTTAACTAAGAAGTTACTTCTTACTAATATCAAATGAAGAGTACCTTGTTCTTTATCGATATGGGACATGGGAAAGATATGTACTAACAAGTAACAAATATTTGGTGTGCCCCACTTTGATGAACTGCTCTTCACCACAATGGGCTCTTAAAAGCTTACAGCAGGTCAGTAGCCACAATCCAAGTGGATAAATGGCCATAGATTTGATGGACTGGACCTACAACGAGTTATTATTTTACCATTGAAAACTACCAGGACTTGCCTACCCTTCTTTTTCTTTTTCTTTTTAACTTCTTTTGTTATGCTGCCACGCTACATAGCACGGGAGTCTTTGCTATGGATGTAGAAATAAGGTTTAATCATATCTATAATAATGCTTATGCATGGAGCATGGATCAATTGAAATCGAGGGCAACTTTTTTTGCCTCGAATTGTATATATAGGAATTCATCATGGTCATATGGGCTCCAACAAATGATTATTTTAGAGGTAGAAGGTGAAGTATATATATAAGGTGATTTAGACGGGACCTCTACTTTCTTAGAATTTGATTTACTAAGGCGATGGCTACTGGTTAGGATTTCCATCTCACTTATTCTTTTTCCATCAAAAGGAGATAATTGCGGCCATTTTTAGATCTTCACCTTTGTTTCTTTATCTTTTTGTAGTAACTTTGGGATAAATGGTTATACATTCATTCGTTGTGGACTATGCAGCAGGTGAGGTAATTTTGCCACCCCACATTTTAACTGCTTTGAAATCACAATAGTTTCCTAGATACATTCTATGTATAATGTAGACTTCGGTGGTATGTGAGTTTTTTCTTTTGTTATCTCACCCCTTCAGAGTAAGGGTAATAGACCTCGGGTGAGGTGATGAAGCCCTCTTTAGCCCACTTGTAAAGAGGAGAATTGAATCAAATATAAAAAAAAATAAAAAATCTAATATTAGATTTGATGGGTTTCAACCATAAAAGGAAAAAACCCTCCAAAAATAGGCGTATGCCGTTGTAAGTAGCGAGCACACGGTATTCTTTAGTAAAAGGCGAAAGAATAGTTCGCTCTGTGCTCACCACATGGCTGCATGCATTTCAATGCTTTGCTGAAACCATTTTATTAAGGTCTTCTGGGTTCATTTCTAGTTTCAATCCGACGTGGGAGTCATAAAACAGTAATCAGTTTAGTACTAATCTTACACACAGACTGTTCTGTTGTAAAAATCTTAAATGTCTTGCTAGTTGCTACTAAGACGAATGTTGGATAAGAATTGATTTGGTAGTGAAATCTAACGTTTAGGAGAAAGATTTTAATGTTTTCTCTACTCTCATTTGAATTCAGTAGCCTTTTACATTATCATTTCGATGTCAACTTTATAATTGTTTTCACAATTCTGTAAATTGCTGTTGAAGTTATTTTCCATGAGCATGACTTGGGAAAGGATTCCTTAGATCAGGATGGTGTGCATTACCCTGATTGATTCATTCATTCCATACAAGTGGAGATCACTTGTTCTGTTATCTAGACCATTGGTCTAATTTGGCCCAATTATGATGAGAGATGTTCCAAAAGTTTCTGGGATGGACTATTTTGTGATCTTTTTTTTTCTTAAAGGATGTTGCGTTTCTTCTTAACCACTATTTTGCTCCAAACCACTCATGAAATAGTTGTAGGAGGATCATATGACTCTCTCTCTCTCTCTCTCTCTCTCTCTCTCTCTCTCTCTCTCTCTCTCTCTCTCTCTCTCTCTCTCTCTCCAAATATAAAATGATTGTGGGTGGCAGATTGGATTGATGGAATATGGCTTTGATGATGAAGATGATTGATATTGGGTGGGTCAAAAGGATAACAAGTCTATTATGCTAATAGCTAGTAATTATACAATTTAATATCCAAAATAAATAAATAATCAAGTGCACTTACGAGCAAGTTTATTTGAGAATGTTTTGGCTTTCTTTTTCCACTGCGATCTCATTTCGCAAGGACTTGTAAAATGAAAATCAAAGGTTCATTTTCTGTGCGGAAAGAGGATTAGAGTGGCTTTGCTAATTTTCTTTCCCTTTTTTTTTTTTTTTTTGTTTTGTCATGGCTGGGTTTTAAATTCGATGGTCGGTCAAGGTTGGGCCGAACCATTACACCCTCCTTTCTATTTTTAAACATTGTTTGAAAATAAACCAATATTTTATGTAAAAGCTATAATAAATGATAAATATATTAATTTATTTAATGAGAATATATTAATTTATTTTCATGATATCAGAACGAGCTATTTTATTATCGCTTTGATACCAAGAAAATATTTTAATATACTAATCATTCTATTTAATTACCAAGTTACTTCTTGCTGATATACAACAATAGTACTTTCTTATTAATCGATGTGTGTCCAGCAAGTAGTAACATATACATTATGAGTGTTTGGCTGAAACTTTTACAGTTTTTGCCTTTGGTCAAGTGTCCTTCACCAACTGCAGTTTAGATCATTACAATTTTTTTTTTCTCTTGAAGATCGTTGCATTAATCTCTACCCAAACTACACTCCTTTTAATCTTCTTTTATTAGGTTGCCGCACTAGATAGAATGGACTAAAACCCTAGCATTCCAAATATGATTCAATATCACTCCCTGGTTATAATGTCGACGGTAAAAGGGTTTAAGGTAGGGGGTGCAACTAGTTACCAAAGTGTAAAAAAAAAGGAGATTAAGATCCCTACAACCATGATTATATTGCTATCCATGTGGGAATAAGGGTTTATTATTATTATTTTTTTTATTTTATTTTATTTTTAACGGTGCATGTGTGAGCCTTGTCTATAACCAAACCATGCTATGGGCGCAGGAACTTGTTCTCTCACGGGATCAATTGGCACAAAGGTCTTCCAAGAACCGAATATATAGGAATTCATGGCCAAATGAACTCTAATAAAAGAATATTAAAAAGCGAAGGTGAAAGATATAACGCTATGCAGATGGGACCTATAGTTTCTTGGGATTTGATTTACTAAGGTGATGGCTGACAATACTTCATCGAGTTTGTTCTTTTTCCATTGAAAGGAGATTATTTTTATGATCATTTATAGATCTTCACCTTTGTTTTTGTTCATGGCAGTCACTTTAGGCCTGTTTGTTTGCATTAAAATATGTAGGAATTGAATGCATATGATTTATGTTGTAAGTAATTAAAATTAAAGAGTATAGGTCAATTTTAAAAAACGGGCATCAAATAACGTTTTCTTTTATGGAAATAGGATCAAAGAAAAATGAGATGAATAACCAGCCACAACCCTTAATTATTCATTTCTCATCTTTCCTTGATTTTGTTTCCACAGAAGGAAAGGTTATATACTGCTCATTTCTTTGATTTTCATTTTTAACCATTTATTATATAAATCCTATATTCCTATGTATTCAATTCTAATGTATTGTAATATAAAGAAACATGCCCTTGTGATAAATGGTTATATGTATGGTCCCTTTCACAGTCCCCCCCATAATCTGGCATGATGCCCCTTTTTTATGCTCATTGAATCTTTACTCATCATTAACATTGAATCTCAAAAAAATTATAGTTAATAGACTATTAAATTTTAAAGAGTATGAAATCAAGGGCGAAGTTAATATGGGGCTAATTCTTTGCATAATCCTTGTCTGTAAAGAGAACCTTCCAACCATCATACCCTCTGTGCTCACCACATGGCTGTGTGCCTTTCAATGTCTTTGTGATTTCATTTTATAGAAGTCATCCGGGTTTGTTCTTTGTTTGTATCTAATGTGGGGTCCCTGAGAGGCATTTTGAATAAAACAATGTTATCAGTTGGGCACTAAGAGGTTTAACAATACATTTTAGCACCTAAAGGTATTCAAAATAAAATAAGGTATTCTAATAAAATAATGTTATTGGTAGAATGACTCTAAACCTTCTAGTACCAGGGATCCACTTGGATAATGTAATCTCATTTGCATCAAGAGGTTGTATGACTTCTAGTTCTAACAATAGAAGGACAAATCTTTCTTTTTTTCTTCACTAAGTAAAAGTCTTAAATGTCTTGTTACTAAGAAGTATGTTGGCTATATATAGTGCTTTTAAAAAAAAAAAAATTAATGTTTACAAGAATGTGTTTTAGTGTTTTCTATATTCTGATTCGAGTTCAGAAATCTTATATTATATTAAGACCAAATCTTCATGCTTATATATGTCACTTTATAATTGTTTTTTCACATGTGACTTGTTGTTTATTTTCCATGAAGAGAAGTCTGGGAGTATGTGTTTAGGTCAACGTCCACCATCGCTCCTGAGCGATCATAATTGTGGTTGAGCTCTCGCCTTCACCATAAAATCATTATTGTATCGTTTCCTATTACTAATTGGTTTTGGGATAAATAGTACTTCAATGGGGTGTAAGATCTTACAAGTGGTATAAGAGCTTGGTAGAAGTTGCGCAGCAGAAGTCGCGGCGGGTGTGCCGTTGAGAGAGGGATTATTAGGGTCAACGTCCACCCTCGCTCATGAACAGTCATAATTGTGGTCGAGCCCTAGCCCTAACCATAAAACCATTGTTGTATCATTTCCTATCACTAATTGGTTTTGGGATAAATGGTACTTCAATGGGGTGTATGATCCTACAATATGGATTCCTTATATTAGGGGTGGTGCATATTATCCGATAAGTCCACAAAATTGTAGCTTTCATTCATCATTTCATATGCATTTGTGGACTTAATTAGGTTAATTGCATAGAATTACACTTAATTTCATGATTTCATGCATTTGAACATCAAAGTTGGAATCTTAGTCAAATTTGGTCAAAATTCATTACATTGCATGACTTTTGTAAAATTAGGGATTTTCATCTCATTCATCACCCAAAAATTAGTTCTTTTGGCTTCACTAATGCATACCTTCTAATTTTGACGCCATGTGCTATTTTTGGGAAAGTTGGGTATTTTTGGTGCATTAAGTAGGCATGTAGGGTCCCATGCATAGTCCATCTAGATTCCTCACACTTGATTATTATTGACATTATTTAATTTTATTTTTATAGGATAAATCACAAGTGGGACCTGCATTGGTGAAATTTGAGAGAGATCAAAGGCGGGACACACTTCATGGTGGGCCCACATATTTTGACATCTTGGTGGAGTTGGAAGGATTGGAAAATCTCAAAAATGGAAAGGGAATCAAATAAGCAAACAAAGAAAGAGTCCAAGCATGCCTTGGACATCCAACATGGGTCCCACACATCCCATAGCTTGCCAAACATAGAAGTTTCCTTAATTGCACAATTATTCCCGGATTTTTCAGGGGTAGCAAATTGAAATGGCCATAACTCTCAAACCCAGTATTGGATTGGTGCAACCTACCTATCGTTGGAAATCTCTTTTAGAGTAGATATCCGTGGAGTCCAAGATTGCATAAATCGGAGCTATATTGAGGGAGATATGACCTCGGGAAGTTACCTGTTATAATTCTATGCGGGAATTACAAGAAGTTTTCAAAATTGGCAACATGAGAGATGTTTGAGAAGTTCAATTTGGCAAGACTTGGAGCCCAAGAGACCACACTTAGCAACAAATCATCTCCAATTCAAATTCTTTCTAAGTGTGAAGCCTAACTTGAGTTCTAAGTAAGAAATCTCTCCAAATAAGGAAACAAGTCCTAAAAGATATGAGATTCTTTTCTAAAAAAGAGGCATCAACATCAATAAAACCAACCCAAAAGGGGATGGAGGATCACACATCTAGCCCTCTCTCCAATTCTCTTCTTTCTTTTCTTCCTTTCTTGTTTTCCATTAGTATTTTCTTTATTTATTTTATTTTGGTAGCCTTGGGCCATGTCCAATGATTTATTTTGAAGGAGAATTTTTGTGAAGGAGAAGTTGTAAAGATGCAATTTTTAATGACAAATCAAGAAGCATTCTTTGCAATGGCGGGCTAATTTTCTTGATTAGAGCTGTGGATGAAGGTAAGTAACTTCTTTTTATTTATTTAGTAATTCTAATTTGTGTTCCATGATTACGTGCTTAATGATTAATAGGCTTGTCTTCGTACCCTAGGTAAATCTCCATTCTTAAATTCTGAAAATAAAAATTGGTTTTTGACTATTCATGCTTAGGTTTGATAGGCCATACTTAGGATTTAGATCTTCTGATGGTTTATGCTTACTTTTGATGGGTGGTTCTTAAATTATTTTTATTCTTTTATGAGATGAAGGAAGTCTTGAGTTTTGAATTTTTATGATTGAAAAGGGATTTTAAAAGTTAGATTTTTCAAATCAAAAACATTGATTTGTCTTTTATTTGAAGTAAAAATTGGAACAAATTAGGATTACTTGATAAATAATTTGCGGATGCTTATTGGATTCCTATGCTCTAATCACCTTCATTAATTTGTAGTTTTTCATCTTTCTAAATTAGTTGCTTCATTTTATATCTAAATACTCAAAATTTTCCTTGATTGTAGTTAATTAGTTTTCTTAATCTAAAAGTTTATTTAATTAGCTCCTTGTGAGTTCGACCTGTTCTTGCCATTGTCTCATTTAAACACCCGTGCACTTGCAGTATTTTATGATTGATATTGATCACATCATTATCCTGATCCCTTGGTCCATTCATTCCATATAGAAGTGGAGGCTGTCTGTTCTATTGTGTAACCATTGGTCTGATTTGGCCCAATTATGATGAAAGATGCTCCAAAAGTTTCATGAATGGACTCCTGTGAACTTTTTTTTTCTATTTTTGCTTTTCATTTTTTCCCAAGGGATGTTGTGGTTTTTCTTGGGCACTATGCTATTCCAAATCAGTCATATGAAATGGATGTATGAGGATCAAATGATTCTCGATTTCTCTTTCTTCATAAGGCTTTGATAATGATAATGATTGGCCATGGGTCACTAGGGTAGCATTCCATTAGGCTACTAATTATACTCTTTGATATGTAAAATAAATATTTGGAAGTATCTATTGAAGAAAAAATGTGTATAAAAGGGGTTTCCTACCTTGAGGTCCTGCCACACCAAACAGTAATAGGTCTACCCTCAAAATAATTATGAAAATTCTCAATAAATTAAAATAACCCCTTTCTTTATAAGGCACTTCGAGATGAAAACAATTTTCTAAATATAAGCCAACAAGATGTATAAATATAAATAATTAAATTAATTTTGATAAAATTTTAACCTAATAGTAAGGAAAAAACCCTCCCAAAATAGGCCCCATAAGATGTGTAAATATAGATAATTAAATTAGTTTTGATGGGGTTTTAACCTAATAGTTAGGAAAGCTCTCTAAAAATAGGCGTATGCTGCTGTGAGTGGCGAGCCCACAGAATTCTTTAGTAAAAGGCGAAAGAATAGTTTCCTTTGTGCTCACCACACGGTTGCGTGATTTTTCCTTCCTGCACTAACTCCAATATATTAAAATCTTCTGGTTGCGTCTCTTCTTTCCATCCGATGTGGGAATCTTCGTCTTATGTCTTACGCTAGCAATCCAATTTTGGCACGTGCTTGTTGATGACATTTATTGTTCTCGGGACCGGCGTACCATCAGCTGGTCGCTCCCTCTCCAATTGTGTCCAGAGTGGGAAAGGACTAGGCCTCGTGATTTTCTCCTTGTTTGTTGTTGGCATTTGTGATGGGCTCACTTGTGTTTGCTTGCAGGTGGATCTCATTCACAAAGAGACACACCTTATAAGAAATCTCATGGTGATATGGATAAAAATAGATTGAGTTTTATCCAACTCTCTATCCTTATCATATCTCCATTCAAATTCAAATTGAGAGAGTTTGATCCAACATATTATCCTTATCATCTCTCAATTAGAATATGAATAGAGATCTTATCACCAATTAGCTAAAGACTATATATAGACACGAGAGATATTAGTTGAAATAACTTTTACAATTAATTTTCATTCCATTAAATCTACAATTCTCCATCATCATCAGGTGAAGGATAAAAGGTAGAAATGTAGATGTGACTTTCCTAGGATTTGAATTGGTACGCTGATGATAGGTAGGAGTGGCAAACGGATTGAGTTGGGCTAAACGGGTTGGACTCATTTATTAAACAGATTAGATACACTTAATCCGCATCTAACCCTTTTATTAAATGTATTAGAAGCTCCGCGGGTCAACCCGCCCGACCTACATTAACCCGCATAACCATTGTGGGTTACTGCAGGTTGAGTTGACTCAAACAACTTGCACCTAAACCTAAATTTATTAACAAGAGTCTTCTAAGGCTTTAACCATACCTAATCTTTAAATTAGACCCAAACCGATATGTTAATTTATAAAAATGAGGTAAGATCTAAATGAGCAATCCCTAACTTTCTAAATCTTATTTGTGCAATTTAAAACCTATCATGATAAGCAATATGAACATGCTCTATTTGTGTTATGACAAGCCTAATATTAAATTGCTTCTTATAGGATCTTAAATTAGACTTAGGCCCAACTGATATAGGGTTTAAATTACGCTTAGATCATAATACTAAAATTCACCCTTTCTCTTTAACTTGTGCCGGCTTGTGGAGAAAATAATACGGAAACTAGCATGAACTCAGCCATTACTTGATTATTTTATCTTCTTTTTATCATATCCATTGTGTTTTCTTTATATCCATAATCCTCCTAAGAGAGAAGAGCACACAAAGATATTCTTAAGTAAGTTAACAAAGGGTCTACTATACAATGAATATAGTATATATATATTTTTTAATAGTGACTATAAAAATAGAATAGCAAAACCAATAGAAATAAAATAAAGTTCTCATAAAACTAATAAGATATTATATCAAAATAAAAAGATACACTCTATAGAATTAAGTATTAAGCATAAGTTTGAGCTATAAGGAAAGGGACAAACGGGTTATGCGGGTTTAATGGGTTGACCCTAATCCGATCCGTTTAAATGTGGGTTAGGAAAGCTTGACCCAAAATCGACCCGTATATTATATGGGTCATATGCGGGTCGGGTAGATCCAGACAGGTCATGTTGGCTTTTGCCAGCTCTAAATTGCAATCATTCTCATCTCCCTTTATTCATTTTTTATGAAAAGGAGATATGTGATTGCCATTTTTGGATATTCATAGAAAATTCCAGGTTTACCCACTTTTAAAAATGTAAGTCATAGAGTTCAAGTGAATTCAATTACATGAAAAAAATGGTCCCTAAACTTCATCTCACGTGATAATTACTTTTATAAATTTTAATAGTATACATATCAAGAATTTACACTATTATTATTATTATTATTATTCAATAAAAAAAGAAAAACAACCTTTAAGTTTAAATACTAAAATTGCCTATTCTACTATATTAAAGAGGAGGGTTTTGGATTCAATTTTGATTCTCAGCTATAATTTTGACAGGAAGTTACATTGCTTTTTTTTTCTCCAAAATGTTGCATGTTCTCTCCCATTCCTATCTCATGCAATTAACTACTTTATTTCTTTATCAAAACCACTTATCTGCTCTCCAATTTTATTGTTCTTATCTTTCTTCTTTAGTACAGACTTTGTTTTCATCCAAACTCTTCCATCCCCTCTCTACTCCAATTCTCATTCCCTTCTACTCCAATTATCATATTTCCTTTCTACCCCACTAGCTCCTGGATTACATAAATAGGTACTCATAATCTCTTATTTTTTTCTTTTATTTTGTGTCTAAAAACTTTGATTTTTTTAAAACATAAATATTTAAATTACAATGTTGCCTATATCCGTGCTCTATATTGCCTATATATTATATTGCTTTGCTTTTCTCCTCGCTCAGTTGGAGAAATATAATAAAATAGGTACTCATATTATGTCCGATGTCATTGATTGATAATCAGAAATATAAACTGTGTTTTTACCGGCTTCGTTGGCTTAAATTGATTGAAAACAATAACTTGGTCTGGATCATCCAATGCTCTTGGTCAAGCCAAACCTGGTTCAATTGGAAACACTGTGCACCAATGCCTACTTGATTTCGTTAATGACCACAAATTATAATTTATGAATGAATAAGGAAAACATTTATTTTCAGTCAATGAATATGTTCAAACACAACTAGGGCTGTCAAAAGTCCGGGCCCGGTCCTGGGTAAGTGGTAAGCCTTTATCCTACCCTCATATGTACACGCCTGGCTTAGATAAAGCTAAAGCCCTCGGTGGGCCTACAATACCGAAGCCCTTACACTACCCTCAAGTGTCAAGGTAGGGCTAGGGCCAAAAGATAAGATTTTTAACGACGATACTAACTCTCCTTTATTTAACCAAATGACTAGTGCAATGCAAAAGTCAATCTTTTGGTGCCACTTTTAAAAGAATGTACGAAATAAATTACTTTGTCTTCATATAAAAACATTATTTAGGATTAAATAAAATAAGCTTAAAATAAGCTAATATGGTAGTATTATGACATGAAATCAAAACATGAAAGTCACTATTAAAGAACTTAGTGCACTAGTAGTAGTTATATAGTTTAAGTAATATGCAGGATTTTATTTGTTGTCAAGCTATTATTAAGATTGTTGCAATTGAAATTTTGCTAGTTGTAGCCTTTTTTTACTAGTGCATGATGTACAACATTTTTTTATAAATCAATAATATGGGACATCAAAGCCTATTTCAAAAGTCTCATCTGAATCAATTAGATTTAATTAGGCATTAGACCTTCTCCAAATAAATTATTTAGTATGTGTGTTTAAAGTAGACATTGGACTACTCTTGAATTAGCATTACTCCTAACTTGCAATTCTTTGAAACATCACCATTGGTTTTTATAACAAAGAAATTAAACCTTAAATACCTTAGATGAATGACGAAGATGATTTGATGCATATGTGAGAGTTACAAACTTTAACTCTAGATGTGGGTCCACTTGAACGAAACAACAATCATAAAAGTACAGAGAAAAAGAAATGGTCATCCATTGTTTGTTAGTGGCTAAAGCTAACCCCGCTCAATAATGATGCATCCATCTAAGCTCTCAAACTACAACAGTTTACATTGATAGTGAAAATTAATCTAATTAGTGACAACTTAAAATCCCTTTTCTTTGAACAATATGGCCGTATTGAGTAAACGTAGAATCAAACTTATGTGGCAATATTGTGATTTATGAGGATATCCCTAAAAAAAAAAAGGGTTTACGTAAGATCATTGTTGCTTGGAAAAATATTATATTTCTGTCATTAATGCTAATTAGAAGGGTTTCTTTATAATTTTCCGGTAAATATCTCTATATATATTATTTATTTTATATCTTCAAGCAAAGGGACAGGCCAGCTAAGTTAACCCTAACTCGACGCTCAAGGTTGCGGGCTTTTTAAAATTGGGCCATACTTTACCCTCAAGCTTTAGGTCAGAAAGAAAAGCCTTCACTTTGCAGGCCGAGTCGAGCCGGGACCCCTCATCAAAGTGTCGGATTGACAGCCCTAACACAAACATTCGATAGAAAATATAATATCAAGAACAAGGATAGTAAAGAAATACAGAATAGAGAATAGATTATTCTTTACCAACAAAAAATATAATCATGAGTTACAATAACATAAACTTAAATTTATTCTAAGAAGGAATTTTTCCTACATGAGAAATTTTAAATCAAATCGATCAATTTCTCTATGCCCACTAATTTCTTTCATTTTTGGTTCTATGGTGCTCAGAAATTCAGCTTTACTTGCTCACAAATTTGTCTTCGCTTTAATCCCTGCAGTGACCCGCCTTGTTACAGATCGCATAGTCACAAACTCCTCAGCAGCAGATGGATGGATGCCCACCTATCAAATAGAAATATTTTTTAGTTACTGATGGATGGATACTAGCGACTCTAGATTGATATATTTTTTAGTTAATATATATAAATATATATATATATATATTAACGAATGAGATGGATATTTATGGGGAGAGCTACAAAATGCCCTGAGTGTTTTGTGAAGAAAAAACGCCCCATGTTTAGAGGGGTGTAAATGCCCCTTTTTGACATTGGGAGTTTTTGAGAATCCCCCTATATATATAATAAATGAAGGGCAGATTGAAAATGGGAGTTTTAAATCTAAAGTAGGAATCTAATCATGTCCCAAGACAAGGAAATCAGAATATTCCGTTTTATCTAATCTGGTTGTTCAAAGCCATTTTTAGATTAGTAATTAGACAAAATAATGGCAACAATTCATACTGCACAGTACACATCATCATGCAAGGGAGCCATGCAGGTAGACGTGAAACCTCTAATAAGTTGATTTCACAGGTTTGATCCCACCTCAAATATCTCAAGAGTTCTCTTTAAGGGGCTTGGAGCACAAGGTGGATATTTGAGGGTTGCAGCCTGAAATAACGTAGCTGCCACATAGTCCCCATCTTATGCATTAATCCATCCACATATACCAAGTATGCAAATCGGTCTAACAAGGTGGCTTTTACATGCTATATGTCCCTATGCTTTCTCCATCCCCATGTTTTTGCACATTAATATACATCTAGAGAAAGATACTGTGGGAGAAGGTTCACTTACTGTGCTATCAAATTGTGCCTTTGTAGCTCCACACTTGAGAGCAACAGCTATACCCTGTGAACAGCACCCAAAATGATTTTAGATAACTCTTAAACACACACAGCTTTGAAAAAACAAGCAACAGCAATACCCCATGACTTTCTTTGGTTATTGACATAATTGGTCAAAAAAAGACCCAAACCAGTACAGCAGTACTCAATAACTCTATCCCAGGACCCTACTAGTTGGGAGTAGCGCTACCAAATGCTGCTGTAGTCACGTTGCTGTAAAATGATAAACTAAAGCTACTTCAAGGGTACTGTCATCTAGTAACTATAAGAGGTACCTGCATGATTTCAGGTGCATCTGGACCACACATGGACGCCCCAAGAACTTTATCAGTTTCAGAATCAACTACAAGCTTCATAGCTGTCTTTTCTTGCCTCCTGAAAGGATGTAAAATAAAGTTATAATTGAAAGTGTGGTTGAAAAAAGAAAGAAAGCTTTCAAAAGAGTAACATAACTAAGAACTGAAATGTTATTATAACTAAAGGAATGACACTAGTTGGCATCTTCAGTCATGAAGCACAGTATATTGGTGAACCAACGCCATAAACTCATGACCAAACATGCCATAATTAAGGTTTGATAGAGATAATGGGTGAATCAATAGTGATGGAAAGCACCTAGGCCGCAATGGTTGTTAGAGATCCTGGATGGGGTACAATTTACCAAAGGCTACAACAATGTGTTGATGAATCTCTAATAGGAACTGTGATGTGAGCATGAACTGGGAACTCTAACCTGTGTAATTTTCCACATCCAAACAGCAACTGCACTACTGGTGAACTTGCATCTTTAGTTGACACTGATTTAGAAGGCATTTTCCTTTTTTCACTTACATATATCCACCAAATCTTTCAGCGAAAACTTCTTGAGGAACAGAAGTTTCCTAATACCGATTTGGTGAAATCGCTAGCGTGCACATTTTATTGGAAGCTCTTATACCAATTTGATACAAGGATGACAAACACTAGCTTTAATGTTTTGAACTACTCCCACTACCACAAATTTTAGCATGCAGCAGAAAATGACAATAATTTACAAACATAATAGGTGCAAATCAAATTTAGATTCCAGTCAAGATTCTTTCAAACAATAACCACAACCGATCAGATTATGTATTAAATTCTGCAAGAAAAATACTAATACAACTTACCAAATTCAAGTCATTGAATGCATTTCTCCTTCAACACAATCCGACATCAGTGGAAAGATATAAAGAAAAAATGGTCTAAATCGGGTCAAGACCAAGATTTGATCTCACATCCCACTGGAGACAGTATCCCATGATAGGACCCCACGTCTGAAAACGACAGGAAACTCTCGCACAAGCACTTAAAACAATATTTCATCCAATAATTACATCCTAAACAATCATGACTTTTGAAGCCTTGATTACCATGCTTTAATAATTTAGAGCTTCTATCTAACCAACCAATGAAGAAACAAAATAGAAAGTCCTACTTTATCTCTACTCATTTAAAAGAAGTTATAAAAAATTAAAAAAAGGGAAGCGATTTTGTGAAAACATTAGTCCACAGATTATCTTATGTGCCCATATTGCACGTGCGCAACATTAATCTATGACTTTAAGGAACTTCAAATTTCAAATGTGATTCACAATGAAACAGAGCAACTAAGAAAAATCAATAAAATATTATAATTCATTGTAGCATTTCAGTGAGCAAGCAGAAACTCTTACCCAGATATAGTGTTCTTCATTGGATTAAATGTTGATGTAAAAATCAAAATATCCCCATTCGCTTGTTCTATGGCCTGTTGCTCGCTGAGGCCCACAACAGAGAGGGGCGGTACACTAAACCAGCAAAGATGGGCATTTCATATCATGATCAGAAAATGAATCAAAATAAAACAAATGCTCTACATATACAGCAGTAGATGCAAGTATATAAAAAACTCTTGTATCCAAGGTAGAAAGAATTCTATTACCAGAACACAGCATAAGGTATAAAATTGTAGTCGGGTTTACTTGGTTGTCCACCAAAAACAGTTTTCTGCAAACAGGGCGGATGAACCACACCCAATGGATTTTCACCTTTCGTCAGACTTAAGACTAAAGAAGAGAGTTTCAAGTTAGATGCGGGCAGCTTGAGAAGTTTTAAATGATCCACTTACTGAGAAGCAGGTTCCCTCCATTAAGGCTACAGGAGTAAGATTCATTCGGTTCGTCACATCACCCACAGCCCATATGCTGGGGACAGTTGTTTGAGAGTACTCATCTACCTGAAGAAGCAAGACTCATTTTCAAAAGCTGCACATGATCTTGTTATGAACTTATGACACCTACGATTGGCTACTTCATGTTAACATGATCTTTCTCCAATATGGATTGTATGGACAGAATAATCCAATATAAAACAACGTTATAGGTAAAAGTAAGTAAAGAGCTTCCAAAACAGATGAGCTATAATTATCAACTAAATTTTTCTGAGTCAAGTAAAATGGTTTCAATCATGAGCGCAAAAAGGAAAAATTTAAGGAAAAGCTAGTGACCTTAACAGCGCCTGTTTGATCAAGTTCAACACCTACAGCTTCTAAGTTCAACCTTTTTGTGTTTGGAGATCGGCCTGAAATTACAAGATAGAAATGGAGACAATGTAAGAAATGCTTCCAATAGAATCAAATGATTTTGATACTTCAAAGAGAAGAAGGTAGTTAAAGCTCAAAATAAGATGAAAGATAGTTATCCCAATATAAACCTTGTATCGGTCCAAACCTATATGACATGTCAATGTGGTATCAGTGTATATCCCCAAGATATCAGTAAAATATAGGCCATATCGGCTATTATGTCGGCTGATACAGCTGAGAAAATGCCTGTGTAAGGGATGTTTTCCCTTTTTGCCCTCTTTAAGGCTGAAATTTGTGAGAAATTGAAGAGTTAGGTAATTTCTACCTTCTCAAAGCTTCATCGTCCAATGTAATTAGGCATTCAGAATCTAGACTAATGATTGGTTTATCAAAACCGAGAAAAGATAACAGGTGCTTGGCATAGTTTTGTCACATAAGATAAAAACTTTGCATTAAAAAAATGCACTGCCAAACATCGCAAAACAACAAAAATCACAGCATCTGCTAGAAGTTTACAAAACCAAAAACCATTTCTAAAAAAGACTTTGGCACAAAACAACAAAAACCATGATGTTTACTAAACCTTTACTTTACTACACATGTAAACAAACATGAGAGTAATTGAAAACCTTGAATATTTTGTAGTTTTAGCTTTCATGCCCTTAAATAATATTCGTGACGAATTACAGAATTAAGTTTTAGAAAAATAAAATCAGGATGCAATGTATCAGAAACACTAATTTACACAATCCAAGCCAAAAAACAAAAGCACACAATTCGTCCAAAGTCCAAAACATTTGCGCTGGAGTGGTAAATACCAGTAGCAAACAGTACAGCATCTGCAGTCAATTCTTCCCCACGATCTGTGACAACCCGTATGCCATCTTCTGCTTTCACCAACTGCAGTAGATAAGAAATGTTACGAGTTGAAAGTTAACCAAACAAGAGAAAATATAGAAATAATAATAAAAAATGATGAATAAGTAAACATGATCTCCTCTATGATTCAAGATACCTCTGTCAAATTTGTCTGCGGATGCAACTTAATTCCCCTCCCCTCCAGATTCCTCGCAACTACTGCCCTCATTTCATCATCAAAACCTCTGTAATATAACATTAAAGAGATTAGTGCTAAGAGAAATTCGGACTTTTCTGTAATCCTAAAAAATATAGGCAGTCTTGTAATATAGGAAAAGTGGTGTCATTTGTAATGCTCGGAAATTTAATATAAAGGTGTGGTCACCCAGCGGCACCACAACTATGAGTTTTTTTTTTTTTGAATAATTATATAACTAGTTTCCCTCAATTTAGTTTACTTTCTCGATTTTTCTCCTTTAGGGCTTTCTACGTCTCATTGTGCCGAGTGGACTTTAAAAAAGACAGTTTTGAGAAACAATTAATCCATAAACACTAAGGGGCATTTGGAAATTCTAAAAATAAGCGCTTATTTTATGATTTAGAGCTTATTTGCATATTAGAGCGCTTGGTAAACCTCTAATTGCATTCCTATTTTTAGAAGTTATTTATAAATTAGAATTTCTGCTATAAAAAATAAGCTAAGGGGGTTGCTTTGTTTTTTACACTTTTTTTTAGCTAAAGCAGATGGAGTGGACAATGTGAAATTACAAAGCACATTGGACAAAAATGACCTCATAAAATTTTCAAAATAACACAAATGGTGGGTTCTATATTGTAATTTTTAAAAGATGTAAATTAGAACTTAAAAGTTAGAGCTTTTATTTTAGACCTTAATCTAATTAGCTCTTAATAATTAGATTAGAGTTTCCAAATGGCCCCTAAGATTTAAAAAAATTGATGAGTTCGACACCAGGATTAATTTAATCATGCACAGCAAACAAATGGATAAGAAATTAGTTAATAACCCAGAT
The DNA here is from genome assembly GCA_029852735.1 of Persea americana. Lineage (NCBI taxonomy): Eukaryota > Viridiplantae > Streptophyta > Magnoliopsida > Laurales > Lauraceae > Persea > Persea americana. The sequence continues at coordinate 7,296,828 of CM056813.1, forward strand.
ATTAAGCATCGTGACAACTGTTATATAAAATCCCTCCCCACCCACCAATAAAAAAACCCATTTACATTTTTTTATTTTTTTTTGTCAACATCATACTCTCTCTGCTTCTCCAGCAAATAACTAACCGACATTAACAGCTGCTTGCCCACTCCAGCACTATAGATCCTTCCTCCTCCTGCTCCTGCTTCATAACACTAAGGATCCACTTTTGTAATTGTCCTCTCTCATAACTAAGCTATGTTCAAGTATGCTAAGAAAGTAAATTCCCATGCAAACAAAGCTTTCAAGTTTCATGTTATGTGGGTAGGGGGGAAAAAGAAAAAAAAAAGCTGAAACAAGCATGCAGAGTGTTCCTTAGAGGGTCCACCTTTCTTTTAATAAAGCCATTAGTTTAATGGAGGAATTTAACCAAGTGATAGTGCAAAGATGCCTTCGTGTCTCTTTAAAGTGCAAATAAGTGTGTAGAATTGCATCAATGCAGCATGAGGAAGCTGGAAGCCTCTAAAAGATGGATATCATAGCAATGAAAAGTATCATAATGGTCATCAAAGAACCTGAACTTAAAGAAAAATGATAAAAAAAAAAAGTGAACACACAAAAAACCTGAGGTACAACCTCAATGGAAGTTCCTTTCGGTAAAACAGATCCACAGCGACACCCATCCCACACCATATTGAAGCAAATTCAAGAGCAATGTACCTATATAAGAGGAGGACATGTCACTCTCTCAATGAAACCAATGAGAGCCAACCTTACAGGAAAAAAAAATAGATCATGTCCTACCCTCCACCAAATATCACTGCACGTTTAGGTAACTCATCCAAACTCAAAGCTTCATCAGATGTGATAGCCAACTCCTGAAAGTAATATTAGAGGTGAAATGATATACAAGAAAAAAGAACATGATAGAACTAAATCGTCCAGTTTTGTACACCAACAAAATGCATCAACATTCCTATAAAATAGCACACATAAGTTAGGGCAGGTACATAAACTGATAATAGATTTGTGTCTACAGCCCAACAAATTGAGGAAGTACCAAGTCAATACCCCTTAATGAAAATAAAGGATGATACTCTTATTATGTCACGCATCAAAAGAACAAGTGAAGTCTCTCCGATCTAAGCCATCCCAAAATGTTGAGATTGTTGCTGGCCTAAAGGTGGATATGAAGATAAGTGCCCTCCCAGTTTAAATTTGGAGGATCATTTAGTTCAGACCTTCACAATATCAGTAGGCTACACAAATGAGTACCTCCCTTCTAAGTATCTTGGCCTCCCACATGGTGCCAACAGCTTCCTAAATTCAATTTTAGGATAACAAAAGCTTTCAAATTGAAAAAGGCATACCTATCTCTAGGTGGTCCCCGATTCTCATCCAAGAGGCCACGGCTAATCTTCTCTCACATTTCCTATCTCGTCTCATTATCAGAATTAGTAGGGGCTATTCTGGGTTAGGGGGGCTATCAAATTTCAAATCCAAAGGATTTAAGATGATGGAGATATGCCTAACCCACCTCCTTCCCCATCCCCTCCCCCCACCACACACAACCCAGAAAAAAAGCCCAAACTCGATGTGAAATAATTTCATATTCGGGGCGACGTGATTCAAAGGTGGGCCCCACATCATAGAAGGCATTCTTTGAGATGATAAAGGCGAAATTCTTCTTTCCTTTTCAAGCGCGGTACGAATGGAAAACTGAAACATTGTTGAGATTTTGGCCTTTTTAGAAGCCTTGAGGTCCTACTAGCCCATGTTTCATAATTTTGGTAGTCATGGAAAGTGACTCCACCAATGCAATTTCTTTGGTAACAAGTGGAAATCGAGGTCCGTGGAAATTTCAATTTTACCTGAACAAGATCAAGTTCATTTATTCAGGTCGAATTTCATCACATTGGTCAATCAGGTAATGATGTGGTTGATAGTCTAGCCAAGCAAGGGGTGAATAGAGTAGCTTCTTTGGTTGACTTGAAATCGTAATTTTCTTTTTTCTTTTTCTCGAGGGTAGGGTAAGGTATAATGCTCTTATACCCCTTCTCTTTTTGGTTTCAACAGAGTTTTATTGAATTGATGTTTTAGTTTGCAATACAAGTTATCAATTAACGATAAAGAAAATAAATAATAAGCTCACATCAAATGCCACCTCCTAGCTTGCTGCCAACTAAGAAAAGTTGCATTCACTTCCTTGATAGACCAGATCCCTAAACCACCTTCACTCGTCGGCTTGGAAACTTGATTTTCTCATGCCATTCCAAAAGCAAGTCATGCTAGATCCTCCCAATTCTCTCGACTACTCTTCTCAGGCATCGAAAGTAGAGAGGAAATTAAGTGGAAGCAATGAATTATTTTTGTTCATTTTAATAATAAAGGGTAAATGATTGATCACATATGAGCATCAAGGACAGGAACAAACTATGATAAGCATGAAGGCAAAAATAAAAATAAAAAAATAAATAATCAAATTATCCAATACAAAGGCTTGTAAATATGTAACATTCATTAAAAATATATATGGTAGAACCATTATTGGTGGGATCTTAAGAGGAATCAATTCTATAACACCACATTAATGTAAATCTAAAAGTCAAAGCATCTAGCAGGATTTGGATTTTGGAAAAAAGGAAAAGAGAACATATGATCTCATAGCATCAGCATTATCCTCATCATCATCGAAGACTTACCACATCTAAGACAGTAAAATTGCACATGATGCCACAGAGCAGAACGTATATTAATTATGACAATCAAGTTTTATTGAGATATTTTACCTGCCCTGGAATTGGTGGACGTTGAGCTCGACTGCCTGTTGCAATCAAGATATGTTTTGCTGAATAACGATGCTTGGTACCATCTGGCCCTGTAAGCTCAACTCCTTGAGGATCAACTACCTTACCCTCACCTTCAAATAATGTTACACCAGCATTTGACAATAGCCGCTTGTATATTCCATTTAATCTGGTTATTTCCTGTGTCTGCAACAACATGAAAAATTGTATATGTCACCGCACCTAATAATCTAGAAAATAAAACAATGATGATGTAATGGTGATGACGATGATGATGAAGATGATAAAAGCATCAAGAGAAGTAACATCAGAACTCACACAAGTGTGAGAAATCCATAAATTGGATGAAATGAAAGAAATCCATCCAGCCTAATGAACTGAAATTACGTGCAGAATAAGTGAATGTACCATTCATAAGTTGAGTGATCCTTTCCCATTTCAGATTTCAGCATTTGACAAGGGTTCCCCCATCCATGCTGCAATTTCCTATGAACTTGCCTTTTTTTTCTTCTTTGGTTGATTGACAGGTGTTATTGATTTATACAGTTCCTAGTATCCTTGGTCAGAACTAATAATGGATCCATCATTGATGTTACTTCTTAGCTTGATGCTATAGAAATCAATTAAAATTTTAGTACCAAGACACCCAAAACAATACCAAACATCAATTGAAAAAGATTTTATTAAAATCATCTATGAATATCAAAAAACGCATAGTAAATATCAAAAAACGCACATTTCTCTCTCTCTCTCTCTCTCTCTCTCTCTCTCTCTCTCTCTCCTCTCTCTCACCCCATACTGAGTGGATGCTCATTGAATGAGAACAAGGAATGCAATAAGCTCACTACATTGGTTTGGCTTAAAAACTTCTACTAATTATATCAAATATGTTTCAATGGGATAAATTTGAAGCACTTGGAGACTGATAGGTTGCAGATGTACTATTTTTTATATATAGTGTTGTTTATGTTGTTGCCTATTTATGATCGATATGCATTTTACAATACAAAGCAGCTCTTACAGAGAAGAATGCACTTTGCACAATATGCTGTTTGCTTATGTTGTACAATATGCTGTATGGCCGACTACTGACGGGTGGTGACCAAAATCAGATAAGCAACACCATGGACTACCACCAATAGATGGATTCTACAGCGTAAGATTAACATTCAATGACTACCAGTGTGATTACCAACACTGGAGGTGTTCTAATGTTGGAAACCACAGTGGGACACATCTAATGTTCGTAATGATGGTGGCCTCCATTTAATGTTGGTACTCGGTCCATGGCTCGATCATTCATGATATTACCACAAAATGCTGGTTGTTCGCAGTAGGCCCATTAGTATTGATAGTTGACAGTAACACCATCTAATATTGTCAGTCCAACAGCGGGGTCTGTTTAATGTTGGAATCAAGGTGGGAATCATCTAATACTGGAAATCACGGGTCGACCCATCTAATGTTACAAGATCATAACGGCCCCATTTAATGTTGATAATCATGGTGTGACCCATCTATTTTGGTCCTTTTAGGGGTCCAAGGTGGAGCCCATATAATTTGGAAATCATGATGGGACCAATCTAATTTAGTTACTCATGGTGGCACCCATCTAATGAAGGAAATAGTGGTGGTGTGCAACTAATGTTGATAATAATGGTGGAAACTATCTAATGTTGGATATCTACAGAGACAAATCTAAAGTTGTAATCACAAAGGATTCCATCTCATGTTGGTAACAATGGCAGAACCCACTAATGCTCCTTGTCCACCGGAGACATTAAAGAAAGATCCAAAAACGATGCTAGAGATTTATGTTTCTAACTAATGGTACATTTATGTCTTCTATATGGACAAACATGATTGGATTCTTCAAAAAAAAAAAAATGATTGGTGCCTTTTCTCTATATTTCCACATGCGACATGACTTGTGGGGTCCCTACCAAACATGTTTTGAAGACAAATGCATTATCGCTATAAGACTATACAGATAAATGGATTTATCTTACGCAGCAAACAGACCCCACAGGAAAATTAATAGATTACAGATTCTAAATCCCATGAACACACAAAAAAAGAGAGTACACCTGTTAACCTGTTAACACTTAACACTAACCTTGTTGTGCAAGAGTTTTTTCCAGTTAAAGTTAACCGGCTCATTAAGTTCCCATCCATAGTTCTTTGCATCCTGCAGGAGGAAAAATGTTATGGGATCAATATAATTCTATAAAAGAAAAAAAAATGAAGAAAAAAACAAAGTCGACATTTGGTTTCACATATGACCACACCAACCCCTCCCCCCCCCCCCACCAACACCAAAAAAAAAAAAAAAAAAAAATCTAATCTCCCTCTAATCTAATTGTTTGTTTCAAGCATTGAAAAAGGGAACATATACACCATTTCATCTGTTTGTACTTCCATCGCTGTTATTTTAGCCGGTAAATTTTCCTCTATTTAAAGGTGGCCAAGCCCTATATTCCTACCCAGAAGAAAGAAGCCCCAATAGAAAGGGTGTTGCAATTGGGCTAAATTTAAGAATTGGGTTCAAACAGTAGAGCAGTAAAATTGGATAGAATTGATGGAGGGGCATATGACCACCAACTTAAATGATAGCAATAATAGTAGCAATAACGAAAACACTAACAATGATAGCTAAAGATTCAATCTCAAAAGCATGTAACATCTAGTTAAATTAAATATCACATTTCAGAAAGATTTCCTCACTAAAAAGTTTGATGTAGTCGTACCATTAAACCCATCTATATATTCACCTTCCACTGTGCAGCGAGCTCTTGTCTTAAACCCATGTACAATCCATATTGGAGAACATTAATATCATTTTAATAATCTCACCTCAAATTCACCTCGAAATGAAGCTCCATACACTAAAATCTTTTTTGGAACACAACCTCGAATGACACACCTACAAAATCATATCATAATGATGGCATCATCACGTAGAAGAACCACAAAAGCTGCACTGTTCAATTAGTAGAAGCACAAACCACAGACTTGTAGGAACAAGCTTCATTATTGCTAGATTTAAAAGACCACATATTGATCAATCTACTAAAATTAAATTAAAAAAAGAAGAGACTATTATTTTGGGATAGACCATTTATTCATTTTATGTATGCCATCTTATCCTAAGGGCAAAACAAACTCCCTTAAGCGCAACTGAAGAGTAAGACAACAATACTTAAAATAATGTAACACATCAGTGAAAGGTCTCTATGAGATAAATATAAACAAAGAGCAGTCACTGGGTAAAGAATCATTTGTTAAGTAGCAACAGTGATGGCTTTTGCATTCATTTGTGTGGAATGTTCAGCCCATTTTGTGAAGCGTTCATGATAAGTGTGTCCCTTTCAAGTAAGTGCATTTTGCATACACAGTATAGCCCTTTTCTTTTTTGATTCATATCTTAACATTTGGATTAGGAATTTCGGTTCGATTAAGAGCTGATCTTCTGAAGAAGATCTCTTTGTGGCTGCATTATTTGAGTGTGGACAGTGAGTAATTAGGAATACCTGTTTCCTTACCCACTCACATGTGCAGTTGCAAAATCCTATACCTTTTAGAAGAAAGAAACTAAAGGACACATTTTGTAACGACAGGATTCTGCAATAAAGAAGAAAATTGCTCTAACTTTTCACGAATCTCACATTTCCATCAGTTGTTGTAACAGTTTACCATGCAGGAAAGGAAAAAATATGAAGTAATTTTTGCTTCCTATGGGGGAGGGTAGGAAAGCAGGATTTTGTCTCTAGAGTGGAAATGGAAACCCAACAAATCGCAGAATCCTCAGTTTATGGAAGGTGTAACGCCACAGGGCCCATCCTACCAAAAGAACGTTCTGATAGTAGATGGTAACCCATGGGTACCTAAGCCCATGCTCTGAACTTGGATGTTTCCGATGTGGGACTTGTGCAATCCAAGTATCCCTCCTTTTCTTTGGTGGATGATGGGCTCACCGGATTTTAACCAGATCTATCACCCTGACAGGGCCCACCAGATCTCACAGAAGGTGCCCTAAAATTCAAGTTCAAGATCTCATCTTCACAAAAATGACAATGAGAAGAAAAAAAATGCCTATACAAGCTTTTAGTTTATGATCAACTTACGTTCCACCAACTCCTCCAATGACCTCTGAGCTGATTGGATGAAATGGAAGCTCACAAATTGCAACCTTGCATTGTAATTCACAAATTTTGTTAAGGAAAAACTAACCATCTTAAGTTGCCAATAACATGAGAGCAAAAGTCGTCAAGGCCGTTAAAGCAAAATAAAAAATAAAAAATAAAATATGCAAACAAGTATTCTATTACTATAGCATCATACACCATCCATCTCTCACAAATTTTTACTGAGAAAATAACGTTACGAAAAAGATTACATCAGGATGATGATCCTAGCAAAAGGCGTAAATAAATCAACATCATGGAATATTGAACTACAATGTCAACATGGAAAATGCTTAACAAAAGATTGATTTCAGGCGTCTTTTTTTTTTTTTTTCTTTTTTATTGGTAGTAAGTCCATGGTCATCACTAAACCGAAATATTAAAAAGAAATTAAAACATCTAAAAGGAAACGGTATTAGAGCCTTTGGAGCAGAGCAAGACTTGGCTAATGTGATCTGGATATTCATCCACAAGCACCCACCACAGCAAGGTCATGGATGTACATGAGTTTAAATTGTCAAAATTGCAGCCTCTTTAGAGACATGTAAGTCTAAACCCAATATATGATCCTGAGAGCAAGCATCCCTAGAATAATGATGAGGTTTAATTCAATCATTTCCCTGATTTTCCTCACACCAAAATGTGAGTCACCAAGGGGACAGATCATTAGATTCAATCTGTACCTTTTTCCTTGTAGCAGTCCATTTTATTTCCTCAAATGTCTTCTGATCAAATAAGTAGGATTTCTGACTGCTGTGATTTTTAGAGCCACCAGATGGTCATCTTGGATCTAAAACATTTAAAATACCTATGGTCAGCCTGCTTTTTTTTACCAAACTTCAACTAAATGTTACCAGAGCACAATCTGCTCAGTCATCTGTAAACAACATGAATTCTGTATATTGTCTTACCACAATATATCTTCCTCACAAAATATGTCATTTTCCTCAACAGTAATCAGTAAAGCAAAACATAGTAAATCACCACTTAAATAAAACAAAGTCAACATCATAGAAAGACCACAAGCATTTCAAATCAATAAAAGATAAAACATGAAAACTGCATATCTTAACAGTGAAGCTATTAAAGATCAATCACTTCCTTCCTTATACCTTAGCTCCGAATCCAGCTGACGTCCTCGACGCCCGAACACCACCGCTGCCAGCACCAATCACAAACAAATCGAAATCGTACTGCGCCTCTTCTACCGTCGAATCACTCAGCTCACCATCAATAAGCATCTTCCTCGACATTATCACACCACAATGAGATCTTAACCTGCACAGAAATCAAAATCAGTGCAACACATAGAAACAAACGGAAATGTCTGCAATCAGACCATATTCTCTCGGATTAGATCCCGAAATCTCGTCAAACTAGATGAGATTTACTGGATTTTCGAGCTGAAAGCTGCAAATGAATGAAAATCAGAAATGGCGATGAGATCGAAACGGAATTCGATGAAAAGAATCTTGTAAGAATCAGCAAGAGTTGCTTTGTCTGAAGAAAATCAGATCGGTGGAGGGTATTGATTCGGGGATTTTACCTTGGGAAGTGAGAGATCTGAGGGGAAGCGTTGGTTCGATTTTGTAGGGTTCGAAGTTAGGGAGGGTTTATGATCAAGAGATGGACGCGTTTTAGGTTTTATGAATGGATGAATGCCAGAGAGTTGCAGAGGGAGGGTAAAAAGCGAGGGAAGAATCGATCGTCTGCTATTGCTTCTGCGGTCAACTTCAAATGCGCATTCTTCAAAGACGTGCAGAAAATTTAAATTTTACATTTCAGTAACAGGACCAGGGAACAGACACTCGCATATAGTGATTTGGTAATGTGCCCGTAAGGGCAATTTACTAATAAAATAAAATTAAAGTAAAGTATCAAATCAACGGTGAAAAAAATATAATAAGATTATAATGGTATTTTGTCTTTTAACGAATCAGTAGAAAATCTTTTTAACTTTTTAATATAAAAGAGTGTGTTCTTCTTTTTTTTTGGTGAAAATAGGATGTTACTTTTTAAATTTTTTTAATGAAAAAATTAGTAGATGTGTACTTTTGATGTGGTCCCTTGTTGAAAAATGACGGCTTTATATTATTGTTACCGACTTAGTAAATTGTCAAATGTAGAGAGAAGTAATTAGTTAAATCAACATCTAAGAAATAGCAATGTTTGATATGACTACAGCTTAGAAATGGGTAGTTGCGGTTTAAAACTCACGCTCTCTTTTAAACCCACTTGCCTAGGCAAAAGCCTGATTTATTTGGTGAGTGGGGGAGGCCAAAATAGTCAATCATAAAAAAAAGTTTGACACCCTTACCAATAAGAAAGGAAAAAAAAGAGTAAATGATTAGATCAAAAGCAAATGATGAGGTTGAGAGAAAAAGTATTTATCGACAAAGAGAAAAACTATTGCAACCCATGGCCTTTTGTCATTAAGTGTAGTAAGAGAATAGTTATTTTGTGAACAAAAATTAAGTTCTTTTACTCTTTTTTTACAAAATTTAGAGGGCCTTTTGCCATTTTAGTCATGAGAGAGTAAGTTTAGACTTTTTTTCTTGTCAAAATAGATGATGTTTGGGTGGTAAGTGCCTTTTTATTTGACGCTCGGGGTCGGACTCACAATTCCTATCAAGGGATAAAGCAGGATTTTTTGTGGTGGGCCCCACCCCAGCATTATCTGACATGAGCCTGCACTAAAAAAGTGTCCCGCGCTCCTTTCCACACGGTGACCGCGACATGGTTGGTTACCGCCTTGTGCGGCAAGGATGTTATGATTTTTGCGTTGTGCTTTTGCCCGCATTTTTGCGTATTCATCAGCAGTCGTAGGTTTTGTAAGCGGGTATGTTTCGATACGGGTCTGAGGTGGATTTAGACCCAAAATTGTCAAACAGAAGATGGTCACTCTGATTTGGACCCAGTTCTGAATGAGTATCTCAGTTTCGGAACCAGAACCATTAACGAGAAAATAGAATCGGAATAGAAATCGGCGTATATGGGATGTGTCTGGATCTTGGTCCGCGTTAGATACGTAATGATTTTAAAAATTAAAGGGGTTTCTTTTTTAAAATTAATATAATATGTCATGTCTAGGGCCCACGGGTTGGAACCAAGGTGGAACTAGACCCGGACCCGTTCAAGTCACATGTCGAAAAAATGGACCCAGACCCAGACTCATTTGCTTATCAAAACCTAAAAAAGGATCTAAATCTGGTTGTTAAAGGGTCGGAACCTCTATGTAATCGGAGAATCGGAAACCCATTTACATCTCTGAGTTGATTTCACTTCCCATACGACACCCAAAAGATAATGCGTACCTTGCTATCCACTTTCCACTGTGAGCCCCGCATTAGGTTGAGTCCACCTCTGAGATCATCTCGGGTTCGCTTTAGAAAAGCAAATGGGGACCACTTATCATCAGTCAAACCCTATCAACATGCCTTGCAATGAGCCTTTTATTCATCATATCCAAAACTAATTGAATTGAGATACAAATTGCAATTGCAAAACTGTCCAATTGGAGAAAATTTTGCAAAATTGCTTGCACAAAAATCCAAAGGTGTTCTTATGATGGGATTTGTAGCTAAAATTTGGGTAACTAATCTCTACTTTAATTTCAAAGTGTTCTAAATGAGATTTTCTAAATGAATCGTATACATAATTAAAACAGTCAATAGTGAAAATTCGTTGCTGTGGGTTCGAACCTTTGGCAGCCACCTTCCCTCATTGGAGAGTTCCTTCCTCGTCAGAAAGGCCCCTTGACCTCACCCAAAGTTGAGAGCTATCCCACTTACATGGGTTCAATGGGTCTCCGGCACCTTAGCTATTGTAGAAGAAATGAGAAAAAAAAAAGTTCAATAGTTTGGTGCCACTGGGGATGGAATAACCACAGTATCTGACCCACTCGCCGCCATCAGTGATTTTTTATGGGCTGACTGCAAGTCGAGGACACACCACTGCATAAAAATAAATTAACGGGAGGGAATTCACGTGGAGCACGTGGATGATCCTCGAGCTCGCTTACCCAAAGCATAGACAGGAAAATTCCTAAGTTCATAATTGTGATCCTCATCAATAATCAGGCCAAACTACGTGTTCTAAATCAAAGGCACCTCGGTGCTTATGATAAGGTGACCACTGTTTCTTCTTGAGGCCAACTGGGGCTCCACCTAATTTCATTCCCCCTCCACCAATCTCTATTTGGGGATGGAGGCTTGAATCATCATCCTAGCGAACTAATTGCCAACAAGTTTTCACTATCCAAAATGAGTGCAAGTTAATGCAGCAATTCAGTCCATTCGAATGGGTGCTAAACCTAGGATCGATGACTATCATGTGGGGCCTCTGTTTAATAGTTCACTTGGATGGATCATTAGTAGGGCTCCATCAAGTGTTTCACCGTTCTTGGCGGAGGAGATTTCCTTAGTCAAAGTGTTCGAACAGTACAATTCAATCGTTAAACTCTTCAAACTGCTCATTTTTAGAGATCACAACATAAGCAAAATTCTAAAGAACTATACATGAAACTAAATCTAAACTTGTTTTTATTTCTTTAGCATATGATTATAACATCATGCTGAACAATCCTCTGAAACAGGTTGGACCAAACCATCCCTGCAACAGATAGCTGGTCTAGTATTTAAAACATACACTTGTACTGTTAGCACCAGAGAGAGAGAGAGAGAGAGAGAGAGAGAGAGGCCTCCTGGATTCTCAAACTGGTATTAATACAACCCTTCCTCTTGTGGCTGGTCTTCTATGTTTCAAATGATATATATGTACTCATTACTACAATCTCTTCTCATGTGCATCTTCATCACACACTTTTTATCCTCTTGTAAATAACAAAAGCACATTTAACAACTACTTTGTTGAACTCTCCTCTTCAATAAATGACATTAAACAATCACTAAACAATCAAGACTAGCTAATCATCTCCCCTTCGCCACCCTACATATACATATACATTTTAATCCAACTATATATAGCTCATCTTGTACATTTATGACTCAAGTTACCACCTTTATTACCTGTGCTTACAGGAGAAACTCCCAAAACCCAGCAATTTCTTTCCTCTGATGGAGAGTTTTGGAAACCTAAGCTTACATTTCACGGCCATTTACATACAGGATAAATAGCTAAACTGTGTTCCTTAACAATCAGCATTCACAGTGAAAGACGGCGTTACTAAAACATCTGCTCTTGGGTGTGATCTTCCTCACCCTGGTCTCAGCATTGAAGGGAGAGGTGTAGATTCGATCCATCATGTTTATTTTGGGGGCCTCAAGAATTGTCTTGGGTAGAGATAAAGACCATTGCATGGCCCAGATAGCAAGTGGACGCATGTACATTAGAGATCGGTAGTGACCGTCAGTCGTCCATCCTTCTGGTGTCTGGAACCAATACCTACAAACAACATACCACAAGTTCAGTGAAAGAAAGCAATATAACAAACACATTATTTTCTGGAAGAAATGAGTCGAGACATAAGCAATTTCTTGTAATATAACATAGTATAGTCACCAGTTCAACCAGTGGAATTAGCCAAAATAAAAATAAAAAAAATTCAAATTCACATAGCTTCCCAAAATTAAAGAAACTGCAGGACTAAGACTACATTTACAAGGAAAAATCTACAAAATGAACAGTTAGAATTGTCTGGCCACTATGAACGGTTAGCCATCACCAGTCCACTGAATGGAAATTCTGGACCACAACATCGTCCACAACATGTGACACATCATGAAAAAATCAACAATACTGTAGGTCTCATAGTATTAATCAATTTCTATTTAAGCGTTCCTTTTATCACCAATTCAAATCCTCCAAGCGTCTCACTCATGCTTAACATGGTTGAGAGAAATGAAACTTTGAAGTAATATTTGGCAACATTCCATAAAAAGAAGAGGGCATTGTTTAATAAGTGGGACCACTATGAAGTTCCATTTTTATCTCACTAGGGGAAGCATGAATGAGACAATCAGAGGATCTGGCTCTTTGTCCACATCTCAAATTGACACATGTACAACCATAGAGAAGAGGGGACCACTAATAATATGATCATCTTAACCATACCACAAAAAAAAAAAAAAATTGTGGCTCACTATATTAATTTAGATCCACTGATCAATGGGTCATGAGGTGGATAAGTCATTTTACAAAAAAGTAGGGGATCTATTATGAAGAAACATTCGCTCCCATCGCCAAGATGACGACGATTCGGATCTTACTTGCGGTGGCAGCTGTTTGCAACTGGCAGCTTTGGCAGCTGGACGTCAAGAATGCATTTTTACATGGTGATCTTTTGGAGACTGTTTACATGGCTCCACCTCTGGGGTATGCTTGTCCTTCATCTCATGTCCTTCGTCTCCGAAAATCCCTTAATGGTCTTAAGCAAGCACCTCGTGCGTGGTTTGATAAATTTCGAGGAGCGATTCTTGCCACTGGTTTTTATCAAAGTCCTAATGATCACTCTCTCTTTGTGAGAAGCACTAGACATGGTTGTACCTTGTTGCTTCTTTATGTAGATGATATGATTATTACGGGTAATGATGCGCATGGTATTATAGCCCTTAAATCCTATCTCATGCATCATTTCAAGATGAAGGACCTTGGCCATCTCACTTATTTTCTTGGATTGGAGATCTCCAGCACCCAGAGTGGTATCAATATTAATCAAAAGAAATATGCGGAAGACTTGTTTTCTCTAGCTCATTTGACAGATTCCAAAATTTCTGACACACCTATGGAGCTCAATTCTAAAATTCGCAAAGATGAAGGCAATCCTTTTCCCGATCCTACTATCTACAGAAAACTAGTTGGGAGCCTTATATATCTTACCATGGCGCGTCTTGACATCTCTTATGCAGTCCATATTGTTAGCCAATTTGTGGGCAATCCTTACAAGCCTCATCTCACTGCTGTCCACTGGATACTACGATATATTCATGGAACTCTCGATAGAGGTCTCTTTTATTCCTTTACCTCTGCTCTCACTCTTCATGCTTATGTAGACGCAGACTGGGCTGGATGTCCAGACACTAGAAGATCCACAACCGGCTGGTGTATGTTTCTTGGCTCCTCTCTCATTTCCTGGAAGTGCAAAAAGCAAGCTACTGTTTCAAAATCTTCTGCCGAAGCTGAATATAGATCCATGTCTTCTGCTAGTAGTGAAATTGTTTGGCTCCGCCGCCTTCTTTGAGAACTTGGTGTTCCTATTCGTGGTGCCACTCCTCTCAATGCTGATAATACTAGCGCCATACAAATTGCAAATAATCCAGTCATTCATGAGAGAACCAAGCACGTTGAAGTTGACTGTCATTTCATTTATCAACACGTTCTTTCGGGTCTTCTTCAGCTTCCTTATGTTAGTTCTCATAATCAACTAGCAGACCTCTTCACTAAGGCTCTACCCTGACTGCACCATGATTTCTTTGTTATCAAATTGATGCTTTTTTCCAAAACCGCATCAATTTGAGGCGGAGTGTAAATATGAGCTACCTGGCTCAGGCCCATAAAGGGTCAAGCCTGTAATGTATTTTGTATATAACTTGTTCCTAGTCTTTGGCCCATTGTGAGGCCTTTTGTATATAGGTCTGCTTATCCCAAAAGGGGTTCTTTGGTTCAAGGAAAATAACATTTCATCAAGTAACAACATGACCATCAGGAAGATCATTTCAACAGGTGGCCGGCAAATAGACAGTTCAAACTAGAATTAGCCAGTACTTCATGATCAACCAGTAAAACATCCATAGTTCAAAAAGATCATACATCAAAACGGACAGTCAATGAACAGATAGGCACTTCGCATTGCCAATCACTCTGCACATGCCAATCCTTCCTTTTATGCCTTTTCTTTTGGTTCAGCCCCTAATGGACTTTCAAACCCTGGCCCAGCCCCCAGTGGACTAGGGTGGATGGCTATCTTAAACTTTTAGATAGCACAATGACCAATAACTCCCTCTACCAACCAGGGTTAGAACCTACAATTCTCACTTCCAGAGGATTCAATGACCTTTTACCAGATGCACTAAGCAGGTGGTGCTGCAATAATTTCTTTTAGATTTTTATTCATATAATACATGCATGTCAAGGTTAACCTATTAGACACCAACCTACAAGTTAGGTTCTGAAATAGAAGTTCAAATCTAAGTCATATATGTTTATACAGTAATAAAATTCTACTACTACTTCCTTCTCCCTTAGTCTCACTGTCCATTCTAAAGAAAATCAGCAGTCAGATGGAATTGGTCTTAAACAAAATATCTGAGTTAAAACAGTCTAGTCAATGGAAAACCTTCCAGTTTCAACCAAGACTGTCTTGGCTGACTACTTAGAAATCCCATAGGACATGGAGCCTGGTCAAACATAAGTAAACCAGCTTAATTTCTATTAACAAATTTATAAACATTGAAATAATAAACAACAGCTACTCTACAGGACAATGAACGTACCCAAATCCCTCCTCTGACCAGCCGGAGATGAAAATACCTTCTGCTGCAGTAAATGCCTGGTGTTCCATTCCAGAATGTAGCATAGTGGCCGCCACGCCGTAGGTAACTCCAGTCCAAATTTCACGCGACTGCATGCAGGACTCATCAACCTTACCAATAGGACTCATACCATTGACAGCACCCATACGCCCTCCTCTCACTTTCATTACATTGAATTCAAACACTTTTTGAAGCGCACTCCTGATTTTCTGCTCATCAAACAAGGGAGGTAGACCAGATGAAGCTGTGTACCACTGCCCAGCCAACTGATCAGACTGTATAGATTTACTGTTGCCGCTTGACCCACTATCATAGTTAAAATATGATCCATTCCACAGTTTTGATTCAAACACTGGTCTGGCCTTCTGAAATTTACTCATGCACTTGTTGGCGAAGGCCCTGTCGCCAAGGCGATGGGCCATAGCAGCTGCAGCTTGTAAAGCAGCCAGCCACAAGCATCCACAGTACGCGCTGATGCCATGAACAGTCCAGGCATCATATGTCTGATCTGGAAATCCATCATTCTCAATGAGACCGTCGTCATCCCTGTCAAACTGCTCCATGTAATCTATGGCAGCACGAACTGCCGGAAAAACATCCCTTCCAAAGGACATATCTCCTGTTGCAGCAAAATCTCTGTATACCTGAAGCACAAATTTTGGGTTCAGATCTTTCCATTTACTCGTATCATGAATGTTGTATGCATTCATTTCACGCCAAGGATCATGTGTGCCCAAATCATGTGGAACAGCTCCCGCAACCTTACGTATTCCCCAGTTACCATCAGCCAGAAACTTGACTTTTCTTGTATCCTCATGTAATACAGCATTTGCAAAGTCACGTTGGATACTCAGTTCAATTTTGGGGAACAATTTCAGAAGAGCAAAAGAAGCGTAGAAGTGTACATCATATGTACACCACATGATGTATTCAACTCCCTCCAAGTACAGAAACCTCCCAACATTGTCATCATGGCCCAGCAGTTTTGGAAGGCCATTTCTCTTCTCCCGAGTTGAAGATCTAGAAATCATCTTTTCATCATTATCTTTTAATCCATTGGTTATAGAATGCTCTGAAACTGAACCAAGGTTTCCATCCACTTTAGTTGAAGTCATTCTCAAATCTCCATTTGCTACTTCTGTAGATTTGTGGCGACTTCCACCGAAACTTGATTTCTCATCTGTGGTGGGAGATTCACCATCTGCAATATGGAAGTTGCCATAAATTAATGATCACATGGTTACTCAAATATCCAATGTGGAACCTATCCAAAATAACCAAAATAATATAAAACCATATGCTTAAATTTCCCAAATCCCACACCGTTAAAATAATCAGCAGCAGAAATAATTTACTCTGATAAATCCAAGGTCACAGGGTTATTCAAATATTATTTACATTGGCAACAAGCAGAGGCCATGTGATTTAATCTGAATTAGCATATTGTGATCTTAGAAAACAACATTGTTTTTTTTGCACATACTTTATTAGCAATCTAACAGATTGACACAATGCAATATAAGAAAAGATTAGTACCAATCCAGACTGTCCCTCCAGCAACCAAGAAGTACAGTTCATTAAACAAAGTGAATTTGTACCTGCAAATATAGAACAGGCAACTTTAGTTTTCACTGCACCATGACTAGGTCCAAGAACTGCCAACGAATGACAATCAGGGGAATTGAAAAACAAGGTTTTAACAGAAATAGAAGCAGCAGACCAACTTATAATGACAGAAGCAGATAGCGTAAAAACTGGCCATCACCATTTTATTGACATGCTTGGAGATGTTTCAAAAACCATACAAACTGTTAAAAAATCTGAAAAACTCTACAATAAACATGGTATAAAGTTTCAACCCACAAACATCAAATATCACATACTCTAAACAGGAAATTAATCCACATATATCAAACTTCAACTGTTATTTCACAGCTACAGAAAGAAATTTTTGCAGGCTTTGATGTGCCAGAATTACCATTCTGGAAGTCTTTCATCTTTGAGGATAGGACTTTGCCATTTCTCAATCTCTTCCTCCCACCATTTGTAATCTGGTCAACATTGCAAATTACATAAGATTCTTTTTCCATTCAAACTAACATAATTGTTAAAACCTAATATTACAGCAACAATTTAGAAACTAAAAAACAAGGAGGAGAGAAAAAAAAATAGAAAGGGAATAAATTTCAACAGAAAAGGGTTAAGCACTCTGAACTTTCAAGGTAACTGATAAATTTTGCAAGAAATGTTTGAATAAAAGCCTCCCAATTGATATTTTTACATACTCATCAAAGCATCATGGACCAAGTCAGTAGCTGATCTTTCTGAAGTGCCATAGAACTTTGTATACCTCCTGTGGTGAATAAGAAAAATGTTAAAAGAAAGCACACCATTAACTAGAGATATCCAAAAGACCAATACTGGTAGAAGATATCAAGACCTTAATTTCCAAAAATACAAATAAATGAACAAAAAAAAAGAGCAAAAGAGTGTTGGTATATAATATCTAGTAAACATTTATATATTCATATGGTTAATCAATCAATCATCATCACAGCCTCATCCCACTAAATAAGATTGGTTTATGAATTATGATTGTAAGCTCTTCACTAGTTTTGTTTCAATCATCCACTTCGTCGCCTCGTTTTTGGTGGATGTTGGATCCACAAATCCGTCTTTTATCTGGTGGAACAAGTGCGCCCCACCATGGCACATATGCCGCTGCTTGTATCGCATGAAAAGAACTTCCAAGCAAGCATAACTTGTTCTTGAGTTGGGAGTGTAAATTGTTCTACATAATAATAGAATTAAAGACATAATAATAGACTTAAAGACACTTAGAACATGAATAAATAGCAATCAAGATTCAAGCAGGATAAAAAGATATGAAGGACAATTCATATTTACCTGTGGTAAGTACTTCCCTTCAGAAACTTAACTTTTGGGGATGCCCATGCTAAAGCAAATGCAACAGTACACTTTCCATGAGGTTCAACCCACGCAGATGCTGACACTGCTGCACAAAGGGTTTCACCAGGTGATGATGGAATACTAGGGCCCTCACTGAAATTTTCCCTGTCAAATTGGCCATCCTTGAGCAGAAGATAAAATAAGTTAGAATATGCCAAGGACACAAAGCAAGGCCCATAAAAACAGCAAAAAAAATTGCCTTAAAAAATGCTCTGACAAAGTAATCCCCAAGAAGGAAGATTCACGAGCAAAAGAAGTCGCTGGGAGGAAAGTAATAAATAAATAAACATAACCATACAAATACGTCACCAAAAGAACAACTGTATATTCTAATCAATTAATAACTTGCAGAAACAATTACCTTTTCCATTCTTCCCCACATATCCTTGGCTGTGATACGAGTTTCATCAGACAGCCCAAAGTATGGCAAAACAGTCACATTGACATTCTGTGTTTCACATGCAGCAATGGCAAAAGTGACGGGAGGGTTATCTTTTGCAGTCCTGCAAGATTGCCACCATATTCAGAGATGTTTTAATGTTCATATAGGTATTGCAGTTTGTAAATATACCAGTAAAGTTACTGCCAATTGTAACACACAGGCAATATAATAGCTCTACAGAAATAGAAAAAGAAACTTGGAAGGTATACTTATGCATAACTCCGGTCTAGGTTATGAATTGGAAAGGAAAGAAAAACCGTGGGTAAAAACCACATCTCAAGTCAAAAGTCCAAATAAGGTGGGGATGAGGGGTAGGAAGCTGGTATGGAATTTTCCAGGACCACAAGATATGACCTAAAGGATATCTGCTAACCAACCATCATAAAAGAGCAAACAAGGGTTAACAACTTGCTTGTGATGTAGAAGCACACCGGATACTCCATCTTCGCCTCTGCAAAAAGAAAGAGAACAGTCCATCTCAAACTCAAAGACTCCCACCATTGAAGGATTGTTTTAACAATACAGCATCATAAATATTATAAACTAACATGAATGGCTCGTTCACATGACCTCCTGATAGATGTGAGGTTCCTCCAATTGAATTCTGTGACAATGAGAAAAATTATGGACGCAGTAGTAATAATAATAATAACAACAATTATAATACTTCTTTAAGAAGAATGAAAACTAAATAGGAAAAATTCACTTACTGCCCATGTGAAGAGCAGACTAACTTTTGCCCTCTCTCTTCCGGTGTTCACCAACTGCATTGGGCAAAAAGCAAGAGATGACACAGGAGCCAGAACCTCCTAATATATTGTAAATATATAAGCTTATAATCCTATTCCCAAACAAAGTCATCATCCACTTTTGGTGCTGGACCACCCAAACAAGCACCAGTCTGGAATCAGCTAGGTGGCCCAATACGTTGATAAGTTACAAACAACAGGTGGTTTTAGAGATTCAGTTTGAAAAGCTTCAAGGAGGAATATCCACAAGATAAGTGAGTGGTGAAAAGACGGGTGAAGGGTTGAGACTTTACACTTCAAAATATAATGATATTGACACAATGGTGACACTTATTTGGCTAACATTTCACATGCTAGATTCAAAATTAAGATCCATCAGTAGTGGGATGGATGGGTATGAGCTTTATCTTTCATAAGGGCCAACCAGATCTTGATCCATCCAAAAGTGAACATGGAGAAGCATACAGAGTGCAGAAGAAATGTGCAGGTCAAATGTGTCATCTTTAAGACTATAATAGATTTCTGTCCTGTCTAAACTAAGGTGCGAACTCTGTTATAAAAGACAAGAACTAAAAAATCCTAAATTTCTGGCTTATCAGCAAGTAGAAAGTCATGATTTATCTGCCCAACAAAAAAAAGGAAAGCAAATGCATGACTCCAATGAAAGATAAGGGCACCGCAACTAAAATGGTACACTTGAGGAAAAGGCAGTGAAATAGTTTACAAGACAAATTTCTAATTGGTGTATTTTTGGAGATCCACTTATGTACAGTTCCAAGGTGTGCTCCCGATATTTTCCTCATCTTTTGCTATGTTACATTATTTTGAAAATCAAGTCAAAATTTTTAGTGGCAGGTGCAATTTCTTCGAGATAGTGCTTATGCAACCAAAACTATGAATTTGTTCATAACCATTGCCGTAGGAGTTAGGAATGGTATCCTTTTCTTTTATGAAAGGCAATCTAACTTGAACCTATAGCCTTATAGTTGTGATAATGGGAATTATATCTTATTTTATCAATATAAAACCAGCATCCATGTATCATTTCATCAAGCAGTCATTCAATAATTAACCCAGATAACAGGGAGAAAAGAAGTAACCCAATAATGAACATGTCAATAATGCACTTTATTTTTTCATGATAAGAAATAAGTTATTTATTATAAGGCAGTGAAAAAAAGCAAGAAGAGGAAAGATTATTCCTCCAAAAGAGATCTACAAGAGGGGAGAATGATCCTCAAACATATGAAAAGGCTCCTACTACCAAATTCTCACCCAAAAGGATGTAAGATGTCTTTCCCATCTTCTTAATGTTTTAGTTTTTGTTATTCCTTTAGATTCCACCTCCTGAATTTTTTGAAGTTTGGTCAAGTGAGATCAGCATGCAATGTGTTGCAGTCACAGAAATGGCAACGCGCATTTTTCATGGAATTGGTGAAAACTCTCATTTCGAGGAACTAGGAAAAGGGGGAGACCATTGAAGACCTTAAAATGAAGCAGAGAAAATATATGATGAATTGTGGAGGTATTGAAAACATGGCTGCAAATAAGGTTGAGCAGAAATAAAAGAGCACGCAAAGCTCAACCCCAATAGACAGGATAAGGCTAGAAACTGATGGTGAACAAGTCCTAAGAGGGTGTTTGGAAACGAGATATGTCAAGAGATTTTGCTATATTATCTACTAGTTTAGAATATAATATATTCACCTAAAAATGAGGTGTTTGGGTAACTTATAAAGTAGCATACAATATCTCACTTTCTTCCAAAAACCTTTTATATTAGATTATTCAAGGATAAGCTGAATAAAATAATCTTTTGTTAAAAAATATTTCCTAAATACGAATGGAGTATTAGTAAAAGCCATTGGAGAGTTCATGAACAACCATTAATTATAGTGGCCCACTATATGTTTTAACATCAATGATTCTTATAGGAGTGCAACTATGACTCCCGATATTATATTGGCCCCACAGTGCTTACAAATTTAATGTGGGGTCCTAGATTACATAGCCCTGGTTAATTATCAATATTAGGTGGGTCCTACAAATGTCAACTTAGGGGGCTTTCATCATGATAACAGATAACCAACATTAGGCGGGTCCCATACTGCCATAATTAGCCGAGTTCCATATTGATTACCTAGATTAAATTGTGTAATTACAATTATCAGTTTGCCATTATTAAATGGGTCCCACTATTTGTTAGCCCCCCTGGTGTTAATATGACTACCAACATCAAATGGGTCTAACAAGGATTTCTCATAGATGGATTCATGAATGATGTCTGACATTAAATAAGGTTTTACCAAAAAAATTAAAAACTAGATAGGGCCGTTTGTGATAATCACCATTAGATGTATTACACTATGGTTACCAACGTTTGACGGACCCACCTTAATTAAACAACAATGCTTGGATCTCATGGTTTTAACATTTAATCCTGCGATTTTTTTAACAATAGATGGTCCTACCATGATTATTAACACTTGTGATTACTAATTAATGTGTCCAACAATGGGTCAATTGATTAATTTCTCTCCATTTCTTGTTCAGTATATCATCTTGTGAGTGTTTTATTTATTTATTTATTTATTACTTCAAAGGTATATTGAAATTTGTGGAAATTGCCAAACACCATAAATAACACAATATAATAATATGACACTATCTTTTTCTATGATAATGAAATCTTACAATATTTAAATTTGTTGATATTATGTTATGCATTTATCCAAACACCCTCTAAAGTTAAATGCAAGTTTGACACTTACAGTATAAACAAACACAGAAGTAGGAAGACTGCTCTCTTGATAATTATGTGGTATGAATGGTGATATTTGGCGGCATGAAATTTTCAGATCTGGGTCTGGTTCTCCTGCAGAAAAGAAGCATAATAATATTATTTTTGAATGTATAATGTTCGAGTGAGCAATGATAGGTGGAACACAGAATGAGGGGGAAAGACAACTATTATTGGAACATATCAGCAACAATACCGTCATATATAGTCCATGCCCTTGGAAATAGAGCATGATATGTCGAATGCTGACCACTTAGATTCCAACCCCAAGACAATATACCCTGATCACCAGATTTTCTGAGAAGGAAATTTAGACTCCAATTTATTAACTGTTAGTCTACAATACTGTGTATAACAAGAACAATTACGAATAAACAAGACCCATCCCATTTGTAATAAATGATTCAAAATTCTTCACAATACAAACTCCGCTTACACTAACCCTTCATGTTGACCAGGGGCTAAAACCGATGAGTAGGTTCTGTTTCCTCCATCTCGGGATATAAAAATCTGAAGTGTCAAATATATGAATAAGATCACCAGATCATAGTGAAATGTAGTTTATTGCTAGATAAGAACATAAACCAATTTACATATTGCAACACAGTTTCGTTAAAAGACAAGATAATTCCATGAGAAGTACCAAATGAGACTCCAGATTATTTCAGAACTTGTGGGTATGATTCCAAATATATTTTTCTGTTTTCATGTTCTCCATAATGTCCACACACAACACACACACACAGTATATATATATATATATATATAGAGAGAGAGAGAGAGAGAGAGAGAGATTTCCATGAAAATAACAAAGATATTGTGTCAATAGTTTAGCCTGGTGGCCGTCTCCAATATTAGTCAAACTGGGATTCAGTCAATAACTCATACCCCAAATCAGTATGTAAGTAAAGACCTATACAGCTCACCAGAAATGGAAATGCATTTATTTATCATCAACATCATCATCAGAGCCTATCCCATCAATCTGGGAAGGGGCTTAAAGAGTTTTACACTAAAACTGTAAGCATAGATGGATGTAACCAATGCATAAACATGCACACGTGTTACTTGCGATTGCATGTACACATGGGAGGCATTAAATCCATGATGAAACAGAACAGCACATAGAGTGTAAATACTAAAAATACACATGTAGAATGAAGGTCAGAGGCCTACAGAGAACTGATTTGCCAGGATGGGAGATCCTTCACATAAACCAGGAATAATTTGCCAGTGTCTGAACTCTCCTCTAAAACCTCTTGATATGCTACCACTTCTGAAAAAGGTACAAAAACTCACATCTCAAATAAAGAATAATAATTAGAACCAACTCATTAAGATGCAACATTCTTTTTTTTTCAATTGGTATCAAAGATGGAACATTCACCAGCTACATACCCCATCCCCCCAAGTGGGACACCTTGGGAAGCCGAGGGCTTACAACTTTCACGTGTAAATGGATCAATTGGTGCTTTCTGCAGAAAACATTAGATAATATGAAAAAACAAGCTATATTTAATATGTCAACTAAGCATAGCATATATAACCAGCATTAATCCTATCAGTTTAAAGAAAGACTATTACCCTTCCCTGAGAAGCTTCTTCTCTAACATATGACCATAGACGAACACCAAGACGAACCTAGATCCCAAGATCACATAGCTACTCAGTAAATGAAAATAAAAGGCATGTCATAGCTATTACAAAATGAGGCCCATGTTCGCTTTATCCATCAAATGAGTACTTAAGAAAAGAGTGTTTTACCATCTTCATTGCCTCCATAAATGTTACACTGAATTCTTTTAGTATATTAGCATGGCTGTTTAGTCTCCTCCTCCATGCTTGTTCTGGTGGAGCAGCACTATCAGAGTCCAACTACAAGCATGTCACCAAGAAAAGATTAGAAGTGCACACAAGAATATGGCAATATCAGAAGGCTAGTATAATGCCAAAAACATTGAAAATCCTGAAACTGGCGAAGTTTATGCGATATCAATGAGAAACACCCACCATTCTCTGGTGGAACAGTTAAATGCCTCACATATGCTACAGGTTAGAAAACTCATACTTTGACTGTCTTTGCTTAAGTGCCACTGAAAATATGATGGACGGGATCATGCCATAGCTTCAGAATGGTTCTTTATAGAATTAAAACATAAAGAGGAAAAGCAAATAAAAAACGAGGCAATAACAACAAAGCATGTAACATAAAGCTTACTTCTTCTTCTTCTTTCTTTTTCTCTAGTTAATCCAATAGTCGATTGTCTCAGGCTTTCAGCCTTTTTCTTTGCCAATCAAACACTACAATATAGGAAAAATGATATGGAGCATAAAGAAGGATTTTAGTTCCATTTTTTTTTTTCCCTCACAAAGTAACATACCATGGTCAAGTCGTATAACATGTTTTTGGTCCAAGAAATATGAAGGACTTAAAAATAATAATAACTCGATAGATTACGCCTAAACTCAAAAGCATGTCACAGAAGAAGCAACACAAGCTTTATTCACTGAATTAGACCAACTGAAGAATCAACTTGGACCGTCTTCTGGGATCTGGCACAATGGTAAAACATTCCTGATGGAAGCCAGGGTTATGGGCTTGAACCTGTTTAGATGGTTACCTCTGTACCTGTACTCCCTATAGGCAGAAAATTTTATCACAAAACAAGCACCTCAAGATCGACTGACCAAACTAGACCAATAGTCAAATCAACTTTGGCCTTCTTATGGTGCTTGGCACAATGGTAAAACAAACCCTCCATTATGGATGGTGGCCGCATGGGTTCAAACCAAAGGAAGTCATGTTTGTATCCTTATAGATAGTTCCCATTGCAACAGAGCATGGCATAGAAAGGGGAAAAAATTCAATGTGGATTCATATTCTTTAATTGTGTACCTTTGCTCCTATGTTGTCAATCCTAACTTGCACCTTAAAAACTTACAAACCTTGCACCCTGGCCCTCGCCAACTGCTAGTCATGGAGTCTCAAGCCAAAATAAAACCTTACCAATAAAATAGGCAAAGATAATTTCCAAATAAGTAAATAAGCACAAGGGACAGGTTTTGTATGCACCCCTGTGCAAGCCTACACACTCCCATAGTAGATTGATTTCCACCCCAACCACAATTGAAAGAGCAACAGGCCACCACAGGCACCACACATATCAAGTCCGCCGCATTATCTATGTACTATACATTTGGCAGAAAGCTAATCACAGGTTACAAAACCCAACTAGAACAAATTAACTCCTACCAAAGAACATTAAAAACAAACAAACAAACAAACAAATGGGCACAAATTGTATTACTCAAGCAACCCAATTACTCTAGAAGAATCTCGCGCGCGCGCACGCGCAGAGTTACAGAATTTCAAGGAGAACAGCACAATCTGAGAAAATGACTCACCAACTGCAAGGTTCCCTTGCTGACATACTCCTCGGGAGGCCATGATTGCTTGCGGCAATAGAAAAGATGTCCAGAAACCATCTTTGAGAGATTGGGACCGGCCAAATCTCACATGAAACAATCAGAAACACCCCAAATCATAAAAACTTCGAAACCATCGACAATCACAGTCTTCTTAAATAGTCCTAAATCATGCTCTGCAAATCAGCAAGCTTCTCCGAAACAAAGATAATTGCAAATCCTCAACCTATTACATACGCAGTTAAACAACTTTCTTACATCAAAGACCAAATCTTTAGATTCTCAAACACCAAAATCTGATAAAAGGAATATCAACTGCAGATCAATGAGTTCGTTAAACTGCCAAAAATCAACTTTCTTCACAACTCTGTATCAGACTCCTCCCGATCCAACAACTTACACTTCAATTCCCGAAAAATCAGATACATACAAGCATCAAAACCTCAAAATGTCACACAAAACTCTCCAAAACTACACAAATCTAACCACTGTTCTTCAACTTCAAAACTCACATGCCACTCAAATCCACTCAATCAACTCCGATCCTCACACTTTCCCAAAAATACAACACTGTGCGGATGTTGAATTGTGGATCCTCGAACTTCTCCAAAACCTCGGGCAATTTCAGATCAGACGATCGCAATTCTCAGCCAAAGCCCTAGTTTTTCAGTTCAATTCAAGCAGAGGAAAGATCGATGAAGACGAGTAGAAGAGAAGATGCCTTCAATCTGATCCAAAAACCTAGTCTTTTACTTCAGTTCAAGCAGAGAAAGATCGGAGGAGAAGAGAGAGATGCGTTCGATCTGATAAAAACAGCGCGAGGAATCCGAAACCGAAATATCGGAGCTGGTGGCGGAACGGTAAAGACAACGATATGGATAATAGAGATAGGAGTCGAAATGTATTTGCTTTTCTATGGTGGGAGCGTGTTATGTCGTGTCGTTGGAGGATGGAAAATTTTCGAATAAGGGCTTTGCTTTATTTCAAAAAAGGACATAGCTTTCAAAACCTTTTAAATTCGAGCTAAATTTTTCAATAAATTTTCAATTAAATACAGTTTGGTAATTTAAAAACATATTTCCAACAACTTTTCCTCTAAAAAATTTTAAATACTCAAATCACCCTTCATCGAAACAAAACTAGCTTTTACTTTCTTCATATTTTCTCCTTTTCTCTATCAATATTCTCATGGGTAATCGGCAGCAACCAATATTCCCACAGCAACGACATATAGTGGCTATTGGAAGTATGTCATGACTTCAATTTAAAAATAATTCACATATTTAGAAAAATTACAAAAAAATAATTTTAAATAGACGAATATCTTTAATTGAAAATTTAACCGAAAACTCAAATTCTCAAATTTGGAAAGTTTTGAGAGTTGAGTCCTCTTTTGACATAAGGATAAAGTGTAAGTCCTAATTTAAGATTTTGCCGATGAGGACTTTTCGGGTGGGATTACTACAAGAATGAGTTCGGTCATTGCGGTGCTGCCATGTGGCATCTCAAAGCATTGACGTAAAGGTTTCGGCCGATACGTAGCGTATAGTTGTCAAATGCGTGCGGTGCTTCTAAATCCTAATTCCATCCTCCACGGATTTATAGTTGGATTTGGTGTAAATCTTACTCAGGAAATTGAAATCTTTCCCAATAGTGTCAAATCAATTTTTTTGGTCAGTTTGAATGCAAATAATGGAAAGAAGGGGCTGTAAGAAAAATAAAGACAATTCTCATTTTAATGGAAAGCTTTGATTGTCTTTGAATACAAATGAATTTTTAGGGCTGTTGATGGAGTGGATCATGGTAGGTAGAGTAACCCAAGTTTAAGTCTATTCAGGGTGATTGAATGCATGGGTATTCATTCAGCTTTGATTGCCTTTGAATACATACGAATTTTTAGGGTTGTCAATGGAGTGGATCATGGTGGGTAGAGTAACCCAAGTTTAAACCTATTCAGGACTATTGTATGCATGGGTATTCAGCTTTGATTGTCTTTGAATACATATGAACTTTTAGGGCTGTTGATGGAGTGGGTCATGGTGGATAGAGTAACATGAGTTTAAGTCTACTCAGGGCAATTGTATGCATGAGAATTGAATACATAAGAATTTATGGTCAAATGAGCGGTAAAAACAAGAAAAAGAGTGGGTGATGAATGATTTACAATGGAGATGTAGATGGAATCTTTACCTTTATTAGGGTGATGGTGGCATCATTATTTTTCATCTCCTCTTAATTTACTTTCAGTTAAAGGGAAGGTTATTTAATTGCCATTTTAAGGATATTCACCTTGGTTTCTTCAATTTTGACTAAAGCTTACAAATATAATGTTTAGAAACTCTAGTCTAACTATTAAGAGCTAATTAGATTAATGTCTAAAATAAAAGTTGAGAGGCTACTCTATTTTTTAAGAGGTTTTTTTTTTTTTGCCAAAACAGATGGAGGTGGACAACGCAAGATTTATGTGGTTTAAATGAAAATAACCTCATGGGATTTTCAAAATGACACAAATGGTGGGATCTAGTATTATAATTTCTAAAAGGTGGGGCGTGATTACCACAATTCCTAAAGTGAGCCCGAATTACCTCATGAAATAAGAGCTCTTTTTCGCATCATTTTGAAAACTTTGAGTTCATTTTCATCGAAAAACACTTGTAGACTTTGCATTTCCACCTCCACCCATTAACTAAAAAACTCTAAAAAAAAGGGAACTCCTGTTAGCTTTTTTTCTCAGAGATTAAAGCTCTAATTTGTAAATGAGCTCCAAAATAGAGAATAGAGTCTTGAATTGCAAGAGATTCTATTACAAGAAACAAATGTACCCCATAAGGATCAAAAGGTCTAAGTCCAAGTTTGACATGGACGAAAATCTCA
Organism: Persea americana; assembly: GCA_029852735.1. NCBI lineage: Eukaryota > Viridiplantae > Streptophyta > Magnoliopsida > Laurales > Lauraceae > Persea > Persea americana. The sequence goes on from CM056813.1 coordinate 7,325,548, forward strand.
AGTTCGAACTCACCTGATTAGAAATGTTGGAGGTTCAATCCTGTCATTAAAAGTTAAATGTACAATTAAGGAGGTGGTCAAAGCCCATTGAAGGTTCATCTTTATTAATTTGATAATCATTTATCATTTCCATTCTCCCTACTAACCATCTTTATTAATTTGATAATCTCATTCAGCCACTCAAACCAATAGGTAGACATGAGTTTTTTTTTCTCAGTTTGACAAAGTAACATATACTGTTGTTATAAGAAAGATAAATTTAACCTGGCCTGACTTAAATGCAAGTGTGAGCTTGACAAAGAGCAGAAAAAGATGGGCCATCCGACATTTTCAATGCTTCTGTCTCATTCAAAAGCTGAAGAAAAGTCAAGACCCAGACTGCCTTTCTCTATGAAAAAAGATCTATCTGGATAGTCAAATCTTAATTGGAGAGTGTTTCATTCAAATCAATGACTTTTTTAGTCAAACATTTCAATTGTTTGTTTATGAGTCCATTACAATAAACATAATTTGGGGCTGTTTGGTAATTTTATGATAAAATAAAGATAAAGTAAAGTATCAAATCAAAGAGAGAATAAAATATGTGGATTATAGTATGAAATCTTTTTAACTTTCAGTATAAAGAAGTATAGTTTTTTTTTTTTTTTATCTTTCAGTGGGTAAAAGAGGTTATTTTATTTTTAAAATGAGGAAATTTTGAAAAAGTATACTTTTGATATGACCCATTGTCTGAAAAATGAAGATTTTACTTGACATTTACAAAACTAGTAAAGTGCCAAACGGGCCTAATAGGGCTCTCATATGCCTTCGCTGAGACCCACAAAGGGTTCACTATAGGCATATAGGAATCTTGATGTCCATGCCATGAAATTGAAGGGAAGGAATTTATTCTATTTTTGCCTGTTGGGAATTGCCACCTTGCTTGCTTCTTCAGTGACGTGGGAGAAGGGCAAAGCAGTTTTAAGGCCAGATGTTGTTTAAGTCGATTTAGTTTAGTGGTACTCTTTCTGTAGCATGATGTGCTCAAATCAAACCAGTTAGATGTAAAATGACTTTAATCCATTTGCAAAGTGACAAACAAAGATTGAAAAACTAAGAAAAGTGTTACTTGTAAGTGTGATTAAAAAACCCCAAGGGGTTATATATAATGTTCTAAAATAGGTTTCTAGATTGAAAAGTCCTTCAATAATATTTAGGAGGAGAGGGTAAAAGGCTGATACTGATTAGCTCACAACCATTGATTTTGACGGACAAAAGGTTCAAAAGTTACAGATCAACGGTCATACCAGGAAGCATCAACATACATCAATATGCATCTCATGAGTTTGTCAACTTATATTCTTTATACATGTCTCTATCTATTTGCCTGCGTTAGAGGAAACCTTAGCCACCCAATTGGCCTTATTGTTTTGACTTGGTGGCCAAATTTGGCTGTGCCAAAGTCCAATATTGGCTCATATTTTCTACGTAACGGTCAGACAACTCTACTTTGAAAAGTGCAGGCAGTGTCTGAAAACTACATGAGCCGAACACCCAAGTTTGAATTTTAGAAAGGAGCACCTTTATATTGTTTAAATTAAAATAGGCCAAATATATAAACAGCAGCCATCACTCTCACAAGACAATATTATCCAACTTGTGAATATGTCTAGCTTCCGGGCCCACTTGGATGCATTTCTATCATTGTGGGTAAGTAAGAGAGATGGAAAGGTCTCTTTATCTAAGCTCTTAATTTAACAACATTAAAATTTAATGGTCTAATAATCATGGAGTTTGTTAGGTTCAAACCAGCGGTGAGGGGAAGAGAATGTGAGATAAAAATGGCTCGGCCATCGGATCATGTGGGGATAAGAATGTGAGAGGGCTGCACTGTTCAAAGGTTAGCCCCAGTGGGCACCATGGTCCCCATAGAAAGTCTTGAAAAATCCTTATATATTAAACCAATTTTTAGGTTTTTTCCCCTATGGTTCCTCAAGAATCTTGCCTTTTTTACATGATGCATATAATAACAAAAGCAAGAGTAAATCAGTAGAAAATGACCTATTTTACACATCACCAATCATTCTGGCAGTGTAATCAAATCCAATTAGGAAATTCCACTGGCATAAATGTGCAGGACAAGTTGCGTCTATTGCTGGTTTAGAAGGCTGGACCCTCTTGACTGATTGCCCCATGTGAATATGTGATTTCCATGGCTGAAGTTTGAAAGGTCCACAGTTAGCACTGGACACGGCACTCGGATGTGACAGTGACCCAATAAAGTTTGTATCCTAACCACTCTTTTATCACTGTTAAAAAAATTGACAAGGATTCTCTACATCAGGTCAGGGTTCTTTGTCTCATTTTTCTCACCCTTCCTTTTTTTTTTTTTTTTTTTTTTGTGTGTGTGTACAGTGAAAGTTCTTCACTTATCATTTCCTCTCGATCAAAAGTAGGCATTCTAAGATTCAACACATTTGCTTGTTGTTGAGTGGGCTTTAGCCAGCTGATTTTGAAAGCATGATTTATCATTATACGGGGCCCACAAGGGAATGCTGATTGCATTTCCTTCCACAGGTGGATTGCAGTAACAATTTTGTATAAACTGTGCAAGTGGGTTGCAGGTTCAGTCCACATTCAGAAATGGAATGCATTCAATTCCTGTCTATCCACAAATTAAAATCTGATGTAACCATTTGTTGTGTATCCGGACTATCCTTTGGGAGATGATATCATCTCCCGCGGTACGAAACTCCATCTCCTCCGGCATGATACCTGGGGATTATATCTTAGATACTAAGGGCCCATTTATTTACATTATAATACATAGAAATTGAATACATAAAATTCATATAATAAGTAGTTAAAAATGTAGATCAAATGTCAATTTTTAAAAATTGACATTTGATCTTCATTTTTATACTAAGGGTAGGTGTGTGTGTATATATATAAATATATTTTTATTTCTTTTTTGCTATCGGAGGGTTCGACTAATCCCTCCAGGCCTAGAGGGAAGCCGGGTAAACTCCCCTATAGCCCCAGTGTTGTAGTACAGGTTTGAACCTACAACCTCCAGGTTCAATCCGTGGTCCTAGGCCAACTGAGCTACTCCTTGGGGTTACTAAGGGTATATGAGTACTATGTTTTCAATTCCTATATATTTTGCCATTAAAAAAAAACTCCTATATATTTTAATTCAAGCAAATATGCCCTATGGTACTAATCTCTACCTTGCGTTGATGGTTTAAACCGTTGGCTTAGCCCATTAGGACATGGGTTCGAGATATGGCATAAAAATAAAAATAAAAATGCCCTAAGGTGAGAAGTAGGGCTCTAATTCCTTGTTCTCAGCTCCTCAGTTAGAACAGAGTATTCTGGATCCTTCTTCTCTCTTGCTTATAGGAACTTCCTGAGTTGAACGAGTGGAACTCTACAATGATACCTGCCTAGAATGAACCCTCTCACCTTGAATGGGACGTCCTCAAATATTACTTTAATATACGTTCACCATGTTGTAACATTGACCAAATTATTTAATTATATTATTCATCATATGGTAAATCTTGTAGCTATCCGGCTCATATTGAAGTAAAACTTAGGAATACCTCATACACAATTAGAGCGTTCATTTTCATAATTTTTATTAATATCGCGAAAAGAAATTTTCAAACATTAATTTCTCGAGTAAATATTGTGACAAATTTAATACGACTAAAGTAGGCAGTCCCACATGAATGAAAAGGGATTTTCATAGTTCTTGTAAATCCATACTGAGACTCCTTAAAGTCCGCACTCGAGTCCATATAGCTTGCCATTTTCCAATGGAGCAAAGTCAGATCAAGAACTTGGGATTCAAATCTGAACTTAGAATCTTCAATTGCAAAGAGATTTGACAATTCCCATCTAGGCAACCTTTAATTTTAATGGTGTTTTCAGTGGAAGCTTCTGTTATGGACCAGTAACAGCAACAGTGGCTACTGAAATGAATATTCAAAGGCAGTAATCCAAAATCATGCATAGGACCGTACAAATATCATGCTCCATGAGTTTATCTGTCAGCCATAAAGAGAACAACTCATGACTCATTACCAAATACCAAGATCCAATTACCCCAGTTTGAATTTTCAAACACATGATTCTTGCCATTGTCTTTGCCATCATTCAGGCATGAGCAGCTGTTTTTTAATAGGTAGGTGTCATGTGTAAAGGGTTAAGAGTAATTCAGTTTTGAAAATTGATGATGGGTCCACAAGAATGATTTTGAACTCTAGTGTTTTCTAGGTTACTGCCGATCTTCTCCTCCTCGAACTCACAACAAGATTTTAAGGCTTTTTGATGGGGTTCATTGATGAAATTCTAAACCGCTTAAAATAAATGTCCTCTTCTAATACGAGTGTAAAGGAATTTCAATTTAATAAAAGTTGGATCACTTAATTCTTTCTTACGAGTGGTAACAGAATTTCAATTTAATAAAAGTTGGATCACTTAATTCTTTCTTAATATTTTACTCACTTGTTTTACAAGTGATCTTTTGACATGAGTTTAACTCCTATTTCAGTGAAATTTGTTGAATGTCCGTGCAAAAATTACAATATTATTTCAATAGGCTTGTCTTTTTACAAGTGAGCTATACACATAAGCCTCACAAACTTCTCAGGAGCAGCACCTTGAGATAGTGATGACAGATTACTCTCTTCTTTGGCATGGATCATGCTGGCCTTTGGTTGGTAAATTTCAAACTTGTACGTTTGGTAAAATCTTCCTCTTTTAGACTTGGTCCGGGTAAGGTAGGGTTGGGGAAAGGTTGGTGAAGGGAGGTGGTGGTCAATCTTTAGTTATTACTGTTTCATCTAGAATGACACAAACACAGAAAGTCAAGATAGGTTGTCCCACAAATTGAATAATCAATCATGTGACACCAGAAAGGGTAAATCCTCTAACTTCAAAAAAGGGCTATTTGACAATATGAGGGAAATTTTGCCAAGGATCCATAGCATCATATTTAGGTCCTTGTTGTGGGGCTTGCCTTACCAACCGCAAAAGTAGGTTGAAATTGGATGGTCTTAGTGTGCATTTAGATGAAACAAGTATTAGTACGATCTCATAATTGCAACCATCTGTTTAATTGCCCCAAAATTTGAAGTGGATGCGATATATAAACTACTAAAGTTTGAAGCATCAAAATAGATTGTTAAGACGCATTAACACATGACCCATTGCTAATCCACTTGGAAGCTTTCTAATCCTGCCCTCTTGTGATTAGTATGCATCGAGACGGGCCATGGAACAATGTTAGCAAATATAAAATTTTGGAGACAACTTGTAGAATCTCTCTATTGGGCTAGCTGATCGAGACACCTGCATGCAAAAATGCTTACATCTCCTAGAGAAAAAAAAAAGTTTTCACAAGTTAAATCTCCTCCTGATGTAAGTCATTTTGTAGTGATATAATGATTTTAAAAAAAGATAAACCAGAAAGGGGTGGTGGGGCAGTTGGCTAGCGTGTAGGTCTCATAGCCTAAGAGAAATCTTGAGGTTGAGAGCTTGAGCCTCTCTCAAATTTTCTTTGCATTTCAGAAGACTGGCTGATATCTGCAACTAGATTTATGTACAAGACGTCCTTTTCTTGGTGTCCCCAAGTCCCAAAAGATTGGTTCTTTACCAATCTTTTGCTTGCCAAAACAAAAACTAAAAAAAAAAAAAAAAAAAGTTCCGAAAGATTAATATATCTAACAATATATTCATTCTTTACCAATATTTCATATTCAGAAAATAGAATATTTGGTGAACCTTCCTTTTTAAATTGCATTTAGCGCTTGTTAATTTGCATAGAATCATAGGATTTCAACCATTGAAAGGCTAAAAATAAAGATCAAATATGAATATCTAAAAATGAGCATCAAATAACCTTTCCAAGGATGGGAGGTGACTACCCCAACCATTGGCAAATCATAGGAAAGTCAAGGTTCCATCGCATCAATACCTTTTCTCCTTGGAAAATTGGTAAGAATCTTTCTTATAAATTATTTTAAAAATTGGTAAGAATCTTTTACATTTATATTTCCCTTATAAGCTTTCCCTTTAATGAAATCATGTAAATATAACTCCATTCGAAGTAGCAAAATTAGATTAAACCACAATGCACATGCATCGATTCATTAAATTAGAACCTGTCTCTGCATAATTTAAAACTTTTGCGTGAATTCAAATGCCACACCACTAAGTTCAAACTGTCTCTGCATAATTTAAAAGGTTTGTGTGAATCCAAATACCAGACGAATGCAAGAATCCAAATGCCAGACGAATGCAAGAATATTTGCCTCACTATTACAAAATTTCTTACCTCTAAAATAACAAAATATGGGTACGAGAAAGAAAAAATGAAACCAGATCTGAACATTTACATTCACAAAAGACTATTCCAAGGCTTGGAAGCATCACATTCTAACTTCTATTCCTTCTTTTGATAAATGCTCTTTGACAGAGAGAATGGGGACCTGCAAAACCCAAAGAAGAATCAGTTCCCCTACATTATGCATAGCATCTATGCAACTACAGTCTCACAATGTTGTGGTAAAGAAGAAGAAATAGATCATGTATTCCGCATGTCAATCAAGCAAACCAGTGCTGCAGCAGGATAACCAAACTCAGAATATGTAATAGAAATAGCCAAAATACCTAATACTTTTTTAGTCCATCATTCATCATATCTGAATACCAATTCCCCACTGATGTTGGGTAGGCAGAGTACTCTACCTCCTAAATAGACCGGAATTGGTTGTGGAAAATTGAAGTTTAAAGAACCCTTAACAAGGGACAATCGAATAGACAAACATAAAGGGCAACAAGGTGTCATAGAATTAAACACATGCCTCCATTTCAGGAGAAGACCATTTTCAGGCATTTTTAGCACATTCCAATGCCAGAAAATTTGGTTGCTATTGAAGATAACAAGGCCATTTAAGAAAAAAATATTTACATTTTTGTTAGGGATACAATAATCAGCTCACCTATGATCTTTTTTTACTTTTTTCTTTTTCTTTTTTTTAATTAAAGTTCTCATGTGTGAGCGTGTGGACAAATGATGAGTGACACATGATATATAGTAACAATCAGCCAAACAATGGGCAGGGGCAATTTTTGTAATAGAATGTTCAAGATACGTACAGGGTTGCAATCTGCAAGAAATCAAGCTCTACCTTGCATTATCAGGATAGATTAATAATTCAAGGGGGACAGAAGGCCATGGCAATCAAGTCTAGGTGTTAGAATCACATATAAGACACAACTAACAAATCAAACCAATATATAAAGGTCAGTAGTCAGTGGGGAGGCCAAGAGTACATAGGGTGATCAAGAGCCAGGCCGGCCTAAGCTCAGCCTGATGAGCTGGATTTGGCTCTGTTTAAAGGTCCGTCGGTTGTAGTCAGGCCTAATTTTCTGACCCAATAACCAAATGGGACAGGCCTGAGTCCATATATGCACCAAGGCCATGCCTGACATATTTAATATGAACGGGTGTGTATATTTTGCAATCATCTGGGTCAAGGCTGGACTTCAGTCCCATGGAATGGATCCAAGCCTGAATATAAGTTTCGACGACTAAATGGGCCAGGCTTTGACAAGCTTGAGGCGAACATCCCCAAGCGTACTGGTGTTTAAAAGAGTTCATGATAAGGACTCTACCAAGGGTAGTTCGTCTTGATCCTTATTTTCCAAAAAACAATCTAAACCATCTGAAAAGGGACAAAAAAAAAAGAAAGGGTCATTCGATGATTTTAATCATTCCTTTTCTATAGCTTATTAGGCTTTCAGGTCCTTCCAGAAAAAAAGTTGACAGGCAACAGGCTTTCAATGTTGGGGCCTGCCTCTGAGCAGCACTGGTCCTGACCAGAATACATGACCAGAATGACCTATTTCAAAACCATAAAAGAAAAATGCATGAATTCAGTTACTGTCAACTGGGGAATGCAAGAAACAAAACCAAAAACATGGAATATGTTTCCATCATTCAAATATAATATTATAGAATTTTCTGTTCACCAGAATTTTCACTAAAATACTACCTCTTTTCTATGGAAAATCCCAGCAGCAAGAGCAGCAGAAGCACTCGTGTTCTGAAAAACCTCAGAGAAGTGCTCGACCGTGCCTGCACCACTGCTTGCAATTACAGGGATGGTCACGGCATCTGAAATCAACTTGATCAGATCTATGTCAAATCCCTGCCCCTGACCTACAGTAGCAACAAGTAAGCTTTTAAGCATTAAAAGAACACAGCTTTAGAGAATATCACAGGGTCATTCAATACTCAATAGAGTAAAATAAAGCCCAGAAGACAGCAACCTTGTGGAAAGTAACAATAACAATGCCTACTGGATAAAATCAAATGACTTCATCTTTAGCTACATTATTGAACGGTAAATATTGGTATTTGGTCATCAGACCTTTGCAAAGAAGATGACCTAAGAAATTTTCTAAGAAAACTTCAGAGATATCACAGGGTCATTTAATATAGTAAAATAAAGCCAAGAAGACAACAATCTTATGGAAAGCAACAAGAACGATGACTACTGGATATAATCAAATAAAGAAGGGTTATGGGTTTTCCCATGTTTACCGAACAATAAATATTGGCATTTGCTCATCTGATGCAGGCCAGACCCACCAGTCCAAAGAGTCCAGCCAAATTTACTGTGGGAATTTAAATTTAGTAGAAGTCTTATTAAGAGTTTGATTTATTTAGGAAGTCTCTAAATTAGAAGTTTAGTATGACTTGGTTTCTTCAAGAGTTTTGGTTTCCTTAATGACTTAATTTCCTCTTTATGATTAGCAAAGTAAAGGTCAACCAGAAAATGGGATGTCCAACACTTCCTATAAATATGTAATCCTTTCATTGGGAAAGATGGCTTATGATTATTCAATAAAGAAAGGTTAAGGGTTTTCCCATGTTTGAGAGTGTCCCTCTTTTAGAGTGAAGAGTGCTTGTGTGTGTTGAGTTCCGGGAGGAATTTGGCCAATTCCCGTTTGTGGAGTTGGTCCTCATTGGAATCCATCCAAGATTCGGCAAACGCATCTGAAGAGTGCTAGAGTGTGCCATTGCTAGCATGCATTGGATATGCTGGAACCATCTCAAATGAGTCTCTCTTAAATTATCCCCTATTGATGCTATCCCTAAATGCTCCCGAAAGTGCTCATTTCTAACTCTTATCTTTCCTAGTTTTACTACACATCCATCACAACATTCTCATATCTGCTACATTCATTATGTACATGTACTGCTTCTTGATTGGCCAACATTCTGCTCCAGACATAAACTAGAAACAACCAATCAAATTGTGTAATGACAAATTACATTCGAATCACCTAGTCAATGATCAGCTAATTACTGTAACCCATAGGACATGCAGAGCTTAAAAATATACAATAGGTATAAGGTTACTGAATTATGGAGTACGAAAGTAGATCTGGAGCACAGATTTTCACAGCTGAGTGACTATAAGAGCATTTACCATCACAATCTATGCAATTAAGCAGTATTTCTCCTGCTCCTAGCTGTTCAACAGATTTTGCAAGCTCATAAGCTCCAATTGGTCGGCCCTCTCGCCCCCCATTGACCTGCTTGCGTAGCAGCAAATAGAGAGGTGTTAAAGACATAACAGGTCATGTAAAATCCACTCTTTATCTACAGAAATATGCTGATTTACCAATGTACCATATTACAAGTAAAGACTGCCACTAGCATGAAAGATAACGTCTAAACGAATAAACACATTAAATGTTTTAAAAGATGAGTAGCCTCTGAAAGCTGGGATAATAGGTACTGCAGCAGACATCCGAAATGGGTTGCTGAAATTGAAATTTGAGATAGACTTGGCTCCCCTTATTTATTTTTTTTCTACATTATATGATGTTCAATCAAAGAGAGACACTGATTGTTATTCAGCCAGTGATGCCACAAGGCATTAACCTAAGCTACTGTATTTCTCAAGATTGTTATAGCGACCAAATTGGTGGCATCGAATTGGAACATCATATCCAATGATACACATTTCTGAAGTTCAACTTGAGGATTAGGACTCGTGATAATCTGAAAAGAACCTAAATAATCCTCGCTTGTTTTCTTTTTTTGAATATGCAACAAATTTAAGTTATTTCATGGAAAAGAGAGAGTAGCACTAGAACAACCCAAAAAAGCACTCATATATCAAACATCAGACACTAAAGAATCATGCTCCACTCCTTTAGCAGCCAATCGTGCAAGGAACAAGCTTCGCAAGAAATATGTTGGAGGAAAAAGAGAGAAAAAAACCTTGAGATGGACTTGGTTCCACAAATTTTCCCCTATTGCTTTATGACGCTCAATCAAGGAAGAAAAGGAGCATCCTTTATTCAACCAGTGATGCCACAAGGCAATAACGTAAGCAGTTCATATGTTGAAACCCATCAGGTTGTATTTCTCAAGACAGATATAGCTATCAAACTGGTGGCATGGAATTGGACAATTATTCAATGGTCCACATTTTATAAGTTCAACCTAGAGGATTAGGACTCCTGATGATCAGAAGGAACGAACCCAATAATGTTCTCTATTTTCTTAATGGAAACATCAATTTATTTCATGGAAAAAAAAAAAGAGTAACACTAAAATAGCCCCAAAAAAACAACTCAAATATGAAACATCAGACGCTAAAGAATCAAGATCCACTCCTTCAGCAAGCTAATAACCCAAGGAACATGAAATATGTTAAGATGGGGAAAAGGCCATAAAATCTCTGATATCCGATCCAATCTCCCATCCCCAAGAAAAAAATACTTGATAAATAAGACCAATTGAATAGCTGAGAAAAAAACCTTCAATTATAATTCTCAGCACCCAAGAGCTATTCATGACCACTGATTGACATTCCCACACCATTGGACAAAAACATTATTCGTGTTACAATGGGAGAAAGAAATCTTTGCAAAGGAGATGTGTAAACATTCAACTTAGTCCAGAATTCAAGTTTTAGACCACGTTTTGCTAGAAATAGAATACCCTAGCATAGAGAAATTATGAAAGGAAGAGAGGTTGTCGTTTGTACGGAAATAACCAAAGTACATCACAAGTTCTCCGCTGTAGCATATCATGTAAGATGTATTTCCAGACACATAACACTGATACAAATTCACATAAATCATTATAAAAACCATCTGGTTTCATCATTCCAAAAATGGAAAAAAAAAAAATATGACTACCATTGGAGAATTTCCACATCATTAGACTTGAGATCATTTCAAAGACAACAAGGCTTGTATTATCAGATACATCAGGAGAAGAATCAAGGAATACGAGCCCGTGTCTGAGTTCATAATACTTTCTACACACATGAGGGCACATTCCTGGATGTGTCCAACATCTATGAACTACACATTCAGGCTATGAACTATGCAATGAGAGAGAGAGAGAGGGAGGCACACACACATAGAGAGAGAACAGAACAATGACATGGCCATCTTAAGACGTCCGTCTCTTCCACCAAAACAAAGGGGCCTAAATCAGAATTTAATTAGGGGGGAAAAGGACTCACAGTGCATTGGTACCAGGCATATCCTTCTCCATGTGGGCCTAAGATTTGCATAAAGAAGAAACCCATTAAAACACTTCCAACCCACTAAAAATGCACATGACAAGCATCCAAGGTCCAAGAAACTAAAAATCATAACCCCCACAACAAACCACACCCCCCCCCCGCCCCCCCAAAAAACAACCACCACCCACCCAACCCAAAACCAGAAGAAAAAAAAAAAAGCACCTGGCCTTTTAACTTTTACAGCCTTGAATTCTACATCATCAGGATTCTTTAGGTACACTCGGCGTGGATCAATGCTCACAACCACAGCCTGAAAATTTAGAGGTAAGACAATACATTATGCAGTTACTATTTTCAATCATAAAATATGAAAAAAAAAAAAAAAAAAAAAAAAAAAAAAAAAAGAGGAAATGGCAGAAGAACCTGATGAATGCTTCTCAATATTGTATGATCAATGGTTTAGCACATATTTAGATATGGACACTAATGTAGACTACTTATATATATACACATAGTAGAAAAATGATACTCTTCCTCATCACACCCATTATGCATACTAGGCAACAGATGCTTTGAATAGAAGTAAGTACGAAGAGGGGATATGTCACCTCTAAGCAAAGTTTGTGGGGATAGTCGGGATAAGCTTTTATGATGATAATGAATTTATAATGGTTCATGGATGACGAATGATGATGATGATGAAGCTGATTAAGTTTTGATGATGATGATGATAATGTGGGGATAATCTCACACTAACAGAACATTGGTGTAGCCCTTGTCAACAAAGTGGTTATTTTGCTGGCAAGCTGATAGTACCATTAGCCATTGCTTGGGGAATTTTGAAAGAATAGGAGAGTTTTCAATGTCATATACTCAATATTTGATTTGATGGTGGCAAGAAATCAAATCCTGGCTTGCTCTCTGAGATCTAACATTAAGAGAGTTCATGGGAGTGTCTTATTCGGAGTCGGAGAGAGAGAAGTGATCAAGGGGCAAGCTTTCCTATGTAAAAGAGCTCAACTTAGTTCTCTGGTCTGCCTGGATGGTGGAAACACTAAGATAGCAATAAGGCTTGGCACCTTTAAGGCTATCAATGGGTTGAACTTGAGCAGGATATGGTCCAGGCTGGTCCAATAAGGACTGCAAGGCCTGAATCCAAGTCCAACACGGACCTTGGAACCTGGATCTGTGCCCACCCTTATGGGAAAAGGTTAGACCAAGTCCGCCCTTTTTTTTTTTTTTTTTTGTTAACCCAGGGTATCTCCCGCCAGCCCAGCCCAAGGGCCAAAGCCCGAGGGACACTCGATTCTGGACAGTCGAGAATTAATCCCTAGGGGCACATGCAAACCCTCCTATCCATATGCACTGAGTAAAACTACGGGAGGTGGCCAACAAAGGTAGGTGTCGAACACAAGACCTCTCTGCTTCTTGAGGCATAAAATATTTTCAAATATTCTTTGAGTGATTTGGAGTACTGTTTCTTGTTATCTTCTGTTTCCTTCTCTTCCCTCCTTTTCACTTGAGGGCTCTTTGTTGCTCTTCTTTAGGGCATGTTTTTGTGACATTAGGATTCTGCACTGTGCGGAAATTGGTTTCAGAAAAAGGTTTTCGCCGAAAAAAAAAAGGACAATCAGTTCAGTTTTTCCTAATCTAGCATTAAACTGTCGAAAGTTTGCGCCCACGGAAAATTGCAGTGTTTTATGCATCATCCTGAAATCCTCAGCTTCACGCAACCATGTGCTTAGGAATTGGGAAAAGGGGGCTTTGAAAATAAAGGCCTCTTGGGTATTGGGTTTACATCAAATGGGGTTCGAGTTTTGGGGTTCCATCAAATTTGGCATGAAAGGTTTTTGGAGGTTATGCCAAAACTGGTGTCATAGCAAGTTCTGAATCCTTGAACAGAAATCTAAGATTCAAATTCTCTCAATGAACCAAACTTTAACCTCCCACCAAATCTCACCCTCAAACCATAACCAATATTCCTAACCATTAGGAAGCATCAGAATCGTAACATTATCCTCCAACCTAAATCTTAATCCTAGTTCGACCCATCCATCCTAGCCTAAAATCTATCTCATCAAGAAACCCACCAAGAAAATCTTTCGTTGTAAAGAAACCTCTCTAGAATCAAGAGAATCATCAAGAACCTCAAAGGAGCCAAATTCGTAACCCTAGAATTACCCCAATTAAACCATCCAAAACCCATCCTATCCTTCAGTTTTAAGTTCCAAATTGACAGTAACCCAATACCAAACAAAACCCCTAAGCTTTTCCTTCAAAGATTCTCCGATTAGAGTCTCAATTTAGTCCCAGGTCTCTAACCAAGCCCCAATTTTGTAATCCGGAAATTACCAAATTCAAACTTGAATCATGAATCAGAAGACTTCTCAACACCTAAGGAAATGAACCAATTGCAAGAACCAGTTCATGCATCGTCCAAATTCAAGCGAGAATGGTTCTTAGCTAAGGCAGCACCAGTCCAAACAACAGATTTCCAGGCCAATCCAAGCTTGACAGCCTAGGGCAGGGCCCATCCAACCAAAAGGCAGGGTCCATGAGGCTCAATGTCCAAATTGCCCAGTTTTTAATAATTCCTTTTCTAATTTTAGTTGGATTTGTGTTTCCTACTCTAAGGGAGACAATTTCTTTTTTCTCTTCTTTCTCTTAATTTTTTTTTTTTAGTTTATTAAGGATACAAATCGGTTGTATGAATTGACCACTATATTGGCAGTTACTTTATTTTATGAAATAATAAAGTTTTGAAATATTCCTCTTCATCTCTCATTTGAATAAGCAAATCACTGGTTGAAAGGGCTTCTGATTCAAGAGTAGCGGTGAGTTTCATCCTTCCATCCAATCAAAATAGTATGATTCTTTGAGGGTATTGGAGTGATGTTTTCTGTTATCCTTTTTTCTTCACTTCACTCCTCTTCCCTTTGAGGCCTCTTTTTCTCCTTTTAGGAGTTGTGAAAAGGAGGTTTGAGGAGGACTTCAAGTTCACATCAAGTATGTCATCAGAGCTTTTCAAGGTTACATCACAAAGGACCCAACTAGAACCATTTGTAAGACTAGGTCGTCAAAGCAGTGCCCTTTCTTGCCTCACATACATCAACAAGCAATAGACATCTATAACTGCTTCAGAGGCACGGTGCATAAGTATCAATCACAGAATACAGAGTGACATGTAAAACTCATGTACGGGCTGCCAATTCCCAAATGTATCATAGATCATCATCAACAAAAAAATTCAGGGAGTTGGTATCAAGAGGCTCACAAATAATAATAACGATAATGATAATGATGATGATGATGATGATGATAAAAAAATCACCTGGTTCCCATAAACTCGAGAAATCTGCTCTAAGCTGCTCTTTCCAGTCTTTACCTTTGAAATGGAGCAGTTAATTATCATGTCAGAAAGACAATACACAAATGAACTGTTGATGTAACAATATCATGAATTCATTTACATACTCCAGTTCTTATATATGCCTCCGCTGCATAAACTGCATCACTACCAATGGAGACCTTATCTGCCCCAGACCTGAAATATTCTGATGCAACTTCCAAGCTGGAATAGTACCTGAAGGAAATACAAGTATAAATGGTTATTCACGGGAAAAAGATGCTTGCATCTATGCAATTCAACACAAATATTAATGTTTTTTTATTTGGAAGCAGATGATTCAAAAGCAGAATTTGGGGAAAGTAGGATGTGTTGCCAATGAAAAGGGTTTACAGTACATCCTACAAACTGACAGCTCAATTTACGTGGTATGATTCATGCATGCCCACTGGTCAAGTGAAACTAGAATGCTGGAAAAAAAAAGTGCCTTGCGTGCATATTTGCATCATCATATTTCATTAAGGAAACATTTGTGCAGGCCTTTTTTATGCGGAAGCGGAAACGGAAAGGTAAGACCTCTTATATTCCACACGGGCCATTTTTGTCCTTCAGTGCAAACTCTCTATGGAAAATACCTATTTTTGTGGGGTTTTTTCGCACAAGATAAGAAACACGAGTTTGATGCAGGATAGACCTATGGTCCCTATGGGTCGACCAGCATGTGGGCCCAGCCCATCTATCTCGAGTTCTCGACCAAATTCTTTGGGCATCACCAATTTCATGTTTTAGCTTATCTGGATTCTTATTTTATGGTTTATGTTTTAAGTAGTTGGATATTTTAATCCTGACCATCAATATGTTTGGACGGTCCAAGTTAGCACTAGGGTTATTTCTTTTCCTATATATTGATATAAAGCCCACCCGGGTGAAGGCGTATGATGCAACCTAGGGTTAGGATGCAAGTGCCAGGGCACAATTACGGTTCCACGAGAACAATCACACGATGAAGAGAGCTCTCCAACGCTAAACCCACAAAAAGGGAATTCTCTATTTACTCAATCTCTGAGATCATTGATCTCTACAATGCCATATTTATAATAAAAGAAACTTAGGGCATGTTTGGTAACAGGAGATGAATCCTCTTTTTGCATAATTCCCTTGTGCCATGGAAAGAGGCATTCCTCAATGAGGATTTGTGGGGGAGAGGATTGACGACATTCCACATTTGACTAACATAGTGGAAGCACCAGTAGTTTCTTTAACTCCATGCTTGGCAAGCATATCAAAATCTGCAAGAAAAAAAAATAGAGTAGAAAATGAGTATCATGTATCAATCTCTAAAGTCTCATGCATAGGCGGATGAGCTGCAGATGAAAATGGAGAAGGAAGAGAGCAGCGATGGAGGACATTCCATCATACAAGTAGTGGGCAACACCAGCAACCCAAAATCAACAACAAAAGATAGTTATAGAGAAGAGATCACTCCCTTATAGGGACAGCTAGAAATGGAGAAGGACAGTCTCAAATCAAGAGGGTTTGGGGGATTTGGAGAATGTGATGGAATTTGGGGGATTTGAAGATTTTGAGGGTATTCATGCGTGATGAATAATACAAAGAGGGAGGGAGTCAGAGGACGACAGAGAAGGAAAGTAAAAGGGTGAAGAGAGGGACTGATGTTGGGATTTTGCAACCATGACCGACAGAGAGAGGGAGGGAGAAAGAAAAAGAAATAGAGATGGGGGTTGTGGTCAACCGGCACCAGAGGTCTAGCAAATAGGGAGGTTGAGGTCGATCGAGCAGGGAGGCTATGGTTGAGGTTGATCGAGCAAGAAGGCTGCAGTTGAGGCTGATCGAGCAAAGAGGTTGAGGTCAAGTAGGTTTAGATCGATCGTCTTCTGTAGTGGAGCTAGGGCACAATGGATTTTCCTCTCCAAAGAATGCTGCTTTTATACTGCCCCTTTTAAATCGACGATTTATCCTTTCCGATGGGGGATGGTCGGACCAAAGGAATCCCCTCTGTGTCCATTTTCAAAATCATCACAGTGGAAAAATGGATGTGAGGAAAATTTCCCAAACGTGGGTATTCCTCGATTTCAAAGAAAAGCAGAGAGGAATCCTTGGCAGGGATTGTTACCAAACATGCTCTTAGGGGCTAAGAAATCAAACCTACTCAAACTAGGATGCAAGTGCTAGGACACAATTACGGTTCCACAGGAACAATCACACGGTGAAGAGAGCTCTCCAACGCTAAACCCACAAAAAGGGAATTCTCTATTAA
The DNA here is from genome assembly GCA_029852735.1 of Persea americana. Lineage (NCBI taxonomy): Eukaryota > Viridiplantae > Streptophyta > Magnoliopsida > Laurales > Lauraceae > Persea > Persea americana. Next base: position 7,342,721 of record CM056813.1, read on the forward strand.
CTCAATCTCTGAGATCATTGATCTCTACAATGCCATATTTATAATAAAAGAAACTTCGGGGCTAAGAAATCAAACCTACTCAAACTAGGAAACAAGAATAAAATTCCTACCCAAATTAGAAACCTAAATCTAATTACACTCTTGCTAAAAATAAAACTAATAACAATAAAAATTCAGAATTTCATGGGTCCCACATGTGGCCCACGATCCTGGTTGTAACAAGGTGGTTTTGTTGCAACATCAACGTAGGAACAGGGCGTGCGGTGAAAGGCTTTTAGGTCCTAGTTCCGAAACCTCATGGGGACCTAGTGCATTACCTGGTACACGTGTTGGGCCATGCATTGTACCCTAGGGATTAGTTTGTGCATGCCAAAAGCGGGTCAGAGACCTGGGTCATAAGGCTGGGTGGCAGGGGATACCCTGGGTATCAAATATATATATTGATGTAAAACCTCTTGGCTTAGAAGAGTGCTTGATGATTAATGGAAAATGAGTGCTTTTAGGGTCTTCCCCAAGTTCACTTCAAGTCGTCCTCGAGTTCTCACTCCTCTTGGATTGAAGTTTGGCGTGAGGCCAATTTCTTCCCCTATCTCTCCATCTTCTACCTTGCCCGCCCCGCATCTCCCCTCCATTTTGCATCAGAGTTCCACCTCCCCCGGCTAGAAAGGCATTTCCGTGGAAGAGGAACCCGTGTTTCCTCTTCCGTGGAGTTACAAAAACAAACCCTAATAATCATCATATTGAGCATTACATTCTAGAACCACTAATTAGTTCTTTATTTGATATTCATGAGTTTTCAAGTGTACGACTTGCACAATACATTAACACCATGGATTCCAATTAAATGATTACCAAAATATCTAGTCATCTAGCTCGCTAGAATTTTTTCAAGAGAAATTTTGGATTCAAATGTCGTAGTATCATGTTCCTTTAGGCATGTTTCTAGAAGTGCGAATAAGGTGGCAGACTTAATGGTGAAACACAGTTTTTATATATCTAATATGACTATATGAGCATGGTTTTCAAAATCGGAATCGTATTGCAAATTGTTCATACCCATGAATCAAATCAAATCGTGAATCGTATTGTGAATCTTAGGATTTTTTTCTTTTTCTAATAAAATAAAAAATAATTAAAATAAAAAGGAAAAGACAAAAAATAATTATTCATAATTTGAGACCCCAATCCCCCTAGGTAATCCCTTGAGGCAAGACCAGATCAAATGATCCTGTGAGCCAAGAAAAGGGAATCCACGGGGGTACGGGTGGAGTGCTTCAGTAGCACCGTAAGGCTTTGTCCAAGTCCCGCATACGAAATATCCAGGTCCTGGCATTTGGCTTATTAGTCAAATCCCGTCTTAACTCAACATGACGCGTTTTAAAGCCGTGCGGCCCCGGAAACCATAAGAACTTTGGAGTTAAGCGTGCTCGAGCAGCAGCAGTATTATGATAGGTGAACCCCTGGGAAGTCCTCGAGCGCGCACATGGGCCAAAGCAGACAATTTCGTGCTGAGTTGGGCAGGGTTGTGACAATAACCATCCATTTTCCCATTTATAGCAGTATAAATACAACAAATCTATCATACAATCATATCAAGAACATCATGACATACAGTATTTTTAAAAGCGAGAGGCGCATCAAGGCGCTAAGGTCTCCTAGGGCCTAGGCGCTAAGGCGCAAGGCAAGGCGCGGGCTTCATTGAAGCGAGGCGCACATTGTAGATAAAAAATAGATGTTTCGGTATAGACCATCCTTTTCCCATTTATAGCAGTATAAATACAACAATTCTATCATACAATCATATCAAGAACATAATGACATACAGTGTTTTTAAAAGCGAGAGACGCATCAAGGCACTAAGGTCTCTTGTGGCCTAGGCGCTAAGGCGCAAGGCGAGGTGCGGTCTTCATTGAAGCGAGACGCACATTGTAGATAAAAAATAGATATTTTGGTATAGACGGATAATTCAAAATTCAATGAGATTAAGCAATGTGTAATCCAAATTCCAGCCCAACAAACATCATTTGATTAAAAAAAGGAACAAAAAGTATGACTGTAGAAAAAAGCAACTGAAAAAGACTAAAACAAGGCCCAAAAATTAGATCATTCAACCTGGTGTTATGCATCAGTGGGCCTTTAGTTTTAAGTAGATCAGATGCATTGTATTATGTTATGTGGACCACTCATGAGCTCGTTCATGATCTAAATACAAAATATTCATTCTAAAACATCAATCTAAAAATATCAAAATGTATATATCTCCAAAATCCAAATAATCAACTCATATCCCCATCATGGCCCATGACCATATCCACAACAACATCATCATCACCAAATGAAGACGATTCACATCAAAACCAAAATAAGGTCCCACCCCCACTGATGGATGAGAAAAATTGGTGATGGTTTGCCAATTGACAACTGTTTGAAAAAAAAAAAAAAAAAAAAAAAGCAAGGCCCTAGACGAAACAATCAAAAATATCAATGGCTGCCCCCACCCCTGCCGATGAGAAATTGGTGATAGCCTAATGATGTGTTAAAAATAAAATTAAAAAAAGCCCCAGACCTAAGGCACGTGCTTCGTGCGCCTTGCGCCTGGCTCCAAGGTGAGCGCCTAGGCTGCGCAATGCGCCTCACTGAACGCACCTTGCTTCGAGGTATTTGAAGCCCAACTAGTGTGCCTCACTGCGCCTTGCACCTAGGAGCGCCTTTTACAACCCTGATGACATATATTAATATATATATCAAAGTATCAATATATGTATTTTTATCTATAAATTTATATATATATATATAAACCATCAATCTTATACGATAGGATATCTTTTGAAGTTAAGAAAGTGTTCATGAAAAAAAAAAAAAAAGATTAAAAAAAGAAGAAGAAGGTATAGACAAGCACCATACATACATTCGAATGATTTAATTATAAGCATGTTCTTTATTCATCTTTAAAACCTTATCGAAGCTACAAAAAATTCTTACGAGATTTCATTGACTACTAAATAACCTTTTAAAAATAAATGCGCTAAAAGAAAGAAAGAAAGAATAAAGAAAGAATAAAAGTAAAAGATTATTAATATTAAACTATTGGTTCTAGTTATTCTCGCTTAGTCAAATTGCTTGAATCGTAAGATTCAATTAAATGAGTATCAAATCATAGAATTCACACATGGATCCTAAGATTCATTTGTAAATGGAATTCGTTGCATAGATACGAATCGTTTTCCTTCAAATTCAGGATACGAATTGTAGGATTCTGATAAATATGGATATGAGAACTATATAAGCAATTATGCTCATTGGGAGGGTATAGATTTTTTTCATTGGTTGAGTTTTCTGTGCACACACACACACACACACACACACACACACACATATATATATATATGTGTGTAGAAATGCTCCTATGAGAGTAAGGGGGACCCTCATATTTTAGGATGTTGGCATTGGATATGGATCCAATGGTCCCCCCACCCCCCTACTCTCCTATTAGTGTGAGAGTTACTCTCATAGGAGCATTTCCCATGTATATATGTAAATACTCCAAAAGGGACCCGCTCAGGTTTCTATGAAGGGAAGCCATCACTTCATCCTGCCTACAAAGAAATTCAAAGAAAAGTACCAACTACCAAGGGGCAGAACAAATAGCAAGAACAAAACGCACTAAAAACACTAATCTGCAAGCACCCAAGCATTCACTAATAGAGAGAGAAGATAGAGAAACCACTCCATTATCATCTAATTTCACATTATACCAATAATTACACAAGCCAAATGCACGTATCATCAAGGCCACATTTTAACTGAAAGAACATCACAACATACCTCCCATTTCCATCTGTGAAGTCTCTTATACCGCCACCCACTGTTAATGGCACAAAAACATTTTCCGATGTGTAGCGTAAGACCTACAGTCATAGAGCATATTACATTGTAATAGTTAACAACTGTTTATTAGAATTAAAATTTGGAATAATATTTTAAAAAATATTTTAAAATGGGGCAAGTTAGAAAAAAAAAAGTATTATGGTACGAAAATAACAGAGCAGTTAATGTGATTTCAGAATTGGGTGGTGAATTACAATTTTATAGTCGAACCACAGACCTTCAGCATTGGTAAATCCCCCAAAGGAAAGTCACGAAAGCCTGTTATGTTCAAAAAAGTAACCTGCAATGACATTTTGTTGTTTAAAGAAGAATACCATTCATTTATCTAGAATTCAAGCATGCCTTTTTTCAGTCAGTCAAACCAATATGCCTATTATTCAAAATTGTATTGGGAAGAGATATACCTCATCAGCCCCATCTTTGTAATATTGCCCTGCAAGCTCCACTGGCTTGCCAAGGTTTCTTACCTTCGAAAAAAGCCAGAAAAGGTTGACAAAATTAATAATGTAATTCCAAAATAGCACCTTTTCTCTGAAATTTCATAATACACTTCCGAAGTGAAAATAATAATAATAATATATATTAAGCAGATCAATCAGTCATAACATTGTAAATCAAAGTTAGTATCACCATTCTCTTTTGGCAAACACCATCAGAATAATTTTAATCCATGAAAATAATTTTCTAGTGGATTATAACCAACAAAAAAATATATACTCGGCTCTTGTTTGTAAGCTTTTGTCTTGACTTCTTCATTAGAAACCTCACTGACAGTGATTCAATTTTAACCAAGCTTATTTGATTATCACATAAAACATGGAGCTTAATATTATGACAAAATAAGAGAGCCATTTCATTTGGACTCACAAAAGAGAGTTCAAAGAATGCAATGAAATCCAGTAAAGATGGAATCAGGTTAGTGTAGGCAACTGCCCAAAAATATACAATAAGCACAAGTTCCAAGAAAATATTAAAGCAAGACTAAATAAATATACAAAGAGAGAGAGAGGGGGGACATAACTAAGAAGGAATCAAACTACAAAAAGCTCTCATAAGCTACAAGCTGCAACAGAAAAGGAACAGCGAGCATTGATTTTCCAGGGGAAAAACTCTAAAGAGTGTTGTCATGTATCTGTACGATGCCCTAACACCTTTATTCCATAACTTATTTAAAACTTCCTTCGAACAAGTAAAATAGTTAATTAGACATCATGAAATCCAAAAGAAAAATATTTTTCATTATTACCTCTTTCTCCTTTGTATGCTCTCTCACATCATACTGGTCTCCCTTGGTTACAACAAGGTCTCCCTTATCATTGGTCCTCACATCAAGGCATGCAATCACCTGAGGTAACAAATAGAAAGAGCAACCTCTGCTAATAAGAAAATCCAATATGAAGCAATGGAAGGCATTAGAAAAGAAACTTATCAAAAATAGTAGAAAACAATCTGCAGACAAGCACCAAATTTGGATTTCAACAAAATTACACCAAAGAAACAACAATGCCCATCCTTAAACACAGAAGATCTTACCCTCTTTGCAAGTTTCGATGCTTTCCCCTGAGCCAACTTCAGTAATTTGCACATATTTTTAAGGCCATTAGACAATCCAAGCGACAAGAGACATCTTGAATGATGAAACATAAAAGAAAGAAATGATCAACAGTCTTTAAAGAATACCTTTGTTGAATTTGACTTAGGCATACCCAAGAACCTTCTCAATACAGAAAGTCCAACATCTGTAAAATTTTAAGTCATGTTACTCATGTATGATCTATGATATTGCATTAATATGCACTCTAAAGTTAAAAGGAACAATTCCTGAAGCAAGCGATATTTCAGATGAAACTACACACTCCACCATCCAAATTCAGATTAAAGAAATGCATGTGAAAAACAATACCACCACAACCATTAGAATGTAGCCCAAATGCATAAACAGGAATTTAAGAAAAAGAAGTAAGAAAGGGAAGCAAAATTAAGGGAAAAGAGATTTTCTGGCAATTAAGCCTTCTCTCAAGTTTTACCATCACAAAGACAGGAAAGCAAATAATTGATGTTTCCAGGGTTAAATGTATTGGTATCGAAAAATTATTCGATAATAAATAACTAGAAAAATTGGCCTATTGCTAAATTATTTCAACTTCACAGCTTAGCAGATCAAGCAAAAACAATGTCCTTGGAAATTTAAAGAAAATTACGTTTTTGGTTGATAATGGAAAGATATGAAAAGACCTAACCAAGACAGAAGTCAGAAAAAAAAAAAAACTTAAAAGGGAAAGGAAACAACAAGTGGAAAAATGAAGATCATCTCAAGGAATGCAAAAAAGATAAATCAATGTTTACTTACTCCTGGATAGCATATCAGATGACGTTGAAAGTAGGGTCATCGTACAGATAAAAGTGTAAGAGAAAATGCAGTTGAATGTTTTGGTCAGCAAGCAGTGTAAGGGTGGAATTGGGAGGTGGCTTATGTAGATTGGGTTTTCAATGTGAATTATTAGGCAACTAGGTATCCTTAGAACTCAAAACAGTGGAAGATAAACCCAACTGCTAGTGGTTCTATTGACCAAAAGGGTCAGAACAGCTTAAAGTTTGATGACATGGAATCTTGAAGAGTCAGCACATGGTGCCTTACCTCCACTCTTCTCGGGATGAAATTGGACTGCATGTATATTTCCCTTGCTAATCGAAGCAATGAAATCTACACCATAATTGCAAGTTGATGAGATCCACTCCTTGTTAGCTTCTGACTGCCAGCTCATAAACAAATAAATAAATTACATATCAGTATAAAAACTACACAGAAACATAGTCTGTTGATTTGGAAAATAAAATGAGCATACAGGAATCGCACGGTACGAATGAACGAAGTAGACATGGCGATCGCCAATGTCATCTAATATTCCTGCATCCTTTGAGACTTGAACAGAATTCCAGCCAATGTGAGGCACTCTGAAACCATTAGATGAGTCAAAACGTCCCACCGTACCAGGTATCAGTCCAAGACCTTTTACTGTAAAGGATTCAAAATTAGTAATATTGATCACCAAAGAAACCCAAAAGCATAAAAAGCTTCTAAATATTGCTCACCAAGGAGCAATAACAACAACTTAACTTGAACTTTGTGTACTGCATTCTAAAAATATTCCATGAGGAAACTTCTCACTCCAATAAATTACACGTGCTCTATATATATCTTTCCTTATCAGACAACAGTTACATGGAAGATTTTCATGTCTGTCATATGCAGTTTAGTTTCAAAACATTTAAGAAGCTAAATATAGTTGTCAGATAACTAAGAAGAAGTTGGATCATAAGTCCAAGGAGTTCTCCCTTTCGTGGAAATGAAAGCATTTGATAACCAGCAAGGGAAAGACAGAAAGAAAAGAGGGAAGAAGGAGAAGGAAATAAAAGGGTTAGCCACCGATGCCGCACCAAAGAAATCGGATGTTCGTAAGACTTGATTTGATTAGTAGTTCAGATTCGAGCTGGCATAGTGGTCAACATTACTCTGCATTTCAAAAAAACTGGGACATGGATAGGAGGATACAGGTAGAACAATAGAAGTGTCCAATCCAATACCTCAATGCCAAGAGGAAAAAAAATTACGAGATAAGACAATCTGAACCCATGATGTTGGAGAAAATTAAACTGCACCATAGAACAAGCAACCACATTTTTTTAAAAATGTCCCTTTTACTATGCAAGTATTCAAGCAATAGTTATTGCCAGTACTGGTGTTGGCATCAGACAGACGGTTGGCCATAACAACTCGCTGACTGAGTCTATCTCTGTATGGAGGTAGTAGTGTACTCAACCTATTCCGCATTGCCAAGAGTTGGTTTTATCAGATGATTGACGTTGGAATGGGATGATGATCACCAGCATTCACATGGTGATATCTAACTAGAATCTAGGTATCCAAGCATTTAGGTTTAAGTGGTAACATTCGTGGATTTTTCTTCCTCAACATGGAACACGCAAGCTTCTACAAGGGAAGGGAGAAAGCATATTGTTTATTATCGTCCAATATAATTTTCTTTTCCAATTAACAATTTCCAAAAAGATCATCGGGACCTGAATTCAGGTTACTGGTTTCCAAATCCAGTAGCTTGACCACTACACTATGCAAATGTGGCATAACTTTTTGTAATGGAAAATGCTTATTAAAAATATTAAATACCAGAGACAACCGCAGGTTCACAGTGACATTCAATAGAAATAAAATGATTGGTAAGGATGGGAAAAAAAAAGGTACTGAGCATTCACCTGGCCCGTTCTCCTCACTAGACTCAAAAAGTAGCTGAAGCCCAAGACAGATGCCTAGAAAAGGGCGATCTCTTTCTATATACGTGCAAAGTGCTTCAGCCATCCTGTAAAAAAGGTGCATTCTCTAAGAAACTTCCGCAATCTAGGTACATAATAACACAGGGATGCAAGTATGCAACAGAGCAATGTTGAGCTACAGCATGTCCAGGCCCAGTTCCCTACTCAAAGACCACCCCCAGCTTGGCAGCCAAGCACCAAAGCCAACAATGTTATATGAGTTCGGTTAGGCCTGGCCAGCTTGTTAAGTGTTGAAATTGACTGAGCCAAAATGATTAACTAGCGAGACTAGAAAGTCAGGCACAGAAATGACCTGTGGGATGCTAGAACCAGTCAGTACCCAACCTAATACAGGAAAGTCCAACTCCAAACCAGCCTGGCTGCACATATGCCTATAATCAAAGCTCTAAGTTTTTGAGGAAGGTAAATCTTTTCTAGATATAAATCTTACAAAAGTCTTAAACAAATTATACAAACACCTTTCTAACATAAATAAATAAAAAGGATTATGAGCCTAAGAAACGCAAAGCTTGGAGTTTAGAATGAGATTCATCTTCTTTTCATTCACATTCATCTTCTGTTAGTACAACAAATCCACCCCCACCCAAATAAATAAATAAACACAAGCACATTTAGTTGCACAGTAACAAATGAATCATAAGTTAATATCAAATTATAGACCCTTACCCATTCTGATTCAACACATCTATCGCCGCCGCAAAGGCCCCAACTCCCGGAAAAATAAGGCGACTCGCATTTAGAATATCTTCTGGTTTTTGAACCTGAAAAGAACAATAATACATTGATTTCTTCAGATCCTTGTAACTTAAGCAAACAAAAACAAATTGGATAGACATGGATAAGATAAAATTGATTGCTGCTTCTACTGTTCCCCTCAATCCTTAAACCCCACCAAAACCCAATTACTGAACAACTGGATTGCTGTTGTCCAAACTCAAATGAGAGTTACAGGAACTTCAATTGACAACAAATTCTACATTTTCCACCATTGAAAGAAAAAAATTCACGAACTTGCAAAAGTAAAAGGAAAGCTCACGTCTTTGATGTCGAATCCGAGAAATCGAATGGCATTCCTGACGCTGCGAACATTCCCAGCTCCGTAATCGAGCAGAGTGACCACTGAAACGGGATAAAGATGCAATCTTTAGACCAAAGAAAAGGGATAACGAAGATGAAACTAGAAACCCTAAAAAGGGTAATGGAATGGAAGGAGAGGGAATGATTTTGATTTCACTTTACCTCGATCTCCATTTGAGGAAGCGCGGATAGAGAAATGGTTGGAATTGAAGAGGGGTTTTTTCCTGAGGCTTCTGTGGTGTGAATACAGAAAAGTCGAAGGAGAAGATGATCGAAGGCGGGGAATGCTCGGAGAAGAAGACGAGAATGGCGCCGCCTCCATTGCTCTGCTGCAGAGATTCGAGCGTTGGAGAGAGAATCGAAAAAGAATGCGGCGGAGTCTACGGATGCCTGCAGCTGGAGTCGGCTTATAAGTCTATTGCATACTTCATGCGAGTGGGATGTGTCTAAGACACAAAGTCAATGTGGAGCCCACACTTGCTGATGATCTGACCCGTTAAAACTTGATGTCATTCATCAAATTTTATTTTTGTGGGATTTGGGCCCACAGTAAGATTGAACACATGATTGAGAATGTGATTAGCACAATTTTTTTCCCTTTTAGGCCCCTTTGTTTCATCAGAAGGAATAGAAGATGAGTGGGATATAATGTTAGGATAAAGTTAAACAGCAGTGAGTTAAAATAAATTAGTAGATGAATCACTTTTCATGTGTGTGGATGAATGGATGATTGCTGTAAAGTAAAAAGATTTAAATTTGTAATTGGTTGGAAAAAGATAATGGAAATGAGTTACTCTACCCCCACTTTATTGTGGTATCTCCAACGAACTTTGGAAGGCAAAAGGTAAAAAATCCAACTGTTCGGAATTTTTTCAACCCTCTTTTACTTTACTCTTTTGCAAGCAAGGAGGTCATAAGAGGGGTGAGTGGTAGAGTACTCCAAGTAAGGATTCAAATTCGTTGATCCTATGTCCGAACTTTATTCGACCTAAAATTAGAACCATTTCCCAAATGACTCTTCCTGGTCCAAATCTAGTTATGACGGTTAGTTCCAAACCTGATTCCGATAAAAGGACATCCAGTTCCAAAATCGGTTATGACTTCCTTTTCTTCTTCTTATTATTATTATTATTATTATTATTCTTTCCTTAAAATAAGAATATCATTTAACCTATAACAGTGCATCGTCTTACTCTCTCTAGGATTAAATACAAAAACTTCCAATTAAAGATAATTTTTAGGTACATCTATTACATTAAAGATTAGGATTTGGCATTTATTTTTTTACAAGAGACATACCACATGATCTGTGAGGCCCCACCCCTTACGGGCCCTCAGTTTGAATTAAATAATAATTAATAAGATATTTTCTACTTTAATATGCTAAGTATTAGGAATTAGTGGTATAGTATCTAATGCTCCTAAGTCTTAGAATGTAGCTTTTATTTAATTTTAATAGATTTGATTAGATTAGGATTTGATTATCATTAGCACTAATGGGAAGGGCTTTGAGAGTTAGAACATTCTAGAACCCCACCAAATTACCCAAATACCCATGGCCCCATTACATTTCCATTCACAACCCAACTACCCTTTTGGTCATTAACCTAAACCCTAATCTATATAAACCTAAGCTATTGCAACATTAGCTAAAACCCTAAATTCCACTCATCTCTCTCAATTACCCAATCTTCTTCCCCAAGCAACCATAATTCCCCAAAATCCCAGCACAAGGATGCTAGAGACCACCCAATTTCAGCTACAACTCTAGTAGAAGCTTGGAATTCTCTTCTCTCTCTCTCTACACTATCACCAATTCTAAATTGATGCAAGTACCTTATGCAATTTCATTAGATGCATGCTCTCTTTCCTTGTTTCTGTAATTGCATTTCAATTAGATGGATATACATGTGTAGATCTTCTTTTTAAGCTTGTTTCATGGAAAAATGGCCATTGATGGATGGGTTCTCCCATTTGGAAGATCAATGGCCCGGATGGATTGGTGATGGATGGATTATTGGAGTGTTTTATGTTTATGCTTGTTTATGTGATGTATGGAGGAGATTTGGGATGGATTGAAGGAAAATTGGATTATAAAGGGAGGAATCCCAGAAATCTGGAATTCAGCTATCTACGTGTACTCGGTCGACCGGGCACACTAAAAAGTTAGGAAATCAAGTCTCAGTTATATTTTCCTGAAAATGTGCACAGACAGTGTACCCGGTCGACCGGACCCTGTCTCGGTCGACCGGGCACACATGAACCTATAGGAAATAGCTGAGACTTGAATTTTCTCAGACTCCCAGAGTCCTGTGTACCCGGTCGACATCACGACCATGATGTCGACCGGATACACAGTGCTTCATGCAGACCCCCCAGCTGTTTGGCTTCAGGTCCCAGTGGACCCGGTCGACATCACAGCCATGATGTCGACCGGGGACACTGCAGGATGTCGACCTGGGAGGTCAACTTCCAGTTCACCCGGTCAACATCCCAGGGTGTGATGTCGACCGGGCAAACTGTGAACAATGAAATTTCCAGATTTCTATGTTTTTTATGTTTGATCATTTGTGGGGTCCATTGACCATCCAAATATCTTTCCATCAAGTGTGCCACACACGAATCAATGGCATGGCTCAGCCTTGACTCGTGGGGTACACCAATTAAGGTTTTGGGATTTGAGTCGTCAATGATTCGACCCTTAATTGTAGCCCATGGTGTCCACAACTTCAGGAGCACCAGATTTATCATCTTTGACACCTGAGGCTACAGTTAGGGATCCAATCACATGATAAGGCCTGAACCAAGAGTGGACCATTACCTAGGACTGGTCCTTTGTCTATTTCCACTTGATTCCATGTTTTGAGGACTTTTTGTGTTATTCTTCTTTCTTATCCTTATTGTTGTCTTAAACATATTAATTAATGGAAATTGGAGGACCTAAACCTAAGATTACTTAGTGGTGATCCTATGTGGTGTTTGGAGATAAATGACCCGTGTCTGTGTCTAGGCGGGCCCTCATACGGCCTAAGGTTGGGGATGTGAAACCATAGCATGAAGAGGTTAGGATAAATGGTTAGTTAGCTCATTGTGTATGAGCATAGGATGATTACTTGTAGAATGGGCATGGTATGGTACTTACGTTGCTGCAGGCCACGGTTGTGAGCCTTGGAGTGGATCCAACGATGTTGGACTTGGACTTGGATATTGGATTGTGTTCCATGTTGTTGTACTTTAACCTCTTAGAGACTTGGTTAGGACCTTGCTCACGCAAGATAAACCTACACAGACACAGACCCGTACTTGTTTCCCGAGTCGGCACTAAACATTTACTCAGTTGTTCTAAGCTCAGCGAGTTGACTGATCATCGCTGGTAGAAGCTATATTGGTTACTTAGAGCTATCATGATGAGCTGTGATTAGACGGACGGTGTGATACTGCGTCCGAGTTAATCTGATAAAGGGGTGTGATCGGTGTTATATATTGTATGTTATGATTATTTCAGGGCTGTTATCCCTTGCATGGTTATTACCCTTTCCCCACCGCAAACTGTTTATGGTATGGGACGTTTATAGTACGGGAGGGCCGCGACATAATATCCCGCGGTATATCTAGCTTGTGTGAATGTGCCCTTTGTTGTCTGATTAGATTAGTGTACTTTACATTTCTGATTCTAAACTGCTATTACTACTCAACTGCCTAGATCATGTTTTCTTATTACTCTTGTGAACGTACCTGTCATTACTTTCTTTTGTTGTATACATCTTGTGTTATCTGCATATGGTGCCTTGCCAGATCCTTGGATTTGACCCATCTTTGGTGCTTAGGTCAAGACCTTGATCCCACGGACGACGCGATCTATGAGACGCCTGTAGTAGGTGACTACGGGTGGGAGCCGGCCGACCAAGTGGTCAAGCCGGAAGACGGAGCGCCTGCATAGGGGGACTGAGTGCAGTTTATTTTAGGATTTGAGAGTATTTTGTAATGAGACATGGGTAGATAGTATGATTTGTATAAACATTTTGATAACTGCACTTGAGATTTATATTAGATTTCCGCATTGTTACATCTGATTATTACATGATACTATTGCTTCTGCTATCTTTGATTACGCTTCCGCATTACAACTATTGATTATCTTATTGTGTAAAAAGTTTTTAAAATTTGACCTCACTGCGGACTACGATCTTGGAAGTTCTCGAATTTTTCGGGAAGTAGCGCGCCAACTTCGGGTACCTTAGCGTTATCTTCGGTATTCGGAATTGGGGCGTTACATCATCTCCCTAACCAACTGCCAGTAGTCGGGGCAATCCTATCTAACATATGCACTATCAAAGGAACAATTAAATGAGTGCAATTTATGTATTCTGGTTGATAGAACAATGAAATAGAGCATTGAAGGCCTGAAAGATAGGGCCATGGGCAATGTGCTAGCTAAGTCCACGGGTTGGAATATGGATGGATCCATAATCAGAAAATCTTAAATTGAGTTTTGGACTCGATCTCATTTATGAATTGGAACCTAAATTAGGTCCCAAATCTAGTTTTTAACTAGCCGAAACCTCCAAATAACGAGAGAATTAGGTATCCTTTTGCATCCCTAACTCAAACTTAGTTACCCATAGATATATAGTTGGTGTGTCTCATGTTTCTAAATCCTATGTATTAGTTACATTATCAATCATGTATTCTACTATAAATAATTTCGTCCACTATTATCTCTCTTGTTACGGTTGGAGCAATAGTAAGATATACCCTCTATAAGGGAGGTCGAAGGTGATAAGGTTTTTTTCCCTCTTAGTTAGACTCTTTCCCTACTAAAGGCGTCTTTTGTTTGGCTTCTTAAATTTTGAACGCACTTTCTAAAAATAACTTTCAAAATCTACTGCTTTAAAATAGCTTTTTAAGAGAAATGTTGTTTGGTTGGCTCAACTTCTGCACTTTACTTTCTAACAACGAAAGCATCTAAGGTTGTTTGGCTAAATATTTAGAAAGCAACTATTACAAATGATAATCAAATACTTTATATGAATGTATATAATTTGGATGGCTCTATGTAGATTATACTTTGAGATAATCCTGCCCAGTCAACATGATGGCTTGACAAAGATGATGATTAAACAAAGTTAACTTTTGGTGTCCACTTTAGAGCCCATCTCGTTAGTAGAATATACATCCGGTGGTTGTCTAGGAATTCCAAATGTTGGAATTTGAAAGGTTCCTAAATTCTGTCATTTCTAAATCCTATATTTAGAATGGGTTTTTTACAAAAAAAAACACTTTATGTGGTTAGTGCACCAAACAGGAAACATTAGGCAAGCATGCACCTAACAGGGAATCTGTATAAAAAAATCAACTTTTTTTTATCATTTTTTTTGGATGGTCGCTATCAACCTTCATTTTATTTGTTGAGGGTCGATAACGACCCTCGCTATAATAAGTGAGGGTCGCAGTCGACCCTGGGCAGGCATAAACTCATACTCTTCCTTCTTCCTTTCTTCCCCAAACACAATCCGATGATGGAGAGAGAGAGAGAGAGAAGACTCTCTTGTCCGTTGTCCGCATTTATTCTCGTGAAGACATGCAAAGTAGCTTGGCCTCATGTTTTTTCTTGCCATGTCAACAGCATGTCATGATCCAGAGCGTTGATTGAGTCTTGTGGGTGGGCCTCGAAGGAGGTTTGTTTTGTACTTTTTGGTATAGTAAAAGATGGGCATCACAAGAAAAAATGGTGCAATAATAGATTATTCTAGTGAGGGGGCTCAAATGACATGGAGTTGATCTATTTTTATATAATTTAGTATCAAGAATGATTTTGTGATGCTCAGGATACATTGATTTTGTCCAAATCATAATTGTAAATAAGTAAATCTCCCAATACATCAAACAAATGAAATTCTCAATAAGACAATTATAGTCGATGCTTGTAAATATCATTTAAGTTACTTTTTGCATTGGATCAATGACTGTGACTAATATAATATTTTTTCCTACAAATAGCAAGGCCCCAACTTAAAACATTCGCCGTGGAAGGAGCGTCGTGACAACTCTTACATGGGAGAGCCTGCCTTGCATCATTAGTATACAACTTGAGCAAATACTGATGATGATTTTCTAGAGCACACCGGGTTCATATAAGGGGAGGGGGTGGATGGGAATTGTAAATCTGTGTTTTGATAAGTACTGGATGTAGTTTTACTCCGACCAAGTCTTTGAACATAAGAGAAAATTGGCCATTATCTCATCCATTTTAAAGATGTAAAAGTCTCAATAGCTTATATGAAGAGGCAATTGCGATTGGAAATAGTAAAATTTATCTACACCCATGATCTCTTCTACATTTCACAACCCTTCATGAACTGACACACATCTAAATAGGCTCCAAAAGTCATCTCAACATCAATGGATTGAGTTTGGAGAAAAGAGGAACAAGGAAGAAGATGAGTTTATCCCTGCTCAGGGTCGACTGCGACTCTCACTTGTTATAGTGAGGGTCACCGTCGACCCTCAACACATAAAATGAAGGTCAATAGCAACTACCCAAAAAAAAAGTGGAAAATTTTAGTTTTTCTGTACGGATTCCTTGTTAGAGGTATGTTTGCCTAATATTCCATGTTTAGTGCACTTACCACAAAGTATTTTTTCCAGTAAAAAAACCCTTTTAGAACTCTTACATAAGAATGACTAACATATGAGATATGTCACTAATACATATCATGTTTCATGATTCTGTGAGTATTTACTACATTGTAGCTGAACACCCAATAAAGGAAATCATAGAAATTATCGGCTCTAGTCCTTAAATGTCCATAAACAATGAATTTCATCTTTTAACCAATGGCAAGTACTTAAAGGGTGGTTTGCCTTTTATGCATGAGTTGCGTAAATGTAATTTACATATATAAATGGTATATATGTAAGTTTTACACATGCATTTTTATTTACCACATTTGTCAACCAAAACCATTTTCACATCATTTACACATATAATTCATTTTTACTATGTTTATTTGAACTATATATGGAAATGTTAGAAATTCATTTTTGTAAATATACATATGTTTACATCTTCAAATGTTCCTTAACGAAAAAGCCCGTTTGATTATAAATTTGTAAGTATTCCAATTCCATTGAAACAGACATACCCCCTTTTCATCAATGAATTCCTTTTTCTACTAATTTTTTTTCAAACAAATAGGCCCTTTTCATCAATGCAAGCCTGTCTATGCATCTGTATTCCAATGAAACAAACATGCTCATTCCATGAATTCAACTTATTTCAATTAACAAACAAACCTTTTCCATGAATTCAATTTTTTTTCAATTCCATGAAAACAAACAAGCTCATTCCATGAATTGCAATGTATCACATTTCCATACAAACAAATAAGCGTATTCCATGAATTTCAATTCCATACAAACAAACAAACCTCCACATCAATGTTTTTCAATTCCATACAAACAAACAAGCCCATTCTCCAACTTTGAATTCCTGTGTATTCATGGAAAGAAACATGCCCATCCACAAAAAAATATACATTTCAAAAATTGATACACTGCACCACACAGAATATACATTTTAAAAAAGAAATATAAGTTTACATTTCAAAAAAGAATGTCTCTCCACCCGCAAAAAAGAATATACATTCTCCATTTATATTCAGTGAGTTCTTTTTGTTGTAGCATTCCACCTCTCTAATGCCATCATATCTTGGAATCAATAAGCACATTAGCTATCAAATTCTTCATTAACAACATCATCCTCATGATCATCACCGTCATCGCCATGGCAATAACAAATGAAAATAGCAAATGAACTTCAGCAAACAGAAAATGTCAAATTCTCCATATGGCCAACAATGACATAAAAAGAACTTGAGCTCTGAACAAAAGAACTTCTCAAGAACAACTAAAAATAGCAATTGCATTTAGGCATATCTGTAGGTGGGAAGAATGACAATAATATGTTGCCTTACTCTCTGGTTTCAGGGCTGGAAATACCCTAGCATGTGTTTGTTTGGAAGCTCAGGTGTTAAGATTTAGAGTGGAATTTAAGATCGTCCCAAATAATGTGAACTTCTACATATTTTACTGGTTAAAGGAACCATTTTTCTATGCCTTGTGGAATGTAATGCTACACAGAACCATTATTAAGTCTAAACTACCAAGCATGAGTTTCAATTGCACGAAGTGCTAGGACCAGTGGTTTCTGGTCATGCGGGCTTTAGCTGGATGGAAGTATGACATTAATTTTTAGGTGATGAAATATTCAACACTCTAGTGCACCCATCTCAAACAAGCATCCCAGACCAAGAGGTTTGGTATTGAAGCCATGGATTAAGACAAGTCTTGCTCCAGGTTCTTGAGTTGTTATCAAAGATTTGGAGAAGAGGTATCTTAGTGATGACCACAACCATTAGATGTTTACATATAAAATAGCTGTTATATGTAGGATACAAAAGTCACATATATGTATAAATTATATGCTAATGGAAGGAAAATAAAGATCAGTAGACAGTAGCACAAAATGTTTTAATGAGAGATAGAGAGAGAGGGATAGGTCTTTCATTGACCATTTTTTCCAAGCATTTGAGAAGGCCTAGGAGAAAAAAAAAATAAAATCATGGATTGCATAATGCTCAGTGTAGATGATTTTGGGGCCAATGGTGATCGAACAACCTAGAAAAAAATCATGTAATGAAAGTTTCAGTTGAATATATAACATGACTGCATCTAGATCATGTGATCATGAGACAGAAACTGAAGCCATTATATTCAATTGCATATAATATATATATATATATATATATAAAAGAGTGCTAGACACAATGACCCAAAAAACCTAAACAATGGGATGTCTATTATCTAAATAGGTATAAAATGCATCAAGAAAACATTATCTGATTTTAACTTGATTCTTCCATTGCGTTTGAATGTCTTCTTATGTTCCTCCATTAATGCGGATTCGAGGGGAACGGGGATACCACGACCCCCTTTCAATCCCGTGTTATTTTTGAAGTCGTAGCCCATCTTGCTCATAATCCTTTTAGCAGAGTGGCTGTATCTGTCAGTCAGGGACCCCTTTGACAGTAATGGCTTCCACAATATATTACCGAGACGAAAGCCAAAGGTGAGTCTCGTAGGTGGATGTATCGAACTGAAATAAGAACTCAGCTTGACATCTTGATACACCGATTACTATAGTAATGAAAGTTTCAGTTGATTATATAACATGTCTTCATCTAGTTCATGTGATCATGAGACAGAAACTGAAGCCATTATATTAAATTGCATATATAATATACATAGGAGAATGCTAGACAAAGTGACCCAAAAAACCTAAACAATGGGATGTCTAATATCTAAATGGGTATAAAATGCATCAAGAAAACATTATCTGATTTTAACTTAGAAAATAGAACAAACCAACCAACAAGAAAAGATTAGAAGAATTTTCAACTAAGCAGGGAAAAGAACCCATCATTTTGTGTATATAGGTTTGCATTAACATGAACTTCTACCGCCATTGTTTTGTATGACACATTGACACCCATTGTAGTACTGTGTTATTTTGGCTACCAATGTCAGTCCCATACTTAGGCCTGATTTAAACCATAAGCAGTTCATATTTACAGCAAGATAGCTACATTGACATTGCATCCAAACAAGAACTTGAAATAAAAAAGTCATCATCCAGTGCGGTCCCGCCGAAGCAAGGTCCTGGGAGGGTCTGGAGACAGACCTAACCTTCGCCAATTTTGCACAAAGTGGCTGCTCGCAGATCTCAAACCTGAGTTGTCACACATGGCACCTGAGACTTTTGCCATTGCACCAAGGCAAGGACCCCCAACCAAACAAGAACTACCTTCTCAAATAATTACCTTCAAAGATCAAGAAAATGAAAGGCAAACATAAAAGAAATTGAAAATGGGGCATCAAATAAAACTCAAAACAGTGAGCAACAATAGCACACTTCAATTAGCCTTGCTCCAACTATATTGTGTGAGTGGATGGCCATACCCTATAAGAAATCACAACGTAGCCATTGTAAGTACTAAAAACTCTGTTAAAAAAATATAAGTTACAAATTAATTAATCCCTAAAAAAATGAATTTTTTAAAAAAAGTTACTAATGCTTCTGAGTGTCTCCGAAATGAAGTGCTTGAATTTGATTTGCAGACTGGTTTTTTTTATACATTTCTTGATCAAATTGGAATTCAAGACATCTAAACCAAATTGGAATGCTTAAGAGAGATAAATCGGGGGGGGGGGGGCGCGGTGATGGGATTAAATGCGGCGGCAAGGGGGTTGAGGAGAGAGGGAGAGGGTGCCATACCTGGGAGGTGCATGCTCGGATCCTTGTGCTGCAGGGAGAAATGGGCGGTGAGGAGTGTAGGGTTTCCAACTTTCTTTCGCTGGATTTAGAAAGGAAGTGGAAAGAAAAAATTGGGGGAGTGGGGTTTGGAACCCAGCTCTCTTTGTGACGGGAACTAAATGGGACTCACCATCCGCCTTTTTCAATGTGAATCAGTTTCATATGAAATTTAGATGTGTAACGTTTTACCATCATGTGAGGTGCAAAAATTTGTTTGTGAAAATGAGCTCATTTACACACTATATGCAACTTACACATGTGATGCGTAAATGAATGGAAACATGATGGTGCGTAACCATTACGCATGTGAATTATTTACATATTTGACCGTAAACAAATGACCCCTAAATCCATCAAAAAACCAAACAAAATCCATTTTCGCAAAACCATACCACGTTCCAGAAAACCACCTAAAGTTTGCTAGAATTACTAACCAAATCCACCCTCCTTCGACCCAACTCGTCCAATTATTCCCCATCGTGACCACTTCGTGTAGTGCTACCTTCGTGCCTCTGAAACCGTGAAAACCCGCCATGGGCGATGCTCACAGCTTCAAGCAATTTCCTCCAATATATCCAACCCATTTATCTCATCCATCCCACCTTGACTTCTCACACACCCAAATAGGAAAAAGGGAAAAAATTAGAGAGACAGAGATGGAGAGGGTACATAGAGGAAGATCATCTTTTTTCTTACCATGGCTGAAAAAATTAGATCGGACTCTACATTGATTAGTCAGAATTGACTCAGAATCTCTATCTTTGAAATTTCTCAAATCCTCTTTATGAGCAAGGGCTTTCCAAATGCTGAACTTTTGGGATTTGAGAGTGTCAGAATTTCTTGTCTTAAAATTCCAGTAGAATTTCTTTTCCTCTGGTATATGGAAGAGAGATGGAGAGATGGCCAGTCTAGTGTTTGATGGTATGAGAGAGAGAGAGAGAGAGAGGAAAAGAGGGTGGCGAGATGATTAAAAATAGAAAAAAGAACTGCATCCCCACAAAACCTGCTGTTGTGGTTTCATTTGCGACCTGCAAAAATAAAAAAACCGATTTGAATCGTGAAGTGGGTTGAGGTGTACTTCTTCGAAAAGGGAATTTTAGCCTTTTCTTTTGAAAAAGCCCTTTTAATAATGTAGTATAACAAAACTGACTAAAAAGAGCTTTTGAGTTTGCCCAAAGCACAAAGCTCAAAAAGCTCTTTTTACAAGCCCAGCCAAACATACCCTAAGGCAGGATGTAGATTTATTTGACACCACCCTTCCCACCCTTCGTGGCTGCTTGCAAACATTCATTTATATCAGATCATCACCATCATCAAAGCCTTGTCCCAACTATTTTGGGGTCAACTACATTAATTTCTTTTTCTCCATTCCGATCCATCCCGAGCAACATCCTCGAATAGGTTGCACTTCTTCAGTATTGGTACCACTTCCATCCACGTGCTTTTTAGCCTACCTCTTCTCCTTGGAAAGCCATCAACCTAAATAGAAAAACTTTCCCTCACCGCCTACACCTAAAATGCTCTTGGAAGCGCTCATGTTTTATTCTTTCATTCCTAGTTTTACCAGACATCCACCTCAACATTCTCATCTATTCTATACTCATTTTGTAATGTGTTGCTTCTAAATTTGCCAACATTCTGCTATATTAGAGAAAAGGGAAAATAAACTCGGAAGTCCTAGGTGAAGAAAACAAGCAGAGAAAATTGTCCACAGTACAAATTTGAACCGTAGTCGCTTTCTCCACTTCCATTTTCTCTACCTTCCTTTCTCCTCATCCAAACAAATGAAGTCCGATTTAAATAGAATATATTTGGGGACAATAACTAAAGGAACCTATTACAGTAGGATTCAAGAAGACTCAATGAAAGAGAAACTTCCAAGAATCACCTAAGCCATCAAATCAGCTGCTGATTCCTCACCACCAACAAATGCCGATGCCAAGCAAAATCATAAACACTGATCAGCATGTTGGTAAATTTTGTTGATGACCTAGTACATCCATCTGAAGAATCGGTAGAACAAAAGGTCAAACAGAACAATTCAAGGGAAATCCATTGTAATAGAGATACAGGTGAAGCCAACAGGTTGCAAATGCTAGTTTAAGCCTTGTACTTCATGCCCTTGCAATCACCTGGCCATAGATGATGCTCCAAATGATTCCAAGACAAGGTCCTATATACAGTCAAATTTGCAGCTTCATTCACCATGCAAGCGTCCCTGTTATTAATATAGAAGCAAGCATGACATAGCAAATTTCAACTAGAACAATTTCAATATCACCATCTGATTTTCTCCTATATTTTGAAGATCAAGTGCATGACAAATGTAAGCACGTGGAACCATCTTTTTACGACCATGCCTTTCAACTGAACTTCAAAAGACAAATGAGGCATATACGAGAAGGAAATTATCGCATTAACAAAAAAAAGAATCAAAATATGAAATGAAGATTATGTGGTACAAAATTGAGATCAGATATTATACACTGGAGTTTGTTCTCTGTCATTGCCATGTTGCAGCGGCCATTATTAGATGCTCCTCAGAGCACAAATTCACTCAGGGATTTGCTTCATTGTGCTAACAGCTAATGTTATCTGCTATAAGTAGCTTCAGGTGTTCCTGCATTGAAAGTTATAAGTGAAATAAAATTAAGGAGATCATTCCAATCTTCAAGATTTTAAGAAGCCAAACTACATGGGGGTGCTGCATGGAAGTACAAAAGCTGGACAAAGTTCTGATTTCAATTAATTAATTGAACATATGGTAAATTACAACAGCTCTTTGCAATAGAAGATGATTAAATAACCCCACGAGTTCTCACTGGAGTTGCAATGTGCATTTCTTTTGAGAATGCCCTAACAAATGACATCGGCCACATTGAACAACCCGTTTTGGGCGCTTAAGATTCTCCATGCGAAGAACCTTCTTTTTGGGACGACCGGGTGGTCGACGGGTCTTGGGAGGGCGTATTATGATATCAACTTTAGTACCCCCGCCATCAGTACCCTCAGCTGGCCCTCTCCAAAGGCTTCTATCTGGAATAGGATGGATGATTTGTGAATAAGCTTCACAATAGCTGGCGACTGTAAAACAAGGTTCGGCTAACAATTGAGCTTTATGTCCACAAGAGAGAAGTGCGGCAGCAGCATGCGCACATGGTAACCCATAAAGTTGCCAGCGGCGACATGAACACTGACGACTTTGTATGTCCACAATATTTGTCCTCTCAGTAGACACAATCTCAAACTCCACTTCATTAGCACGAAGCACTTGGTAGCAACGAGAATCTGCAATAGCTTCTAAAACAAGCTTCTCAGCAGATGGTACAAGAATCGATGTCCATGCCATACCCATATTACGCCGTTCATTGAACCAAGAAGTTAAATGATGTCGGATGTGTTCCATCAGCTGCACTATAGGAAGCTCATGGCCTTCCAGGGCCCAATTGTATAGCAATTCCGTTACATGGAGAGTAAAGTGGCCATAACGTAACCCCTCAAAATATGCTATAGCCCAAAGGCGGGGTGGAAAGCGATGAAACCATTGCATGACTTCTGGCAACATTTCAACCATCTCAGCCATCTTAGATTCAAATTCAGCAGAAGTCAAGGCATAAACAGCATTCCAGAAGATGTTCAGCAGTTTTGTGTTCTTGAACTCATCACGGAAGTTTTCACTCACATAGCGAAGACAAAATCCATGAAAAGCAGTTGGAAAATGTGTTTCAACAGCCTCCACAATACCCTGTTGTCTGTCAGACAGTATTGTAAGTCTAGGCATGTTCTCAGTATTCATTCCAAGAAGTTTCCGCAACTCAGATAGAAACCACATCCAATTCTCATCACTTTCAGCATCAACAATAGCAAATGCTAACGGAAACAATGCATCATTGGCATCAATAGCTGCGGCGCAAAGTACTGAACCAAGGTATTTGCCTTTTAGATGAGCTCTATCAAGTTCTAAAAGTGGCCGACAGGCATTTATAAAACCATAGATGGACGCACGGTAAGAAATAAAGAGACGTTGGAAGCAGTTCTCTGGACCTGTAGCAGAAACAAATGCAATACTCCCAGGGTTTGTTTTCCTGACTTGCTCACAATATGCAGGAAGGAAGCCATAACCTTCCTCAAATGTGCCATGAACTGCAGCCATACTGCGTTCTTTCCCACGCCAAGCTTGCATGTAAGAAACTGCAACTCCATGTTGCTCACGGATGTCATGCAATATTTCCTTGGGTTTGTATTGTGGATTATCACGGAGACGTGCTTCCACTGATCTGGCAACCCAACCAACCGAGGCTTGTTGATGATGAAGGTTTTGGACTCCTTCACAAGTATGCTCACTGTGTAGTGTCCGAATTGAGAAGGTTGGTCCACCTGGGCACTTTGCTACATGAACACGCCAAGGACACCCCTCTTTCGAGCACTTGGCTATAAATCTACTTCGGTCTGATTTCACTATTCGAAGATCAAAGTGTAAAGCAATTGCAGTGTCTTTCAATGTTCTTCGACAAGTTTCAACATCAGGAAACTCTTGCCCAACAACTAAGGGATGATTTTGGACCAGAAGTGAATTGTCAGCCAGATCATGGGCCAGAAGTGAATTGCCAGCCATCATTTTATCCAAGAAAAAGTTCCAAGTATTCAATGATCCAAATGCCTCTACTCACATCATGAATGCAACCAGATGGAAGTAAGGTTAGAGGCAACAAGAAGTCCACTTGATATGCATTACGTATGAGATCTACTGGAGCAAAATTCCGATACCGATTGCACGGAAGGGGAATTCATCTATAATCATCGACAAGACCTCCGAACGCTCAAGCACTTGCATTTTGATTCATTAGCTACATGTCTCAATCTGTTCATAGAATTGATGACTGAAGCCTGCACAAATTAGAGTACAGTTTATGACAAAGAGAGAACTGAAATAATACAATATGGTTGTACTTGATTAAATTGTAAAATTGTAAAAGGCTGAGATTTACTCTATAGGTTCGTTTTTTCAAAAGTGATTTTTGAGATCTAAAATTTTCATATATATGTTATATTACATTTTAATTATCTGAACAGTGGGACCAACTTCTATTGGAGTGAAATTTGGTGAGGGCACATCCAGATGGGTCCATTTAATTTGATTGGCTTGGATTTTTATAAATGGTACCCTTGGAGGAGTGACCCCAATTTATCATGTGTTGAAACTTCGATTTTTGTAAGTGGGACCCTAGGAAGAGTGCCACCAATTTCTCATGAGTTACAACTTGGATTTTAATAGGTAAGAGACCCTGGGAGGAGTGCCACCAATTTCTCATGAATTGCAAATGAAATTGGAACTGGGAGTTGTTTTAGCTTTTGAGTGCAAATTTCAAGGGATGATAATTATTGCTAATAAGGTATGCTACTTTCATTGCCAGTTGAAAGAGGGGCAAAAACGCCCCCTTTTAACTAGGGCAGTTTGTAGAATTCCTCTCTCTCTAGACATTGCCCTTCATTGTTCATATCCTCTAACTTCAACCTTGTCGCTTCAAAAAAATAATAATAAAGTTCAAACTTCCAAAAATAGAACCTTTGGACCCATATTCGAAAGCACATTAAGAAAATTCAATCCAACAATTAATTAAGTCCATCGTGCCTGCTTAATACAAATGGGAGAAAATGCCTTTGGGCTAAAAAAGACCTTAGCAAATTATAAAAAAGAAAAAAAAAAGAAAAGAAAGGGGGTTTGGGTGTGGAAGTCTCAACTGACAGGTCACAGCTCTGAGAAAAACCATGGCCCTTGCCTCTATATTTGCGAAAAGACTAAGTTTCAGCAAAAAACTTAGTCTTTGGTAAAATAAAAAAAATAAAAAAAAGACTCAAGCATAATATTCAAAATTAAAATCATTTCAATGCCATTTGTAAGATTTTCTTCCATCCATTGTTTAGCAGATTCCTGTTCTCCATTTTATATCAGTTCCTGATCTAGTTTCACTTCCTGACAGATATTTCATTGAGAGAAGCTAGGCACACCATATGTTAACTGGGATTTACCTGCAATGCATATAAACACATGCATATGCATATAGACAAATCAACAGATCACCCAAAATTAAACACAAGAATCCATAAATTGTAGAAGATAGATTCCATAAAAGCACTGACCAGTCCCTGATTACCAAAGCAAACGGTAAATGATCTGAACCACATTAAACATAAATGAATGCAGCTGAGAATAATTTGGGGTTATCTCAAATTCCTCAAATTCATTCCTTCCCGTCCCTCCCCTTTGAATCTTAACAGCTCTAAGCTTGAAAACAGAAATATAAACAAACCCCAATTATCTATCTTAGAGAAGGAGAGAAACTCATATTCCGAATTCAGAAAACAATGCAAACAACAAAATCTATAAAGAATAAAAAGAAGAACTTGGATCTGAGCTCGCAATTCGAGCAACCGTAGATCCGAATCGAAGAACACGAATCATCCAACTTGAACTTCAAAATCAAAGACGAAGAAACAATCAACAAAGTCAACTAAAGCTGAGATTAAACACGAAACAGAGAGAGGGGAAAAAAACACACCAATCCACACAAATTAGGGTTTTTTCAAGCAGCTGCAACGAGAATCGAATTCCAAGGTCTCCGAACGAGATCCAGCTGCGATTTTGAAAAATCGAATCCCAATTCGAGAAAGATTCGAGAAAACCCTAAAAAATGAAGTGATCTCTGACCGTATGATCTGATCGATCGGAGATTTTAGGGGAGAGAGAGAGAGAGAGCGCTCGAAGATTCAAACCCTAGGCCTTTTTTGTGAGAAGAAAACAAGGAACAGAGGAGATGTTTAGTGGGGGGTCATATTTACATAAATGCCCTCGTTTCCGTGTCGTGCGTGTGGATTACAAGTGTGGGTCGGATGCGTTTCGTAACGGACGTTGCTTGGACTGTTGCTGGACGGGGACCACCGAAACGGCAAAACCTCGTGCATATCGTCGTAGGAGCATGAGGTTGGGTTTTGTGGGCCCCAGGAGTTTAAAATTACTGTGGTCTGCCTTGCTCCCTCCCAGGCTGGGTTGGAGGATGAGCTTTGGGTTTGGTGGGCCCCAGAAATTTTTTGAATCCATGCAATCAACGGCGGACTCAACATTCTCCCTTGGTGGTGCGGTTTATAGTCAAGTGAAGAAATTAAATAATAAATCCAGATATTTTAATATCTTATCTAAGGGGGTTTTAAAGTCACTCGGCATCTGCATGTAATATGACAATTTTATTTAGTTAAGAGTGCATTTGACAAGAGGATTTTGTGACAGAAAAATTGTTTGGATTCAGTTAAGAACCAATGGTTAAACATTGTTGTGGCTGGCAGTTTCGTAATAATGGGAATAATAAGGTCTATCATCTTAATAAATGATGTAGAGAAAGGTGATGGATTTGGATGTGGAGAAATGATGTAGAGAAAGGTGATGGATTTGGATGTGAAGACTTTGACACGCAGCTGGATATCTATGTGCATTCCAGCAATTGGGAAGCTTCGCGGATTTCTTCGCCTCTTGTGTCTCCTATGGATGGAATAATATCCAACTCTAGGGTTCCCTTATCTCATATCTACGCCACACGATTTTCTACAAAAAAGTAGTGACATTGATCTACAAAAAGCTTCGCAAACTCTTGAAATAGTTGAAGCTACCTCCAGTAGAGCTGAATGCAAGAGACAATCAATTGAGGCATATCTAGCTCATAGGTCTTAGACGAGCTTGGAGCCGAGGACAAGAGAATGTTTTCCTTTGTACCTATGGTACATTTGTGTAGACTCTTTTCCATGAAATGAAACGTTTTTTCCACTTTTGGCTGTATGTTTCCATTTGATGCAACCTAAACTACCACAACAATTTGTTAAAAAATAGGGTTTTTTTTTTTCCTGACTTGTGTAGATATAGGAGTTCGATGCCTCCCCATAGAAAATGCAAGCTCTGCGAACTCCTGAAATAGCTTAAGCTAACTCAATTGTTGAAGGCAAGTGACAATCAATTGAGGTGAGTCTAGCTCTTAGGCAATGGAGGACACGAGTAGATTTTCCTTTTGCACCTAAGGCACATTTGTGCATTCTCATTTATCACATAAATGGAATGTCATTTCTTTTTTTGCTGCATGTTTTTGTTTGATAACCAAAACTACTGCAACATGTGCTTAAAAACTAGGACTTTTTTAAGATTCGCATAGAAATAGGAGTCTGACCCCTTCCCATAGAAAATGCATTTTCACAAAAAGGAGGGACACAGCCGCTTTCCTCTTCCATGGATGTACAAAAACATGCATTTAACGTTTTGTGGTTTGGTGAGACCTGTTTTTCTCAAGTGAAAAAACAAAGTAAATTGATTTTACTTTGACAAATAAAACTTTAATTTCATAAGAAATTGATAGAAATATGGATTCCTCTCTCCCGTCAAAATAAAAATATGCAACACAAAATCCTCTCCTTGCATGATTTAGTCTTTATTGTTGAGACATTAAATCAGTGATTATGATCTTCAAGTTTTGTATTTAAATAAGACAAATAAATGGATCCTTTGAGGGAGGTCAGTTGCATTCATTTTTTGGATATAAACTACGCAAAAGTGCAATCTCTCTGTATATTGGTGCCAGTTTAAAATTCACTCTAATTGGACTTTAGACCACTGTAAAAGGATGATCAATCTTATGATGGATTTAATTTCAATTGGAATAAATTTGGGCTGAAATTTCGAATGGTTAGGATTTCAAAGGTGAGCCCCATTGGTGGATTTATAAGGTTAACCTCCAAGGGTCTGAATTACATAAACAAGAAGGAGCATCAAGCGTACATCTTAGATGAGGATCTAGAAATTTAAGTCATATAGGTTATATCCAAAGAATCTATCGACTATAATTCTCTTTTCACTGTACCCGACCAATGGGGCTGGGACCCATGTGATCTCAACCATGGGGAAGAAAGCCTAGTAACCTACTCCCACGGGAAGAGAAGTCTCGATCATGGAAAATAAAGAAGAACCAAGTGATTAAACCCTATATAAAGCGATCATACTAAGTCCCTGAATTATGGGCTTATGATGTTTTAGTGGATTGATATCAGTCTCATCCATAATCCATGTTGAGATCCATCGAAACACTTCCAGGTGGGCCCCACATGATGGTGTTTTCTCATTAATTCTTACTATCGGGATGGTGGGGGGGGGGGGGGGGGGGGGGGGGGGGAACCCAAATTAAACTAGAGAGATAAAACTAAAAAAACCTGGAGTGCAAAAGAAAAGCTAGGAAAAAATATCACATTACCTATCAGAACTCTACGTATAGACACATGATTGGGCGCTGGTCACTTGTTGAATAATGGTGACGCCTCATATGAATATCCACCCTAAGATTAATTCCTGTTGCAAAGTTGAACTACGCAGTATTTCAGTAGCATTTCCATCTAGTGGTTAGTCTCTCTCTCATGGTTGCACCAAATACTTTCCACTACGAAGTTCTCACAGTCACCCCTCTGATCCCACAACGAGTCAACTCCATCAAAACCCCACCCCATTGACCTTCTTTGTCTTAAGTATTTCTTCTTAGATTTGATGGAATGGATTCCTAGAATTTCTTCAGAAAATTGAAATATAATAGGAGAGTGATAAGAGAAGCCCTAATCAAACCTTGGTTCTCTCTCCATGCCCAAATCTAGTATAATTTTAATCACTCTATATCTAAATCTGAACCCTTAATCTCTAAATCCTATTTCAAATCCTAAATCCCCAAATTCTAATCTAAACCCTAAGCCCTAAATCACCAAATCCTAAATGGAAACCCTAAGCTCTAATTCTCCAAATTCCCTTAATTAAAAACATCGAAACCCATACCCCTAAATTGCTAAGTCAATTAAGCATTCAAATCCGATTGCATAATTTTTCATATATATGTTTGCATAATTTTATGCTTAGTGGAGCATTTGCTTGCATTTTAATTTGGCTTTGATTTGTTGTTTGTTTTTTTTTTTTTTTTTTTTTTTTTTTTTTCAGTCTTTTTTGCCTCTTTTCCATAAAACACCTTGTGGGTTGTGTGTGTGAGTAAGCTCTTTAGAGCTTTAGCATTTTTCTTATAAAGTAAAGTAGATAGCAACAAAACTATAGAAAGAAAGTTGGGGAGGGAGAGGAATTGTGAGGAGATAGCATTATAACTACTTATTTCTTCTTCTTCTTCTTTTGGATTTTTTTTGGACTATAATATGAGGTCTATCTCCATGAATTGTTATGCAACTAGTTGAGTTCCACATGAGTTGGACATTTTCTAAATAAAAACGTGCAGATACTATTACTACATAGAAAAAAAAATCCGTTATTAAAAATATAATCAACATAGCACAATAGCTAAAAACTCAATCCACTGGATTCGGTCTAGGTGATGAAATGGTTCATTTAAAAATAAATTGTAGAAAGAACGGGCATATAAGCAAGCTCTTTTCCATAAATCACCCTTGTGAATTGTCTATGTGAGTGAGTTTTTTGGATGTTGAAGGAAAGTAAATAGCAACAAAATTATAGAAATTGAGCTTTAATGCAATACATTTTCTCTTTTGGTATTGTTAATTTGATAAAAGTCTAGTAAAGTTAGCAAAAATTTAGCCCCACCTATATAAAAGTCCTGGGTCTGCCACTGCTTGAACTATCTCTCAGAGAAATGTCCAATCGACCGCTAACCTCAGTAGGGGGAGATGCCAAGCAAACCTATCCGGGTTCACTTCATCATTTGCCCTCGAGGTTTCTTTAGGACACCAATGATCTCTCTTTAGAAAGGAGTACTGGCAGTCATCATCTTGACAAACTAGAATCTTAGTGTTGACCCGGAGTCTTTGGTTGTGCGACCTTATAATGGAAACACCTATAGCACACACAATTTGTTTCTGCACTAGTCTTCTTATTTATTTGTTTACAAAGTGTATATTGGTAAGTCCATTTTTCTGTGTATTTAATTTAAATTGATTCAAATAGATGTTTGAATGAATTAGTTTGTATAACAAAGTTTTGTGGATGTCTAATTTAATTAGCTTTGAGACCTTTGCCTCTTTTTTTTCAAAAAGTAACCGAAGGTGGCTTTTCAAATAAACACAAATGTCTAAAGCAATGAGACACTTATTGCCATTTTCTTTTCGTTTATCTATGTAACTTCTATAATATAATAAGTTTGTCCTTATTATTTTTATTTGATGACAATCATTTTTACTACATTCACTATATGGTAACTTTTCACATGTAACAAATTTGGTTTTGTAAAATAAAACACACTGGATCATCTTTTTGTAAAAGAGTATTATTGAAACAACTATATTTCAAATGAATCAAGATCCTCTAGGGCTTTTCCATGGTGACTGTGAGTAGACCAATCGCGATCCACCATGTTATCGTTGGCGGCCCCTACTTTGACATAGGGCAAGCTTTCCTGTGCATGGTAGACTTGCCTATGGTGACGTGGGGGACCGTGATTAGTCCAATCAAGGTCACCGAAGAAAAACAACATGAGAGGATCCAAACTCATTTCAAATATATGAGACTTACAAAAGAGGTTCATACTCCTTAGTTGAAATGTGCCTTGATCGTCCCAAAACAGTGTTTGTAAATGTAATTTATACCTAGCTACTATCTCTACTCATGAGAGTAGGGATGTTAACCGAGTGTCGTATCCACTGGGACAAAAAGACTAAGTTGCGTTGGTTCCCAAATTCCTAAACTAATCATACTATAAACGAAGTATTGATTTGATGGGTTTGATTCCTAAATTAGCAAATTAAAAACAATGTTTGATTTAATCAAAGAAAAGATCTTATGTTACGAATTCACTCTACCCTTGTAAAAATACAAGTATAGACCTAGGGTTTCACTATCAACGCTTTAAAAACTCTTTCTGGTTACAAACATTCACAGAGTCAACAAATAAGTTATGTGAGTTTAGATCTGGGCATAACCTATCTCTATGGCATAGATTATCTTGGATCTAACAACACATTCATTCAAGTATCATTATATTACTGGTATTCAAATCTACAAGAATAAAATACTAAAAAGTGATATTACATTAATAAAGAAAATCCAATCAATGGATATCATTCATGTCATATAACCAAAAGCATTCAAAGTAAAATCCTAAAACCTATACATTACCACAATACAAGATTAGAGATTCATCGCAACCCTAAGGTGGAGAGTTAGTGACTCATGGAGAGAGATGAACAAAGAATCCTTGACGAAATTCCCATTGGCGCTCTTTCCAATCCTCCAAAATCAGCCTTCAGTTCTTCTCTCAAGACTTGAATGACCTAAAAACAAGTTTGGATCCTTTTTATAACTTTTTCTCCAAAAATCACTTTAAAAAGCGGAGGGAGACGGACTCCACAGTGTCTGACGTCCGGACGCTAGCAGGCAGTAGCCTGGGCGTGACTTCTGGGGTTTGGCGTCCGGACGCCCGGTGGCTGGAGTCCGAACGCCGAAGGTAGAGTCTCTAGTTCGTCTTGCGTTAGCTCTAACTTTCTCCATTTTCTTTGAATTCCTTCTCTTCACCTAAAACACCTAAAATCATTAAAATAACACAATTAAGCTAATTAATCTCGTCGGAAGGTATAACAAAGTCCTTATTGAGGGGCCTAAATGGTGTATTTAGGTTCTCATCATGCCTGTATCCAAATTAGCAAATGTAATTTACCTAGCTACCGTGCAAATGTAATATACTTTACGTTGTCCAACACTTCGTTAACCTAGTTCACTGTCGAGCATACTTCTAATTTGTCTGCCTTGAGAGATGTGTAGTGTTTGGACTTTGGACATTTTTAGATATTTTGTAGAACACGAATCATTATATATACTGCACACCATATAATCCAATAGGCACTTACAGGTCCATGGTTGTGTGCACATGGCATGGTTGAGAGATGGTTGTCACCTTTGTATCACAACACATGCCCAAACCAACAGCGGACCAGGATTTTCAATTGAGGGGAGCTGCCAATGGTTATGAAAAAGGTCTTTAGAATTATCTTGATAAGCCATCCAGAAAAGGAAAATGACAACGAAAATAAACCACCAAAGAAACATATGATCGAGAGTCATTTAAAATAAAACAAACGCACAAAGACAACTTCAACATCGAGACATGAGATCTTTTACAGAAGAAAAAATTGATACATGATATACATAACAGAAAAAAAAATGAAAGGATGCATTTTATAGAGAAAGCCCACAAATCGAAAATCAAACTTTTCAATTTAAAATAAGAGTCTTTTTTGAACGTGATAGTAGTGAAGAAGAATATAAAATGCATCATATAAATTCTATCACACTTAAGATACATTTGTGTAAAGGATTGAAATCCTCTTCAAAAGGAATACAACAATGTACTTTCTCCATGGACTCGCAGTGCAAAGGATTTTGAAGTCCAAGGACATGCTGTCATACATTTGGGTGTGGTCATACATAAGGTCCAAACACCATTCTGAAAGTAATCATCCAAAGAGTAAAAAAAGAAAAGATTTCCTTTGTACCCTTTTTTTATTTGGTTTTCATTCATAAATCCACACACAAAGAGTATAATATGCGTACTATTTTCAGACTGGTAAACACCAAACTACTTTTCTGCCTATTTGGGGATTATTTGAGTTAAGAATTTAGAGAGGGAGAGAGACTAAAGACAGAGTTCTTTTGAAATAAAGGAAGGGGGACTATGGGCTTTTTTCAGTAGGGGCTGGGCCAAATCAACCTTATAGCCATTTGGGCTTTTTTTCAGGTTGGTCGGGGCTGAAGCCTTGATCGTAGCCCCAAGTGCAAGGCCACGATTGTAGTAATAACCGGTGAAACCGGGTCGATCCACGGATAGTTATTTGTCGCAAAACATGTCCTATTGAAAAACTAGTTCTAGCAAAAAAAATAAAAATTCCATACAAATCAAATGTCCTACTTTAATTAAAAATTAATTACAACCAAAGAAAACAAAATCTTAATCTAAAAATCTAATCTAACTACTGCATCACCATAAGAATTATTAGTCCAACCAATTGCAATAATTGTTAAGGTGCATAAAATAGAAATAAAATAAAATAAAATCAGAGAATAAAAAACTGGATTTTAATTCTAAAATATTGCAATAGTTACTTTGCTTGATGCCATCAAGAAAAATCATGACCACCACACCAAGTGCGCACTGTCACTACACACAAAAATTCTATGTTGACCCATTGGTGAAGACCAAGACTCCATAAACTTGATTTATTAATGAAAAAACCATTACAAGCAAATAACCATTACAAATTTTTTTTTAATCAAAATAAAGTGCATCTAACCTTACCCTAGACACATGAAACACTAAAACGGAGGAGAGGGACTTGCGGTTTCGAATGGCGATCCAACCGGCTCTCGTTTCGCTATTTGAAATCCAAGCAAGGGAAGATGATTTCAAGGCTGGTCCGATGGTGAAGTGACGATAGCAGTGGCGGTGGCACAACGGCGTAAAAATCCGAGTGCTGGTGTGCCTTAGGGAAGGCCTTGGATGAAATATTGATGGAAGGATGAGAGATGAAGAAAAAATAATGGAAAAAGGGGGAAGAGGAGTTGTGGGTCGTCCAAGGGGAATGGGGGCGGTATTCACGTTCAGCCCCTTTTGTGGCTCTTTTTATATATTTTTGATGACTTGGCTTGCAAGGTTTTGATTTGGGTAAGGATTAGTACTGTGGGGTCTAAGTTGGATTAGGATTAAGAGGGTTTTGAGAGAGTTTCTAGGGTTGGCCACAATCCTAGTGAAAATAGGATTATTCTTATCTCATACAACTTTTTCTCTTGGGCCCCACTTTGAAGAAAAACTTGCAAATATGAAATTTTCAGATTTAATTCAAACTTTGAAACCATGTGGCCAGCCCCCTTTTTGGACGTGTGATATCTTCTTTGGAGGTGTTGGACATGCAACTCCATCTTTGGAAGAATCTTTGGTTGCAAACTTTCAAAATTTGAGGCCTATCTTTTAGGAGTTAATTTCTTTCATCAAATCTCTTTTGTATGCCATTTCTTAAAACGTTGAAACTTCTTTGGTAGCTTCCAATTCCTCCACTTGGCCCCACTTCTCTTCCAAATAAATTTCAAATATGAAAATCAGATTTGATGTGCAATTTTTGAATGAATGTGGACCCCACTTGGGGTGTGTGATTCTTGAAACAATATGAATGGACGTCCTGTCCTTGGCTTGATTTTCTTTTGCAAATTCTTTTCTTCTTTGTTTGGCTTGAATTGAAACTTAACCATCCATCATGACACGTAAGTAATATTTGTTGGAGAGTAGAAATGACACCTCATCATCATATGGCTAGCAAATTTGGAACTTATCTTCAAGTGAATAAATCTGATTTTTTTTTTTTGCATATGAGAGCGGACCCTACCATGGCCGCCCCTACCTTAGAATCCACACCCAAGGAAAGGTGGGTCCCATGGTGCATTTGCTTTATTAATTCTCCTCCGCGGGCCCCAATTTTGAAATTCCCTACAAAGATACAAATAGTATAATCAATGATCAAATAATTATCTATTTATGTAGGAAAAGAATATTGCAAGATGTGGGCCCCAATTCACACTAAATAGATGCATAAAATTTCATTATCAAGTTTTCTTCAATTAAATCAATGGTGCAAAGAAAATCCATCATTTCACTTGTGAATACAAAGTTATGAGCAATTTGTGACTTCCAATGCCAAAAATAGAGAAATTCATGATTTTATGTGAAAATGTAACTTTTGGATGAATTTTGACTCGAATTCAGACTTTGATGCCCACAAACATAAAATCATGATTTTTTACTAAAATGGTCAAGACAAGGCTCTTCTGACAATGCTGAATAATGGGGAAACTTTTAAACAAACATCAAAGGCTAAAACAACCAAACTTTAATAATAATGCTAGTTGTTTTTATTAATAAGTTTGCAATACAAATCTTACCATATGATAAGTTAACCTTTTAATATATTTACCATATGACATGTTTTCCCCTTAATTGAATTAACATGCCAAATGATTTATTTGTGAAAAGAACTCATTCAACCAGCTCTATTTCAAATGAACCAGAGTTTCCAAATGAGCCTTCGCCTAATTGGTCACTTTGGCCTAATTGGTTATCCTGCAATAAAACTCCAACCCACCTAGTGGATGCATGAGGAATGTGTCGCTTATAAATGAACTATGCAAGACGGATGTGTCTCAAGTAGAGATGTCAAACGGGCCGTGCCGGCCTGCGATTTTGTAGCTTGCCGGCACGACATCTTAGTCGTGTTGTTCCGTGCTGTGCCGGTTGGCCAGGGAGGCGGGCCGTGCGGCACGACATAGGCCGTGCCTGAGTCGTGTTGGGCTGTGATGTGCCTCCATGCCTCGATAGGCATGCGCTTCTTGTGGTTCCTATCTTTTTGGCTTAAAAAACAAAGGTCCTACACTAAAAAGCAAAGCTCCTATAATAAAAAAAAAATTAAAAGATACACACTAAGACATACAAATTTACGTGGTTCAGTCAAATTAAGCTTACTCCATTGAGAAGAGAAACATTTGAATCTTTTCTATTTGAAGGTTTCTCAATGGGATTACCTTCAAAACCTATACAATTTTTTTGGATAGTAAAAAAATAAAAAAAATAAAAGACTATAAATTTTTTATATTTACGCAAAATATATCAAATATCACGTGCCGTGCCGTGCCTTTGGCGGGCTGTGCCCAATCATGCCGACCGTGACTGGCCCAGCACGGGCCGTTTACTGTCGTGCTGGCTTGGTCGGCATATCTCTAGTCTCAGGTAAATGAAACAAGCTAATCTATTCACAAGACACAACCACTAATTTTGCATAGAGGCATCTAGAGTTGCTCCCACAATAAATAGGATATGGGTGTTGTACAATGCCCTTGTACCATCCCCTATATCTTTTTCTTTGCCTTTTTGTCTTGTATTTGGCTTTTCTCTTTATAAATTTTGTTATCTTTAAAATAAAATAAAAAAAATAAAAAAATAGGATCTGCAACAACTATAGTCTTGTGTTAACTGGCCATATGAGATTTAACCATTTAAAAGAAATTAAGCCCATTAGATTATCATATAAGCATCAAAGCATTGCACTAATTATGTCATTTAAAATTTGTTTTTACGAGCTAATAATAAAAAACATAAAAATATTACCAAACTGTCTTGACCATAATTTTCAAGGATCTTACTTATGAATTGCAATCTCACGACCCACAATATCATAGGTCACCAACCTATCGTTCCTTCTTCTCCGGAATTCTCCCATGCTTTTTGGAAAATTCAAATAAGGAGTTTTACAAGAAAATAGGAAAAAGTCGGAGCAAGAAGAAGAACGGATTATGATTAGTACATGATCCTTTATAACCATGGGTGAGCGGTAAGACTGTCAAAAGTAAAATTTATTTTATGTCTTTTGTCATTAGCCCATAAAAACCAAGTTTAAATGATGTCAATAATTTCTATTATATATCATTAGATTTTTACTGGAATATATTATTAGTTAAGTTAAAGGTAGGCAGTGATGTTGTTGTTTCAAAAAACCTCTTTGTATAGTGGGCCCCACTTATTGGCACTCTTACTAATAAAGTGAAGTCATTGTATCTCATTCTTCGCAGCTGCTTTGTGTGTGTTTTGGGGTGAAAATGAGAGCGATTTCAGCCTCTCCGCGTTCCCTCTCTACTCCGTTGGAAAGTGGCCGTGGTTCCTTCTCATCTGTATCGTTTTCTCCTCTATCTCCTCCCTTCCCCGTTTCTTCTACTCTGAAACCCAAATGCCTGAGAGGATTTTCCAGGTTTAGAATCTATTGCAGCAACAGACAAGGGTTTGATTCAGGTACCCCAGATTCTCCATCCATTTTTTTCATTTTATCTTTTTTGGGTTTTGGGTCTGAATCTTGTTTTCATGCTTCCAAGATGGTTTTTTTCTTCTTGGGTTTTTTGTGTTTTCTTATCTTTTTGGCTTTTGACCAGTGGATTATACCATATATTGGAAGTTGGATCTCCATGTTTTTAAAAGTAAAGGAAAGATTGGTTTAAATTGTTTAAATTCATCTAATGGGTGATGGGTATGTGAAAAAATTGGTTTGTAATTTCTTTAGACCAATATTTTGTCTTTTCTCATTTCTTAACTATCTGATTGTTGGATGACTCTTTCATTTAGGGGTTGGTTATGTTGAAAGGAGCTGAATTTAATGGCCATCTTGATTAGACAACAGTTATGTTGGTTGTCTTGTATGGAGTTGGATGAAACAAGAGGAACATGCAGCTGAGATGCGCATTCTAAGATGGATTTTTCGTGTTACAACTTACAAGAAAGCATAGAATTGGGAATGGGTTTGTAAGAGGAAACTAATGAGTGGCTCTTATAGAAGATAAAATCAGTGAATGTGTCAAAATGTTTTGGACATGTGAACAAAAGGTCAGAATCAACTTGTGTTTGATGCGTGGGTGGTTTGCAAGGCCTTGGAACTAGGAAAAGGGTTAGGTCAATTAAGACCTTGGATGAAGTTGTGTGGAAAGACACGTTCGATGAAGAAGCTACAGAGAAAATGGCTTCTAACAGTTTAAATGGAAAAGCAATGCGCACAAGGGTGAATCAAAATAGATTTAGATTGATCTAAGTTGTCGATGAAGTGGTCCACCTTTTGCATCTTCAGTCCTCTCTTCTTTGTGACTTTTGTCTCTTGTGTGCTCATACCTGCACACAGAATTATCGGCATTCAGCCATTTACTGTCAAATAGAAAGAGATAAGAGACTGCTTTCTTAAAAGATAGGTTCTATGGTCATAGTGTGTCTGATTTGTTGTTTTTGAGTAGAGTGCTTTAAGCGATCCCAAGATTGATGGGACAAGGCCATGATGGTGAGGATCTCCTCATTTCTTGTTGAATAGTGGACTGTCATATCACCTTATGTCTCTTTTGTTAGATTTCATGTCTCTAATATGGTATATGAAATGGTAAGGGAGCTTGTTTAGTGAACAGGTATATATTCATTGTTGTTGGTCAATTGTCACTGCTTCTATTGGAGGTACATTTCTTTGAATGAAATGAATCAAGTATTAGAGTTTCCTATACAATTCAATAAATCAGAGTGAGGTTGGCTCAATTAATGCTTGTCTCATTCTAAAAAGGCTGGTTCAGTTCCCATTCTGATGGAGTGCTAAATCTTTTTTGATGTCTGATTATGTAATCTAAATGATGG
Organism: Persea americana; assembly: GCA_029852735.1. NCBI lineage: Eukaryota > Viridiplantae > Streptophyta > Magnoliopsida > Laurales > Lauraceae > Persea > Persea americana. Next base: position 7,381,628 of record CM056813.1, read on the forward strand.
AAAAAAAAAGTGGTTTACTGAAGAATGAAATTTCAAGTTTCTTGAGAAATAAATTTGATTTTTGAATTCTTGCATGGAGATTCTTTATCAGTGATATTTTATTTTATTTTACCTTGTTTTTGTTGAAGTACATGTATTATAGAAGCTTTATTGTGCAGTCTTGTCTTAATTTATGAGTAGTTAAGCATTTGCCGAGGATGGGGTCTCTATTTGTGTGCTTTTGCGGGCTCTGACATGTTTTAGATTGATATTATTTATTGATGTTAAATGACCTTCTTACATTTTTGTTGAGCCCTTCTATGGTTGGATTTATAAAAAACTCAGCTGCAATTACATTTTCTGGCATTCTTTACTTTAAGATCAATTAATTAAGTGTGAAACTCACCTTTAATACTTATTGAGATATTTGGAATCCTCTAATTTAATTTAGGCAGAAGTCTTCAATCCTGTTCAAGTGGACTCTTTTTTTTCCCCTTTCATGTTCTAATACTGAGTATGATCTTATAGTTGATTGATTTTGTTATCATTTGATATCATTTTTTATGTGGTCACTTTGTCAATTCTATTAGTTCATATAGAGCTAAAGACATTGCCACCTCAGTTATATAGGGCCGTGCTCACCATGGTGAGCCGGAGACAGAGATAAAATGCTCTGTTAGGAATACAGCCATATAGTTGGATTCACTCTTTCCTGTTCTTCTACCCTCTTAAGAATCATACTTTGAGATTTTGAGTTCCAAAACTCTGCTGGCCATATTTTCAGCTTCTGTTTTTTCTCCATAATTTAGATTGACAAGCCTGATGTGCTTGTGATCGGTTTGAATATTTTCACTGTGAATGGCTATCTTTCCGTGCTGCTTCTAAGGGACAATTGAACCAGAAACCACATTAGGTTGGCAATATATTCTGCTTTTCTCCTGCCCAATTTTCATGAGCTCTGGTTGCTTGTACCGATTTTAAGCATTAAAGTCAGAAACAAAAAAGTATCACACCCTTCCCACTCCAAACACAGTGGAGATGATTTCTGATTATCATCCATTCTCCCTATCTGTTCCAACTCATTGTAATTTGGGTTACATGCAAATGCATCCTAATCTGCGGGTCTATTTTGAGGCAACACCTTCAGTCTTCAAAGAAGATAATATCTGGTGGGGTGCGATGTAGGGACCTTGACAAATTGAAAGCTTTTTCAGGTTATCTTTCTTTTTCCTTTTCTTTTCTTTTCTCCCCAGGAAGGAAGATCACTGGCAATTTATTCAAGGATGTAGTTTTAAGTAAATAAATACATTCGAGGATGGACATTCATGAAAATCCTGACCAAATTTAAAGATCTTAATGCGTTTCCCTGATTTCTTATGACATGAGATCCTTTTTGTTAGGTTTGCTTCTCCTTCTTCAAAGCACAGGTTTATTTCTTTTGTGGAGATAGATGATTTCGTTCAGGACCAGTGACCAGATATTTCAAATTAGCCCAATCTTTCAGTATACTCATTTTCTGTGCTGAAGAGTTCACCTCTTTAGACGAAACAAGTTCGGGATAAGGGCATAAAATTTTTTTCTGGAATCTTCCACTGGAGAGTGTTTGAAATCACCATCTTAATGCACATTGAATGATTACAGTGGAAAGCAATTAATGGCCACCATCAGCTGAGCATTGATGCCCGCAATAAGGTGAGGACTGTGTGCCAAAACACACATGGGGCCCACGTTTTGACCCCATTTGATAGACCATAAAACAGGGACCCCCCCTCCAATCGTGGGTTTGGCACCCATTCAAATGGGCTGGACTGTTGGATCGACTTGCACTCATTTTGGCCGGTGAATATTGTCAGCCGTCGATCAAGCAGTCCCATCCCCAGGTGGGTCCCACAAGAAATATGCTCACAAGGTGAGCACTGGTGCTTGGCGGGGCAGGGCGGGGTTGGTTTAAAAACTTCCTTTTCAATAAGTTAAGGTACTTGCAAGGTTGTCAAAATGGATCACATGATCTCTGGAGCACCTTTATGCAAATTTAATTCTGTGCTCCATTGAGCAGAGCAATGTAGATTGTTACAATATTAAGTAGGTTAAAAAATTCTTACGTATTATTCTAGCTTGATATATTGTGTATATATTCATATGTATATGTATATATATTTGTAATGTAAAAAAATTAACGCCCTTCTGGTTTGTTGTTGTGTTTCCCACAATTTCACACAACAACAGGCCAATGCATACTTAATAACTTCTGCCGTATGATGCGATCTGAATATTTTGCAGGAGGAAATGACAGTAAAACTGTTTTAGATGCTTTTTTCTTGGGGAAGGCTGTAGCGGAAGCACTTACTGAACGTATAGAAGCTACAGTTGGGGAGTTCGTAAGTGTAATTGGTCAGTGGCAGGCTGAGCAAAGAAAGCAAGTACAAGACTTACAGGTGGCCTTTTAAGTTGAAATTAGTCTGATTTAATAATAACTACTTGCATTTCCTTTCTTCTTTATTGTCACTTGAATTTTTTTGGATTTTGGAGGAATCTTATGAATTATGATCCTTATATGCCTTGAGATTTACATGTGGCGCCTATGGTTCAGTCATCTAGATCACTCATCAGATGGCATCACCATTGGCAGCAATGCCATGAAAATGTTCCTGATTGGATGATCTTAGCCCTTCAATTGATGCCCTGCAATAGGCTTGGTCTATCATCTCTCTCTCTCTCTCTCTCTCTCTCTCACACACACACACACACACACACACAAAAGAAGGAAAAAAAAAGAAAAGAAAAAGGGCGGGTTTGTCTGCATTCAATGGGAAAATGGCAAATAGTAGATGCCTATGATCTTCAATCTGCTTTCAGTTCGGAGCTATGTTTCTCCATGGCAGGGCTTATCAAATCAATGGTCTGGATCACTAAATCATCGCCTACTTGTTCAATCTCAAGACTAAGGATCCCATGTGGACGTCTACTTGATGATTATATAGCTCTTTGAGAGACAGAAATTTAAAAAGTGGAGATGATTGATCTTTGTCAGACATCAACACTGCACTAGATATTTTTAGTTCCTCATGCATCTCTGAATGTATCAAAATATATAACTATGGTTAATTCATCTCAGTGACATAAAACATTGAGGTGAAGGAACGAGTCCACACACACACATGTATCAAAATTGGATTGTCAGTACTTATTATTCACTGTATCAATCAATTTTATTGTTAGGGTTCCTCCCTCTTTATGGTTATGTTCATTAGGACTCCTAGTTGTCCCTGTTTTACTTCTCTACATAAAAAATTACTCAAATTTGCATGATGTGTGATGAATTGATAATTGCCTGAAAATCTGGGGTCACATTTAACATAAATGCAGATCCTTTACCAAGTAGTCTTCAGCGGTACTTGCCCATCATCTAAGTAGATTCCTAATACTAGCCAGTAGGCTGACTAGGAGAGTTCCATTTTCCTTTTACTCAACTAGGGATGTTCTTTACTAAGTCACGGGGAATGGAAGAAAGTGAAATTGCAGTCTCACTAGCCATAGAACATTTTACCATTGATAAGGTAAGAGTTGAGTATTAAATTCAATTAGTTAGTTACATGCCACCATGAGATCCAAGGTGCAACCATTTAGAGAGAGAGAGAGAGAGAGAGAGAGAGAGAGAGAGAGAGAGAGAGAGAGAGAGATCCATGCTTACCTAGAACAGACTGATCCATATGCAGATCAGGATAATGGATCCTTCATTTGCTAATACTTATTCCCTCATGAAGTTGCAAAAATATAGAGGAGATAAAATGGATCATAGAGAAGGCAGAGAATTGAAATAGAGAAGGAATTAGAATACTTTTTTTTTTGAACGGTAGGAATTAGAATACGTTAAGATTAAAACAAAGAAACGATTACAAACAGAAGATGATGAGACTCCACCCAGCAATATGAGAGGAAAAGGGGGATAACTAAAATAGATTTTTTTAGAAAGGCCTTGACAACTGGTCCAGAAAATCAGTGATGTAAACAAAATAAAAATAAAAGTATAAAACCTAAAATAGAAGATTTTTTTAGTGCTCAACTGTATTAATGACAAATCCTTCTAGTGAGAAGGTAGTCGTGTGCACCCCCATCCTAGTCTCTTTCATCGATTTGATCTTGATTGGGCCACTTACATTACCATCTTACTTGTGCTGGATCCTAAACATACAAATTGGACGTTCCTAGCTATTTGCAAGGATGAGTTTCAATGAAAGTAGATGGGTGACATTAAGGGCTGAAATTATCCATTGCTTTTCCTAATAAAACTCAATCAAAGCTTTCCAGGCTCTGGTTGATTTTTCTAATAAAACCTCTAGATTAAGGGCTGAAATTGTCCATTCAGTGTGTATTTCCAGACGCAGCTCATTTGTGGTTACTCCACATGATTAACAGTTGGATCACTGTCTTTCTACTTTGTGTGCTCTGCTCCGTTTGAATTAACAACATGATCAGTAACAAGGGAAAAGACTGGTGATGGTGCTACTCATGTCCCACAAAAGTTGTAATAGATTTAACATGATCTGGCATGAAGCACTGGTAGGACAAGTTTGTGAGTTGGGTACTGTACTAGTGGGTCCCACTAGCTCTCATTTTCCTTCAAAGAAGATGGGTAAAAGGGAAGATAGATTACTTGTGGTAGAATGTGTGCATAATAAGTGCCAATACTCTTACAATAATTTTAGACCATTGTTTTCCCCCTCTCAACTCTCAAGTGATTATTTGTGGTTGATGACTCAATTGCTTTTATTGAAAATTTTCATTTCATTTGATGCGGCGAGCATAATCCATGCAGGAGGAAGTGTTTGAAAGGGCCACAAAAGCAAAGGAGAAGGCCGCACGCGAAGCCTTGGAAGAGAAGGGGATCATTCTTAAGTCGACAATGACACCCGTGGATGCTGGGACTCCAGCAGTTGAACCTCTGACACCAAGTCCCAGTAACGGCGGCCCTCTTCAATATACAAAGGAAGATTAGTATGGTGACCATGGTCAGTATCTGCTTGAAAGTCTTCTAGTATCTGATAAGTATACCTGCAGCAGTTTGGATTTGATGTGCTTAAATCTTGGAGCGACTGCTGCTCTTTTATATAGAAAACAGTGATTCAGAAAGGAAAACCCATGCAAACTATTGAATGCAGGTTGCCAAGAAGGATGAAGGGAATGCATTTCATCAGACATGATAGAAAGTAAAAGTTACCAATTTGGTTGATTTCTTTTGTGCTTACAAAACAATGGCAAGTTGAGATGTTAATTTTTTATAGGAGTTTCTTGTGCTTTGGAAAGTTCTGGGGCATGGTGGGTCCCACCTCTGCGACAATAGAGATGCACAGTTCGCATGAGAACCGTGTGCAGGGAAAAGCTTTCCATGTAGTTATTTATTAAATAAATAAATAATACGTAATATAGTGGGCTATAAATGGGCTAGGAGAGAGGATGGGCTGATGGCTTTGACATCCGATCCGATCTATTAAACGTGCTTTGTTTTTGGATCCAGCCCACTTTTAAATGCTTGGCCTGAAGTGGACGTGGGCCTAATTGTTCAATGGGTCAGCTTGGTCCTTTGCCAGCCGTAGATTGCATATTGTCTATTAACTTGCTTAGAATGTTAAAGCAAATCCTGACATATGGATGTTTTAATTTAAGAAAAAGGCCAGTTAATGCCCTTATACTGGTACTGGTCTCAAACCCAAAGAAAGGATGGTAGGCATCAAATAGATAAACCATGAAAACTTTGCCTTAACAAATAAGAACAGCCCACTAGATTAAGCCAAAAGAAAAGAGTGTAGAGCAAGAAAAGCCACTGTAGAGAGAGAAGAATAAGCCAAAAACCAGCTGAAAAAAGAACAGGCCTAAAGACAAAATCAAAGCTCCTCCTTGAAAGAGGATCTCCAAAGTCTGGCTGGAGATGTAGAATTGCAGCTTAACCAAGGATGACTGAGAAGCTTCATGCAAGGTTTCGGTTGGGGTTTGACACAACTGTTGACAGTTTTTTTTTTTACTTTAGTTTTAAAACCTTGTAAACTTCAAGGACTTTGAACGTTGAAATCAAACCTATTGAAAACTTATTGTATAACTCGCCTATGATGCACGGATACTTCAAAATGGGCAACGTATCGTGTCGTATTGTATCCGATACTTCACTTTTTATGTGTAAAATCCGTGTCCATGCTGTGTCTATGTCGTGTCCTTGCTGTATCTGTGCATCATAGCAAGTCACTAACAGAGTGGGGCAGGTTAATGACCGCACCACCCCACCCTAAACTCCACATTCCCACTACCAAATCCGCCTCTAAGTAGGAGCATGTGCCAGGTCTTGTTTAAACAAGATCCATTGCGATCTCTAAATAGTGTTATTTATGTATACTTCGGGTTTTTTCCCGAAAATAACCCCTTAGACTCTTACTAGATCGAAAAGGACTCCCAAGAATTTTATGGCCCGGAGTAGTCCCCTGGGCCTGTTTTTTTTTTTTGACATGAACATCGATATTGCTGCTTGCTTCATACTGATAAAAACACGAACGCTCTCTGTTCTTCTTATTTTCTTCCTTCTCCTCATCTCTTCCGTTTTCCTCTCCGTTGGCAGAGATGCCTCCTTGCTACTGTGGTCTCAAGCTCCTCCAGGTCAGCCATCGTAAGAACTTTCCAACCTTTGATTCCTACCAAACACTTGTGGGTTTTCTTGTCTACTTCTTCCTCTTTGTGGCCCACGGGTGGATGACCTAGGTTTGGCTTTCGTCTTTGATTCCTACCACTTTATTGGAGTCCACCTTCCACTTTAGTAGAGTAATGGAAGAGAATCTCAAAGGAGGGTTATGAGATGGAAAAGGTTACAAAGATTTTCTTATTGGACAAAAAAGATGACATGTGAAAAGGGAATTCGAGTGGCTTAAATACTCTGTAAGTAGCGATTGCTGCTCGTCAAGGACAAGCAACGATATCGCTGTTTAGTGAAAAAGTGCAAAAAAAAAGAGGGTAAAGTGTGGCGGGAAGTCCAGTCTGGTTACTAATGAAGTTCTAGGTCTTTTTTGGTCTAGGAAGAGTCGGAAAAAACCCCTATTATTAATGAATTAGAAAGTGTCAGTTTATCTACACACTTAATAGAGCATATAGCACACCAAAGCATTTAGTATTACAATCGGAGAAGTCATATAAAAAAATAATTTATCTTTTTATGCAAAAGATAAATACAACAATCTTTATATCACTTTCAATGATAAGGTTGGAATATGAAGTTAAGTCACTATACCAGTGGTAGATTTCAGTGTAGGGGAAAGAGGATTTAGGGTTTTAAGAGATGGATAAATGAGAGAATTGGTTTTTTTTGTATTTCCTTTGCTCAAAAGATCTATTGCCAAATGCTTCCGGGATTAGTTCTCAATTGTCTAGAATCGAGTGTTTCTCGGGCTCAGAGCCAAAGGCTCCTGGGCTGGGCTGGGAGGAAGATACCTTGGGTTATCCTCTAAGTGAGCCCCAATCCACTAAGTCTAATAGGGTTGCACTCCTATTTTGAGTCCTAGGGTGTTATTTCCTTTTAAATGATATTCAATGGGCAGGAAAGAACTTTCATTGATTTAAATCTTACTTTGACAATGTGCGTCCAAATCCCTATTTATACTTTTATCATATACAATGAATGCGTAAGATATATCCACATGTTACTCATCGAATAGATGACGATTGTTCTAGGAGTTCGGTAGAAACAAGAAGATATTGTTTTGTCTAATCAAAATTAGCCAACTCTATAAGATTTTTTCCTTGATTTTCTCATTCCAAGGAAGCAATTGAGAGGGTGCATTAGCTGGCATGTGATTTTTTAGAGTTGGCTGATTTTGATTGAATGAAACAATATCTCCCTATTTCATAGAAACAGAGGATCCAATCTCTTGTTCTAGACTACATTCTAAAAACTTCCATGCTAACGCATCTTTATTTAATACGTATCCACACTGCTCTAGAACACTTCATAAAATCATGTTTGGCAATCAAGTTCTTAGGGATTCCTCGATCATTTTTCACAAAGTTGTGAAAATTTCATGTTTAACAGATTCCTGAGGAGTTTGGGCCTTTGAAAATCCTCATTTTTTTAGAATTTTTTGGTCCAACTCCTCACAGATAAATCCTCATTTTTGTAGATGCATCGATATGATTTTTTCTCAACTATACGCATTCATATCCATCAAATACTGATGTGAAACCTTCAACTAGACAAATCTCATTGAAGAATTTGTTCCAGGGCAATGAAAAGTCCTCAACTGTGGACTCTTCTCCTGTCACCTTACGTGCCCTAAATCTCTATATAATTTCATAATTTATATAAGAATATTAGAAAGCCCAACACAAGTCAAGACTATCTTAGAGTGTCTATTCGACCACATGTGCATTCTACAACTTGGATGGTCACAATGCACAGGTGAGCTATAAAGCCTCAACTCGTCATTGAACATCTTGTCTCGCCTGCATGTACCATGACCACAGTAATATGTGTCACCTCCACAAACTTGAAAGCAAAGAAGATAAATAAGCCAGCCCATGTAAAAATCTCAGATAATATCAGAGGAAGGCCCAGCAGGGGCGACCTGAGAACACAGGAACCCTCACAGCTACATGATTTCAACGAATCTATGATTAGTGGGGTGCGCATGTGAGCCCAGGACGCTCCCGTTGGAGCTTCCATCTCCAACTTGACAACTTCTCCTTGTTGCCACAACTAGATTAAGTGATGGATTCATATAGAAGTGGTTGATTCTAAGTTATTGTACTGCTTCCCTGTACTGCAAAAGATATGAGGGTTGAGAGAGTACAAAGAACTGATCTGGTACTTGGTACTTGTTACTTTTCCATGTTCGTTGTACTGCTATACTAATGTTGTATTTTACACTTGTACCAACAATAATTGATAACACCCATTTTTTTCTTTTTTCTTTTTAGAAAACACCCATGTTTAGATGAGCTGAATCCTTTGTCTCATAGTATTCTCATAATCCTCCTAAAATCAAAGCCACATGATTTCTCTTTGTTTGTTATTTGAATATGTTTATATTATGTTTATTTAGGAAGGTAATCATTCCTACCAAAAGCTTAAAGTGCAGTAAAGTTACCAGTAGAGCTGAATCCTAATAGGCATTAGAAGAGGCGACATAAATACTTTTTAATACTCTCCTTCAAGTGGATCCCACTTTTCAACACTCACTTAGTTGGCTCTTATAAATATTAAATTTCCTCAGCTAATCATTCATAGCAAAAGAAGCAAAAGCTAGGAGTGAAGTTTCATCTTCAAATGAACAAACTTATTGTGAAAGATCTTTCAAAAAAAAAAAAAAAAAAAAACTCATTGTGAAAGAGATTTACTGCCCATTAAGGACTTCAGTAATTGCAATAAGAAACAAAAGTTAAGAGTACAGCTCAATTTTGACTTTTGGCCATGAAATATGTACAATCCATTCTAAAATGGAAATTAGAGTTGTTTGCTCATCCTGTTTTGGTAGGTTGTATCATTATTTATAATGCTAGATGAGGCTATAAGTCTAACAATAAGAGTTGTCTAGTTTACAAACTTTTTAATGTGACTATACTTAATTTACCTATAAATGATAATATGATATCAATGTGATCCTGTATAGTCATTTAGTCACTAAACGAACAAATAATTTATAATTTACTGGGCTATGAAGGGGATAAGTTGGTATAGACTGATGGATTTTGACATTGACAATTGGACTGGTCCTGTCCTATCTATTAATGGGCTTCCTTTTTAGAGCCAACCCAAGCTCATGTCTTAATAACTTTAAAGGCTCGACCTGAAGTGGACCTGGCCTAATTGTCCAGTGGGTTAGCTTGGTCCACTGCCAGCCGTAGATTGCATTATCAGCTATTAACTTGCTTAGAATGTCAAAGCAGATCCTAAAATATGGATGTTTTAAAAGAGGCTAACTGGTATGGCTGCAGATAATGCCTCTAATGGTGGTTTACTGACTGGACGTGCCAACCCGACCCGAACCCAAACCCACTAATGCAGGTATAAATTGAGCATTTTATATTCTTTCCGTGTTGGGATCAAGCTGACATTCTTTTACTTGATCACTGAGTGCTCGGGGTTCATTCCATTCTTGCTATTCAACCCACCAACCCAAGCCAACCCAACCCGAGCACAACCTAACTTGATTAGTTTGCATTTCCACCCACCAACCTAACTGTAACATTCAGAAACAGTGACAGCATGGGGTTGTTCATTTGGTTGGCAATCCGAAATATCACCTAACTGCTGAGGGATCAATTCCTGATATACCATTATTCCCACATTGGTGGGCTACCCTCCCACTTGTGTGGGGCTGCTCTTCCCACATTTGTGGGCTGCCTTTCCAATTGTGTGGGTTCCTCTTCCCTCATGTGTGGGCTACCTTGGGTCTCAGGCCCTTTGGCTGGGGTTAAAAAAGAGAGGCAATAACATTAATAGAGTAACTAGCACAACAACCTCTGCTTAGCACGGGCATGTTCACCAAGAACTGAAAAGTATATTTACTAATTTATTAAGAAAAACTCAGGTTACGCAGCAGAAAAGTGAAAAGTGGAAAGAAGAGGGGGTTATATGAAGTGGAGGAAATGAGTGGTTACATGTGGCAAGTGGAGAGGTGGTGAAGTGGGGAGTTATAACTTCTAGTCAAAATAATAAGTCAGGGTCAAAATCACCTCAAAAACCTTTCGCCTTAATATAATATAATAGGGTGTAGAACTCACTGTGAGCCACTTTTTCTGAGAAATTAGGCATTTTTATAAGGGCTTTTTTATAAGCTAGTTACAATGCCCAAATCACTTTTTATACTTTTATTTTATACAGTGAATGGATAAAATCTGTTTCTACCAAGAAAATAAGGATAAAATCTATCCACATGTTACTCATGGATTGAATGAGGAACCTTCTAAACTATTCTAAAAACTTCCACATTAACGTACCCTAATTTTATATATATCCGTACCATTCTAGAACACTCCATAAGGTCACATTTAGGGTTGCAAATGGGTTGGTTCCGGATCGAAACCACAGCGGACCTGAACCTGTTTTTAATTAACGGTTCCAGATCCGGATTCGGTTTTGACTCGGAACTTGTTTTGTTGGTTCCAGATCCGGTTCCGATAGGAAAACCTGGATCTGGTTTCGAAACCGGGTCCACTTAGAGGATTGGAATCCAGCTCCAAAATCAATTCTAATTTCTCTTTATTCTCCATTTTTCGTAGAATAAGCATATCATTCAACTTATAAGAGTGTATCAAGTCTGCTACCTCCAATATTATACATAAAATGTCAAGAAAAAAGTTGATTTTGAGGTACAATTTGCAACATTAAAGGTTCATATGCTAGGTCTCGGGTCCACAGGTCGGAACCTATATAGATCCGGAACCGGGCCCGTTTTATGAATCGAAACCTAAATTGGATTCTGGACCCGAGTCTGTTTATGAATCAGAACCTAAAATAGGTTCTAGACCCGGTTTTTTGTGGGTCGGAACTTCCGGGCTAGTAATCGGAGAATCGGATACCCGTTTGCAACCCTAGTCATATTTGACAAACTAAATCCTCAAGAATTCCTCATTGTTTGTCCTCATTGTCATGGAAAATCCATATTTAACAGTGGTAAATTTTAGAGGACTTGTGCAAGTGGAAATCCACATTTTGAAAATTTTCAGATTTGCCCCCTAGATACGAAAATCTTCATCTCTCTCTCTCTCTCTCTCTCTCTCTCTCTCTCTCACACACACACACACACACACACATCCATGCAATGATATCAATGTGAAATCTGTGAAATCCTCGATGAAGAATCCCTATTCCAAGTGGGGGCGGACCCAAGTGTTAGCACACAGGTGCGATTCGAGAAAACCCTTAGATAAGATCTTAAAATATTTGATTTTATTATTGAACTTTTTTACTTGAACATATACCGCATCACCCAAATAAACATCCTAGGTGCACCATTAGTTCCAAGGGCAATGAGAAATCTTTAAATCCATCGATTCCACACATATTCCTTACCTATTACCTTAGTACCCTAAACTTCTATATAATTTCATAATTTACTAAATTGTTGGAGAAATCTTTACACAACCGAAGAGTATCCTAGGGCCACCTAAAAGGTCTCAAATGATCTTTTGGAATTCTTGAAACTCCATTCTCTATGCATTTGGTTGAAATTTTAAATGCTCCACCAAGAGGAGGGATTTGGAATTCCACCTCAACAGTGGCGGACACAGGTACAAGGGTATGGGGGCTGAAGCCCCATCATACTTGAGAATTTTCAAAACCCTCCTGCAAATTCTAATAATTAATGTGTATTTTTTATATTTTCCCCTTCCCAGAATATTCTTTTTTACATTAAGCCCCCCAAGTTAAAATTTTTGGGTTCGCTCTTGTACCTAAAGGGTTTAACTTTTGAAGAATTTAGAATTCCTCCGTACAGGAATTCTTGGAATTCTAATAAAGATACTGCCCCTAAGTCTTAAATAATCTCCCAGACCCTTCAAAATCTCCATCGATCAATCAAAGCTTTGCTTGTCCATTCAATCACATGGGCATTCTAAGACTTGGACGGTCAAGGCACAAGGGACTCCCCAAAGCCTTAGACTGGTCATTGCGCGTTACGCTGTTTTCCAATTAAAATAAAAGCTACAGGTTGGTAATTCCAAATGAAGAACAAAAGCTAGAGTCCAGTACTTCCAATAAATAAATAAAAAAACCAGAACTAGAAGTTTGATCCTAAATGAACAAACCCTTTTGGTCAACTTCTGCTGAACTCTAGTATTTTAAAATCGATCAATTTCGATCACTTAAAGGTCTTGTTTGTTTGCATGTTAAAATGAAGAGCAAAAGTGAATATTCAATTTTTTTTAAATGGTAAGAACATAAAAAAAAAAAAGGCCCACCAAATAACTTCTCCTTTTAATGAAAATTGAATCAAAGGGGAGATAAAAAAAGAAGCCGCTATACATTTCCACTTTATTTTCTTTCGCTTCACCTCATTTCCTTCGCCCCCTCACCTCTTTAAAAGTCATTTATGAAGCTCATTCAACCTTGAATTCCTAGGTAATCTAATATAAACAAACAGACCCAAAGTTACAACCACTTTTCCTGTCGCAATAACCATAAATTCCTACAAAACTCGAGCCAGCTAAATCCGCCAAAACCTTCAATGAGACCAGCAGTCAAACCCTAAATAGCCAATTGACCAAGCCCCTAAATTCTATCCAATCCTTTTCATTCTTGTACTCCAATCCAAACCTTTTGAATGCTATTTATCCGTCCAAAAATGTATTCGTGATTGTAAAAAACTTAGCCCTAAACAACCAATTAGAACCATTAATCCAACTTTATCAATCAGCCAAAGTCCAGAGGAGGCATCAATGAGAAAAATCATTAATTGTCCAAACATAAGAAGTGAGTACATCATCAATTGTCTTCCAATTTCCTCTAGAGGGATATTTGGAAGTGAATGCTGAAAAGGCTGTTCTCAAAGGATTGGTTGAATGACATGACTTTCATATGAATGTTGCAAAAGAACAAGAAATCAAAGTAATCTTGCAATGATCAACAATGAAACATGATGCAACATCTACGGTTAGATGGAGACCATTGAATGATTCAATGGTCCAATGGAAACCACAGCAAAGTCCAATATATCAATAGACCCCAAAACTCCGTCATAGCACTGAAGGCAGGAACCAAACAAATTTCTATATGCAATTGTACAATTGATCTTTGATATAGGTGGACCAAACAAAACTTGAGGACGAGTTCTCTCAAGGGTAAGGATGATGATGTAGATTCAATAAGGCTAGACAAAACATGCCCCTTATGAGTTGTGCAAGCATTCAATAAGCCGGGATATTATGCAATGTTTTGCGATATCATCAACTTTTCCAATATTTTGAATATATTTTTACCAAAAAAGATATTTTGAATATATACCGTCACGATTTACTGTGATAATATCGCGATATCTGAACGGTTTGTAATGTATCGTGGGCTTGGGCTGTGGCTTAGCCATTTAAGCCGCATATCAATTTGGGCTTACACATGCCATTGGGTCGAGCTTAGTCTTGGTCGGTACTTGGCCCAATCACAGAAAGTATGAAAGTCAACTTTCTGAAAAGTCACTTTTAGCCTTTTGAATTCCATCTGGAAGGACACTCTCGAGATTTACTGGTGCACATGTGTTGTGGGTTGTGCACTGAGGGATTAATCTAGCCAGGTATCTTCGGAAAAAAAAAAAAATGAAAAGGAAAAAAGAGAACTCCACCTGGGAGACAACATTAAAGAGAATTTCAAATTCCCCAGGATATGAATCCTCATAACTCCTCCAAATAAACAACCCTCGAAACAACCACCCAACATTTTAGAAACATTTGTCAACATCATTCCATGTTCATAAAAAGGCAGTCTTCATATGAACGTTGATCATTTTGAAAACAAAGAAAGTCAATAATGGCCTAGTGTTATTTGTGACCTATGCGGCTATACCATGGGAGAAGCCCCTTTCATTTTCTTGCAGTTTTCAGTGTCCCTGCAGTTTGCCCCGCTCTTCTGGCTTTGTGTAGGTGAGTTGAGGGAATATGAGTTTTAGTCCCACATGTAAAGGGGAAAGTACTACATGGAAAGTGGAAAGTGAACCAAGAAATAGTTTTTTCATCCGGAGGCAAAAGAACATCATTTGGCAAAATTGATTTTGATGTTATCAAGAGTGTTATTTAACCTCTATTCAAATCCCAACATAGTGAGAGTCTTTGCCATAGAAAAGGGGTGAATCACCTATTGGATTCCGCACATTTAGATTTCATCACTCTGTCTAGCGAAGATTCCCACTTGCCATTTTATTTTCATCCAAAGGGACCCTCACAATGTCACTAAACTTTTAAGGCCCTGAACCGGAACGATTAAAATGATCTGATTAGATTGATATTTGGTAAATTTCTAATCAACACCATATCTTGGCTCATAAAAGTAGGCGCGCATTCTTGAAAAGCAAACCAGAGGCTTTCTCTTTCTTTTTCTTTTTGTTGCTGAGAGAGAGAGAGAAGGAGGTCTTATCTAATGATGATGATTGTCATCATATGGGTATCTTTGCCTTTTCCTTTATCTAAATATCTCAATAACATTAGAAAATGTAACTAGCCCAAGTTCATCCATTGCTTTAATTGGAGAGAGGAATAACAACAATTCATACAAGTCCTGCCAGTTTGGAACATGCATGAAATAAGTAGGAAAGAGTGAGTTTCAAATCCTACTTCTGTCATATTGTTGAATGTTATTAAAAAGAAAAATACCTTTAACTTGCTATGAATCATCATTTATGGAAAAAGAGACCATGTCAGATTTACTCACATTGACAGGACAATCTGGTGACTAAGATTACTCACTTCTACAATGATATGTGTTGTTACTCCTCAAATTGAACCCCATTTCATGGTCTCTAGAATAGCATACATCGCCACCTATCGTTTTCTTTTCAAGAGGTGGAGTGAGGAACTGGATACAGGATCAGTTGTTGGAAAGAAAACTAAGAGCAATGACAACATCCGTGATCAAGGGGTGAACTGAAGCTTCATGGAAAAAGAGACCGTAGTGTTGGAGACAACACTTTCAGATTTACTTGCATCGACAGGACAATCTGGTGACTAGGATTTCTCACTTCTACAATGAAATGTGTTGTTACTCCTCAAATTGAACCCCATTCCATGGACTCTAAACAGCATATGTCGCCAACTATTGTTTTATTTTCAAGAGTTGGAGTGAGGAACTGGATACAGAATCAGTTGTTGGAAAGAAAACTAGAGCAATAACAACATCAGTGATCAAGGGGCGAACTGAAGCTTCCTCTTGGAGACACATGGCAGCGACTGCAACTGCTTGATTTAGACCTTTTGCTGGGAAGTTTCCTTGAAGTGCAGGATCATACAACCCTTGGAATCTCTTTAGGTCTTTGAAATAAGGTTGGGCCTGTTACAGAAAAGAGACCGCAGACACCGAGTTCAATGCAATGACAATTCATAATCTTGAGAGTTGCGATAGGGAAATCACTAAAGCATTGCTAAATTTCATGTTGAAAAGGGCATGACAAGCTCGTCAAAATCCACTCAGTTAACAATGCGCTTGATTACAAAACGATTCAAGTTCCTAGAAAGCTGATGTAAGCTTTCACTACTACATGTGAAACAGAGTGCATAATAATATCGAATGCTATAAGTAGAGCTTGATTGATTATTATGTATATGACTACTAAAATACCAGCTTCATTGGCATATTCAAATGGAAAACTAGCAACTCTGTAAGTGATCGCATTAGTTATTCATATGAGTTGTGATCATTTTTCTGAAATTCTAGAATCTCAATTCAAGATTCTATGGAGAGAAAGCTATATGAAATTCAACATTAGAATATGCAGTCTTCACAGGTTTTCAGTTTGTACAATTGAAACCCGCAGCTTCGGAAAATCTCCATGATTTTAGGATTGCAGCTCTCCCTTCTAGGGCATGTTTGTGTTATATGGATCCATGACATCACATCATAAGTTTAACTGTGGCCTACTAGAACATACTAAAATTTGACAAAAACTTTGTTTTGTGTGCATGTGCAGGAGGGGGGCGGGGGTAGGGAGGGCTGAGTGTTAGAATGTGGCAGTCCCTTTATAAAATAACCCACATCAAATTACACACAAAAGTGAGTCTGGAATTTAGATCAAACCATGATGCAGTATGATGAGAAGAAAAAGAGAGAGCATCAAGGAAACACAAACATGTAAGAAGAAAAGTGAAAAATAAAATAAAATTACCCAAGCAACTTGTTTCTGTTCCTTAGTAGGTCTGTAGATGTCAATGGCTCTTCGCCAGGTGATCAGCTCCAGTAAAACAACTCCAAAGCAATATACATCGGACTTCAATGTGAGCTCACCTGTTTTCGCATACTCAGAAGCACAATAACCATATGTCCCCATCACTCTTGAGTAGACATGCACCTTGTCACCAACTGTTCCAATCTTAGCAAGCCCAAAATGGAAGAGTTTTGGGTTGAATTGTTCATCGAGTAAAATATTTGATGACTTCAGATCCCTATAGATGACAGGTGGGTCAGCCTTATCATGCAATTACTCCAAACCTTTAGCGGCACCTGAAGCTATTTTCATTCTGGTAGACCAATCTAATGGCTTCTTATCTGCTGCAATATCTACAAAGAACATACTGTGAGAATTTACATCTCATGGGGAACATAAAAACATGCAGTGTGCTAAAGTTGCAATGCCCATTTCACACAACTCTGAATAGCTATATCATTGGCAGGAATTTTGGGGCGTTCCATCTATGGTGCAGCCCACCAGGTATTGTAGATGGAACAAGAACCATAAGCCCACATGTTCATGTACGTAAAATAAAGAGTAAATCAGTATTACTGCTCTGGGTAAATCCTTATTGGTGTAATGGAGCTAAATAAGTAAACAAGACAAAGCAGGTAAACATAATTTAATCATAACAACCCATTTAAACCATAACAGATCTTTTCATAATTTTTTGTATGTCCTAATTTATTCTAATTTCTCAAACAGAGAACTCAAGATCCTACAAAAGTTTTGAGGATCCTATCATTCTTCCATTGAGAATTTATGGATGTTCAGATGAAGATTTGTAAGGCCTACTTGACACATCCTCAACGCAGACACAAATAAATGCAGTTGAAGTGGCAAGATCCAAGAAGTTTCAAAAGGGACGTAGGCAGAGAGTGGCACTATTGGCTTGTAAATAGTACATGTGGCTCATGTTAGCACCTCCAGCCATTTTTGGTGTATTAGTATGGAGGTCCAAGCTGGCTTGGAAAATTCTATTTGACTTATTTCCGAGAATTCCAATTGCATTTTTTAGCATGCAGAGAAAGAAACCCAGCATTTTTAAAATCATTGATGATGAGCACCAGGAAAACAAAACTGCATGTGTTGGAAATTCTGCACCATGAAAGTATCATGGTGTGCGCGTGCGCATTGAGTGTTGTTATGTATTATAACTCAATGCCAAGGTAAATTGAGTGTAAATTCTTCCTCAAGATATCTTGCCTTGAGGTGTGTATCTTGTATTTATAGACATGGGAATTGTACAGACAATTACAATCAATAAGAATCCCACAAAGACTGGGATAATATGAATACAGATCATGATCCCTAGAGATATGCATTACATGATGTGGCAGTGACATGCTTTCTATTTATAATGATTTGTATCCTTATCACGCCCCCTCAAACTCAATGGTGCAGGAGCAACAGTGAGTTTGGATCGCAACATTTGGAACCGTGTTGATGGGAGCCCTTTGGTTAGGATGTCTGCAAGCTGATCTTTAGATGAAATAAATTGAACTTGAAGATCTTTTTGGGCAACCTTATCTCGAACAAAATGAAAATAAACTTCAACATGTTTTGTCCGAGCATGAAAGATTGGGCTAGCTGTCAAGTAGGTGGCAATGACATTGTCACACCATAGCGTCGGCGGAGCTGATAAGTAGATACCAAGTTCACCAAAAAGTGACTGTAGCCACGTAAGTTCTGCCGCTGCATTTGCAAGTGCTCGATATTCACTTTCGGTGCTTGACTGAGCTACAGTCTGTTGTTTTCGTGATTGCCATGATATGAGATTAGATCCACAGAATATAAGAAAGCCTCCTTGAGATTTTCTGTCATCGGGACATCCAGCCCAAT
The DNA here is from genome assembly GCA_029852735.1 of Persea americana. Lineage (NCBI taxonomy): Eukaryota > Viridiplantae > Streptophyta > Magnoliopsida > Laurales > Lauraceae > Persea > Persea americana. Next base: position 7,400,347 of record CM056813.1, read on the forward strand.
CTGCATTAGAAAAGGCTAACAAATGTAACGTGGGAGACCGTGATACTTGAATTCCACAAGTAATTGTGTTTTTAAGGTATCTGAGTATCCGTTTGACCATGACCCAGTGTTCATCAGTAGGATGCTGCATGAATTGAGAGGCCTTATTGATAGCAAAGGAGATGTCAGGCCTGGTAATGGTGGCATATTGAAGAGCTCCAACCGTCTGACGATAGATAGTTGTTTCAGTCATTGGAGCACCTGTGTGCTTGGAGACCTTGCTTGTAGATGAAAATGGTGTAGACAAGGGTTTAGCCCCATCCATCTTGGCACGGGTTAATAAATCCAATATATTTTTGTTGACTCAAAGGTATGCCCTCTTTGTAATAACGCACTTCCACTCCTAAAAAATAATGTAGTGGTCCCAAATCTTTGATAGCAAACTCTTGACCAAGACTTGTTAGAAGCATAGTGAGAGATTTTGGCATGTTCCCTGTAATTATTATGTCATCTACATAGACCAGTAGAAATATGACCATCCCTTTATGAGGAAAAATGAAAAGAGAGGTATCTATCTTGGATCCAACAAATCCAAGTTCTAGAATAAACGAGCTTAACCATTGGAACCATGCACGTGGAGCTTGTTTTAGCCCATATATAGAGTTTTTGAGTAAGCAAACATGATGTGGGTACCTTTCATCTGTGAACCCAGGAGGTTGAGCCATATAAACTTCTTCTTGAAGATGCCCATGTAGAAAAGCATTATGCACGTCTAATTGCCGAATAGACCAGCCCTTAGAAACAGCAACTGAGAGTACAGCCCGAATGGTGGTGGCTTTCACTACTGGACTAAATGTATCAGTATAGTCAATCCCTTCTTGTTGACTAAATCCTTTGGCCGCCAGCATTCAACAGAACCGTCCGCCCTACGCTTAATTTTAAAAATCCACTTGCACCCGATGACATTTCGGTTCTGTGGTGGTGTAGTGAGAACCCAAGTTCCATTGCGAATAAGGGCATTAAATTCCGAATTCATAGCAGCACGCCAGTGAGAATGTTTTGCTGCCTCTGTGACACATGTTGATTCATCATGTAAGGGATCCACGAGTGTTACATCCACAGAAATTGGGTGTTTGGTGGCCAACAACATTTTGGGCTTGCGGATGCCATCGCGAAGTCTTGTCACCGTAGGATGAATATGAGTGGTTGTGGATGGTGGGACATGTTCTGAAATCTTCAGAGAACCTGAATGTGTAGGTGGTGGGTTATGGTCAGATGGAACTGATGTGGCAGCCGGTGCAGTAGTGTTGCTTGGAGTCATTTGGGCCATTGGTGAAAATGTGTCTTGTTGGAGAGCTGGTGGAGACATGGTTGGTGAAGTTCTACTGGGGTTGGTGCATGAGACATTATGATGTTGGTCCAAAATGATGGGCTGACTAGAGTGATGCATGGGCAGTATGCTGTTGAGCTGTGGGGTAGAAATGGTGCATGGTGTATGAGGCTAACTGGTGGGATTTGCTAATGGAAGACTTAGTGGAGTTGGATGCTGAAATGAGTGTAAAAGAGGGGGTAGAGAAATGGGTCCTGTAGTTGGACTTAATGATGAATTTTGCACAAAGGACTGTGTTTTGAATGGATAGGTTTCCTCATCAAATACAACATGACGACTGATGATAATTTTGTTGGTCATCAAATTGAAACATTTGTAGCCTCTGTGATGTGTACTGTAGCCCAAGAATACACATAAAGATGATCTGTATTGAAGTTCAGTTTTATTGTAAGGCCTAAGAAGAGGGTAACAGGCACACCCAAAGACCCTAAGCCATGTGTAATCAGGTTCAAAACCAAATAATTTTTCAAATGGGGTGAAATGATTTAGGGATGGGACGGGCAACCTATTTATAAGATAGACTACAGCTTCAAAGGCATGGTCCCAATAGGTGATTGGAACAGAGCTATGTGCCATTAATGAAAGCCCTGTTTCTATGATGTGGCGATGTTTTCTTTCTGCTGCCCCATTTTGCTCATGAGTGTGCGGGCAGGAGATTCTATGAGTGACACCACAAGAGGCTAAAAATCTAGAAAGAGAACGATATTCACCTCCCCAATATGATTGTAGCTGTTTGATTTTACACCCAAAGAGATTTTCCACCAGAAGTTTAAATTTCTGAAAAATGAGAAGGACATCTGATTTATTAAACATGGGAAAAATCCATGTATACTTTGTGAAAGCATCTAGAAAATGCACATAATATTTGTGACCGTCAACCGAAGTCACAGGAGACGGTCCCCATACATCAGAATATAAAAGTTCAAGTGGAGCATGACATTGTGAAGAAGAACTGACGAAGGGCAATTGGTAGGATTTGCCGAGTTGACAGGCTTCACATACACCATGCACTTTATTTGATAAAACAGGTAAAACATGTTTATTTAGCACCATGCGAACAGTGCGAAAAGCCGGATGACCCAAACGATTGTGCCATTGCAGAATAGACGCCTTTTCTCCAAGAAGCGCCAATTTGTTTTCAACCCCCAAAGTACCAGGTTGAAGATGGTAAAGGCCATTGCTAGCTGGTCCTTGTAGGAGGATCCTCCTCGAAGCCCGATCCTTAATAGAAAAATGATGAGGATGAAATTCAAAGAAAACATTATTATCCTTGGTTAGACGATTAATAGATTGAAAATTTTTGGTGATAGAGGGGACAAGCAAAACATCATGAAGTTGAAGTGGGGAGGAATATGTATTAAGAGTAGAATGACCAATGTGTTGGATAGGCAAACCTGTTCCATTTCCTACTTTGACCATATCATTGCCACCATAATCAGTATGAATTGAGAGGTTAGACAGATCTGGGGTGATATGGAAGGTAGCCCCTGAATCAGGATACCAAAAAATCAGACGAGTATGTTTGTGCCGCATAATGTGCATTTGGTGTTGCATTTGAAGAAACGTAGGCATGGTTGAACCGCTGATAACATTGAATAGCGGTCTGTCCTACGCGATTGCAAACTTGACAGGTTGGTCGATTGTTGGATGGGCCGGGTTGTTCATTGGATGCAATATGCCGATTGTTGGACTGTCCTCGACCACGACTGGGATAGCCACCTCGACCACGTCCACGCCCCCTGTAATCACCTTTCCCACGATTTGAAGAAGATGATGATTTGGCAGCAACATTTGCAGTGATATTTTGAAGATCATTTTGAGAACCATTAACACGAATTTCCTCACTAAGGAGGAGACCATGCAAATCCGAGAGACGGATATGTGTTTCACGTGTGGTAATGGAAGTGACAAAGGGCCCATACTCAGAGCCTAACCCGCCAAGAATATAGAGAACCAAATCATCGTCGTCAATGGGTTTGAGGGCCATCGCAAGTTGATCGGCAATGGATTTAGCCTTGAGCAAAAACTCGGACATAGTATCCGCACCTTTCTTGAGTTGGTGGAGTTGCAGACGCAACTGCATAATGCGAGCCTTTGATGTAGAAGCATATGTGGTGGCTAGGTGATGCCATACTTCATAGGAAGTAGAAAGGCCCACAACTTGGGCATGAACACCTTCAGTTAAGGAGGAGAGAATCCAACTGAGAAGTAGTTGGTCTTGGCGAGACCAAGAAACATAATCTGGGTTGAGAGAAGGAGAATCATCCTCTTTGGATTTTGATCCATCATCTTTTGCAGCAGACACAAAAATGGGTGGGCATGGATTGGTTCCATCAATGAAGCCCATCAGGTTGTGCCCTTTTAATAGAGGCATGAACTGAGAGCGCCACAGCAAGTAATTCGTGGGGGACAATTTGATGGGAAGAAAATGATGGATGTTGGAGGAGAGAGGGATAGCTTCTGCCATGGTAAAAATGAAAGGAAGCAAAGAAAGAGGTTGTTGTTTTTTTTTTTTTTCTTAATAAGAAGCCCAAAGAGCCGACACTCTCTGATACCATATTATAACTCAATGCCAAGGTAAATTGAGTGTAAATTCTTCCTCAAGATATCTTGCCTTGAGGTGTGTATCCTGTATTTATAGACATGGGAATTGTACAGACAATTACAATCAATAAGAATCCCACAAAGACTGGGATGATATGAATACAGATCATGATCCCTAGAGATATGCATTACATGATGTGGCAGTGACATGCTTTCTATTTATAATGATTTGTATCCTTATCATTATGAATCAACATTAGGAACTACATCTATCAAAACTACTAAATAATATTACCGAGTAGGTTTTCAAGAGAGCCCAATGACATAAATTCATATTCCAAAAGCCTTTGATCTCCATCAGCACAATATCCAATTAGATTGACCAGATTTTGATGGTGAAGAAGACAAAGCATCAAAACTACAACAAGAAACTCCCTGTGCCCCTGCAGTCCATTCCTGTCAAGTTTCTTAACAGCCACAACCTGTGCAGTGTAAGCTGAAATTGGATCACCACTAACTACTTAATCATTCAGAGGAGTCACAACAAGGAAAAATATAGAACGGAAGATGAGATTCACATCACATTTACCTGGTCCCTTTTCTCAAGCCATCCCTTATAGACTCTCCCAAAACCTCCCCCACCCAATAAAAATTCAGCCCGAAAATTCTTCGTAGCTGAAGCTAGCTCACGGAAAGTGAATGCTTGTGCAGCAATAATTCCATCACCAGCGTCTTTGTCATCTCTGTTTTCAGGTGTTTTTTTATGTTTGGGATTTTCTACACTCAGAACAGTTGAGTATGAGATGAGTTATTGCTGATTGAAATATTTAAGTTGAATTCTTCAAAAAAGAATCAGGGTATAGTAATTGAAGTCCACCACTGGACAGCAGACAGAATTTGTGCATTTGGCTTCCATCATACTGGTATATATATATTAGATTGGTATCGGTAATATTTTATTAATGAAAGATCAAGTACAACTCAGCTTAGAACATACAAAAAAACATCTCTCATCAACCAGTACAAGAGAAATGTACTAGCCGTGAACTACAAAATAGACATACTTAAATTACATGATCTATCTACCCCTTGCTTAGCTAAACAGTCTGCCATTCCATTTGCAGATCTACTAATGTGCTAAAACATGACCTGTATGTCAGATATTAGATGACTAATTTCGTTAAAGAGGAATTTCATTTTCCATGATCCCCTCAACGATTTCACCCAAGATATAGCATCAGCTGAATCACTCTTCATAATAAGATAATGATGAAAAAAAAGTATGATAAATACGAGCGTTTAGAGAACATATCCTATTAGTAATTTTAAAAATTATATTAGGGAAAGCACATAAAAAGAGTCTCAGTGATTGCCAGAATTCATATGGATTAGATGTTTCGTGCAGTGACCTGTATGGGGTTTTGCTTTCGTGGTGCAAATGTATAAGGTTTTAATCTACCATCAGCCTCGAATAACTCCATGTGATGAACACATTTAGTAGTAAATAAGAGCATAACAAAAGTTACATGAAATGACATATACAGGGATGCAGCTCCAATAAAAATGCATCTTAAGAAATAGTTGAATGCAATTCAATCTGTTTCAAAATAGAGAATCTATTGGTGATTTTAATACTCCAAGAAGCTATCCCTTTCATTAACAAAAAATTGAAATGGGAATCCCAACTGAATGTGTTGTACTAGTGGAAGGATAGACAGGGAAAAGTCTTCGTAGTTTTAGCTTTGTATTTGCACTTGAGATAATTTAAGATGATACATATTAAAATTCATTTCTTGGAAGTTGAAAGTAGTAGATTGGAAAGGAAAAGTAGTAGACTGGGAACGAGTTCTATTTAAAAAAACGAAAAAGAAAATTGAAGTTGCTACTATCAAGTCGGAAATCTTTAAAACTATGGACAGTTTAAGATGCTCTAACTTTTCAAAAGGGTAGTCAAACTTACGAGGCTGTTTATTTGATGATCTGTTATCTCTACGTGCAGTTGCTGAATCTCTCCTGCGATTGCAGCTTTTTGCCTCCTTTTCAGAAGAAGAGAAACATGGGAGGCAACCATGTTGCAAATTCTTAGTTGTCATTGTTCCCTAAACCTTGAGATCTCCAACCAATCAGTAGTAGCACATTTAAGCCACTACCAAAAATCATAAACCAAAATGCCAGACTGATCAATCACCAATTCTCTAGTTCGATGGACAGATAGAAGAAAACAAAACAAAAGACTATGCCTTTCCAACTCCTTAATTCATAAAAGTTCTTACACGACTTGAAAATACTACACACCAAACACCAACCCAACCTCCCACTCTGCTTCTCTTTTTTATTGAATAAGATGTGATTACATGAAAATATCACCAACCCAGTTCGCAAAACCACTAAACAAGATCTAAACATTAAAATCTCAGTGACCCACTTGCGATTTCATACAAAGACACCCATGACAATGAAATTAAAAACCCACAAAAACCCAAGCCTGAAAACCACCAAAGAATCAACACCACCAAGTCTCAAAATGAAAGTTCAACTCAAGAAAGAACCTAATGAATCGAAAAACGCTGAAAGACTTTATAAAGAAGGTAAGAACTAATAATCAGGCTCACCAAGTTTGGAAATGAAGTGAGAAAAGGAAACAGTGATAATAGGGCGATTATTGTGGGAGGGGTGTAATGTAGTGCCGTTGGAGATTTTTGCTTAAACAAAGAGAAAGATAGTAAGATATGACGACAATAACGTCCATGATTTTGGACCCAAGATGACTGTTTGAGTGGACTATTTTTAGCGCGGGAAATCTAACTGTCGGAATCTGAATACAAATCTATAAAAGTAACGGCTTCCAGCGCACATTAGAAAAGTGTGGCACGAGGATCTAAAGTGCGCCTCCTGGCTATCCGGCCCCTAATGCCATGATGAAGAGGTGGGCTGCACGTTATCCATATCATAAACAAGATATTGCAATATCTGCTGTTGTTAGGCACGTTGGAGGAACAAAATGAGTTGTGATGTTGGAAGGAAGGTGGGGCCCATTGATGGTGAGAACACTCGTTGTGGGGCCCTCAAAGATTTGATCATCACCATTCAAGGCCTGTTTGTTTGCTAGAAGTACTTGTGGACACTTGGCCCGTCATGTTTTGGGTGCTTGGTCGGTATTCGATTCCATCATGAAAAGCCTCTTAGCCTAATGGTAACAGGTGACAGCTCTTACGTGGCTTCTTAGGGTTCGAACTTGGGTAGTCACCTTCCCTCACTCGAAGACTCTCGTTCCTCACTCGAGGTCTCTCTTGCCTCAAGCAAGGTCTACTTCCCTCACTTGAGGGCTGGGGTCCCAAACCCCAAAGCAAAGGAATGATAAGGAGATGAGTGAAGGAAATAAGATGAAAGATGAAGTTGGACTCTTATTTTCCTGGGATTTGATTTCATAGTGATGATTCGATAGCAATTTCCTTGCAAAAGGGGATGGTACTTGATGCCTATTTTGTAATTATTCATCTTTACCTCTTCAATTTTAGAGTTATAATACCAGGTGAAAAATAGGCTTTCGGATCGTGATTGTTGGATAGCTCAATTTTATGCAATTGGTGCACATAGGAAATATTTTTTTTCCCATGGAAAAATGAAATTGTCTGCATATATGATTTTCTGTGAATGCTACACAAACCTATAGTAACTGTAATTTGTAGTTGCTACGTTGATATTGTATTTTAGAGGGCATGTCTGTGCATAACTTATCCAACTCAATGGCCTTACGAACCCAGTTAACTGAATTGAGTCATGGTTAGTTAGAACAAGTCCAGTGTTGATGAGCTGGTTGTCACCCTAGATGCACTAGTCTTCTAGGCACAAGTGTTGGACAAGGCCCATAACTCAAGTTTGGTCGAAGATGGACTCTGGAACTTGGATTTGAATCTTGAGCTTCAATGTGATGCGCATTTGTTCTTCCATCACCACATAAATCTAATTCTTGATCGAATGTTATTTACCGTTGGATTGGGCAACCATGATCGGATTGTTTTTAAATGAACCAAAATTTAACTCTAGTGTTTCTCATGAGTTGAGCCCAGTCAACTTTATATGGTCATTAATTTAAGGAAGGCTTGTGTAAGTGTAAGGAGAAAAGAATAATCAAAGGTTTACCTGGTGCATGTGGATAGGAGGGTTTGCATGTGCCCCTAGGGATTGGTTCTCGGATATACAGAATCTAGTGTCCAACGAGCTCAGGGCTAAAGGCTCTTGGTCTGGGGTGGGTGAGAGATATCCTGGGTTATTAAAAAAAAGTATCATTAAAGGTTTCCCTATTTAATATTCGGGCCGGGCTTGAATTAAATTTTGGAAAACTTGATGCCCACCCACTCGGTCCAAAGAAGTAGTGTTTTGTAGTTTATTAACTGTTTTTACCCACATAAGTAATATATAGAAAGCTTGAGAGCGATATAAAGCCCGAACAAGTAATACAAAGCCTAGCTCGACCTGATCCAATTGACTAAATAGACGTGCTCAGGTGTAACATGTTTTACATGGGCCAGCACTTCTGGCCCATGTCAAACTTGGGTTGGATTTGTGCTTGTGTTTCTAAAGTTGGACCGGATGGGCTTGTGTTATATTCAAGTCTCCTGTTAATTAAGAAAATAAAAAAAGAATAGAAATTAGTGATACCAAGTGCTACAATCCACTCTATCAAACATGCGAGAAGATATAATATATTGACATGACTCTACAACTTGAAATATAAGCATAAGATGACAAACTCACTCTTGATACCTTTTTACTATATACATACAGAGAAAATCTATTGACATGCTGCCTAACCTGAGTTGGATCCATACAAAATATATACACATGAACGAGATGGCAAAATCACACCCTATACACCCTTGGTTTCTTTCAACCAATCTTTCAAATCTCAAGATCATTCAATTGGCACAATGTGATGGTTTGGAATGGTTCCAAAGTGCACAACCTATGACTCGACAATTTCTGAGACACATTCCGCATGTTTGGCCGAGATTGCGGATTGGCACGGATGCATGCAAGTGCTACCACTGCTACGGAGATCACTTCATTTGCAGTCTGAGCAGAGGGAGGTGAGAGACGTTGGTCCAACACATCTTTTAGCAGTATGTTTTGGCCAGTAGAAAAATGTAGAGTGTGGATGAGATCTCCTGGATGCTTTCCCATTAGCACTTCAAATGTCAAAACCCCAAAGCTATAAACATCACACTGCCCTGTCACTTCCCTTGTGTATGCAAGCTCTGTAATAAAATTTTAAAATCATATTATGTGATCAACAGCTGCACAAATCTCCTTTTGCATCTACAGTTCCATTGACTGGAGACAGAAGTAAAGGTTCATTTCATCCATTTAATTACCTTCCTACTGAGAAAAAGGATGGGAAAATTTTATATAAAAAGAAAACATTGAAACACCCTTTTAATTTATCTACTTTTTGAAAACAAGTACATGTCCATCATACTGTAAATAAGCAAATAAACCCTCATTTTTAACACGGTAGTGTATTTATTAGTGTTTTTAAAGATGGCCAAATTGATGGATAGGCGAGTTTAGTGTAAACTAGTATGGCTCGCAGATATGGCCACGCCATTTGAACTATGTACTAGTGATTCAATTAAAAATATTTAAAAACAAGTGATACATTAAAAGAAATTATTTCAAAACATCTTAAAGGTGTGATTTGTATTTCACAACGCAATAAAAAAGAAAAACTGTTTAGGTTAAAAAAAAAAGTGAAAATGATAAGCGCAATGTCAAAGATAAATATTAAAAAAAACAAATAACATTACCTGGAGCAACATATCCATATGTTCCCGCAAGTGATGACCAATTTGATGAATCAGGCTTTAGAAGTCTAGATGTGCCGAAATCTGATATGCATGCCTCAAGTTCTGAATCTAACAATATATTGCTTGACGATATATCCCGATGAACTATTGGCGGAGAGCAATCATGGTGCATATACGATAAACCACTGGCCACACCTTTCACAACATTGACCCTTTTAATCCAATCCAATTCCAATGCTCCTTCACAGCTCAAGATTCCCGCCAACTTACCCCTTTCCATGTACTCATAAACCAAAAACATGCATTGTTCATGGGAACAAAATCCATACAACTTCACAATGTTGCGATGCCGAATTTCTGTCAATGCTTTTATTTCATTATTGAAGCTTTTCTGATCACGTGTGCTCCCTCCTTCCAATGGATGCAATCTCTTTACAGCTACTACCTGGCCAGTTGATAGTTCTGCTTTGTAGACACTTCCATAACCTCCCACCCCAATGCAGTAATTGCTATCAAAGTTTTCCGTCGCTTGGATGATATCATCGTAAACAATCCTTCCATCAAAATCCCATATTGAAAATGCATCACCCTTCCTCATTTCTTGCAACTCTATTGCCGTATGCCTTGCTCTTCGTTTCAGAAAGGAGAATATCACAATACATGCAAGTAAAAGGAAGATTAACCCAGAAATAGAAAGAGTAATGATGATTACAACTTTGGAGACTTTCTTCAAATGTCCTTTGTCAATGAAAGTGGAATTACATGGTTGCAAACTGGAGGCATTTCCACATAAATCTTTGTTGTGACTGAGAGCCTCGAATGGTGCTTGTTGAAATGCTTTGTTTCTAGGAATGGGACCCTCCAAATTATTATAGGAAATGTCAATGGACGTCAAGCTGGAGATCTCTTCAAAAGATGATGGAATATTACCCGACAACATATTGTGGGAAAGATTGAGGTTTCGTAACATCTTCAAATTTCCAAGTTGTGATGGTATCTCTTTTCTAAGTGAATTGTGGCTGAGATCTAAATTTTCAAGAGCAGCTAGAGTTCCAATTTGAAATGGAATGCTCCCACTAAAATTATTTGTGCTGAGATTTAGGGACAATAACTTGAAACAGCTCATCAACTGTTTTGGAATATGCCCACTTAAGTTGTTCATCGATAGGTCAAAAACATTCAAGTTCGATAACATCCCGATTTCTAATGGTATACTTCCAGAAAGTTCATTATCATTTAAGCTCAAGGAGTATAATGCAGACAACCTTCCCATCTCTTTCGGGATCTCGCCAGCCAGGTTGTTTGAAGAAAGGCCGATTACTTTCAATTGACTCAAGTTTCCAAATTCAGGTGGAATCTTGCCTGTGATCTTATTACTAGATAATTGCAACTTTTGCAAACTTTGACATTCTCCCCATTTTGGCGAGAGCTCACCATACAAGTCATTGTAGCTTAGATCCATATATATTAAATTTGGATAGTGTCCGAAAACCTCGGATGTATTTCCTGTGAGATGGTTGTTTTCAAGGCGGACTCTTATTAAAGTTGTACAATTTTGTAGGGATTTTGGGATAGGACCAGTTAAATGGTTGCTAAATGCAGTAAATTTTTTTAGTGATCCTCTGTGGCAAATTTTTTCTGGTAAATGGCCAGAGAAGTTGTTTTCACCTAAATAAAGCATAGTTAAATGTGTCAGATTTGTAAGTTCTAGAGGAATTGGACCAGAGAGTTGGTTTTCACCGATACCCAAAGATGTAAGGTTTTTCAAATTACCAATAGTTGATGGGATTGGACCAGTTAAAAGGTTAGATCCTATATCTAAATTGACTAGACTTTTCAAATGACCTATTTCTTGAGGTATGGAGCCATAAATATTGTTTCCATCGATGTACAGGGTTGTGAGTTGTGTCAGGTTACCTAGAGTGGGAGGGATTGTACCTGTTAGTAGGTTTGTGGACAATTCCAAGTCTATTAGATTTTTCAAATAGCCTATTTCTTGAGGTATAGAGCCGGAAATTTTATTTTCATAGATGTACAAGATGGTGAGCTTTGTCCAGTTTCCTAAAGTGGGAGGGATTGTACCAATTAGTAGGTTTGTTGACAATTCCAAGTCGATTAGACTTCTCAAATGACCTATTTCTTGAGATATGGAGCCGGAAATATTGTTTCCATCGATGGACAGGGTGGTGAGTTGTGTCAAGTTTCCTAGAGTGGGAGGGATTGTACCTGTTAATAGGTTTGTTGACAATTCCAAGTCGATTAGATTTTTCAAATAGCCTATCTCTTGAGGTATGGAGCCAGAAATATTATTTTCATAGATGTACAAGGTGGTAAGCTTTGTCAAGTTTCCTAGAGTGGGAGGGATTGTACCTGTTAGTAGGTTTGTTGACACTTCAAAGTCTATTAGATTTTTCAAATAGCCTATTTCTCGCGGGATGGAACCTGAAATCTTATTATTATTAATGTACAGGGTAGTGAGCGTTGTCAAATTTCCTAAAGTGGATGGGATTGGACCAGTTAGAAGGTTAAATGATATTCTCAAGTTGATTAGATTCTTCAATTTACCAATTTCTTGAGGAATGCAACCAGAGATACTGTTTCTATATAGGTACAAGGTGGTGAGTTTCGTCAGATATCCCAAAGATGGAGGGATTGAACCTATTAAAAAGTTATTTGACAACTTCAGCTCTATTAGGTTTTTCAAATATCCTAGGTTTTGAGGGATGGTACCAGAAATACTATTTCCATTGATGTACAAGGTGGTTAACTGTGTTAGGTTTCCAAGTGAAAGAGGTAGGGCATTAAAGACTTGATTCATAGAGAGATCGAGGATCTTGAGCTTTGTGAGAGTTCCGATGTGGGCTGGAATGGTTCCATGCAATGCATTACTGCTGAGATTAAGAATGGTGAGATCTGGAAAGGAGGAGAAGCTGAGGTTATCAAGTTTACCTCTTAAATTTGCATCGAAGAGGTTTATCTCTTTGACTTTGCCTACAACATTGCATGTTATCCCAAACCAGTTGCATGGGGTGCTCTTGCTTTCTCTAGAAGTAGCATTGTTATTGTTGTAGAGAGACCACGAATGAAGAAGAGAGGGATTTTTAAGGCTAGCTTTCCATGTGAGGAGAGCGTGAGCCTCTGCTGCCTCTTGGGTCATTCGTGCTGAAGCTATTGCATTGAAATTGAGAACAGGCAACACTTGAAATACTTGAAACAACAGGACAAGGAGGGAAAGTGATTTCTCTCTTAAGGCCATGATATGTTAGCTGTGGATGCTTGTACAATATTTGTGATTATTTTGTGCAGAGTGTGTAGCTTCTTATAGGGGAAGAGGCTATAATTGCATGCTAGTCTGCTACTGTATAAAAATTTAGTATGAACCAATTGGATTCACCCATGTCATTAGTGACTTGGCCAGTATGAAGTGCCTTCACTGTATGCCTCCAAGTAGTCCAAGTCATCCTTCCCACTCTTTTCTTTGACTCAAGTTAAGGGGGTTGGGATCCACGAGAGCACATATACAACCAGAAAAAAAGCCCACTCATGTGAAAAGAAGACAACAAAACGAAAGACCATTTCCTAGACAGTTAGATTAGAGGCGAGATTACTAACCTACTGAGCAGCCCATGGTTATCATCCATCCCAATCTTTCTCGTCCATACATTTACTTACGTCACACAATGAAGTAGCATGAAAATACCACATGTACCCCTCTTCAAGTCTACCACAATCAATAGGAGGCAGTTCACAAATCCATCAGCAAAGAAACTTTGAGCCCATAGTAATGATGAAAATGGAAAGTAGTCATAGTCATCAGTCTCAATCAACAGTTACACATCGATCCTTGTAGTGCTTCACAAAAGAAATAACTTTTGAAAAAGCAAACTTGTTATTTCTTTATTCGTCAAGCTCAAAGGTATGATATGCACCTTTAATCTCATATCCTTGGGTGATTTTAGGCAAAGGATTCATTTATTTAAAAATTCCTAATCCTTCCCCTAATTTATTTATTTATCCATCCTATTTGGACTCTCTTGTGAGGCCCACCCGGGGCTTCCAATGATCCAGCCAATCCTGTCCCCATTAGGATAACCCAAATGTCACGAGACCTAAGTTCTCCGAATAGGACTCACCATATAATTTTAAAAAAAATCAATCAGTAAATAAAAGAATGATATCTTCTAAAACTGTTCAATTTGAGGGCCACACATTAAAGGGTTAGGATGATTTAATGGACATGAAGTTTTGTGCACAAGTATGTCACATCTAGATATTTTGATCCCCACCTTCTTATAAATTGATGTGGAACCCGGTAGGCACCGCAAGACTGCTTAATTAGATTGATTATATTAGCATGTGCACATGGAAAGGGGCTATATACCCATCCTAAATTGCGTCAGACTAAACGGCAGCAACTAGATAAAGTTAGATGGTGTCAAATTATCACTTGTCAAAACCTATGTTCTAATTATAAAAAAAACCTTAAAATACAAAAAGAAGAAAATTAAAAAAAAATAAAATGGAAAGAGAACAACTTGTGTCTATGTCGACTCAAAAGTCAATTATTCTAATCATCTCTAGAGAACATGGATCCCAAGTCATCCCACTCCTGGTCCATCATTACTTCTCATGTAGTGCTTGGAATGGAAATAACACCACAAACTTGCCATGAAGACCCTCTTGCAGTTTCCTCCACAAGCACATGGACTGCTTCAGTATATGTTCCAACCCCCACTAGTCTCAACTTGAGGCAAATGACAATGAAGTCTCTAAAAGTCTAAAATCTGCTCATTGCAGCTAAGAAACTTAAGGAAGTAGTGTTCATTTAACCATTCATCAGATGGCCTCACATCAAATGACCGAAGTCATTCTACTCGTTCTTGGCCATACACAGCTTATCCTTGCAGCATGGAATTATCATCACCAACTTGCAGTTTCCGTGAAAACTCCTTTATATGTTTTCTCTCTCTAGTTCATTCATTGATGTTGGATATGTTCTCAATCCGATTTCGTCTCAACCTGAGGCAAGTGACAAACAAGTCTCTAAAAATCAGTCCATTATTCAGCTATGAAACTTCAAATGATGTTGCTCGTGAAAAGGAAATGCAGCCTCATCCATGAGCCACTACATTTTCATATTTGTTCTATTATTATATCTTTAAGCAACACCATTTTTTGTTGCAATAGATAAGCCTTTTTTTTTGGTGAGAGAATAAGCTATTGTTAATTATTGTTTAATGTCATTTTTTTTACAATACTCATTAAATTCATTTCAGATGTATTCCCCTCTTTTGTCAATTCTAATAATTTTAATACTTGTTCCTCACTAGTTTCTGCTTGTTTTAGTATTCTTAAAAATTCTTATGGATTCACATCTATCAGTGATTAGATTATACACATCCATATCTTCTTCAGTTTGTATTTTTAAAATATTATTTTACTCTGCGTCTTTGCTTCTAGTAACCCACAACTATCTAATAGTATAAACGTTAAAGCCTTTTCCACTTCAAGGAAAAGATTTCTTTAGTCAACTTAAACAACTTTAATGAAAATACTACTATTCACAAGTTTCAGGTTTTACTTTGTCAGATTTAGAAATCATACATGTGTTCAAGTTATTTAATTATGTCTTTCCCAACATGTCCTGATTTCAACTGTTTTGTACATGAATCAAACCAGTAAATAACAATTCATACAAGAAAAATATACGTAGAAGTTGAAAGAGATAAAAACTTCAACTAGTGTCAATTTCAGTGAGACTTACTTTTCATTTTTGAGATTTCTACATTAAAAGAAAAGAAATCCAACTTGGTGGCTTGTATATTGTCATGCATATTAGGCACCAACCAATCAGCGTCGTGCAAATGCCAAAGTTCTCCATTGAAGGAGACAGATGAAGGACTACGGCACATGACTTGAAAGACCCGGTAATAAGGTTAAGTTGACTCGAAGTCAATCCTTGTGGTCCTTACTACAAAACAAAGTATCTGGTTCAATATAGGAAGCACCCATGGTGCTTCATCCCGCTCTTCTTGAAGAGAAAAAAAACACCCATGAATTTTTGTACACTACATATCAACATAGCATAAAAAGAAATCTATCCGATTGCAGTAAATTTACAGCAGATGACAACATAAATACTGATACTAAAATCTAGAAATTTTGACCCCTTACATATTTTTTCTTATTTTATATTTTGACTCATATATTTTTTATTTTTTTTATTTATATTTAATGATAAAGAATCGGATCGGATTGAATCCGCGGATTGAGGGTGAAATCCGCCACCAATCCGTTGTTAACGGATTACAATATTTTCAATCTGCCATCGATCCGTTTGCCTTCGGATCGGATCAAAATCTGCGGATCGGATCGGATTTACGAATTGAAGGATTTTTTGTACACCCCTAATACATAGCTTATCTCTATAGGATGGAAATAGCACCACAGCTTTCAATACCGACTGGTCTCAACTTGAGGGTAAAGACAAACAAGTATTTACAATGTGTCCATTATTTAGTTTAGAAACTTCAAACTGATGGTATTGATGAAAAGGAAATTTAGCCTCATTCATCCATTATAATCAGTAGTTATCCATCCCAAAACTTATCAATCACAAATCTTATCCATTGATCAAACCTAAAATGTTCTTAATACAAATCTACGTAACTAATTAGGATGAACTCATCCTTAAGATAAAATATCTTCTGTTATTGATAACCATCCAGGATCAGGTCTTGCTGCGGATGGAACAAGGATCATGTGATCTTTGACTTGTTACCTCAGTTGTGTAGATTTCTTTTTAGAGACAAAAGTAAAGAGGGCCACTAGCAGTTGTGCAGGTGAAAGTGGATGGCTGGATCTGTTAATAGGAGGTGGGTCAAATTAAATGCCCATCCTGTTGATATCCACCTCTGAAAAATAAATCAGTCTCTGTTCAGTGTTTTAGAAAGTGCAGATTTGGATGGCAGTTGGATACAAAATGAAAATGGTGGATGTCAAATTTTGCATGATCATTTAGAAGGCCCACAACTTTGGATGAGTGTCAAATTCAAACTATGTGGATGGTGTGTTGGCAGGCGGTGGGTGGGGTTTCGGATCCCCTACTCTATGTAGGGAAGTGACCAGGTCAGATCCGATGAGCAACCATGGTAGATCCGGACATGGATCTGTCCTGAATGCAATTCCTATGTGGAACCCAGGTCCGGCATCAACTTCAAAAAATGGATTCAGTACCAAGATTTGGATCCAAAATAAGATATTATGTGAATTAGTATGATTGTAAAAAACAACTTTCATTAAATACTAGATACAACAGCCCGTGCTTAGCCCGGACCACAAAAATAAAAGTGTATTTAATTTTATTGATTATTTAAAACTTTACGAATAGAAAAATAAAATAAATAAATATACTATCTATTAAAAAGACTAAACTAATTTATTTATTAAATTTCGATTGAAATCTTATTGTCGTCTAACTTTGAAATTGCTATAAAATAATTATATAAAGAGGAATGCTCCCCCCCCCCCCCCCCCTACCAAACCCAAAAAAAAAAAAAAAAAAACCAGCAAGGGTTGTTGTGTCTCCAGCAAAAACTATGGAATATTTTAATTTTCAACAAATTAGCAAGCAACAATACACTCTCTAATCGTAATAGAATGAAAATGAATTAATATTTCCGTAAACATCTACACAAAGAATAAAACATAATAAAGAAAAAGTAACAAAAACAACAACAACAAAATAAAGCAACATATACTATGTACCCTTTAATATCCGAAGGGATAATGATAATAATAATACACCAAACTCAATAAAACAACAAAATATATCATAAGAAATAGAAATTACTAAGATTGAAATTAAGGATAAAAAAAATAGAAATAAAAAGGTAGCCCAAAGATCTCATCAACTCATGATAGACAAAAAAACATATAATAAATTTTTTAAAAGAGACGTGGCGCAGCCCCGGGACCTGATCGTAACGTAGACCAATCTTAAGAATGAGATTGATCGAATCCAAGGGATTCCAGCTCTATGGCTCAAGACAAACCGTCACAGAGAGAGAAAATAACTCTCGTAGATAATTTTGATTGAATAATGCATGCCTTTAACAAGGCTGTTCTTCTGTATATATAGAAGACTTATTTCTAAACTAAGCAAGACATTGAAATTAGTAAAATTCCTAATTCTACTCAAAATAGAATTTAGAAAGTAATTCCTATTAATAAACTAAATAATATAACTAATTTAGATATTGTCTCAAATAAAGATAGGGATCTCTGCTTAGGAGAGATCATGTGGACCCCATTAGATGGATCCGTCAGGTCCTGCTGGTCCTGGTCTTGCGGGCTGCATCAACTCTCCTCGGCTTGAAAGAACTCGACTCCGGCGAGTTAATCGCTTGATAACACTCATAAAGATCTAGATTTAACCGTTGAAAATCTGCAGCAGTGATCCACGTAGCATTGGAGAGAGAACGGTTCTTCCAACGGACATAGAACTTTTGAAAACCTCCTTGACGAGTGGAAACAATTTAATCATCAAGCACATCAACAGTCTCATCAACAGGTGGAAGATTAGAAGGTAGAGTAATAGTCTGCTCTTCAGTTTCTCCATCATTATCATGACCATGGTAGAGCGTAAGATCCTTAACGTTGAAAGTATAACTGACACCTGAATCAGATGGGAGGTCTAGCACATAAGCATTGGAGCCAATCTTTTTGAGAATCTTGTATGGACCAGTATTCCGTGGATGCAACTTTTTAGCTGTGCCAGGAGGCATAGGTTCTGGATGGATACAGACTCTGACCATATCCCCTTTAGCAAATTCAATAAATCGGCGATGCTTGTCAGCTTGCTGTTTGTAAGTGGCATTACTGGCAGATATATGTCGGCGGACGTCATTGTGCACTTGTTGCATGTGTTGAAAGAAATTGTCCGCATCGGCACTAATTCGTGCATCGACAGGTAAAGGTACAAGATCAACACGTAGTCGTGGGCAAACTCCTGTCACATCTTCAAATGGAGAAATACCAGTAGACCGATTGACGAAGTTATTGTATGCAAACTTAGCCATAGGTAATGCTTTATCCCAAGTTGTGATGTGATCACGAACAAGGCAGCGTAACAACTGTCCAAGACTTTTGTTTACCACTTCTGTTTGACCATTAGTTCGTGGGTAGTAAGCATTAGAGAATTTGAGCTTGGTATTTGACAGCATCCATAAAGTCTTCCAAAAATAACTCACGAACTTTGTGTTACGATCACAAACAATAGTCTTTGGAAGGCCATGTAGACGAACAACTTCTTTGAAAAAGAGCTTGGCAACCTTGTAGGCATCACTAGTTGAAGTACATGGAATAAAATGGGCCATCTTTGAGAAGCGATCAACGATCACAAAAATAGAATCAACTTTCCGTTGAGTCTTTGGCAAACCAAGCACAAAATCCATGCTAATATCTTCCCACAGAGAATGAGGAACAGGCAAAGGCTAATAAAGTCCAGTGTTTTTCTCAGTACCTTTGGCTATCTGGCATGTCGTACATCTCTTGCAAACGCGAATTATAGTGGACTTCATTCGGGGCCAATAATATCTGTCGCTGACAAGAGCAAGAGTTTTATCGCGTCCCAAATGGCCACTGCATCCTCCAGAATGCAACTCGCGGACAACACACTCATGAATGGATGTAGTAGGAAGGCAGAGTTGTGTACCTTTAAACAAGAAACCATCATGAATGCTATAAGAGGGATGCTTAACAAGGTCACCATTGCTGAGTTCTGCATAGATAGTAGCAAAGTCCTGGTCATCCGCATAATCTAACTTGAGTTGTTCAAAGCCTGGTACACTAACAGACATATTTGTCAACAAATACTTCCGTCGACTGAGTGCATTAGCTATTAAGTTATCTTTGCCTACTGTATGATGAATGCTGAAACTGAACTCTTATATATAAGCACTCCACTTTGCACGGTTGGCACTGATCTTCTGCTGTGAATGTAGATGTCTCAAAGCATCATTATCAGAATAAAGAACAAACTCTTGGCCAATCAAGTAATCCGCCAGTGACGAAGTGATTGTACAACGACATAGAATTCCAAATCATAAGAAGAATATCTTTTCTTGGAATCAGAAAGTTTCTCACTGAAAAATGCAATCGGGTGTCGCTCTTGACTAAAAACAACCTGATCTTGCATCCTTTCCAGTTGAAGGTATAAGTATTGTGCTCATGATCTGTAATGACCTTCAATTTCTATAACTATGGTCGTCCAAAGAGAATGTATGTAACGTTCATTGGAATGACGTCACATCGAATTGTATCTTCGTACTGGCCAATCCGGAAAGGGACTACACATTACTTACGGACAGGAATGGAGTAATTGTTGACCCATGCAACTTTATAAGGCTTTGGATGTTTCACTGTTGGCAGCTTGAGTTTCTCTATGGCTTCCTGAAAGATAACATTTATTGCGCTGCCTCCATCAATGATCATGTTACAAGACTTGCCCTTGCAGTTGACTCTTGACCGTAAAATGGAGGCATGATTCTAGTCTTCATTTTCTTCCTTCGCATGCATCAGCTACTAACAGACGACGGTCAAGAAAAAGCAGAGGTGAACTGTCATCAGCTTCTCTATCGTGTAATTGATCTTCTGTGGATTCATACTGAGGCTCCGCATTAAATAGCTCCATCTCGATTTCTCATCAAACTGTTCCTCATCTTCTGGCACATTAGTAGCATATAAATTTCTATGTGGACACTCTGCTGCATAATGACCCTTTTGTTTGCAGGCATGACAAACAATATCTCTTTTATCTATTCTTCCGTGGGCACGATTATCATTCTGATTCTGTTGCGCCCGTTGATTCTTCTGTGGCAAAGCCTGCCGCTGCTGAATTGCTTGTTGTGGCCTCTGCGGTGGTTGCTAGAATGGTTTAGGAGGAGGAGGACGATAACCTTGCGTCTTAGTACGATGAAAAGTAGGTTCAGGTCCTCTTCTAGTGGAAGACTCCCCGACTTGAAGGGTGTTGCGTCTCCGCAACTGAAGTTCATGCTGAGCTTTCCGGGCTTTACAAAAGACCTCATCAACTCTGGTGTAATCAAACACAGCAACTTCTCGTCTGATGTCATTGCGTAATCCATCCCGGAATCTAGTGATAGTTAGACGGTCATCTGTTTTCAAATTACAACGAACAATATATTCGCGAGACTTGTCTGTATATTCTTTTACAGATAGATTGCTTTGCTGGAGGGTAAGAAACTCTTGGTGTAGTGTGTCAATGTAATCAGAAGGAAGAAAATTGCTCTTGAGCCTTTCTTTCATGTTGAACCATCTAGTAATGGGTTGTCCCAATGCAAGTTCATTATTTTCAACACTATACCACCAGATTCTAGCAGGACCCTTAAGCTTAACCTTCGTAAAGGCTATCCGCTGTTCATCATTCATGTTATACCAAGCAAAAAAGTCTTCTAGAGAATTAAGCCAATCAACAAAAATTTTCGGACTGACATCTCCAGAGAAATCAGCCACATCGATTTTAATCTTCTTTGTGATATCATCAGTGCGGGGTGGAACTTGGGGACCCAAGTTGTCTCGTTCAGCGATGAGACGCCGTACAAAGTCATGCATGGATTCTTGTTGCTCAGGCCGTTCTATTCAAATGGGTGTGAGTATTTGTGAGGAAGTGGAAGACCCTTCTTTTGCAGCCAACTATTTATTTTGCAATTCAATAAGTGCGGATTCTACGGTGCGTAGACGATCCATTATTCCGTCCATATCTTGGCCCAGTTTGGATAATTGTTCATCACGTTCCTTGTCTATGAGCCAATGACTGAGATCATTGCCTCTTCTAGGCATGGCTGGAAAAAGTTCTTTTTTTTTTTTTTTTTTTTAGTGGACTGGGCCTGGTTTGGACTCAAATCGGGCCCAGAATGCAGGTCAGGCCCAAACGTTGGCCCAATTTAATGCTTCCAGCCAACACGTGCGAAACAGAGGGAGAAAAAAAAATCTTCTTTCTATCCTCGGCCTTTGTGTGCAGAGAGAAAATAAGAGGAGGGCTTTGGGCTTTTACCTGTTTCGACTTGCAAGAACAAAGTGCAGACGGTGCAGTGATGGACGATGGGAGGAAGAAGAGGGCGAGACGGCCGGTGAGGTGGCGGATTGGGTTGCGATGGAAGTAGATGCCGAGGCGAAGCTTCCCGACAGGGCATGAAGTGGAGAGGCGTTGCTGCTGGTCGGACTGACGTCGGTGCAAGGTATCTTCTCAACTTAAATATCTTCTTCCTTCTGTCTACTTCTTCTTCTTTCTGCTGCAACTTCTCTCTCTCTCTCTTTCTTTTTTCTCTGGGTATGAGGATGGAAACGAGAGGGTGAATTTTGGTTGGGGTATGCGAGGGCATGGGCGAGTTGGACGAGTGGGATGATGGGAAGGAGTGGGAATAGCAATTAGGGATTTGGGGACTTGGGGATGATTTGGGGATTTTAGGATTCTGGGAAAGGGATTTGATGGTTTCGGCTGGGATTTTTTTTGGATGGACGAAATGGGCGGAGGCTTTGGGTAGGGCGGTGACTGTGTGTAGGGGTTGGAGAGATTGCGGATGATGGGTGTTGGCAAAGAGAGGAGAAGGAGAAGGGCACGGTAGTGACGGTGGTGGAATGGGTGGACGAAATCCGAGGAAGACAGTTGTTTCCCTGGCGACCGGATCTGGGCTCTGATACCAATCTGGCGCAGCCTCGGGACCTGATCGTAACGTAGACTAATCTCAAGAATGAAATTGATCCAATCCAAGGGATTCCAGCTCTTGGGCTCAAGACAAACCATACACAAAGAGAGAAAATAACTCACGTAAATAATTTTGATTGAATAATACATGCCTTTAACAAGAGTGTTCTTTTGTATATATAGAAGACCTATTTCTAAACTAAGCAAGACATTAAAATTAGTAAAATTCCTAATCCTACTCGTAATAGAATTTAGAAAGTAATTCCTATTAAGAAACTAAATAATATAACTAAATTAGATATTGTCTCAAATAAGGATAGGGATCTCTGCCTAGGAGAGATCATGTGGACCCCATCAGATGGATCCGTCAGGTCCTGCGGGTCCTAGTCTTGCGTCTTGCATCAAGACGGAAAAGAAAGATAGTTGATTTTAACAAGCAATACTTGAAAAAGGAGTCTTCCTTCTCTTTGATGGATCAGCGAACAAGGTGTATACACAATACAAACCTGTATACAAAAATATAGGAAGTCAAGAATACAAAGGAATTGATTAAAAATACAAAAGCTATTGTCAAGAATTCATCTTACACTTTTTCTTCCTTAATCTTTCTCTTCTTATTCTTTACCCGAAGCCATAGCCATTGCCTTTGTAGGCCAGCTACCTTGAAAATAGAAAAAAGGATCAAGAATGAAAACCATATTATTCAATCAAAATATATAAAAAAAACGCTTGATGATTTATGGAAGTCACCACTCCCTTTAGAGACCAAGTTTTTATAGTTCTTCCACATAATTGACCTAATGCATCATTAGACAAATCCAAGAAAGCAGTAACTTGCCCTGCAAATCCCACAGCTCATGCTTTAATTCAATGACTCACGCTTCAATCCAACCACTCACGCTTAGTTTGTCTTGCCGATGACGCCAAAATTGATGATGGAGAGGGTTGTTTGGGGGACTCTAGCTATCCCATAAAAATAAAAGTCCAAAATCATTGAGAACCTCATTTGATTCGTGAAACCTTTAATGCTATAGTATGCGACTTTCTTTGATCGAATGCAATAAAATCGGATCTTTTCAAAGTTAATATAAATATTAATGATAACGAGATTGATTAGAGAGATTTTAGGACATATTAAGATTAGAGAGTGATTTGAGGATTAGGATAGAAACCAGATAATTGTGTGCTGATAATTTAAATGAGAGAGATCATAGGAGAGAGATTACATCTATAGTGTAATGTGGATTAGGGATTGACCAAATCTTATTTTGATCAAATCATCTTAACCTTTAATTTTAGTGCATCAAAACTTAATAGTTAAATAAATGAGTATCAAAATAGGATAAAGGGCATGCAATTCTGTGGAGAAGTGTAAGCACGGGATCATAAGTGGGCCCCACCATGTGGAATACGATCGTCTCTAATGACACTCGTTCCAGTCATAGGAATGGTCTTTAAAATCGATCTTGATGAAGAGAGAATGTTGGGTAATTTCCCCCATTGAATAGGAATTTATTGTTCTGTTATTAAAAGGAAACAAATGAATAGGAGGAGAGGTCAACGTGTGATTTTTAGGAAGTGCTCATTGGGGTGGGAAGGTTTTGGACCCCGAATCAATGAATACCTCTTTTATCTGGATGTGCTTAAATTTGTACTGACATTACATCTAAACTTGTAATTTAAAATTGATTTGTTTAAATTTGTAATTAATTATATCAATGATGTTGAAAGTTTAATAGGAATGGATCCGGACCATCAAATCCATCGGTGTAGGAATGGATCGGGACCATCAAATCCATCGGTGACATACCATCAAGTCCATCGGTGACATGCCCCTTATTATCAAGTAACCGCTAAGGGCATGTTTCTTCACTAGAAATCCTGACATGAGTTCACCATGTTGGAGTTATTTGGACATGATGTGAAACATTGTCGTCAGCCATTTGCAAATGACATATTTTTTCATAGGCATTTTAAAGTTCCAGTCACCTAAAAGGTCTCGAAGGACCTTTGAAAATTCAAGGATTCCAGCCATTTTGCTTTTTAGTGAAATTTATGAATGCTCAAGTACAAATGAACATCGAGGAAATCCACTATGTATAGGAATTCCGAAGTTTTGCTTTGCACATCTAATAACTAAATTCTCCAATAACTAAATGTCACTTCTTTCATTGTGAGCTTGGCTTAGAAATCTTGAGTTTCTTGGCTAAAGAGAACAAGGCAAGCATGAAGTGATTCTTATCCTCTCAGTCACCAATCCATAGAGCGAAGCATTTTAAGTCTTTTCATTTTTCTTAAGGCATGTTCTTTTACCAGAAATTAAATAATTCATGTCTGAATAATTGAAATTCCCTCCTCCCCTTGCAAATTCTAAAAATTAATATATATATATATTTTACATTTGCCTATTTCCCCCAATATTCCTTTTACATAAAGCCAAACACCACCCCCTCACAAATTCAAAAACTTAATTTTTTTTTTTTTACATTTGCATGGTCCCCCAATA
This sequence comes from Persea americana, assembly GCA_029852735.1. NCBI lineage: Eukaryota > Viridiplantae > Streptophyta > Magnoliopsida > Laurales > Lauraceae > Persea > Persea americana. Next base: position 7,425,297 of record CM056813.1, read on the forward strand.
TTTCTTTACTCCCCCTACACATGAAGCATAATCATGTATTTTGAAACTTTCATCAATCCAGCAACGGGTCATGTATGGATTGGATAAATCATAACCGGTTATAAGTACAGGTGCTGATTGTTTTCATGATCAATTTGGATTTAATGAAATGAGCCTTGAATTGATAAAAAAATAAAATTATTTGAGGTTATTTTCTCCCACTAAGTGCAAATGTTAATGTTACATACTTTATAAAAATAAAATAAAAATTGAGTCCAAACTTTTGAAATTATACATATAAGGATAAAATAGATTAACAAAAGTGTCATTTCCCTCAGAAAACCTATGGTGGTTGGAAGACTATTGATTTTGGAGACACAAAAGGTATTAAAATGAAAATGAGGGGGCCTATTTGTAAATACTAAAACCTCATGGCCCTATTTACAAATCTTACAATCCGTAGGGGGGTATATACAAAAAGCTCTTGATTTTAAGACCTTAGATACTAAAGTTGTAACGTCCCCCGTGTGGATAGTGAGAAACCTGAAGAGGGTGGTCTTCAATTAACTTACTAATTGCTTTGTTTTCTTGCCGAGACTAACGGAATGACTTTGTCTCAACGTTTGCCTTCCACAATGATTTTGGATCCATTGCTATCTTAAAATAGCATTAGATATCAGAAGATGTCAAGTCATTAGTTTTCCATTATGGAACCATTCACACAAATCCCAATGCGCAAATTGATGGATCTTGATGTTTGTGGGGAAATGGTGGAAAGTAACGAAGGGTTACAATCAAAACAACGAGCCAATAGTAAAGGCAGTATAAATAATTTTCAACACTTTTTCTCAAATGGAAACCACTCCTCAACAGAGTGTGAGTCTGTCACCTGTGCATGTCTATTTTTTATGGATGTGAATCAGTTCGAGCGTTGATAGATTTTATGTAGAAAGCAACCAGGAGTAGTTTCATGAGATTGGAGATTACATTATGTGTGGACCCGGTGATGATAATATCAGCAACAAATATTGAATGGCTCAAGTTCCTAAAGCGAGTTATTAAAAACTTGTTTCAGATCCTGCCCAGAGTCAGCCGGACTCACACCTCACCAGAGCTCACCCGGTCGACACAGGATCGGAGAAACCCATGATAATTCTGCTGATTGAAATCTGCAATTACATCAGATTGACCTTATTGGCAGGATCAAGTGAGCTCGAGTAATATAGATGTACGTTGTGTTCACCTAGTGGATTCTAACTATTCAAAAGATGTGTATGGGCATGCTTAAAAGTTTCAGTTGGATCATCACTGATGCATTGAGCAGGTTGTAAAAGAATAAGGGATTGAATCACTCATTGTATGACTGTCACATAGAGCTAGTGACTGTCAATTAGAGCTACCTTGTACAGTCCAAACTGTCCATTCAAACTTTAGTCATATTTTGATGGATGCTTAAATTTTCACTTTGTTATGGGAAATTCCTTTTTTTTTTTTTGGTAAATCTTGTTTTCAGGAAAACAGGAAAAAATTAGGAGGGCTAAAAAAAAACACCCAAAAGAATTACATGGACTTATAAGCAAAGCCCCCAAAACAGAGCAACGGAAAAACAGAACCAAGAAAACAGAGAAAATCAGAATCTTCACTTTCTTGGAATCTTGGGAGTGTTTAACATGAAGAACAAGTTGTCAAGGGCACTTACCTCTGAAAGGAGTTCTCAATGGAATTATGAAAATGGCTCCCAAACCCAACTTAGTGGATTGATTTACATGATTTGGCTGATACGGAGATCCATAATTCAGATTCTGCAAAAACTTCCAGCTAGGCAATATTTGCCACTCCAAAAAAACCAACTGCTCATCACATTTTAGATTTGGATCCCTTAAACATTGTCTCATTGTATAAGAAATCATGTATCTGTTGGATCATATTTTTTCAATTTAATGGTGAATACTGCACACAATTAATTATTGATAAATTTATTTTATGCACACAAAGGTTCATCTTCTGTGTATTCATTCTGTCCATTGGTTGTGAATTTATACCAAATTTCAAATGTTTACCATTTGATCCTACTAAAACAATTTAGCTTTTCTTTTTTCACGCGTCTAATCTAGTGGTTAATATTATCCCAATTGGCCTGAAATTTGAGTCGTTCATCAATGCACACAAAGGTTCCTTTCCTCATAATGACAAGGGAGTCCTTCATGGTATTTTATCTCAGATTCATGGCATTTTTTACTTGGATTCGATATTCCTGATACTTTTGCTAGTCGTTGGAATCTCCCTCCAACTTCTGGTCAGATTCGGAGACCAATTTCTATGTGCTCTGAAAATAGCAATTTACTAGAATGGGTACTAGTATAATAACCAATATATAACTGATGTAACCAACCAAGTAAGATAGAACTAGCAAAGCTATTTACCAATCACATACCACAATTCCTGATACTTTTGCTAGTCGTTGGAATCTCCCTCCAACTTCTGGTCAGATTCGGAGACCAATTTCTATGTGCTCTGAAAATAGCAATTTACTAGAATGGGTACTAGTATAATAACCAATATATAACTGATGTAACCAACCAAGTAAGATAGAACTAGCAAAGCTATTTACCAATCACATACCACAAGAAGACAGATACAATTTTAACGTGGAAACCCTATCCAGGGGGAAAAACTACAATCAGAAAAATCAATCACTATTGAATGGTTACAAGATATACTCACAACTCTTTTACCCCAGTCAGTACGTCGACCTAAGGACTGTAGTTTTTTTTGCACAACTCCTCGTTGCCACGACTACTCGCCGTGCACTTCTCCCCGTGCTTGATCCTCTTTCATTCCCTTTGAGAACCAATATGAACCAATCCTTCAAACCTTCAGGAGCAAAGCTTTATTTCATCTCTCAATTGATTGCTCTAGTGAAAAATACTATGTTCTCTCTTAAATATCTCTTGCTCAGAATAATGAGAGAGGAGGTTGTTAGAGATTATGATGAGTTTGTTAGAATGTTAGTAATGTTAGCCTCTTAGGAGATAATCCTTATATTCAGGAAAAGGTTAGTTTATATTTACATATAAATGTAGATGTTTTCATTTAATAAAAATTGCGGTGATTTTATGGGAATGTCTTGAATGTTGAAACTCTTTATGGTATCAGAGTTGGGGCCTAGCGAAGAGTTGGGGCCCAGCGATGATCTTGAAATTAAGCTGGGTACGACATTGTTTTCGTAATTATCACCGTCACCTGATCCTCTCCTATCTGTCCATCTAAGCCCTACAATCTCACCATCTTCATCAAAATTGCACGATTGAAGTTTGTGAAAGAAATTGCGACGGATCTGATCCAGTGGCCATTAGGCGCCGACAGACTCAGAAAGGAGCAGGTTGCGACAATGATGGATCCATGGACGGTCAGTGATCGCTTAGAAGACATGAAGATTGTATTATATAATTTAGATCAAAGTGTTGTTATTTTTCATTTTACCATGTGATTGAGGGGGGATGTTAAAAGGTTATAATGAGTTTGTTAGAATATTAGTAATGTTAGGATATTAGGAGATAATCCTATCTCCAGGATAAGGTTAGTTTATATTTAATGTAGATGTTTTCATTTAATGAAACTTATGGTGATTTTATGGGAATGTCTTGATTCTTGAAACTCTTAAGTGGTGTGTACTTTTGGGTTGAGAGAAACCAATTTATAGCCCTAAAATCGTGAAAGAGACTTCTAATAATAATCCACTAATAATATCAAACAGTCTCAAATTCTAACTTAGAGCCCGGATGAAACCGGGATTCAGCGTCTCGCTATAGCGAGCCCTGTCTGTGGATTTTAGCCCTGACAAGCTCCCTAAGATCAGGGTGGCAGCTTTCTTTTGTCCATCTTCAGTCAGCTTTGATTGAAATTTTATGAAGTGATGTATAAAATTCCTGTTGTTGCATCAATAGATAATGATCTTCATTATTATAGCACCATTATTGAGTTCCTTAGCTTAATTCTAGAATATGTTCAGGAAGTAGCTTTTGAAGTGGATTCTGATCTCCATAAAAAGTTGACATGTCCAATGTTATCTCCTGCGAATTAGAGATTCAATGCTTGATGTAGGCGAGTGGTTCCTTTTCATATCTCTTCATTGGAGTTGATGGGTTTAACTTTTGATGGTTGAGTGTGTGGTTTGATGCTTGATGCACGGGCTATGGGCTTTCTTTGGGTTTCAAACTTTTTTGATGAGCTCGACCCATTCTAGACTGGGGCAATATTGGTTTCCTTTATCTTTTTTATGGGGTGTGCCCCATTGGACGGTAGCTTCTTATATTGTAGCTTTTTTTTTTTTTTTAACCATTTTTGCTATCCAAGGTAATACTCGAATGGGCGTCGAACACATGGCCTTGAGAGCAAACCCAAATGTTATGCCAAAGTACAACCACCCATTTGGGCAAGTATATGAGTAGTTAATTCTCTCTTTTGTATTTTCTTATTTAATACAAATGAAAGACAAACTTATCTTAAAAAAATTATATGAAAAAACATAGGGGCATGGGGCTTATAATTTGTTCAGGCATTGTTAAAATACTATACTCCATTAATTATTGTTAGCCATTGGAAGTGGACTAAATGAAATACATGGCATTGCACGGCTCTTGTAGTCGACTTTAGCAAGCTGTGCTTTTTCCCCACATTCACATGAAGAAAGACACAACAAGAGCTGGAGGATTTTATATGTTGGGTAGTGTAAATGCCAATGTTTTTCACGGAAGAAGAAAAATTGCCAAGCTTAGGAATCTCAATGAGTGGGGTACATTTGCAACTTTCTTGCTGCTTGCAGAAAGAGACATTCAGGAAATGACCCAAATCATTATGCGCGTGATACTAACCTGCAGACACCAACCAGCGATGACTGTGTTCGTGTAAGACAAACATTGACACAAAAGTCAGGCCATTAGCAGCAGTTTCCCACCATCTAATGCACTGACAAACATAATGTAGAATCTTACACTAATTGAAGTACCACTTATCCCAAAATTAATTGGTGGTAGGAAACGGTACAACAATAATTTTATGGTAATGGCAAAGGCTCGATCACGATTATGATTGCATAGGAGCGAAGATGGACATTGACCTCGACACATAATATCTAAGGTCTTCAGGTCTATCCATCGTAGGCAAGAATGTCCATATATTGCGGTGAAGCTGAGACCCCTCTGCAGGTCTCTCACCATCAATTTAAATACCAAACAGGGAAACCCTGTTTGGACCAACCAGGGAGTGCCACAATGGGGGGGGGGGGGGGGGGGGGGGGGATTTTTTTTTTTTTTAAGGGGAAGATGGGATGGGTGTGATTGGACCTTTCCCCCATGTGGCACCCCCTCATTGGACCAAACAGGGTTTCCTGTTTGGTCCAAACAGGGGATCCACTCTCATTTGAATATGTATCAGTTTCCCACTAGTCTCAAAACGTGAAGCAAATGAGAAACAAAGTCTTTCTAAGTCAAAACAATGATGAAAAAATCAATGTAATTGTAGCCCCTGCCATCTTAGCCAGTACAGGTGAAGCCTTTCCTTTTTCTCGTACTGGGAAACCGTGTGAAAGAGCTGCAAGGCATGGGACCTTTGTTGCTTTTTTTCTTTTTTTTTGAAATTGATGTGTATCACATGACATGAATGTTTTCTGTAGATACACAAGCTTTCCTCTTCGGTGGCACTTATTTTCAACGGAGGCCGGTGGAATATGATTTGACAATAGGTGCGTCTTACATGAGGCCAAAATAATTTCGTGCACCCAAGATATAACAGGTATCTTTCAGCGGTTCCCAATATCATCAAATTGGCACTTTACAAATATAATAAAAGTAAAGTAAAGTAATAAAAGTGAAAAAAAATCTTCATTTTTTAGATAAAATGTTATATAAAAAATATTTTAATTCAAAACTCCCTTCATCATTTACATAAAAAAGTAAAAAAGACAATCATCTTTATCCACTACAATATAAAAAAACTTCACTTTCTCATATAAAAAGTAAAAAAGATTCTATAACAAATAACTAAAAAAAAAAATACTATCATAATTCACTTATATTTTATGCTTTTTTAAAAATCAACTTTACTTCACTTGACTCTATTAGCAGAATTGCCAAACTGGCTAAAGGTCTTGTTCGAGTGAAACTCCAAATTCTCCATTTCGAATTCTACTTTGGGGACTGTCACTTTTGAAATTCTCCAAATGCTTCATACAAGTTATCCCCATGTGCTTGCAACCAAACATGCAAATGTGTCTATATGTGCCAACTATTCTACCCATCTTTCACGGCAGGAAACTCATTTGGGCACCTCGTCAAACACTCAATTAATTATTCCTATTTCCTAGTTAGTGATAATCCTTCTCCACTAGAATAAAGGGTTTTTCAAATTTTCTAAATTAATGGCGCGCTTGTTCAAGACGATTTGCAGAAGAAAAAGATGGAATTGGTGCCAGATTTTCCGGCGCCTGTGTTTCATGCAGCGATAATTCCATGCATCCCAAAAATACAGCCTACTCTCCCATCCCACTTTCATGATTTTTATTTTTTATTATAACTTTCATAAAGTTAGAATAATCATCAAACTTGTAAATTTTATTTAAAGTTATTGTATATTATCATCAAAGTTCTTGTACGTACACTTCATTTCAAGAAATATAAATTAATTCATGTTTTTTTTTTCAAAGAATGTTTGTGCATTTATTTTAGTAATTTTAATTTCATTTCAAGCTGCAAATCTTTTAAAAAGTCCCTTTAGATTTATTTTTAAAAATTAAAAAAAAAAGATAATAAAAAAAAGGGCTTGCCGGTGGGTGGCATAGCTCAGCACGGCACGACTTAGGCCGTGATGTGGGCCATGCTAGGCAGACCCCAATCGACTTGGGCATGGCATGGAACGGCCCATAAACTTTTATTGGCCGGTTGGCAGGGATGACACTACTAGAGGCCGTGCCGGTTTATACCCTTGAATTCCAACCCGAACTAGCATTCACCCTAATTTGACATTCATTGAAGCTATACTCATCGTTAGATTGAACTTCTAAAAGGAAATGTAAGGTGAAAATCCATTTCAATTTGAGGCCTTTATAATCAAGGGTTGCGTGATACATTCAGGTTGCATTTTTTCCCAAAATAAAATCTACAATAGCACGTTTCTATCCCCTAATAACATATTTCTATCACCCTATGTAGGCATGATGGCTATACATTTGGACCATAATTTTCATTTGAGTGGTGCATATCCTAATAGGTAATTTGATTTTGGAGGCAAACCAGGGATTTTCATGCGGATTTTGAGGTTGGATTTATAGTTTTTATTGTATTTTCCGAAGTGGACCCAAAAATTTCGTATAGGTTTTGAAAGCGCATAGCGGTTTGACGGGTGTGGCCACACCCACATCCCTATGCTTTGATCCGTCCCAGTATGTGTATATAATATACATTCCAGTAGTTCTCCAGCGGGCATTCGGCAGGATTTTAACTAGTTTTTAAAGCTCATGGGCTAACACTTTTACAACTTTCCGGCCCAGTAATTAAACGGATTAGGCCTGAGCTGGTCTTGTCCAATGTCTCTCCCCTAGAGGAAACATTAGAGACTTGGGCCATTAGTTTTTTGTTTTCTTATTTTTTATTTTTTGGTACGCATATTGAAATTTCCTTATTTATACAATTGGGCTGGACACTGTAGGTTCGGCTCATACAGATTTGCGCCTTTCGTCATGGATCCGGCACAAATTTCTTGGCCCTTAAAATGGTGTGGCACCATAGGTGGACGTCTAATTGTTGCTGGACCATGGCTCATGCATCCTGTCGGTCCACACCAATGTTATTTATCTCTTACTCTCTTTCAGTATGTTCTTTACTGAACCTCCCATATGGTTTACCAGAGTCCTTCTATCTAGCAATCATGTTGCTAACAATCCTTTAAAAATTATTCATTGTTGTGTGGGTAAAACACCGTAACGACGAAGTTAAGCAGGGATTACGGCTGAACTCGCCGATCACCTCAGCCTCTGTGGTGGAATCTCGTTAGCTCGGCAGCTCGGTCATAGCTCGGTCGTAGCTCGGCAGCTCAGGCAGCTCGGTCATAGCTCGGCAGCTCGGTCATAGCTCGGCAGCTCAGTCAGCTCGGTCATAGCTCGGCAGCTCAGCAACGCGGTTCGCAGCTCGGCATAGATGCCAGCTCGGTGCAAAGGCACACCACGGCCAAGCCATCCTTGGTCTCAGGCTAGGATGCTAAAGTCAGAGTGGGCCGCCACCCTCCTGGAAATGCGGCGCGCTCAGACTGATACGGGCATTCATTTATGGCGATAGGATCGCTCATTTATGGCGATAAGAGGTGTGCTTTATCAGCCCTGTACGCCAACTGGCTGAAGGCGTGGAAAGAGAGGGAGGGGTGTTGCCCACTCTACCTACTGCTGCCCGCCAGGGTAAGGGTCGATGGGACCTCACCTCACCTACCCCCACTCACAGAGAGAATGAACGAGGAACGCTCACCTACATATACGCATGGGATCAGTCCCATGAGAGGTACGCAATAAGCAACATACAGCTCTCAATACTCCACACACTCTTTCGTTCTCTTCTTCCTCCTCCTGTTTAGTCTCCTCAGAACTAACTCAGGCATCGGAGTGCCTTCGGCTCACGGCAGCCAGGGGCTCTGACTTTAGACTTTCTCCTTCCATTTCAGGTTCTAGGCGTTCAGCATTTCCCTGTCCTAAGAAGTCTATCCCGATCTCATCTCAATCTAAGTAGGTGTCGTTTTTACCGCCTACAGTTTGGCGCCGTCTGTGGGAAACTGAACAAAAAGCTTGTACACACTATGCCTCCAAAAACCAGAAATGGCGAAGGACCCTCCAGAGGCAAGGCTTCGTCCCTTCAGCCTACACTGGCGCAGAATCTTCCGCCTCCACCCCCTCAGCAAAGGAGGTCTGGGGGAAGGTCTCCCACGGTCCAGACACAGTCGCAGTCTAGGGAAGTGACCATGCTCTCCCTTCGCGACGTCCCACCTCCGGAGCAACCCCACCATAGCCATAAACGGATCACGCAAGGCGACAAGTCAGTCACCAAGCCACACGAGAAGTCAGCCCGGGCCGGATCGCTGTCACATCATCAAGCCAGCCTCGATCGGAACGAAGATCCCCGCCTGGAGGATATCAGAGCACAGAACCGCCTCATCCAGGAACAGCGTGAGCTTATCCAGCGACTCGAGCAGCAGCTCGAAGACAAGAAGGGTCAGAGCCCGCCGCCCAAGCGCTTGAGCCACGGGCGAGACCTAAGGCACGTCCTCAACAGTAAGAGGCGTGACCGAGACCAAAGAGAAGAAGGCTCCAGCAGCAGCCACATGCACGAAGGGCCAAAGAAGCAACGCCAGGTCTCGGAGGATCTGGAGCTAAAGCAGTGGATCGACCAGCAGGTGAAGCAAACAATCCGCCAGAACATGGAGACTGCTGGCATCGACCGAGACCAGTACACCCCCTTCGAGGCTGAGGACACTGGCGCGTCTCCTTTCTCTAGGGAGATAAGGAAATATACACTCCCCGAGAAGTTCAGCGTCCCGAGGTTCACCCTGTATGACGGAACCTCGGACCCTGCCGCTCACCTCCGACATTACGTCCAGAGGATGTCGGTCTGGGGGGATGACGATTCCCTGAACTGTCGAGTGTTCTCCTCCAGTTTGGCGGATCTACCCCTGCGATGGTTTTGCTCGCTTCCAGAGGATTCCATCTCCAGTTGGCGGCAGCTCCGGACCTCCTTCCTGGGAAAATTCCAGGCTCATCGCGTCATCCCAAAGACCGATGCCGACCTGATGGCCCTCCGGATGCAGGAGAACGAGAACGTCACCCAGTTCGCTCGCCGATTCTGGACTGTCTACAGCCAGATCGAGTGTGCTTCCGAGGAGCTGGCAGTGAGATCCTTCCAGCTGGCTCTACAGCCAGGCATCCCGCTCCGTGCGCAGCTGGTCATGTACCCCGTGACCACCATGAAGGAGCTGATGACCCGAGCCAATCGGTTCATCCTGGCGGAAGAAGATGAGGTCCGAGGTCGGGAAAACTTCGGCCTCACTAAGAAGAGCCAACCGGCCAAGGGAGACAACAGGTCCTCCAGAAGGGAGGATCGTCGCAGAGACCCATCCCCGGATCGGCGCAAGGCCCGGTCCTCGGAGCACCGCCGAGCTCCCTCTGCCTCGTCAGCACCGTCGGGGAGCGGCAGAAGGTCTGGCCACGAGCCGACCTCTCACGTGGCAGTCAACACCATCTTCAAGGAGCCAATCTATAGGCTCCTCAACAAAATAAAAGCGCAGCCTTTCTTCAAATGGCCACGCCCAATGACGACCGACCCCTCCTCCCGGGACCAGAGTAGGTTCTGTGCCTACCACAAGCAGAATGGGCACAGGACCGACGAGTGTAAGAGCTACAAGTTCCACCTGGAAAACCTCGTGAAGGAGGGGCACCTGAGGGAGTACATCAAGCAGGAGGGCCGAGGAGATGACCGACCTCCGTGGCGGGACGCTGACAACCAGGACAGCGAGCCGGAGGGTATCATCAATGTCATCCACCTCGCCGCCCCGCCCAAGAAGAGCTCTCAGGCGCGCGCCGAGGCCAGGCGCGCCTCCCATCAGAAGCAGGTGCTGACCGCGGCACCAGAGCCTGCCGCGAAGAAAGCCAAGACAGAGGGGGTCAGAATATGGTTTTCCGACAGAGACCTGGAAGACGTCGAGCTCCCGCACAACGACGCTCTAGTACTCACCTTGAAGCTGCAAAACTTCTTGGTTCAGAGAGCCTTGGTCGACCCTGGCAGTTCATCCGAGGTCCTCTACTACGACTGCTTCAGGAAGTTGGGACTAAAGGACGAGGACCTCCAGGCTGCCCGAACCCCTCTGGTCGGTTTCAGCTCCAAGCCTGTTTATCCCAAGGGCAAGATCTCCCTTAGAGTCCAAGTAGGTGGCGCCTGCAGGCAAGTCGACTTCCTGGTGGTCGATGTCCCTTCCCCGTACAATGTCATAATGGGGAGGACGTGGCTGCACAGCATGGAGGCGGTACCCTCCACCCGGCATCAGAAGCTTAAATTTCCTTTGGAGAACCGGTCTGGCCGAGCGGAGGTGGTCACCGTTAGAGGCGACTAGCACATGGCCAGGCAATGCCTGCTGGCCGTGCCGCCTGACGAGGCTGAGCCATCCCAAGTCAATGTGGCCGAATTGGATAGAGAGGCCGAGCTTGGCGACGTCGGCAGGGCTCCGGCGCAGAAAAGCATCGAGGACCTCACCAAGGTCAACATTGATCCCGCCGACCCCGACAGATTCTTTCTCGTGGGAAGCCAACTCCCCGAGACCGAGAAGACGGAATTGCTCGACCTCCTCGAAGAGAATAAGGAGGTCTTTGCCTGGACACCATATGAGATGCCCGGCATTGACCCGGCAGTCATCTGCCATGAGCTGAAGGTGGATCCCAACCATAAGCCCGTGCTTCAAAAGCCGCGCCGGACTGGGGTCCCGCAGACTGAGGCCGTGGTTGAGGAAGTTCAGAAACTCCTCGAGGCAGGTGCAATAAGAGAGGTCCACTATCCGGAGTGGTTAGCTAACACCGTGGTGGTGAAGAAGAAGACGGGAAAATGGAGGGTCTGCGTGGACTTCACCGACCTCAATAAGGCCTGTCCCAAAGACAGTTTCCCTCTTCCGAAGATCGACCAGCTCATCGACGCCACTGCCGGACACGACCGGATGAGCTTCCTGGATGCCTACCGGGGGTACCATCAGATTCCCATGTACGCGGCAGACCAGGAGAAGACAACTTTTATCACTCCCAGGGGCACCTATTGTTACAAGGTGATGCCCTTCGGGTTAAAGAACGCCGGAGCGACATACCAGCGCTTGGTAACGAAGATGTTCCAGGCCCAGCTCGGCAAGACGGTGGAGGTCTACATCGATGATATGGTCGTCAAATCCAAGAGGTCGCAGGACCATCTGACCGACCTCCGCCAGATTTCTGACATCCTCCGCCAGTTCCAGTTGAAGCTTAATGCGTCCAAATGCGCCTTTGGGGTCGGTTCCGGCAAGTTCCTAGGGAGCCTGGTCACAAGAAGGGGGATCGAAGCGAACCCTGATCAGATCACCGCGATCCAGGAGCTCCAGTGTCCGACCTCGGCGAAACAAGTTCAGCGGCTGACCGGAATGGCTGCCGCCCTGAACCGCTTTGGCTGCCGCCCTTCGGACAAATGCAGACCCTTCTTCCAACTATTGCGAAAGGGCTCCAAGTTCCAGTGGACGTCGGATTGCGCTCAGGCGCTGCAACAGCTAAAACAGTACCTTTCTTCTCCACCACTGCTGTCGACCCCGACTTTCGGAGAGGCACTGTTCTTGTACCTGTCGGTCTCGGACCATGCAGTGAGCTCGGTGCTCATCAGAGAGGACAACGGCCAGCAGAGGCCAGTCTATTACACGAGCAAGACCCTGCTGGACGCCGAGACCCGGTATTTGCAGCTCGAAAAGCTCGCCTTGGCACTCGTTAGCGCCTCCCGAAAGCTCTCCCACTACTTCCAAACCTTTACAATAGTGGTCGTCACAGAGTACCCACTGAAGGCTCTCCTCCGGAAGGCAGGTTTCTCCGGACGGATCTCCAAATGGGCTGTCGAACTGGGGCAATATGATATCGGCTATCAGCCCAGGACGGCCATCAAAGCTCAAGTCTTAGCTGACTTCATTGTGGAATTTACTCCTCCGAGTTCGGCACCGACCGCGCTCGACACCGAACTAGGGGTCGATAGGGGTGCAGAGGTTGTCACCGAGACTGAGCAAGAACAGTCCTGGAGAGAACTCCTAGACTCGTCCTGGAAAGTCTTCGTCGACGGATCCTCAACATCCAAGAGAGCTGGCGCTGGCGTAGTTCTCCAGTCTCCCGAAGGCCTCGTCATCGAGCAAGCTGTGACACTTGGTTTCAAGGCATCTAACAACGAGGCCGAATATGAAGCGCTCATTGCCGGACCTCGTCTAGCTCCCAGGAAAGGCGGGCGTTTTGATCCTTCGCCTCCTTTGCTTCCTCTTTGAGGTGCTCGGACAAGGCCCGCGCTGCGTCGAGCTCGGCAAGAAGATCTGCAGTTTTCCTCGCCTCCTCCTCCAGGGTCGCGTCCCTCGCCGCTAGGGACTTCAGCAGTTCCTCTTTCTCCGCTGCCCAAACTGCTGCCCTGGCCTCGGCTGCGTCCAGCCTACCCATGCCAGTTTGGCACTTTTGCAAGAGCTGTAGCAAGAACAGAGTGTCACCAAATGAAATGCAGCAGAAAAACAAAACATGAAGAATCAACTGTACATACCGCTACCAATGACCGCATTGAGGAAAGCAGCAGGAATTCATTATCCATCTGCGCCCACCTTGCCATGTCCTGGGGAAGAGCGCAAGCTCGTCCCAGAGCGGCAACCACTTCGGGGTTGACCGCTCGGTCCGACTCGGCTAGTTGCCTCCCCAGTACCCCCTCGATGTCCGGTCTCCAAGGAATGAAATCGCAGGGAGTGGCGGACCCCCCGACAGACATGGCAGGTTCCGGGGCAGATGTGGCTTCGACCCTGGGCCTCTTCTCCGGCCTGCGCCCCTCGACGACCTCGGCAGTACCCCCTCTGCCTAAGTCGGAGTGCGATTCTTCAATGACGATAGCCGGAGGACCCGCGCCGACCTCGGCTGCTGCAGGAGGACCTGATTGAGCACCTTCGGTGGCTTCCGGAGCCGTCTCGGTCTCGGGAGAGATAACCTCTGCAGCAGCCACCGAGGACGTAGTTGGGGCGACGTCAGCACCTCGGGAGGGGCCCGCGGTCTCCTCCATTTCCCCAAATGCCGCGGCGGCGAGGTCTTCCGCGACGAAGTGCTGGCAACGGCCGCGCAACATCTCGACCTCGGACTCTTCCGAGCTGGATGTGCTCCTGGACTCGCTGGAGACGACAAATTTCTGCCTCTGCCGCCTGCCGCCGGTCTCGGCTCGCTCGGCCGCTGCTGGTTCACGGACAACAGACTGTCCGCCCGATTCTTCCGGAACCCCGCTGGGAATCGCGATAGTCACCGCCTCCGGGACAGGGACCTCGGTTTGTGCGGTGCCCTGACCGATGTTCTCCCCCTGGAGCACGGAGTCGATTCCGGTCACCCGCCTCGGGGTGATGAACGACTTGTAGTGCGGCTTGTATCCCAGGAGCGAGAACGCGGCTCGGCAGTGATGGCCGCGGTACTTCCGCACCTTCTCGTGCCAATCGCTGTTCACCTTCCACCGGTTCCTCCTGGCAAGCTCCCTCCTCTGTCGAAAACCTGCAGAAACAGAACGATGTCAACAGAAGGAAAGAAACATGATTAAATTACAAACTCCGGGGGGGCTTCGGTTTTTACTTGGGGGGACTCCTATTCTGCGTGGTATCCGCGCTGTGGTTCTGGGCTCCGCCTCTCCGAACTCCCATGCCCCGCGGACGAAGACACGGTCCTCCCCCGCGTATTTATACGAGTCTTCCAGTGCGGTCACGAAGGCAGTTCGGTGGAGCCTTAGCCGGAGGTAGTACGTATGCCCCTCTGCGGATTTGCAGAGGTCGTACACCTCCTCGATGTCCGGGACACCGAGGTTGATGGACAATATCTCGTTGAGCCGCACTGCTCCCATGATGATCTTGTACCCATTGGGCAGCAGCTGGCAGGGGCTCAACCCCCACTCCCGGAGACAGTCCCTGAGAAGTGGGTGGAGGGGGAACCGGACTCCTCCCTCCACGACGGACACCAGCCAAAATGGCATCCAGCCGTCGTTGTATGTAATGCCATCGTCAGGGCCGTCTGGCCTGACTTCTACATTCGCAGGGACCTTGTATGCGTCCCTGAACAATCCTATGGACAGTGGGTCATCCAGCCAATGCCTGTAAATGCCCATTTTCTACCCTAGAGAGAGGACTACCTACTGGAAAGGGAGAAGACAGAAGGAAGAAATCCTACGATGAATGGCTGTGCAAACAAGAGTTGGGGGCTGGCAGGTAGTACTGTTCTTCAGCAGAGTGCAGCAGAAAGTCTGAAGATCGAAAAGAAGGAAGGCGGAATAGGTGCCCTAATTTATATAGGTTGGGGGCACCGTTTCAGGTTTCAAGAAAGGCCTTTAATGAGGCATTACCTCGAATAGCCCTAACGCCGTCTCGGGCAGCCCAGGCGTCCTGCAGATGTGATTGCGTGCCCTTCAGAGAAGCGACACGTGGCACCGTCGCCGCACTTCCAGAGGACCATTAAATACCTCGACAGACGGGATGATAAATGCCTCGACAGACGGGATGATAAATGCCTCGACAGACGAAAGGGCGACCGCCTCCACTAGCGAAAAGCACCTAATGAAGCACTCCACGTCAGCAAAGGCACTTAATGCGGCACTCCGCGTCGGCGACAGGCGGTAAGAAAGAATCCCCCAACGAACCGAGACCCCGCCGTCTCGGCAATGCTTCACAAACCAGGTACTCTTAAAAGATTAGTGGCATTCCCGGCCTGACAAAGCCACTCAGCTTCCGACCTGCTCCAAGGCGCTCACAGGCCAAAAGCTGGGGGGGAGATTATGGGTACAAAAGCAGATCGGGACCACGGTTCATGGGCCGGGTCTCGGTCAGCGGCGGCTATTTCAATTCCAAGAGTGATCCGGAGTTCGGCTATCCGGACCAACGACTCAGACAGAAAAACATTGCGACATAAGGTCGACCACGCATTTCATCAGAAACAAGGAGAAAGACAGCCAGAAAACCAGAATTCGAGCAAAGTTTCAAAATTCTTCATTAATCAAAGCCCCCGATTACAAGAATGGAGATACGATAAAAGAAGGAATTGCAAAAATTACAAAAAACCCTCAGAGGACTGCGGCTTCCACATTGCAGTCAATCTCTGGAGGGACCTCGGCCACGACCGCACTGGCCTCTGGAGCGGCCTGGGTAGCTTCGGGAACGACCGCGACGACTTGAGAAAGGGCCTCGACGACCGGGCGCGCTTGGGAGCCCTCGGGATCAGCGCCGGCAGCAGGAGCCTCTTCAGGCGCCCCGGGAGCGGCGTTCGCCTCCGAACGCGACTGCGAGGGAAGGTCAGCAGCCTGAGACGCGGCCGCAGGTCCCGAATCCGAGCAGGAAAATCTTGGGGGATTAAGGAAGAGAGGGCTGTCCTCGGGGACCCCAGCCTTTTGCAAAGCTGCCTTCCACCCAAGCTCCCAGGCTCGGTCCCGGATCCCCGGCAGCTGAGCCTTGTAGTCAGCAGACAGCTTGCCGACCTCCTCCTCCATGACGGAGTCATGCTCAGCGAGGAACTCCTCCTTGAGCTTGGCCTCTTGTTTTGCCAGGGCAGACTCGATCTCGGCCGCCTTCCCCCTCAGCGCCATCTCCAGGGAACCTTGCGCCTGGTTCCGCTGAGAGAGGAGCCTCCTGTTGGTCCCCTTCGCACTGTCCAAGTCATCTTCTAGTCGCTTGGTCGCAACCCGGAGATCGTCGAGCTCAGAAGCGAGGTGGAGGTTCTGGCTTTTCTCTTCCGCCAGCTCATCCTTGAGGCGCCCGACCTCGGCCTTCGATTCCTCGCAATCTAAGACGAGGCCGGCATTCTTGGCCGTCACCTCTGCCAGGGTCGCGTCCTTGGACGCCACGGACGCCCGCAGCTCGTCCCTCTCAACGACCCATTCCGCCGCCCGCGCCTCGGCCGCATCGAGCCTCTCAATGCCTATCTGGCACTTCTGCAACAGCTGCAAAATGAGAACCAGAGTCAATAAAGCAACACCGGACTGAAAACTAAGGAAAAAATACTGCACTTACCGACACCAGGGATCGCATCGAGGAGAGCAGGAGCGACTCGTTGTCCATCTCCGCCCACCTGGCCATGTCTTGAGGGAGGGCGCAGGCTCGCCCTAGCGCTGCGACCACTCGGGGATCGGTCGCGCGGTCTGTCTCGGCCAGTGGCCTCCCCAGGACCTCCTTGACGGCCGGCCTCCACGGAGCCAAAGGAGGAGGTAGGATCGTCCCACCAGTGGGCGGAGGCGAGGAAGGGCCAGGCGAGGCCTCGACCCGTGCCCTCTTCTCGGGACGACCGCCCTCGACGACCTCGGCGGGGCGAACCCGACCTCCGGCCCCCACGGCATGATCGGAGGATGGGTCATCTGCAATCACGACAGGAGGCGGTGCTGAGACGACCTCTGCATCTGCGGGCCGAGCAGCGTCAACCGTCCCGGCGCCTGTGGCAGGAGTGCCCCCTGGGAATGCCGGAGGCGTCGCGGACACTGCCTGCGGAGGATCCTGCACCTCGCTTCCGATGTCTCCAAAAGCCGCCACGGACAGATCCTCCGCGGCGTAGCGTCGCCCGCGCTGGCGCATCATTTCTTCCTCTTGCTCTTCCTCTTCTTCCTCCGAACTGGAAGCTACTAGCCTCGTTCGGGAAGGCAGGGGCTTGGCTCTCGAAGTCCCGGTGGGTTCCGCGACGGAGACTGATGGGGCACGTTCTGCCAACTCAACCAGACGACTGGCGGGAAGCGCAACGGTCACCACCGCCGAGCCTGGCACCACGGTCGTCTCTGTTCTTTGACTCACGCCCTCCCCGCTCAGCACGGAGTCTATTCCCGACACCTTTCTGGAGGTGTTGAAGGACTTGTAGTGGGGCACGTACCCCAGGAGAGACCACGCAGCACGACAGTGGTGGCCGCGATAGTTCCTCACCTGCTCGTGCCAGGCGCTGTTCACATTCCAGCGGTTCCTCCGCGCGAGCTCCCTCCTTTCGCGAAAATTTGCATAGACAAAATCGTGTCAAAGAGCCAGACAGAGGAAGAAAGGAAAAAGACTGCAAACCGAAAGAACTCCGGCCTTTACTTGGAGGAATCCCTATTTTTCGAGGGACCCGGACTGTGGTAGCAGGCTCTGCTTCACCGAACTCCCATCCTCCTCTGACAAATACTCGGTCTTCACCCGCGTACCTATTGGAGTCATCTAGCGCGGTAACGAACGCAGTCCGGCGGACCCTCAGCCGGAGATAGTAAGTGTCCCCCTCTGCGGATTTGCAGAGGTCATACGTGTCCTCGATGTCCGGGACACCGAGGCCAATTCCCAGGATCTGATTGAGCCGCACTACCCCCATTATGATTTTATATCCATTGGGGAGTAGCTGGCATGGGCACAACCTCCACTCCCAGAGGCAGTCCCGGACCAGTGGGTGCAGGGGAAAGCGGACCCCCGCTTCCACTACAGTTACCAGCCAGAACGGCATCCAGCCGTCACGATAAGTGAGGCCGTCATCAGAATCATTTGGTCTGACCTCCACATCAGAGGGGACCTTGTATAAAACCCTAAAGCGGTCTATGGAGCCTGGGTCCCCTAACAGATGCCTGTAGACCCCCATTCTCGACTCAGACGAAGACCTATCTAAAAGAAAAGACGAGGAAAACGGAGAGGAGTCCTACGAATAGGGACTGCACAATCAGGATCGACGGAAGTCCGCAGGCGCCGGAGGAGGTTCTCTTGCAAAACGCAGCAGAAATCTGAAGAAAGCAGAAGAAAGTGAAGAAAGCAGAAGAAAGTGAAGACGAGGGAGGCGCTCTGATTTATAGGGCCCAGGGGCGTCGATTCGACTTTCGAGGAGAGCCTTTAAGAGGCGTCCCCTCAATCAGCCCTAACGTCCCGTCACGCAGCCCTAACGTCTCCTCGAAGTAATTGCGAGACAGCTAAGAGAAGGTACACGTGCCACCATTAGCGCGATATCCGAGGGCTATTAAATATCCAGGACAGACGAGGGGACATCTCGAAAGGGACCTTCCTGACCCGAAGCTCCCTCGTCCCGGTATTTCCCTCATGACGGTAACCCTCACTCGAGCTCGGTGGCGGAGCCGGGTATACGGTCATCAAGCTTCCGACCTCCTCGAGCTAGAGGGCTCTCAGAAGTCAAAAGCTAGGGGCAATTGTGTGGGTAAAACACCGTAACGACGAAGTTAAGCAGGGATTACGGCTGAACTCGCCGATCACCTCAGCCTCTGTGGTGGAATCTCGTTAGCTCGGCAGCTCGGTCATAGCTCGGTCGTAGCTCGGCAGCTCAGGCAGCTCGGTCATAGCTCGGCAGCTCAGTCAGCTCGGTCATAGCACGGCAGCTCAGTCAGCTCGGTCATAGCTCGGCAGCTCAGCAACGCGGTTCGCAGCTCGGCATAGATGCCAGCTCGGTGCAAAGGCACACCACGGCCAAGCCATCCTTGGTCTCAGGCTAGGATGCTAAAGTCAGAGTGGGCCGCCACCCTCCTGGAAATGCGGCGCGCTCAGACTGATACGGGCATTCATTTATGGCGATAGGATCGCTCATTTATGGCGATAAGAGGTGTGCTTTATCAGCCCTGTACGCCAACTGGTTGAAGGCGTGGAAAGAGAGGGAGGGGTGTTGCCCACTCTACCTACTGCTGCCCGCCAGGGTAAGGGTCGATGGGACCTCACCTCACCTACCCCCACTCACAGAGAGAATGAACGAGGAACGCTCACCTACATATACGCATGGGATCAGTCCCATGAGAGGTACGCAATAAGCAACATACAGCTCTCAATACTCCACACACTCTTTCGTTCTCTTCTTCCTCCTCCTGTTTAGTCTCCTCAGAACTAACTCAGGCATCGGAGTGCCTTCGGCTCACGGCAGCCAGGGGCTCTGACTTTAGCCTTTCTCCTTCCATTTCAGGTTCTAGGCGTTCAGCATTTCCCTGTCCTAAGAAGTCTATCTCGATCTCATCTCAATCTAAGTAGGTGTCGTTTTTACCGCCTACAATTGTGATAGGTAGGGGTTTTCCCCTGTTTGACTCTTTTAATGGATTTTCCCCTGTGATATTGTGCTGAACTGGTTTGGTCCAATTTCTCTTCCTCTATCACAATTACTTCCCTGCTTGTATGAAAAACTCCTAGAGAAGAAATCATGTTGCTTGTTTAAGTTGATGATATCATCATTACAATGGAATCTCCAGTCATGGTAAGAATTCAAAATTTAAGATTTGACCCTTTCTGGGAGTTAGGGCCCATTGTGATCCTCAAAGACTTTTGTTTTGCAAATCTAATAACTAAAGGGAAATGCTCATGTGAGAGACTCTCTCACCAAGTTGGTAAGAGATGGGTGGGGCACTCACAAAATATCCACTCTCACTAATTTAAATGCAAGGACCCCAAATATTTATAACTAAAGGGAAATATGCTCATGTGAGAGACACTCTCACCAAGTTGGTGAGAGATGGGTGGGGTACTCACATAAATATCGACTCTCACTAACTTAAATGCAAGGACCCCAAATATTTATATGAGGGCCCCTACCCATCTCTTACCAACTTAGTGAGAGTGTCTCTCACATGAGCATTTCACATAACTAAATTCTCCAATAACTAAATGTCACTTCTTTCATAGTGAGTTAGGCTTAGAAATCTTGAGTGTCTTGGCTAAAGAGAACAAGGCAAGCATGAAGTGATTCTTATCCTCTCAGTCACCAATCCATAGAGCAAAGCATTTTAAGTCTTTCTTTTTTCTTAAGGCATGTTCTTTTACCAGAAATTAAATAATTCATGCCCGAAATATTTGTAATTCTCCAAAAGCTAACTACCCTGGGGTGGAATTCCAAAATCATCCTCTTAGCTAGCATCCAGTTGAAAGGATTGGAATTTGGAAATCCCGAAGGACAAAAGTGTCGTTTCTATTGGTTGGAATTCAAAATTCTAGAAAGAAAATATAGAAACTGAAAATGCCAATGGGATAATTATCTCATAATTGTCCAAAAATCTCTAGCACTACAAATTCTTGTTTGGGATTTTTTCTAAAGAAATAGGGTCTATAACAAAATCTCCCAATAAGAATCTTGGAATCAGCTCATTGTAGCTAAGAAATTCAAACACATAGTAATGACGAAACAGAAGTATAGCCTCATCCATAGTAATCCGTAGTTACCGATCTCCGTAGTTCTTTTTGGTAAGAGATCCATGTAGAACTTCAGAAAAGCAAACTTTTAAACCTCAAATCCTTTTGGTGATCGATTTATCATTTGCAAAGATATATGATTCCTAGATTCAAGTTTTATTTTTTATTTATTTTTTAGAAAAGCAAACTCTTAAACCTCAAACCTTATGAGTGATCAAGTTAAATAAGAAATTAGAAATGCAAAATTGGTGATGAATATACTAGAAAATATATCAGGTATATATAGTTCACTTAAGGCAATCCACAATTTAAGAGTGCAAAACTTGACCCGACCAACTAATCTGAACCGTATTTGACCTGCCTATGCCCCAGATCATAATGTATTTTTAGCGACTTTTTTTTTTTTTTCCTGAGATTTCTACATCTACTATGAGTAAGATCCAACAACAGTTGATGCATCGTATATTGTCATGTATGTTGGCCATATATCAACCCATCAACGTTGTGCGAATTCCAAGTCTTCCATTCAAGAAGACAGACGACGGACTCCAGCACATGACTTGGAAGACCATGAAATAAGGTTAGGTTGACTCGAAGTCAATCCTTCCGGTCATTACTATACCCCATTAATTATTGTTAGCCATTGGAAGTGGACTAAATGAAATAGATGGCATTGCACGGTTCATGAAGTCTAGTTTAGCAAGCTGTGCTTTTTCCCCACATTCGCATGAAGAAAGACGCAACAAGAGCTAGAGGATTGTGTATGTTCGGACGCGTAAATGCCAATGTTTTTTCACGGAAGAGGAAAAATTGCCAGACTTAGGACTCTCAATGTCTGGGCCACATTTGCGACCTTCTTGCTCCTGCCAGGAAAAGACATTCAGGCAATGACCCAAAGTCATTATGCGCGTGATACGAGGGTGCCCACACCAACGAGCCATTAATGACCCAAAGTCATTATGCGTGTGATACTAGGCACCAACCAGCCGTGATCGCCTTCGTAGAAGACAAACATTGACACAAAAGTCAGGCCATCAGTAGCAGTTTCCCACCATCCACGCAATGCACGTGACAGACATAATATGTAAGGTCTTCAAATCAATCCATCGTAGACAAGAATGTCCATCAATTGCAGTGAAGCTGAGACCCCTCTGCAGGTCTCTCACCATCAATTTGAATATGTTTCAGTTCCCCACTTGTCTCGAAACGTGAAGCAAATGAGAAACAAAGTCCTTCAAGTCAATAGCAATGATGAAAAAATCAATGTAATTGTAGCCCCTGCCATCTTAGCCATTGAAGACATGCCTTTTTCTCGTACTGGGAAACCGCGTGGAAGAGTAGCATGGGAACCTTTTTTTTTTTGAAATTGATGTGTATCACTGTCACATGATATTGATGTTCTCTGAAGATACACAAGCTTTCTTCTTCGGTGGCACTTATTTTCAACGGAGTCAGGTCGAAAATGTGTTTACAATAGGTGCGTCTTGCATGAGGACAAAATAATTTCATCTCACCCAACAGGTATCTTTCAGTACTTCCCAATATTATCAGCACAGGACTTGTCTGAGTGAAATTTCAAATTTCCCATTTCGAATTCCACCTAGGCGCGGTCACTTTTAAAATTCTCCTAATGCCTCGTACAAGTTCTCTGCATGTGCTTGCAACCAAACATGCAATTGTGTCTACATGTTCCCACTGTTCTACCCATTTATTGCGGCAGGAAACTCATTTGGGCACCTCCTCGATCACTCAATTAATTAATCCTATTTCCTAGTTAGTGATATTAGTTTTCCACTAGAATAAAGGGTTTTTCAGATTTTCTAAATTAAAGGTGCATTTGTGCAAGACGATTTACCAAGGAAAAAGAAGGAACTGGCACCAGAAAGTTTGGGGCAGTGATAATTCCATGCATCCCAAAAATACAGCCTACTCTCCGATCTCACAGTCGTGATTTTTATTTTTTTTTATTACAACTTTCATAAAGTTAGAATAATCATCAAACTTGTAAATTTTATTTAAAGTTATTGTATTTTATCATCAAAGTTCTTGTACTTACACTTCATTTCAAGAAATATAAATTAATTCATGTTTTTTTTCAAGGAATGTTTGTGCATTTATTTTAGTAATTTTAATTTCATTTCAAGTTGCAAATTTTTTAAAAACTCCCTTTAGATTTATTTTTAAAAATTAAAAAATAATAATAAAAAAAAGGGCTTGCCCGTGGGTGGCATAGCCCAGCACGGCATGACTTAAGCTGTGACGTGGGTCATGCTGGGCCGACCCCAATTGACTTGGGCACAGCATGGCACGGCCTATGAACTTTCATGGGACGGCATTGCTAGGCTGGCCTCAAACGCCGTGCTGGTTTGTACCCCTAAATTCTCACCCGAACTAGCATCCACCCCAATTTAACATTCACTGAAGCTATACTCGTGGTTGGATTGAACTTCTAAAAGGAAATGTAAGGTGAAAAACCATTTCAATTTGAGCCTTTATAATCAAGGGTTGCATGATACATTCAGGTTGCATTTTTTCCAAAATAAAATCCATAATAGCACATTTCTATCACCCTATGTACGCATGATGGCTATACATTCGGACAAGAATTTTCATTTGAGGGTTGCATACCCTAATAGGTAGTTTGATTTTGGAGGCAAACTGGGGATTTTCATGTGGATTTTGAGGGTGGATCCATAGTTTTTATTGGATTTTCCGACGTTAACCTAGAATTTTCATATAGGTTTTGAAAGAGCATAGCGGTTTGACGGGTGTGACCACACCCACATCCCTGTACTTGGATCCGTCCCTGTCTGCGTATAAAATATACATTCAAGTAGTTCTCCAGCGGGCTTTCGGTAGGATTGGAACTAATTTTTAAAGCTCATGGACTGACACTTTCACAACTTTCCGGCCCAGTAATTAAATGGATTAGGGCTGAGCTGGTCTTGTCCAATGTCTCTCCTCTAGAGGAAACATTAGAGACTTGGGCCATTAGTTTTTCGTCTTTTTTATTTTTTATTTTTTGGTACACATTGAAATTTCCTTATTTATACAATTGGGCCGGACACTGTAGGTTCGGCTCATACAGGTTCGCTCCTTTCGTCATGGATCCAGCATAAATTACTTGGGCCTTAAAATGGTGTGCCACCATAGGTGGACGTCTAATTGTTGCCGGAAATGGGCTCATACATCCGTCCACACAAATGTTATTTCTCTCTTACTTTCTTTCAGTATGTTCTTTACTAAACCTCCCATCTGGTTTACCAGAGTCCTTCTATCTAGCAATCATGTTGCTGACAATCCTTTAAAAATTATTCATTGTGATAGGTAGGGGCTTTCCCCTGTTTGACTCTTTTAATGGATTTGCCCCTGTGATAATTTGCTGAACTGGTTTGATCCAATTTCTCTCCCTCTATCACAATTACTTCCTTGTTTATATGAAAACTCCCACAGAAGAAATCATGTTGCTTGTTTAAGTTGATGATATCATCATTACAAAGGAATCTCCAGTAATGACAAGAATTCAAAATTTAAGATTTGACCCTTTCTGGGAGTTAGGGCCCATTGTGATCCTAAAAGACTTTTTTTAGCAAATCCAATAACTAAATTCTCCAATATTTGAATGAAACATTGAGATTGGAATTAAAGTAGTAGTACAAAATGCTACTCTCTATTCCAACATATAAGAAGATACAACATATTGACATGACTTTACTGGGCCTGTTAAGTAACAGAAAATAGGCATGAAGAAGATGACAAACTCAACACTCTTGGTTTATTTTTACAAATATTCTATGGACATTTCTCGACCTGATATGAACCCATACAAAATATACACATGATGAAACGAGAGGACAAACTCACACGGTCACGCCCCATGCACCCTTGGTTTCTTTCAACCAATCTTTTAACTATGGAGATCATTCAAATGGCACAATGTGATCGTTGGGAATGGTTCCAAAGTGCACTGCCTATGACTTGACAATTTCTGATACACATCCCGCATGTTTGGTCGAGATTGTGGATTGGCACGTATGCATGCGAGGGCTGCCATTGCTACGGAGATCACTTCATCTGTAGTCTGAGCAGAGGGAGGTGAGAGACGCTGGTCCAACACATCATTTAGCAGAATGTTTTGAGCAGTTGAAAACTGTAAAGTGAGGATGAGATCTCCTGGGTGCTTTCCCATTAGCACTTCAAATGCTAGCACCCCAAAGCTATAAACATCACACTTCTCTGTCACTTCCATAGTGTATGCAAGCTCTGCAATAAAATGTTTAGAATCATGTTTTGTGATCAACAACTACACAAACCTCCTTGCATATGATAATTCCTGTGATCTAGGGAAAGCAAAATGCATGGATGAAATAAAGTTACATTTTATGCATTTCACCTTCCTATTGGGGAATGGGATATGTCATTGGTGAAGAAAAAACCATCTAAACACCTTTCACTTATTGTGATTTATGAAAACAATTTGAGAGGAAACGGTTGTACCATAGAAGTTATGATGCACACCCTATGTACAACTCAACTTTCATAGATCAACTCTTCTAATCAAAACAAACTAGAACCATACAAAATTGGTTGCCATTACATGAGAAGAGATATCAAAGTAGCACACATAAATGCAATTGTAAAACAGAGCTCAAGCAGTTCTTTTCTGTAACCCATACGGCTGGCATTGGGCTGGACTGGTCAGTTTGGTATTTTTTGGCTGAGCATGGGGAGGCTCTTGACAACCGAGTTAGGGCTGGGCATATACAATATTATATATGGGAAATGCTCATGTGAGAGACACTCTCACTAAGTTGGTGAGAGATGGGTGGGGGCCCTCACATAACCAACTTAAATGCAAGGACCCCAAATATTTATGTGAGGGCCCCCACCCATCTCTCACCAATTTGGTGAGAGTGTCTCTCACATGAGTATTTTCCATTATATATTATGTAGATATTTAATGTATAAATCACAATATATTTATGTTCAATATCATTTTATTTAATATACACAGTTAATATGAACATATATATAATATTTGTTCTAACTATCAAATCTATTATTGTCTAAATGATTTAGACCTACCATTAATTAAAATACTTCAAATGAAGATGTATTGTAGCTAAAAATCACTTTAATTAGCTTGCTATGGGGGTTTGGTTACTACTTCATTTAGGTCACATTTGTCAACAAAATCCTTAGAGATTTCTTGTCAATTTTTCTAATTTTCTTTTTGAAAATCTACATTTGGCAAATTTAAGTCCTTGAGGACGTGGGCTAGCGGAAATTCTCATTTTTGAGAATTTTCTGATCTGAACGTCCTTCATAGAATTGGAAATCCTAAGTTTTGTGGAATTGCGTACCGAACTAATTTTTCTCAGCCGTATGCATTAATACAACTCCAAAATCAATGTGAAATCCTCATTTTCATGGTGCGTTGTCTTTCTGCAGCTGTAGCATTTTTTTTTTGAACTGTTTTGGTCAGGGAAATTTTGTTCTCCCTAGTTTCTCGTCTCCTGTTTCTAGTTTCAAATTTGCTGTGTTGTTTGGGCCAATTAAGTCCCTTTATATATGGTTCCTTTTCTTTTGGTGGCTCCTTGAAGCTCTAGTTGTATTATGGAGCTTCGTTCTCTAAGCCTTCTCTGTATTTAATACAATTTGACACTTAGCAGAAAAGGAGGGAAATAGTTAAAACTATTGCAGTTGGGCCTGGTTATGAGGCTTCATACGGATGGGCTGCGATTGGACACACAACCGCACCCATGGGCACCTCTATTACCAACAATTGGGCAGCGATTAGGTGGGCTGATCTATTGAATAGTTGATACAATCCATTTTCTGTGTCAGAAATTGTGTTGGGTTTGATTTAGTTAAGGAGATGGGCTTGTGGACATGAATCTAATCCAACATGCCTATTTGAAGATGATACTGTAACCATTCATTGTTCTAAACGAGACTAATAACCAGCTGGTAAGAGGGCTTTGTTTGGTGGAAACTAGCAGTTGTTATCTTGATCGGATAAGTGATAGCATTGGTTCTGGTAACTCACTCTATTATAGTTTGTACAACTTTGGTGTTTATGAAGATTTTGTGAGTGGGAGGGATTTTGAACTAAGCCGTAATAATATGTATTGTAGGTTTCATCAAACTCACAGTTGTGGGGTCATGAGTTGGTATTTGGCTTCAATTTAAATCAGTTATGTGAATGCGTCACATCTAGGATGTCACAAACTTGATCTATGACTGGACAAATATGATGCATTGAGTTTCCACTCAACCCATCATTTTTCGATTGACCCAAATCCAACCCCTTTTCACCATATCATTGAGCATTAAAAAATATGTGCATCAGTGCATGTGGTACTCTAAGTAACTTCCTACCAAAAAAAAAAAGTTACTTGAAACAGTAGATTATGGGCCAGTCTTAAGTCCTACTATGTTCAGAGGAACCTAAGTTGTTCAAGCAAGGATTTACAAATGAAATGTAGACAGAGATATTAAAGTCTTTAAACAACATTTTCATGCTTAAGGAATCTAAGGGAAAAGATTATATTGAGTAGGAACCAAAAATAGAAAAAGCAAAAAAAAAATGGCGAGGATAATCTAAAACAAAGATAACATACCAGGAGCAACATATCCGTATGTGCCAGCCAGTGACGACCAATTTGATGAGTCAAGCTTTAGAAGTTTAGATGTGCCAAAATCTGATATGCATGCCTCAAGTTCTGAATCCAGCAATATATTGTTTGATGATACGTCCCGATGAACTATTGGTGGTGAGCAATCATGATGCATATAGGATAGAGCACAAGCCACACCTTTGATAACATTGACCCTTCTAGGCCAATCCAATTCTAAAGCTCCTCCTTCGCTACTCAAGATTCCAGCTAGCTTTCCCCTTTCTGCATACTCATAAACCAAAAACATGCAACGTTCATGGGAACAAAATCCATAAAGCTTCACAATGTTGCGATGTCGAATTTCTGTCAATGCTTTTATTTCACTATTGAAACTTTTTATATCACCCGTTATCCCTTCTTCCAATGGGTGGAATTTCTTGACAGCCACTGTTTCTCCAGATGACAGCTCTGCTTTGTAAACACACCCAGAGGCTCCTGTTCCAATTAAATATTTTTCATTGAAGCTCTGTGTCGCTTGGATGATATCATCATACACAATCCTTCCATCATAATTCCATATTGAGAATAGATTGCCCTTGTTCCTTTCTTGCAACTTTGGTTCCAAATTCGTTGCTCTTCGTCGTTGGAAAAAAAGGATCCCAATACATGCAAATAGAAGAAACAATATTCCAAAAATAGAAAGAATACTGATGATGACAACTTTGTGGACTTTATTCACATGTCCTTTGACAATGGAAGTGGTATTGCATGGTTGCAAACCTGAGGCATTTCCACATAAACCTTTGTTGTGACTAAGAGCCTCGAATGGTGCTTCTTGAAATGCTTTGTTTTTAGGAATGGGCCCCTCCAAATTGTTATAAGAAATGTCAATGGACATCAAGCTGGAGATCTCTTGAAGTGAAGAAGGAATAGAACCTGACAGCAGATTGTGGGAAAGATTGAGTTTTTCTAACATCTTCAAATTTCCAAACTGTGATGGTATCTCTTTGTTAAGGGAGTTTTGGCTGAGATCTAACTTTCGAAGAGAAATTAGATTTCCAATCTGAAACGGAATGCTCCCACAAAAATTGTTTCTGCTCAAATTTAAGTACCATAACTTCGAGGAGCTCCCCAATTGTTCTGGAATTCGACCACTTAGAGTGTTCATCGATAGATCAAGAACCTCTAGCTTTGACAACAGCCCAAATTCTAACGTTAAGTTGCCAGAAAGGTTATTATCATTTAAACTCAACTGGAATAATGCAGACAACCTTCCCATCTCATTGGGGATGTCCCCCACTAAATTGTTTGAAGAAAGGACGAGCACTTCAAGTTGTCTCAACTTCCCAAATTCAGGTGGAATCTTGCCAATCATTTTATTCCCAGATAATTTCAATGCTGTTAAATCTTGGTATCCTCCCCATTTCGGTGAGAGCTCACCAGACAATTCGTTGTTGCTCAGATCCATGTATATTAATTTTGGATGATATTGAAAGATCTCATGCACATTTCCATGGAGATGATTGTTCTCAAGGCGGACTCTGGTTAACACAGTGCAATTTTGCAAGCTTCTCGGAATAGGACCAGTTAGATGGTTGTTGTTTGCAGTAAAAATTGAAAGTAATCTTCCTTGACATATTCGTTCTGGCAAATTGCTAGAAAAGTTATTATAAGACAAATAAAGTTTAGTTAAATGTGTTAGATTTGTGATTTCTAGAGGAATTGTCCCAAAGAGCTTGTTAAGAATTACGTTAACGTAGGTTAAACTCCTCATATTACCTATATTTGATGGAATTGGACCAGTTAGATTATTCAAAGCCAATTGAAGATTTTCAAGATTTTCTAAATATCCTATTTCTTGAGGTATAGAACCAGAAATATTATTTTCATCTATGTACAAGGTGGTGAGTTTTGTTAAGTTTCCTAGAGTGGAAGGGATTGGACCAGTTATAAGGTTTATTGACATTTCTAGGTCAACTAGATTTCTCAAATATCCTATTTCTTGAGGTATAGAACCAGAAATATTATTTTGATGTATGTCCAAGGTTGTGAGTTGTGTCAAGTTTCCTAGAGTGGAAGGGATTGGACCAGTTATATGGTTTATTGACAATTCAAGGTCAACTAGGTTTCTCAAGTATCCTATCTCCCGTGGGATGAAGCCAGAAATTTTATTTTTGCCCGTGTACAAGGTGTTGAGTTTCGTCAGATTTCCTAGAGTGGAAGGGATTGAACCACTTAAAAGATTATATGACATCCCCAAGTAGATTAGATTTTTCAAGTTACCCATTTCTTGAGGGATGGAGCTAGAAATATTATTCCTATGGATGTACAAGGTGGTGAGCTTCGTCAGGTTTCCTAGAGTAGGAGGGATTGAACCTGTTAGAAAGTTCTGTGACAAGTCCAACTCGATGAGATTTCTCAGATATCCTATTTCTTGTGGGATGGGGTCAGAAATTTTATTGTTTTGAATGTACAAAATGGTGAGCTTCGATGGATTTCCAAGAGTCGGAGGTATTGAACCAGTTAGAAGGTTAAATGACATTTCCAAGTCAGTTAAGCTTTTCAAATTACCCATTTCTTGAGGGATGGAGCCAGAAATGTTATTCCTATGGATGTACAAGGTGGTGAGCTTCGTCAGGTTTCCTAGAGTAGGAGGGATTGAACCTGTTAGAAAGTTCTGTGACAAGTCCAATTCGATGAGATTTCTCAGATATCCTATTTCTTGTGGGATGGGGCCAGAAACTTTATTGTTCTGAATGTACAAAATGGTGAGCTTCGTTGGGTTTCCAAGAGTCGGAGGTATTGAACCAGTTAGAAGGTTAAATGACATTTCCAAATCAGTTAAGCTTTTCAAATTACCCATTTCTTGTGGAATGTAGCCAGAAAGTCTGTTCTTGCCGATGTACAAGGTGCTGAGTTTTGTCAGATTTCCTAGAGTGGAAGGGATTGAACCACTTAAAAGATTATATGACATCCTCAAGTCAATTAGATTTTTCAAATTACCCATTTCTTGAGGGATGGAGCTAGAAATGTTATTCCTATGGATGTACAAGGTGGTAAGCTTCGTCAGGTTTCTTAGAGTAAGAGGGATTGAACCAGTTAAAAGATTAAATGACACTTGCAAGTCAATTAGATTTTTCAAACTACCAATTTCTCGTGGGATGGAGCCAGAAATTTCATTTTTGCTCATGTACAAAGTAGCAAGCTTTGTTAGATTTCCAAGAGTGGAAGGGATTGAACCGGTTAAAAGGTTATATGACATCCTCAAGTCAATTAGATTTTTCAAATTACCCATTTCTTGAGGGATGGAGCCAAAAATGTTATTCCTATGGATATACATGGTGGTTAACTCTGTCAGGTTTCCCAGTGAAAGAGGCAGAGCACCAAAGAATTGATTCATGGAGAGATCAAGGATGCTGAGCTTTGTGAGAGACCCAATGTGGGCTGGAATGGTTCCATGCAGTGCATTATTGCTGAGATTGAGAATAGTGAGATCTGGAAAAGAGGAGAAGCTGAGGTTCTCAAGCTTACCTTTCAAATTTGCATTGAACAGGTTTATCTCTTTGACCTTGCCTGCAACATTGCATGTTATCCCAAACCAGATGCATGGGGAGTTTCTCTTGCTTTCTCTGGAAGTAGCATTGTTGCTGTGGAAGGACCATGGATGCAGAAGAGAGTGTTTTTCAAGGCTAGCTTTCCATGTAAGGAGAGCGTGAGCCTCTGCAGCTTCTTGGGTCACTGGTTTGGGAGTTACTGCACCGGCATTGAAAAAAAGCAATACCTGAAACACTCCAAACACGAGGACAAGTAGGGAGAGTGATTTCTCTCTTAAGGCCATGATATGTTAGTGACGGTGAATGCTTGTGGAAGTTTTGTGATTATTTTATGCAAAGGGGTAGCTTCTTATAGAAAAAAAGCTATACTTGTATGCTAGTCTACTACTATGTAAAAGTATAGCAGGAAGCAATCCGGAACATGAATTCCATTTATGTATGATGCCTAGATTCATCCATGTGGATGCTCCCTCTTGGCATTTATTTCACCCCAATCCTTTGCAATGCATTCAGAAAGGTGCCGTTGAGAGACATCATAAAAAGGGTCCACTACAGAGATCTTCGAGGATTAGTCCTGGGTAGAGCTGATTGTTGTCTAAAATCTGTCTACTTAATCTAAGATTGGTGATGGGTAGGTGCGTTGCACATGTTTACTAAAATGACAATTTTAGTTCATAATCAAATAGTCCTTTTATTTATCTTTGAAATTCTCTGTTTGATTCTTGGGTCTAATTCATAGGGTTGCATTTGATTTTGACCGAACCATAAAGGGAAAAATATTAATCTTAAATAGGGATGACTAATGAAGGTTTGGATATAATTCTTTAGAGAAAAACATAAACTAAGGAGGGCTAAAAAAAAGAAGCCACCTTTAGAAATTAAAATATGGACCCACCTTTAGGAATTAGTTAGTGGGGCTTATTTTTAGAATTTAAAATATCCCTTTTAATATTATTTAAAATAGAAATTTCAAATAGTTTCTCTAAATCAAAGCCTTAGAGGATCCTTTGTAATGATATTATATTTTACTTTATTTTGACCAGAATCTGCTCCATGCCTAGTAACTGATTACATTGTAAAGGAATAAAAAAAAAAAAAAAAAAAATCCTTTTAAGCATTTTGATATATAATAAGAGAGTGTTCCTAGTGCTTCCCTTAAAAGAACACACTAGGGTCTCGTATGTAGTGTTGCAAATAGGTATCCGATTTTCTGATTATTAGGTAGTCTGACTCGTAAAAGACTGGGTGTGGAACCTATTTTATGTTCCAATTCATAAACTGGTCCTGGTTCGGAACCCAATTAGAATCCGGTTGATAAGTGGGTACAGTTCTAGGTCCATATGGGTTCCGACCCGTGGACCCGAGACCCGGCATATAAGTATTTGATATTGCAATCTATAGTAATAAAAAAGAGATAATCCTGGAAGTAGTAGACTTGAAGCATTGTTATAAGTTCAATGATATATTTATTTTAAGAAAAATAAAAAATAATGGGAAATTAGAACCCATTTTGGAATTAGATGAAACCGGATCAGGGTCTAGAGCCAACAAAATAGATTTCGAGTCAAAGTCGGACCCGGAACCAGAACCGTTATTTATAAATGGGTCTTGGTTCGGGTCCAAAATAGTTCCGACCCATAATTGTTCCGTTTGCAACTCTACTCATACGAAGAAAAGAGAAAATACTAAGTCCTTTCTTCTCAATTGATATATGTACACAACTCTATGGTCATTATATTGGGCTATAGCCTCAGCGAAGCACCGGCACTTCCCTTATTGCCAGTGCTCTGCGACACATTGTGAGCCCTACTTTTTTATTCATCCAATTGAACCATAAAATAAGGACTCTCTAATAATTATGGATTAATTGCAAGGTTTGGCATCCATTCCAATTAATTGGACCATTAGATGAGTGTAGACTTATATTGGATGGTTAAAATTTATTGGCCGTAGATCAAGTGGGGCCGGTGATGATCTTAGCCTTGGTTGTTGGTGCGTTGGGCCGCACAAGCTTCAAGGCTAAGTCCTTTTGTTGGACTTTTCCACATTCACGAAAAGAAGGATCCAACAACCGTTAAATGAATTTTATATGATAATTTGTATCTATCATCAACCACTCTGCCGCATGCATGTGCTTGGTTGACTCAAAGTCAAATCTTTCTCTTTCATGCATTTATTTATATTTGCCGAAAGGATAGCGTGGAGATATCACCACCACTTGCTCCGAAGCACCCGTCCGCAGGTCTCTCACCAGCACATTCAATGGCTTAGAATATGTCTCAACTCCCAACTTACCTCAACATGAGGCAAATGACAAATTGAGTCCCTTCTATTTTTTAAAATCAGTCCAATGTAGGTAAGAAAGTTAAAGACAAAGGTAGGATTTCACCCTTACTCTCATTTCATATCTATAATTTATTTATATAGATTCTTGCATGTTTATGATGCATCAAATGCCCAACTCCTGATAACTGCCTCATATTGCATTGATGACTAGCTTGTATTTTGAGATGTTGGCCCTACCATGCTTTGAACATCATAAAAATGTGATACAAAACCGTTAAACCTTAAATTCTATCAGCGATCAATTTATCATTTCCAAAAAAATATGATACTTAGTATGTTAATATTGTATTAAATGCCCAACTACTAATGGCCACTAATTACGTTTAATGCCCAATCACTACTGACCACTCCTCTATGAAGGTGTTCCCTCTTGACATTGATTTTTTTTTTTTAAAGACTCTTGACCTTAACTTAACACCAATCATGTGCATCTCTTTCTCCGATTGGTCGAAGACTTTTATTTCTCCAGCAAGTGAAGTGACCGAAGTCATTCTACTCGTTCTCGGCCATACACAGCTTATCCTTGCAGCGTGGAATTATCATCACCAACATGCAGTTGCAGTGAAAGCCCCTTCATATGTTTTCTCTCTCCAGTTAGTTCATTCATTGGTGTAGGATATGTTCTCAATCCCATTTTGTCTCAATCTGAGGCAGTGACAAACAAGTCTCCCAAAATCAGTCCATTATTTAGCTATGAAACTTCAAATGATGTTACTCATGAAAAGGAAATGCAGCCTCATCCATGAACCAATGCATTTTCATTTTTGTTCTATTATATCTTCAAGCAACACCATTTTTTGTTGCAATATATAAGCCTTTTTTTTAATGTCATTTTTTTACCATACTCATTAAATTCATTTCAGATGTATTCCCCTCTTTTGTCAGTTCTAATAATTTTAATACTTGTTCCTCACTAGTTTCATCTTGTTTTAGTTTTCTTAAAAATTCTTATGGATTCACATCTATCCTTGATTAGATTATACACATCCATATCTTCTTCAGTTAGTATTTTTAAAATATTATTTTACTCGATGAGTCTCTACTTCTAGTAACTCACAACTATCTAATAGTTTAAACGTTAAAGCCTTTTCCACCTCAAGGAAAAGATTTCTTTAGTCAACTTAAACAACTTTAATGAAAATACTACTGTTCACAAATTTCAGGTTTTACTTTGTCCGATTTAGAAAGCATACATGTGTTCAAGTTATTTAATTATGTCTTTTCCAACATGTCCTGATTTCAACTGTTATGTATATGAATCAAACAAGTAAATAACAATTCATACAAGAAAAACATAAGTAGAAGTTGAAAGAGATAAAAACTTCAAATAGTGTCAATTTCAGCAGACTTATTTTTCATTTTTGAGATTTCTATATTAAATGAAAAAAAAATCCAACTTGGTGGATTGTATATTGTTGAGGTCAACGTTTACCCTCGCTTCTGAGCGGTCATAATTATGGTCTAGCCCTTGCCCTCACCATAATTGTTGTGTCGTTTTCTATCACTAATTGGTTTTGGGATAAGTGGTACCTCCGCGGTCATATTTATGGTTGAGCTCTCACCCTGACCATAAAATTATTGTTGTGCCGTTTCCTATCACCAATTGGTTTTGGGATAAGTAGTACCTCAATGGAGCGTAAGATCCTACAAATGGTATTATAGCCTAGTAGGACGGGTGTTCGAGTCATGGGACACGCGTTTTGCGAGTTCGCAGCAGGAGTCGCGGCGGATGTGCCGTTGAGGGAGGGATTGTTGAGGTCAACTTCCATTGTAAAGTCCTCGTTTTCTATCACCAATTGATTTTGGGATAATTGGTACTTCAATAGGGTGTAAAATCCTACCTATATTGTCATGCATGATAGGCATCAACCAATCAGCATCGTGCAAATGCCAAAGTTCTCCATTGAAGGAGACAGATGAAGGACTTCGACACATGACTTGGAAGACCCGGTAATAAAGTTAGGTTGACTCGAAGTCAATCCTTCTGGTAATTACTACAAAACAAAGTAGCTGGTTCTATATAGGAAGCAACCCAAGTCCTCCCACTCGTCTTGGCCATACATAGCTTATCTCTGTAGCATGTAAATAACACCACAGCTTGAGGATAAAGACAAACAAGTATTTACAATGTGTCCATTATTTAGTTAAGAAACTTCAAACTGATGGTATTGATGAAAAGGAAATTTAGCCTCATTCATCCATTATAATCAGCAGTTATCCATTCCAAAACTTATCAATCACAAATCTTATCCATTGATCAAACGTAAAATGTTCTTAATACAAATCTAAGTAATCTATTAGGATGAACTCATCCTTAAGATAAAATATCTTCTGTTATTGATAACCATCTAGGATCAGGTCTTGCTGCGGATGGAGCAAGGATCATGTGATCTTTGACATGCAACCTCGGTTGTGTAGATTTCATTTTAGAGACAAAAGTAAGGAGGGCCATTAGCAGTAGTGCAGGTGAAAGTGGATGGCTGGATCTGTTGATAGGAGGTGGGTCAAACTAAATGCCCATCCTGTTGATATCCACCACTGAAAAATGAATCAGTCTGTTAAGTGTTTTAGAAAGTGCAGATTTGGATGGCGGTTAGATTCAAAATGGTGAATGTCAAATTTTGCATGATTATTTAGAAGGCCCACAACTTTGGATGAGTGTCAAATTCGAACTATGTGGAAGGTGTGTTGGTAGGCCGTGGGTGGGGTTTCGGATCCCCTCCTCTATGGATCCCCTCCTCTATGTAGGGAAGCGACCAGGTCAGATCCAATGAACAACCCATGGTAGATTCGGACATGGATCCGTCCTGAATGCAATTCCTATGTGGAACCCAGGTCCGGCATCAACTTCAAAAAATTGGATTCAGTACCAAGATTTGGATCCAAAATAAGATATTATGTGAATTAGTATGATTGTAAAAAACAAGTTTCAGTAAATACCAGCACAAAAATACAAGTGTATTTAATTTTATTGATTATTTAAAACTTTACCAATAGAAAAATAAAATAAATAAATATACTATTTAGTAAAAAGTCTAAACTAATTTATTTATTAAATTTAGATTGAAATCTTATTGTCGTCTAACTTTAAAATTTCTATAAAATAATTATATAAATAGGAATGCTGAAGACAATTGAAAAATTCTGCCCCCCCGCCCCCCCAACCCCAAAAAAAAAAAAAAAACAACAACAATGGTTGTTGCTTCTCCATCAAAAACTATGGAATATTTTAATTTTCAACAAATTAGAAAGCAACAATACACTCTCTAATCATAATAGAATGAAAATGAATTAATCTTTCCGTAAACATCTACAAAAGAATAAAACATAATAAAGAGAAAGTAACAAAAACAACAACAACAAAGTCAATAAAACAACAACATATATATCATAAGAAACAGAAATTACTAAAATTGAAATTAAGGATAAAAATAAATAGAAATAAAACGGTAGCCCAAAGATCTTATCATCTTATGATAGACAAAAAAAAAACATATAATAAATTTTTTAAAAGAGATGGAAAAGAAAGATAGTTGATTTTAAGAAGCAATACTTGGAAAAGGAGTCTTCCTTCTCTTTGATGGATTAGTGAACAGGAGTATACACAATACAAATCTGTATACAAAAATATAGGAAGTCAAGAATACAGAGGAACTGATTAAAAATACAAAAGCTATTGTCAATAATTCATCTTACACTTTTTCTTCCTTAATCTTTCTCTTCTTATTCTTTACACAATGCCATTGCCATTGCCTTTGTAGGCCAGCTACCTTGAAAATAGAAAAAAGGATCAAGAATGAAAACCATATTATCCAATCAAAATATATAAAAAAAAAAACGCTTGATGATTTTTGGAAGTTACCACTTCCTTCAGAAATCAAGTTTTTAAAGTTCTTCCACATAATCGACCTAATAAATCATTGGACAAATCAAAGTAAGTAGTAACTTGCCCTACAAATCCCACGACTCACGCTTCAATCCAACCACTCACGCTATGCCAAAATTGATGATGGAGAGGGTTGTTTGGGGGATTCTAGCCATCCCATAAAAATAAAAGTCCAAAATCATTGAGAACCCTCATTTGATTCGTGAGACCTTCAATACTATAGTATGCGACTTTCTTTGATCGAATGCAATAAAATCGGATCTTTTCAAAGTTAATATAAATATTAATGACAACGAGATTGATTAGAGACCTTCACGCTTCAATGCTATATTAATGATGTTGAAAGTTTAACAGGAATGGATCCGGACCACCAAATCCATCGGTGGCATACCATCAAGTCCATCGGTGACATGCCCCTTATTACGTTTAGAGGAAGTCTAGAGAGACCGACTACTACGGTACTGACCCCTCCTCTATGAAGGTGTTCCCTCTCGACATTGATTTTTCCTACTACTGTACTGATCCTCCTCTATGAAGGTGGTCCCTCTAGACATTGATTTTTCTTTTTCTGTTCTTGTGAAGACTCTTGACCTTGACTTAACACCAATCATGTGCATCTCTTTCTCGGATTGGTCGAAGACTTTTCTTCTCAAGGGACATTAAAAATGGGTCCCAAGTAAAGGCCGATGACTATCACAAAAGACAGTCAAATCGTTAAGAAAATTATTAAAAATCATTTTTACTTATTTTTTAGGGCATAATTTCAGCATCACTGTATTGTAGTATGGTACAACGTCATCATTTAATGAATGATGGGCCACCTTTGAAAGATTCAAACCCTATACCGACCTTAACACTATTGTACCTATTGCATCTAAAATTTCCAAGTAAATTTCATCTTTTTTCAGAGAGGTCCATCAACGGTTCATAGACGGATGTGTAGGGAGTAACTCCGGTTGTACATATAGCAGCTCCCATTATTTGCCATGAGTTTCTAAAACATGGAAAAAAGGCTTTGGTGGTTTTAATGAACCCCATTATGTCCTTATGATCTATTCTCTTGGGGATACTAAGATATGCTATTGGGTAAGAAGTTCCAACCCCTATATGAAGCATAAAATTGCAAGAAGGTCATGCTAGTCTTACAAAATCATGATTTGACCCTTTGGTTTATTTTATAAAACATTGAGCGTGGAGAATGCTAGGGATAATGCCCTAAGCCCTCGGAAATTATAAAGTAAGGCTTATTATTCCTTATTAACATTTGCTAATTATTTTGAAATGTGCCTTTAGTTCTTGATAAGTCAAATTTATATTTTGGACCCTATTGTTTGGGTCATTCGACCTCAGTCAGTACCATTTGGCCATGCAGTATCTTACTAACGTAGAGCTCAGTACCTTATGTGGCCTCAAAGAACCTAGTGGATTAGAGCTCAGCCTATCTTTATTGGAGAACCCTTAAATGATCAATGAACCATTGATTATGAAGAGATGCATTGACCTTTTATCTACTAGAGATCTTTGTAGTGTTGCTAGGTACAAGACTGTGCTTTTGACCGTAGGATTGGCTCATACGTCTTCACTCCTTTTGCATTCATGAGTAGGAGCATTACTAGTTGCGTTTATTATGCTATTATTTATGCTAGTACCGATCCCTAACCTGCTGAGGAGACGGAGGAGGATCAAACGTTTCAAGCCTTTGAACTAGTTGATGAGCCTGAGTGGAGTGCCGGAGATGGCTTTAGAGGCATCTGAGTTTGCATAAGAGAGACCTTCATTGTAAAGACCATTTTTAGTAGCAATATCTTCATAATGGACTTAAATTTATTTAGTTGTTCGTTTAGTTTATTTGGCAACTTAAACCTTTAACATTTAACTGCTTATGTATTGGTTTGGTTTAAAAATTGATACCAATTGATTTAATGACCCGATATTTTACTTATAATTTATTGTGACTTTCCATGGTTCGAAATTTTGTGAGTCCATATTTTGGAAGCTTGTGTGGAGAAATTCATAGGAAATTTTATATTTAATACTATAATTCACGTTTTCCTTGGTTTCATTTTGGGGGACCACACAATTCACCCTTTTTGCTAAACTTTCTAAGATGCAATCTAATTTTTGAGGGTCTAGAATCCAAGAAAAAATCGCACCCACGAGGATCTTAAATCCTAATAGAAAAGCAACCCAAATTTATAATAACATCAGACATCCCCTTGGCATATTAGAATTGATCAGGCCCATACGAAGGGGAAAGGGATTTCAATGAAGTTGCATTTCCCTTTCACAATTAAACAGCCCAAGGAGTTAGAAACTTGTTGGCCGCAATAAAAAAAAGCAACAGTGAATTCAATGTGCAGACTACCCACAATCAGGGAACTAAGGGCGTGAAGGCAAGGGTGGATCCAAGAAATTCAAGTTGGGGGGCGCTTTATGTAAAAGAAATATTGGGGAAGGGACAAATGTAAAAAAATGCATATTAGTTAGTAGAATTTGCGGGGGACTCTTAGAAATTTTTAACTTTTTTCAGGTATGGGGCGAGGCTTCAGCCCCAGACCTTTGTACTTGGGTCCGCTCCGGGTCACTTTCAGATGTAGTTTGCCCTGGGGAAACATCATCCCTGATTTGATGAAAAATAAGCTCCTTTGGTCTTGATGGATTTGTAAAAATCCTTCTGTTTCTTTCTCTTTGTATGTGCAAAATTGTAGTTGGAAAATCAAACATGGACGGTTGATGTCATCACTGACTCGACACAAGCACCGGGGAAATACTCTGCTCTTGGTTTGATCAGATTTATATGATTACGATGAAGGTTTTGTTTCCTACTTGGCTAAAGTGTTTATTTAGCGTGCTTGTAATTCAGTTATTTAATCAGAATGCAATAAACAGGTTTCATTGTATTTCCCTTTCCCCTCCTCCCTTCTCCCTGATCAACATAGACAGCCTACCGACATCAGCTTTGATTATGGCGTGGTTCATTAGGTAAAGCGGTTTAATTTTGCTTGTCAAAGGAAAGAAAAACAGAAAAAGTTTCTGCCAAGTCCTTTTGTTCTGACTCAGTTTTGGTAAAAAGTTCTTTACATTCCTGAAAAGAGAAAGAGTCTCCAATTCCCTGTACATCAGTGGTGAGTACCTTCCTTTCTTTTATAGAATAATAGGGATCAATTCTTGACTGTAGCTCTGTTTATGAGAGAGTTGCGTGTGTTTGGGTATTAAAAAATAAAAATTGGTGAGGGAGCTAGGTGAGGGAAAAAACAAAAAAAAACAAAGCGAGCCCTATCCTCTTTGGCTTTGACTTGAGAGACTTTAAGTTTAAGGCGTCCAAATCTGCCACTTCTTAAAAATCCTTAGGTAAAGAAGTTCAATAGGTAGGCCCCAATGTAGAGCTCCATTGCTTCAACTCGGGATTTCTCTAAATCAAAATCTCAGGGGGTCCAAGCTCTATTTTGATAAGCAATCAAGCTAAACGTGTGAAAGAAAACTATAGAAGATTAGAGAAACTCTCGTGCACAACTAGATCGAACTCATTAAAAAGGATTTAATACTGATCTTGTGTGGGGCAAAGATTAGTTCAATACTTCTTATATGTCTTGGTGCAATTTTTCTCCTATGTCTTGCGAGGCAACTATCATAGAAACTCCCGTGCACAAAAACTCCTCAACTCCTCAACAATGAGGTGGGGCAAAGATCAATTGGAAAAAAACTAAACTGATAATAAGTTCTTGGGCCTCTCCACCAAGATGGGTATGACATGAATGGCATGGTTATATCATGATAGCAAAGAAAATCCATTAAAGCTTATGCAAGTAGTGCATTTGCAGCGAATCGTACATTGGTGTAGGAGGCTTGGAATCGTTCGCTCCCATTTAAATTTCGAAACTTGATCTATTCCCTCCAATTTGAATTTCGAAACTTGATTTAAAACTAGGAAATAAAATCCGTTAAACAACTTAATTCGTTTACAAGGGGCATATCACTCATTAAATATCATGTTAAGGAGCTTAAAACTAGGGATTAAATTCGTGACATAAATTTAAGCGGTTAGAAGGGCAAATCAGTCTTACAAATGTATGATTTGGCATACTTAAGGACCTCCGCTTGCAATAAGTCTAGGCGCATGAACTAGAGGCTTTAACCGAAAATCCTGTGGATTAGAGGCCTTAAAGGGTAGTATTAAGGGACCTCTGGCTAATTTTCTCTAAAAATAATAGGAACAACTCTCTAATAATCTGTCTCCAACCTTGTTATTCTTAATATCTCTCTCAACCTTTCCTCTTAACATCTGACAGTACTCCCTAATACATGAACAACTCACTTATATATTTCTAACAACTTTCAGATCCCATCTAATCTCCAGTGGGCCACACCCAATGGACGACGGCAAAAATCTATTCCGACAGACTGCCCCTGGTGAGACCCACAGCCCTCCACCTTATCACATTTCGGGATATGAATAACGGTTCAATGACTCTCTCTCTCTCTCTCTCTCTCTCTCTCTCTCTCTCACACACACACACAGCACACAGCACACAATTGGGCTTTGTGGTAAAGCCAACACTTTACTCATATGAGAAAATTCTATAGAAAAAGATCAAGTTCTTGTTTATGTTGCCGTTACTGAAAAGTAAAGATCCTGACCATTCTAATTTCTTTTTGGAATATATTTTACAATTGTTGGTGAAGACGCCCGTGCTTAGCACTAGGTTATTGTGTTAGTAATGTATTTAAGCTTGTGCTTGGAGGATCCTGATTTTTATCTCAATTAGTTTGTATTGGGTTGGTTTGGCCTTACTATGGGTCGGTGTTTCCATTCAACTGTAAGAATAACGTTTCAGTGGATGGGAGATCTTCTCCCATAAGAACATTTGCACGCGGACGTTCTCATTCGACGGTCTGAAAAACAGAAGACATTTTCATAAGAGAAAACTACCCCTGATGGAAATTGAGTAACATTCACTACTCTCCATTAATTCAGCTTATCCAACTCAGTGACCTTAAAAGCCAAGCGAACTGAATTGAGTCATGGCTAGTTAGAACAAGTCCAGTATTGATGAGCTGGTTGTCAACCCAGATGCTTTTAGTCTCCTACGCCCAAAAGTATTGTACAAGGCCAAAATCTCAATTTTGGTTGAAGATGGACTCTGTAACTTGGATTTGACTCCTGAACTTCAATTTGATGCGCATTCATTCTTCCATCGCCATATAAATCTAATTTTTGATCGAGTGATTTTACCATTAGATTGGCCAACCATGATCGGATTGTTTTTCAATGAACCAAGATCTAACTATTATTATTTCTCATGAGTTGGGCTGAGTCGACTTTGCTGGTTTTCAACCCAGATGCATTAGTCTCCTACGCCCAAAAGTATTGTACAAGGCCAAAATCTCAATTTTGGTTGAAGATGGACTCTGTAACTTGGATTTGACTCCTGAACTTCAATTTGACGCGCATTCATTCTTCTATCGCCATATAAATCGAATTTTTGATCGAGTGATTTTACCATTGGATTGGCCAACCATGATCGGATTGTTTTTAAATGAACCAAGATCTAACTACTGTTATTTCTCATGAGTGCTCAGCCGACTTTGTATGGTCCCTAATTTAAGGAAGGCGTGTGTAAGTGTAAGGAGGAAAGACTCAACAAAGTTTTATCTAGTGCATGTGGATAGGAGTGTTTGCATGTGCCCTTAAGAATTAGTTCTTGACTTTCTAGAATCAAGTGTCCCTTGGGCTCAAGGCCAAATTAAGACTGCTGACTTGGGCTGGGCGGGAGATACCCTGATTATTAAA
The DNA here is from genome assembly GCA_029852735.1 of Persea americana. Taxonomy (NCBI): domain Eukaryota; kingdom Viridiplantae; phylum Streptophyta; class Magnoliopsida; order Laurales; family Lauraceae; genus Persea; species Persea americana. The sequence goes on from CM056813.1 coordinate 7,468,365, forward strand.
AAAAGGCTTATCAAAGGTGTCCCCGTTTAATATTTGGGCTGGGCTTGAATTAAATGTAGAAAACCTCAGGCCCACCATTCAGTCCAAAGAAGTAGTGCTTTGTACGTAGTTTACTAATTGTTTTACCCACATAAGTAATAGAAAGCTCTAGAGCAATATAAATCCCGAGCAAACAAGTGATATGTACAAAGCCTAGCTCAACCTGGTCCAATTGACTAAGTGGACGAGCTCAGGCCTAACATGTTTCAGATGGGCCGGGCACTTGAACGTGGACCAAGTCAAACTTGGGTTGGATATGGGCCCTGTGTTTCTAAAGTTGGACCAGATGGGCTTGTGTTATATTCAAGTCTGCTATTAATTAAAAAAAGAAAAATAAAAAAATAGAATAGAAATTAGTGATACGAAATATGCTACAATCCGCTCTATCAAACATGTGAGAAGATATAATACATTAAGATGACTCTACAACTGGAAATATAAGCAATAATAAGATGGCAAAACTCACTCCTGGTACCTTTTTACTATATACAAACAGAGAAAATCTATGGACATGGTGCCCAACCCGACCTGGATCCATTCAAAATATACACATGAACGAGATGACAAACTCACACTCTATACACCCTTGGTTTCTTTCAACCAATATACACCATTGGTTTCTTTCAACCAATCTTTCAAATGTCAAGATCATTCAATTGGCACAATGTGATGGTTTGGAATGGTTCCAAAGTGCACAACCTATGACTTGACAATTTCTGAGACACATTCCGCATGTTTGGCCGAGATTGTGGATTGGCACGGATGCATGCAAGTGCTACCACTGCTATGGAGATGACTTCATTTGCAGTTTGAGCAGAGGGAGGTGAGAGACGTTGGTCCAACACATCTTTTAGCAGTATATTTTGGCCAGTAGAAAAATGTAGAGTGTGGATCAGATCTCCTGGATGCTTTCCCATTAGCACTTCGAATGTTAACACCCCAAAGCTATAAACATCGCACTGCTCTGTCACTTCCATTGTGTATGCAAGCTCTGTAATAAATTTTTAAAATCATATTATGTGATCAACAGCTGCACAAATCTCCTTTTGCATCTACAATTCCATACACTCGAGAAAGAAGTAAAGGTTCATTTCATCCATTTAATTACCTTCCTACTGAGAAAGTGGATGGGAAATTAAAAAAATAAAATAAAATTTAAACACCCTTTTACTTCATCTACTTTTTGAAAACAAAGTACATGTCCTTCATAGTTTAAATAGTCAAATGAACCCTTATGTTAACACGGTAGTGTATTTATCACTGTTTTTAAAGATGGACGGAATTGGTGAAGAGGGGAGTTTAATATAAACTAGCATGACTCGCCGATATGGACGCACCATTTGAATTATATACTCATGATTCAATAAAAAGAAATATTTGAAATAGAAAGTGATACAGGAAAAAAATTATTTCAAAACATCTTAAAGGTGTAATTTGTGTTTCACAATGTAATAAAAAAGAAAAAATGTTAAGGTAAAAAAGAGAAAAAGGTACAGGCAATGTCAAAAAAATAAATACTCAAATAAATAAATAACATTACCTGGAGCAATATATCCATATGTTCCTGCAAGTGATGACCAGTTTGATGAATTAGGCTTTAGTCAGATATGTATGCCTCAAGTTCTGAATCTAACAGTATATTGCTTGACGATATGTCCCGATGAACAATTCGTGGAGAGCAATCATGGTGCATATATGATAAAGCACTAGCCACACCTTTCACAATGTTGACCCTTTTAATCCAATCTAATTCCAAAGCTCCTTCACAGCTCAAGATCTCTTCAAAACAAGAAGGAATAGGACCCGACAACATATTATGGGAAAGATTGAGGTTTTCTAACCTCTTCAAACTTCCAAGTTGTGATGGTATCTCTTCGCTGAGTGAATTGTGGCTGAGATCTAAATTTTCAAGAGCAACTAGATATCCAATTTGAAATGGAATTCTCCCACTAAAATCATTTCTGCTCAAATTTAGGGACCACAGCTTGAAGCAACTCATAAACTCTTTTGGATTATGCCCACTCAAGTTGTTCATCGATAGGTCAAGAACCTTCAAGTTTGATAACATCCCAATTTCTAATGGTATACTGCCAGAAAGTCCATTATCATTTAAAACCAAGGAGTATAATGCAGACAACCTTCCTATCTCTTTTGGGATCTCGCTAGCAAGATTGTTTGAAGAAAGGCTGATTACTTCTAATTGGCTTAACTTTCCAAATTCATGTGGAATCTTGCCTGTGATCTTATTACCAGATAGTTGCAACAGTGTCAAACTTTGACATTCTCCCCATATTGGTGAGAGCTCACCATACAAGTTATTATAGCTCACATCCATATATATTAAATTTGGATAGTATCCGAAAACCTCATATGTATTTCCAGAGAGATGATTGTTTTCAAGGCGGACTCTTCTCAGCATTGTACAATTTTTTAGGGATTTTGGAAAAGGACCCGTTAAATGGTTGTCAAATGCAGTAAATACTACTAGTGATCCTTCATGGCATAATTTTTCCGGTAAATGGCCAAGGAAGTTGTTCTCATCTAAACAAAGCACACTTAAATGTGTCAGATTTGTAATTTTCCGAAGGAATTGGACCAGAGAGTTGGTTTTCAAAGGCATTCAATTTGGCAAGGTTTTTCAATTTACCAATAGTTGATGGGATCGGACCACTTAAATTATTTACGTACAAATGAAGTCCATCAAGATTTTCTAGATATCCTATTTCATGGGGAATGGACCCAAAAATATTGCTTTCAAAGATTAACAAGGTAGTGAGATGTGTCAAGTTTCCTAGAGTGGGAGGTATCGAACCTGTTAGAAGGTTTGTTGACATTCTTAAGTCAAATAGATTTTTCATGTATCCTATTTCACGTGGGATGGGGCCAGAAATTTTATTGTTCTGAATGTACAAAATGATGAGCTTGGTTAGGTTTCCAAGAGTAGGAGGTATTGAACCGGTTAGAAGGTTAAATGACACTTCCAAGTCAGTTAAGTTTTTCAAATTACCCATTTCTTGTGGAATGTAGCTAGAAAGTTTATTGTTGCCGATGTACAAGGTGCTGAGTTTTGTCAGATTTCCAATAGTGGAAGGGATTGAACCAGTCAAAAGGTTAAATGACATTCTTAAGTTGATTAGATTTTTCAAGTTACCCATTTCTTGAGGGATGGAGTCAGAAATGTTATTTTCATATATATAGAAGGTGGAGAGCTTAGTCAGGCTTCCTAGAGTAGGAGGGATTGAACCTGTTAGAAAGTTATGTGACAAGTCCAACTTGATGAGATTTCTCAGATATCCTATTTCTTGTGGGATGGGGCCAGAAATGTTATTGTTTTGAATATACAAAATGGTGAGCTTCATTGGATTTCCAAGAGTCGGAGGTATTGAACCAGTTAGAAGGTTAAATGACATTTCCAAGTCAGTTAAGCTTTTCAAATTACCCATTTCTTGTGGAATGTAGCCAGAAAGTTTATTCTTGCCGATGCACAAGGTGCTGAGCTTTGTCAGATTTCCTAAAGTGGAAGGGATTGAACCAGCCAGAAGGTTAAATGACATTTTATTTTCACTCTTGAGGGATGGAGCTAGAAATTTTATTTTCACTCATGTGCAAAGTAGTTAGCTTTGCCAGGTTTCCTAGAGTGGAAGGGATTGAACCACTTAACAGGTTATTTGACATCCTCAAGTCAATTAAAATTTTCAGATTACCTATTTCTTGAGGGATGGAGCCAAAAATGTTGTTCCTATGGATGTACAAGGTGGTGAGCTTAGTCAGGTTCCCAATAGTAGGAGGAATTGAACCAGTTAGAAGATTAGATGACACTTGCAAGTCAATTAGATTTTTTAAACTACCAATTTCTCGTGGGATGAAGCCAGAAATTTTATTTTCGCCCATGTACAAAGTAGCGAGCTTTGTCAGATTTTCTAGAGTGGAAGGGATTGAACCACGTAAAACATTATATGACATCCCCAAGTCGATTAGATTATTCAAATTACCCATTTCCTGTGGGATGGAGCCAGAAATGTTATTCCTATGGATGTACAAGGTGGTGAGCTTCGTCAGATGTCCTATAGTAGGAGGGATTGGACCTGTTAAATGGTTATGGGACAACTCCAAGTCTACTAGATTCTTCAAATATCCTACTACTTGAGGGATGGTACCGGAAATACTATTTTCATAGATATACATGGTGGTTAACTTTGTTAGGTTTCCAAGTGAAAGAGGCAGAGCACCGAAGAATTGATTCATGGAGAGATTGAGGATGCTGAGTTTTGTGAGAGACCCAATGTGAGCTGGAATGGTTCCATATAGTGCATTACTGCTGAGATTGAGAATGGTGAGATCTGGAAAAGAGGAGAAGTTGAGGTTCTCAAGCTTACCTTTTAAACTTTCATTGAAAAGGTTTATCTCTTGGACTCTGCCTGCATCATTGCATGTTATCCCTAACCAGATGCATGGGGAGTTTCTCTTGCCTTCTCTGGAAGTAGCATTGTTGTTGTGGAAGGACCATGGATGAAGAAGAGAGTGTTTTTCAAGGCTAGCTTTCCATGAGAGGAGAGCGTGAGCCTCTGCTGCTGCTTGGGTCACTGGATTGGGAGTTACTGCGCCGGCATTAAAAAAAAGCAACACCTGAAACACTCCAAACATGAGGAGGACAAGTAGGGGGAGTGATTTCTCTCTTAAGGCCATGATTTGTTATGTTAGTGATGGATTGGTGGATGCTTGTGGAAGTTTTGTGATTATTTTAAGCAAAGGGGTAGCTTCTTATAGAAAAAAAGCTATACTTGCATGCTAGCTATGTAAAAATATAGCAGGAAACAATCCAGACCATCAATTCCATTAATGTATGATGCCTAGATTCATGCATGTTTAAATCGAATCTGATGCGAACCACTTATGAAAAGCGTTTAGAAACAGTGACAACCTAACTTGATTAGTTTGCACTTCCACCCACCAACCTAACTGTAACATTCAGAAACAGTGACAGCATGGGGTTCTTCATTTGGTTGGCAATCCGAAATATCACCTAACTGCGGAGGGATCAATTCCTGATATACCATTATTCCCACATTGGTGGGCTACCCTCCCACTTGTGTGGGGCTCCTCTTCCCACATTTGTGGGCTGCCTTTTCAATTGTGTGGGTTCCTCTTCCCTCATGTGTGGGCTACCTTGGGTCCCAGGCCCTTTGGGTGGGGTTAAAAAAGAGACGCAATAACATTAATAGAGTAACTAGCACAACAACCTCTGCTTAGCACGGGCATGTTCACAAATAACTGAAAAGTATATTTACTAATTTATTAAGAAAAACTCAGGTTACGCAGCAGAAAAGTGAAAAGTGGAAAGAAGAGGGGGTTATATGAAGTGGAGGAAATGAGTGGTTACATGTGGCAAGTGGAGAGGTGGTGAAGTGGGGAGTTATAACTTCTAGTCAAAATAATAAGTCAGGGTAAAAAAAGAGAGGCAATAACATTAATAGAGTAACTAGCACAACAACCTCTGCTTAGCACGGGCATGTTCACAAATAACTGAAAAGTATATTTACTAATTTATTAAGAAAAACTCAGGTTACGCAGCAGAAAAGTGAAAAGTGGAAAGAAGAGGGGGTTATATGAAGTGGAGGAAATGAGTGGTTACATGTGGCAAGTGGAGAGGTGGTGAAGTGGGGAGTTAAAACTTCTAGTCAAAATAATAAGTCATGGTCAAAATCACCTCAAAAACCTTTCGGCTTAATATAATATAATAGGGTGTAGAACTCACTGTGAGCCACTTTTTCTGAGAAATTAAGCATTTTTATAAGGGCTTTTTTATAAGCTAGTTACAATGCCCAAATCACTTTTTATACTTTTATTTTATACAGTGAATGGATAAAATCTGTTTCTACCAAGAAAATAAGGATAAAATCTATCCACATGTTACTCATGGATTGAATGAGGAACCTTCTAAACTATTCTAAAAACTTCCACATTAACGTACCCTAATTTTATATATATCCGTACCATTCTAGAACACTCCATAAGGTCACATTTAGGGTTGCAAATGGGTCGGTTCCGGATCGAAACCACAGCGGACCCGAACCTGTTTTTAATTAACGGTTCCAGATCTGGATTCGGTTTTGACTCGGAACTTGTTTTGTTGGTTCCAGACCCGGTTCCGATAGGAAAACCTGGATCTGGTTTTGAAACCGGGTCCACTTAGAGGATTGGAATCCAGTTCCAAAATCAATTCTAATTTCTCTTTATTCTCCATTTTTCGTAGAATAAGCATATCATTCAATTTATAAGAGTGCATCAAGTCTGCTACCTCCAATATTATACATAAAATGTCAAGAAAAAAGTTGATTTTGAGGTACAATTTGCAACATTAAAGGTTCATATGCTAGGTCTCGGGTCCACGGGTCGGAACCTATATGGATCCGGAACCGGACCCGTTTTATGAATTGGAACCTAAATTGGATTCCGGATCCGGGTCTGTTTATGAATCAGAACCTAAAATAGGTTTTAGACCCGGTTTTTTGTGGGTCGGAACTTCCGGGCTGGTAATCGGAGAATCGGATACCCGTTTGCAACCCTAGTCACATTTGACAAACTAAATCCTCAAGAATTCCTCATTGTTTGTCCTCATTGTCATGGAAAATCCATATTTAACAATGGTAAATTTTAGAGGACTTGTGCAAGTGGAAATCCACATTTTGAAAATTTTCAGATTTGCCCCCTAGATATGAAAATCTTCATATCTCTCTCTCTCTCTCTCTCTCTCTCTCTCTCTCTCTCTCACACACACACACACACACACACACATCCATGCAATGATATCAATGTGAAATCTGTGAAATCCTTGATGAAGAATCCCTATTCCAAGCGGCGGCGGACCCAAGTGTTAGCACACGGGTGCGATTCAAGAAACCCCTTAGATAAGATCTTAAAATATTTGATTTTATTATTGAACTTTTTTACTTGAACATACACCGCATCACCCAAATAAACATCCTAGGTGCACCATTAGTTCCAAGGGCAATGAGAAATCTTTAAATCCATCGATTCCACACAGATTCCTTACCAATTACCTTAGTACCCTAAACTTCTATATAATTTCATAATTTACTAAATTGTTGGAGAAATCTTTACACAACTGAAGAGCATCCTAGGGCCACCTAAAAGGTCTCAAATGACCTTTTGGAATTCTTGAAGCTCCATTCTCTATGCATTTGGTTGAAATTTTAAATGCTCCACCAAGAGGAGGGATTTGGAATTCCACCTCAACAGTGGCGGACCCAGGTACAAGGGTATGGGGGCTGAAGCCCCATCATACTTGAGAATTTTCAAAACCCCCCCTGCAAATTCTAATAATTAATGTGTATTTTTTATATTTTCCCCTTCCCAGAATATTCTTTTTTACATTAAGCCCCCCAAGTTAAAATTTTTGGGTTCACTCTTGTACCTAAAGGGTTTAACTTTTGAAGAAATTAGAATTCCTCCGTACAGGAATTCTTGGAATTCTAATAAAGATACTGCCCCTAAGTCTTAAATAATCTCCCAGACCCTTCAAAATCTCCATCGATCAATCAAAGCTTTGCTTGTCCATTCAATCACATGGGCATTCTAAGACTTGGACGGTCAAGGCACAAGGGACTCCCCAAAGCCTTAGACTGGTCATTGCGCGTTACGCTGTTTTCCAATTAAAATAAAAGCTACAGGTTGGTAATTCCAAATGAAGAACAAAAGCTAGAGTCCAGTACTTCCAATAAATAAATAAAAAAACCAGAACTAGAAGTTTGATCCTTAATGAACAAACCCTTTTGGTCAACTTCTGCTGAACTCTAGTATTTTAAAATCGCCCAATTTCGATCACTTGAAGGTCTTGTTTGTTTGCATGTTAAAATGAAGAGCAAAAGTGAATATTCAATTTTTTTTTAAATGGTAAGAACATAAAAAAAAAGGCCCACCAAATAACTTATCCTTTTAATGAAAATTGAATCAAAGGGGAGATAAAAAAAGAAGCCGCTATACATTTCCACCTTATTTTCTTTCGCTTCACCTCATTCCCTTCGCCCCCTCACCTCTTTAAAAGTCATTTATGAAGCTCATTCAACCTTGAATTCCTAGGTAATCTAATATAAACAAACAGACCCAAAGTTACAACCACTTTTCCTGTCGTAATAACCATAAATTCCTACGAAACTCCAGCCAGCTAAATCCGCCAAAACCTTCAATGAGACCAGCAGTCAAACCCTAAATAGCCAATTGACCAAGCCCCTAAATTCTATCCAATCCTTTTCATTCTTGTACTCCAATCCAAATCTTTTGAATGCTATTTATCCGTCCAAAAATGTATTCGTGATTGTAAAAAACTTAGCCCTAAACAACCAATTAGAACCATTAATCCAACTTTATCAATCAGCCAAAGTCCAGAGGAGGCATCAATGAGAAAAATCATTAATTGTCCAAACATAAGAAGTGAGTACATCATCAATTGTCTTCCAATTTCCTCTAGAGGGATATTTGGAAGTGAATGCTGAAAAGGCTGTTCTCAAAGGATTGGTTGAATGACATGACTTTCATATGAATGTTGCAAAAGAACAAGAAATCAAAGTAATCTTGCAATGATCAACAATGAAACATGAAGCAACATCTACGGTTAGATGGAGACCATTGAATGATTCAATGGTCCAATGGAAACCACAGCAAAGTCCAATATATCAATAGACCCCAAAACTCCGTCGTACCACTGAAGGCAGGAACCAAACAAATTTCTATATGCAATTGTACAATTGATCTTTGAAATAGGTGGACCACACAAAACTTGAGGACGAGTTCTCTCAAGGGTAAGGATGATGATGTAGATTCAACAGGCTAGACAAAACATGCCCCTTATGAGTTGTGCAAGCATTCAATAAGCCGGGATATTATGCAATGTTTTGCGATATCATCAACTTTTCCAATATTTTGAATATATTTTTACCAAAAAAGATATTTTGAATATATACCGTCACGATTTACTGTGATAATATCGCGATATCTGAACGGTTTGTAATGTATCGTGGGCTTGGGCTGTGGCTTAGCCATTTAAGCCGCATATCAATTTGGGCTTACACATGCCATTGGGTCGAGCTTAGTCTTGGTCGGTACTTAGCCCAACCTCAGAAAGTATGAAAGTCAACTTTATGAAAAGTCACTTTAGCCTTTTGAATTCCATCTGGAAGGACACCCTCGAGATTTACTGGTGCACATGTGTTGTGGGTTGTGCACTGAGGGATTAATCCGGCTAGGTATCTTCGGAAAAAAAAAAAAAAAAAAGAAAAGAAAAAAAGAGAACTCCACCTGGGAGACAACATTAAAGAGAATTTCAAATTCCCCTGGACATGAATCCTCAGAACTCCTCCAAATAAACAACCCTCAAAACAACCACCCAACATTTTAGAAACATTTGTCAACATCATTCCATGTTCATAAAAAGGCAGTCTTCATATGAACGTTGATCATTTTGAAAACAAAGAAAGTCAATAATGGCCTAGTGTTATTTGTGACCTATGCGGCTATACCATGGGAGAAGCCCCTTTCATTTTCTTGCAGTTTTCAGTGTCCCTGCAGTTTGCCCCGCTCTTCTGGCTTTGTGTAGGTGAGTTGAGGGAATATGAGTCCCACATGTAAAGTTACATGGAAAGTGGAAAGTGAACCAAGAAATAGTTTTTTCATCCGGAGGCAAAAGAACATCATTTGGCAAAATTGATTTTGATGTTATCAAGAGTGTTATTTAACCTCTATTCAAATCCCAACATAGTGAGAGTCTTTGCCATAGAAAAGGGGTGAATCACCTATTGGATTCTGCACATTTAGATTTCATCACTCTGTCTAGCGAAGATTCCCACTTGCCATTTTATTTTCATCCAAAGGGACCCTCACAATGTCACTAAACTTTTAAGGCCCTGAACCGGAACGATTAAAATGATCTGATTAGATTGATATTTGGTAAATTTCTAATCAACACCATATCTTGGCTCATAAAAGTAGGCGCGCACTCTTGAAAAGCAAACCAGAGGCTTTCTTTTTCTTTTTCTTTTTGTTGCTGAGAGAGAGAGAGAAGGAGGTCTTATCTAATGATGATGATTGTCATCATATGGGTATCTTTGCCTTTTCCTTTATCTAAATATCTCAATAACATTAGAAAATGTAACTAGCCCAAGTTCATCCATTGCTTTAATTGGAGAGAGGAATAACAACAATTCATACGAGTCCTGCCAGTTTGGAACATGCATGAAATAAGTAGGAAAGAGTGAGTTTCAAATCCTACTTCTGTCATATTGTTGAATGTTATTAAAAAGAAAAATACCTTTAACTTGCTATGAATCACCATTTATGGAAAAAGAGACCATGTCAGATTTACTCACATTGACAGGACAATCTGGTGACTAAGATTACTCACTTCTACAATGATATGTGTTGTTACTCCTCAAATTGAACCCCATTTCATGGTCTCTAGAATAGCATACATCGCCACCTATCGTTTTCTTTTCAAGAGGTGGAGTGAGGAACTGGATACAGGATCAGTTGTTGGAAAGAAAACTAAGAGCAATGACAACATCCGTGATCAAGGGGTGAACTGAAGCTTCATGGAAAAAGAGACCGTAGTGTTGGAGACAACACTTTCAGATTTACTTGCATCGACAGGACAATCTGGTGACTAGGATTACTCACTTCTACAATGAAATGTGTTGTTACTCCTCAAATTGAACCCCATTCCATGGACTCTAAACAGCATATGTCGCCAACTATTGTTTTATTTTCAAGAGTTGGAGTGAGGAACTGGATACAGAATCAGTTGTTGGAAAGAAAACTAAGAGCAATAACAACATCAGTGATCAAGGGGCGAACTGAAGCTTCCTCTTGGAGACACATGGCAGCGACTGCAACTGCTTGATTTAGACCTTTTGCTGGGAAGTTTCCTTGAAGTGCAGGATCATACAACCCTTGGAATCTCTTTAGGTCTTTGAAATAAGGTTGGGCCTGTTACAGAAAAGAGACCGCAGACACCGAGTTCAATGCAATGACAATTCATAATCTTGAGAGTTGCGATAGGGAAATCACTAAAGCATTGCTAAATTTCATGTTGAAAAGGGCATGACAAGCTCGTCAAAATCCACTCAGTTAACAATGCACTTGATTACAAAACGATTCAAGTTCCTAGAAAGCTGATGTAAGCTTTCACTACTACATGTGAAACAGAGTGCATAATAATATCGAATGCTATAAGTAGAGCTTGATTGATTATTATGTATATGACTACTAAAATACCAGCTTCATTGGCATATTCAAATGGAAAACTAGCAACTCTGTAAGTGATTGCATTAGTTATTCATATGAGTTGTGATCATTTTTTCTGAAATGCTAGAATCTCAATTCAAGATTCTATGGAGAGAAAGCTATATGAAATTCAACATTAGAATATGCAGTCTTCGCAGGTTTTCAGTTTGTACAATTGAAACCCGCAGCTTCGGAAAATCTCCATGATTTTAGGATTGCAGCTCTCCCTTCTAGGGCATGTTTGTGTTATATGGATCCATGACATCACATCATAAGTTTAACTGTGGCCTACTAGAACATACTAAAATTTGACAAAAACTTTGTTTTGTGTGCATGTGCAGGAGGGGGGCGGGGGTAGGGAGGGCTGAGTGTTAGAATGTGGCAGTCCCTTTATAAAATAACCCACATCAAATTACACACAAAAGTGAGTCTGGAATTTAGATCAAACCATGATGCAGTATGATGAGAAGAAAAAGAGAGAGCATCAAGGAAACACAAACATGTAAGAAGAAAAGTGAAAAATAAAATAAAATTACCCAAGCAAATTGTTTCTGTTCCTCAGTAGGTCTGTAGATGTCAATGGCTCTTCGCCAGGTGATCAGCTCCAGTAAAACAACTCCAAAGCAATATACATCGGACTTCAATGTGAGCTCACCTGTTTTTGCATACTCAGGAGCACAATAACCATATGTCCCCATCACTCTTGAGTAGACATGCACCTTGTCACCAACTGTTCCAATCTTAGCAAGCCCAAAATGGGAGAGTTTTGGGTTGAATTGTTCATCGAATAAAATATTTGATGACTTCAGATCCCTATAGATGACAGGTGGGTCAGCCTTATCATGCAATTACTCCAAACCTTTAGCGGCACCTGAAGCTGTTTTCATTCTGGTAGACCAGTCTAATGGCTTCTTATTTGCTGCAATATCTACAAAGAACATACTGTGAGAATTTACATCTCATGGGGAACATAAAAACATGCAGTGTGCTAAAATTGCAATGCCCATTTCACACAACTCTGAATAGCTATATCATTGGCAGGAATTTTGGGGCGTTCCATCTATGGTGCAGCCCACCAGGTATTGTAGATGGAACAAGAACCATAAGCCCACATGTTCATGTACATAAAATAAAGAGTAAATCAGTATTACTGCTCTGGGTAAATCCTTATTGGTGTAATGGAGCTAAATAAGTAAACAAGACAAAGCAGGTAAACATAATTTAATTCTAACAACCCATTTAAACCATAACAGATCTTTTCATAATTTTTAGTATGTCCTAATTTATTCTAATTTCTCAAACAGAGAACTCAAGATCCTACAAAAGTTTTGAGGATCCTATCATTCTTCCATTGAGAATTTATGGATGTTCAGATGAAGATTTGTAAGGCCTACTTGACACATCCTCAACGCAGACACAAATAAATGCAGTTGAAGTGGCAAGATCCAAGAAGTTTCAAAAGGGACGTAGGCAGAGAGTGGCACTATTGGCTTGTAAATAGTACATGTGGCTCATGTTAGCACCTCCAGCCATTTTTGGTGTATTAGTATGGAGGTCCAAGCTGGCTTGGAAAATTCTATTTGACTTATTTCCGAGAATTCCAATTGCATTTTTTAGCATGCAGAGAAAGAAACCCAGCATTTTTAAAATCATTGATGATGAGCACCAGGAAAACAAAACTGCATGTGTAGGAAATTCTGCACCATGAAAGTATCATGGTGTGCGCGTGCGCTGATTAAATGGATTAAACTATGAGTGTTGTTATGTATTATAACTCAATGCCAAGGTAAATTGAGTGTAAATTCTTCCTCAAGATATCTTGCCTTGAGGTGTGTATCTTGTATTTATAGACATGGGAATTGTACAGACAATTACAATCAATAAGAATCCCACAAAGACTGGGATGATATGAATACAGATCATGATCCCTAGAGATATGCATTACATGATGTGGCAATGACATGCTTTCTATTTATAATGATTTGTATCCTTATCATGCCCCCTCAAACTCAATGGTGCAGGAGCAACAGTGAGTTTGGATCGCAACATCTGGAACCGTGTTGATGGGAGCCCTTTGGTTAGGATGTCTGCAAGCTGATCTTTAGATGAAATAAATTGAACTTGAAGATCTTTTTGGGCAACCTTATCTCGAACAAAATGAAAATCAACTTCAACATGTTTTGTCCAAGCATGAAAGATTGGGCTAGCTGTCACGTAGGTGGCAACGACAATGTCACACCACAGCGTCGGCGGAGCTGATAAGTAGATACCAAGTTCACCAAAAAGTGATTGTAGCCACGTAAGTTCTGCCGCTGCATTTGCAAGTGCTCGATATTCACTTTCGGTGCTTGACAGAGCTACAGTCTGTTGTCTTCGTGGTTGCCATGATATGAGATTAGATCCACAGAATATAAGAAAGCCTCCTTGAGATTTTCTGTCATAGGGATAGCCAGCCCAATCTGCATCAGAAAAGGTTGACAAATGTAACGTGGGAGACCGTGATACTTGAATTCCACAAGTAATTGTGTTTTTAAGGTATCTGAGTATCCGTTTGACCATGACCTAGTGTTCATCAGTAGGATTCTGCATGAATTGAGAGGCCTTATTGACAGCGAAGGAGATGTCAGGCCTGGTGATGGTGGCATATTGAAGAGCTCCAACCGTCTGACGATAGATAGTTGTTTCAGTCATTGGAGCACCTGTTTCCTTGGAGACCTTGCTTGTAGATGAAAATGGTGTAGACAAGGGTTTAGCCCCATCCATCTTGGCACGGGTTAATAAATCCAATATATTTTTGTTGACTCAAAGGTATGCCCTCTTTGTAATAACGCACTTCCACTCCTAAAAAATAATGTAGTGGTCCCAAATCTTTGATGGCAAACTCTTGACCAAGACTTGTTTGAAGCATAGTGAGAGATTTTGGCATGTTCCCTGTAATTATTATGTCATCTACATAGACCAGTAGAAGTATGACCACCCCTTTATGACGAAAAATGAAAAGAGAGGTATCTATCTTGGATCCAACAAATCCAAGTTCTAGAATAAACGAGCTTAACCGTTGGAACCATGCACGTGGAGCTTGTTTTAGCCCATAAATAGAGTTTTTGAGTAAGCAAATATGATGTGGGTACCTTTCATCTGTGAACCCAGGAGGTTGAGCCATATAAACTTCTTCTTGAAGATGCCCACGTAGAAAAGCATTATGCACGTCTAATTGCTTAATAGACCAGCCCTTGGAAACAGCAACTGAGAGTACAGCCTGAATGGTGGTGGGTTTCACTACTGGACTAAATGTATCAGTATAGTCAATCCCTTCTTGTTGACTAAATCCTTTGGCCGCCAGTCTTGCCTTGTAGCATTCAACAGAACCGTCCGCCCTACGCTTAATTTTAAAAATCCACTTGCACCCGATGACATTTCGGTTCTGTGGTGGTGTAGTGAGAACCCAAGTTCCATTGCGAATAAGGGAATTAAATTCCGAATTCATAGCAGCACGCCAGTGAGAATGTTTTGTTGCCTCTGTGACACATGTCGGTTCATCATGTAAGGGATCCACGAGTGTTACATCCACAGAAATTAGGTGTTTGGTGGCCAACAACATTTTGGGCTTGCGGATGCCGTCGCGAAGTCTTGTCACCATAGGATGAATATGAGTGGTTGTGGATGGTGGGACATGTTCTGAAATCTTCAGAGAACCTGAATGTGTAGGTGGTGGGTTATGGTCAGATGGAACTGATGTGGCAGCCGGTGCAGTAGTGTTGCTTGGAGTCATTTGGGCCATTGGTGAAAATGTGTCTTGTTGGAGAGCTGGTGGAGACATGGTTGGTGAAGTTCTACTGGGGTTGGTGCATGAGACATTATGATGTTGGTCCAAAATGATGGGCTGACTAGAGTGATGCATGGGCAGTATGCTGTTGAGCTGTGGGGTAGAAATGGTGCATGGTGTATGAGGCTGACTGGTGGGATTTGCTAATGGAAGACTTAGTGGAGTTGGATGCTGAAATGAGTGTAAAAGAGGGGGTAGAGAAATGGGTCCTGTAGTTGGACTTAATGATGAATTTTGCACAGAGGACTGTGTTTTGAATGGATAGGTTTCCTCATCAAATACAACATGACGACTGATGATAATTTTGTTGGTCATCAAATTGAAACATTTGTAGCCTCTGTGATGTGTACTGTAGCCGAAGAATACACATAAAGATGATCTGTATTGAAGTTCAGTTTTATTGTAAGGCCTAAGAAGAGGGTAACAGGCACACCCAAAGACCCTAAGCCATGTCTAATCAGGTTCGAAACCAAATAATTTTTCAAATGGGGTGAAATGATTTAGGGATGGGACGGGCAACCTATTTATAAGATAGACTACAGCTTCAAAGGCATGGTCCCAATAGGTGATTGGAACAGAGCTATGTGCCATTAATGAAAGCCCTGTTTCTATGATGTGGCGATGTTTTCTTTCTGCTGCCCCATTTTGCTCATGAGTGTGCGGGCAGGAGATTCTATGAGTGACACCACAAGAGGCTAAAAATCTAGAAAGAGAACAATATTCACCTCCCCAATCTGATTGTAGCTGTTTGATTTTACACCCAAAGAGATTTTCCACCAGAAGTTTAAATTTCTGAAAAATGAGAAGGACATCCGATTTATTAAACATGGGAAAAATCCATGTATACTTTGTGAAAGCATCTAGAAAATGCACATAATATTTGTGACCGTCAACCGAAGTCACAGGAGACGGTCCCCATACATCAGAATATAAAAGTTCAAGTGGAGCATGACATTGTGAAGAAGAACTGACGAAGGGCAATTGGTAGGATTTGCCGAGCTGACAGGCTTCACATACACCATGCACTTTATTTGATAAAACAGGTAAAACATGTTTATTTAGCACCATGCGAACAGTGCGAAAAGCCGGATGACCCAAACGATTGTGCCATTGCAGAATAGACGCCTTTTCTCCAAGAAGCGCCAATTTTGTTTTCAACCCCCAAAGTACCAGGTTGAAGATGGTAAAGGCCATTGCTAGCTGGTCCTTGTAGGAGGATCCTCCTCGAAGCCCGATCCTTAATAGAAAAACGATGAGGATGAAATTCAAAGAAAACATTATTATCCTTGGTTAGACGATTAATAGATTGAAAATTTTTGGTGATAGAGGGGACAAGCAAAACATCATGAAGTTGAAGTGGGGAGGAATATGTATTAAGAGTAGAATGACCAATGTGTTGGATAGGCAAACCTGTTCCATTTCCTACTTTGACCATATCATTGCCACCATAATCAGTATGAATTGAGAGGTTAGACAGATCTGGGGTGATATGGCAGGTAGCCCCTGAATCAGGATACCAAAAAATCAGACGAGTATGTTTGTGCCGCATAATGTGCATTTGGTGTTGCATTTGGAGAAACGTAGGCATGGTTGAACCGCTGATAACATTGAATAGCGGTCTGTCCTACGCGATTGCAAACTTGACAGGTAGGTCGATTGTTGGATGGGCCGGGTTGTTCATTGGATGCAATATGCCGATTGTTGGACTGTCCTCGACCACGACTGGGATTGCCACCTCGACCACGTCCACGCCCCCTGTAATCACCTTTCCCACGATTTGAAGAAGATGATGATTTGGCAGCAACATTTGCAGTGATATTTTGAAGATCATTTTGAGAACCATTAACACGAATTTCCTCACTAAGGAGGAGACCATGCAAATCCGAGAGACGGATATGTGTTTCACGTGTGGTAATGGAAGTGACAAAGGGCCCATACTCAGAGCCTAACCCGCCAAGAATGTAGAGAACCAAATCATCATCGTCAATGGGTTTGAGGGCCATCGCAAGTTGATCGGCAATGGATTTAGCCTTGAGCAAAAACTCGGACATAGTATCCGCACCTTTCTTGAGTTGGTGGAGTTGCAGACGCAACTGCATAATGCGAGCCTTTGATGTAGAAGCATATGTGGTGGCTAGGTGATGCCATACTTCATAGGAAGTAGAAAGGCCCACAACTTGGGCATGAACACCTTCAGTTAAGGAGGAGAGAATCCAACTGAGAAGTAGTTGGTCTTGGCGAGACCAAGAAACATAATCTGGGTTGAGAGAAGGAGAATCATCCTCTTTGGATTTTGATCCATCATCTTTTGCAGCAGACACAAAAATGGGTGGGCATGGATTGGTTCCATCAATGAAGCCCATCAGGTTGTGCCCTTTTAATAGAGGCATGAACTGAGAGCGCCACATCAAGTAATTCGTGGGGGACAATTTGATGGGAAGAAAATGATGGATGTTGGAGGAGAGAGGGATAGCTTCTGCCATGGTAAAAATGAAAGGAAGCAAAGAAAGAGGTTGTTGTTTTTTTTTTTTTTTCTTAATAAGAAGCCCAAAGAGCCGACACTCTCTGATACCATATTATAACTCAATGCCAAGGTAAATTGAGTGTAAATTCTTCCTCAAGATATCTTGCCTTGAGGTGTGTATCCTGTATTTATAGACATGGGAATTGTACAGACAATTACAATTAATAAGAATCCCACAAAGACTGAGATGATATGAATACAGATCATGATCCCTAGAGATATGCATTACATGATGTGGCAGTGACATGCTTTCTATTTATAATGATTTGTATCCTTATCATTATGAATCAACATTAGGAACTACATCTATCAAAACTACTAAATAATATTACCGAGTAGGTTTTCAAGAGAGCCCAATGACATAAATTCATATTCCAAAAGCCTTTGATCTCCATCAGCACAATATCCAATTAGATTGACCAGATTTTGATGGTGAAGAAGACAAAGCATCAAAACTACAACAAGAAACTCCCTGTGCCCCTGCAGTCCATTCCTGTCAAGTTTCTTAACAGCCACAACCTGTGCAGTGTAAGCTGAAATTGGATCACCACTAACTACTTAATCATTCAGAGAAGTCACAACAAGGAAAAATATAGAACGGAAGATGAGATTCACATCACATTTACCTGGTCCCTTTTCTCAAGCCATCCCTTATAGACTCTCCCAAAACCTCCCTCACCCAATAAAAATTCAGCCCGAAAATTCTTCGTAGCTGAAGCTAGCTCACGGAAAGTGAATGCTTGTGCAGCAATAATTCCATCACCAGCGTCTTTGTCATCTCTGTTTTCAGGTGTTTTTTTATGTTTGGGATTTTCTACACTCAGAACAGTTGAGTATGAGATGAGTTATTGCTGATTGAAATATTTAAGTTGAATTCTTCAAAAAAGAATCAGGGTATAGTAATTGAAGTCCACCACTGGACAGCAGACAGAATTTGTGCATTTGGCTTCCATCATACTGGTATATATATATATTAGATTGGTATCGGTAATATTTTATTAATGAAAGATCAAGTACAACTCAGCTTAGAACATACAAAAAAACATCTCTCATCAACCAGTACAAGAGAAATGTACTAGCCGTGAACTACAAAATAGACATACTTAAATTACATGATCTATCTACCCCTTGCTTAGCTAAACAGTCTGCCATTCCATTTGCAGATCTACTAATGTGCTAAAACATGACCTGTATGTCAGATATTAGATGACTAATTTCGTTAAAGAGGAATTTCATTTTCCATGATCCCCTCAACGATTTCACCCAAGATATAGCACCAGCTGAATCACTCTTCATAATAAGATAATGATGAAAAAAAAGTATGATAAATACGAGCGTTTAGAGAACATATCCTATTAGTAATTTTAAAAATTATATTAGGGAAAGCACATAAAAAGAGTCTCAGTGACTGCCAGAATTCATATGGATTAGATGTTTCGTGCAGTGACCTGTATGGGGTTTTGCTTTCGTGGTGCAAATGTATAAGGTTTTAATCTACCATCAGCCTCGAATAACTCCATGTGATGAACACATTTAGTAGTAAATAAGAGCATAACAAAAGTTACATGAAATGACATATACAGGGATGCAGCTCCAATAAAAATGCATCTTAAGAAATAGTTGAATGCAATTCAATCTGTTTCAAAATAGAGAATCTATTGGTGATTTTAATACTCCAAGAAGCTATCCCTTTCATTAACAAAAAATTGAAATGGGAATCCCAACTGAATGTGTTGTACTAGTGGAAGGATAGACAGGGAAAAGTCTTGGTAGTTTTAGCTTTGTATTTGCACTTGAGATAATTTAAGATGATACAATATTAAAATTCATTTCTTGGAAGTTGAAAGTAGTAGATTGGAAAGGAAAAGTAGTAGACTGGGAACGAGTTCTATTTAAAAAAACGAAAAAGAAAATTGAAGTTGCTACTATCAAGTCGGAAATCTTTAAAACTATGGACAGTTTAATTAAGATGCTCTAACTTTTCAAAAGGGTAGTCAAACTTACGAGGCTGTTTATTTGATGATCTGTTATCTCTACGTGCTGTTGCTGAATCTCTCCTGCGATTGCAGCTTTTTGCCTCCTTTTCAGAAGAAGAGAAACATGGGAAGCAACCATGTTGCAAATTCTTAGTTGTCATTGTTCCCTAAACCTTGAGATCTCCAACCAATCAGTAGTAGCACATTTAAGCCACTACCAAAAATCATAAACCAAAATGCCAGACTGATCAATCACCAATTCTCTAGTTCGATGGACAGATAGAAGAAAACAAAACAAAAGACTATGCCTTTCCAACTCCTTAATTCATAAAAGTTCTTACACGACTTGAAAATACTACACACCAAACACCAACCCAACCTCCCACTCTGCTTCTCTATTTTATTGAATAAGATGTGATTACATGAAAATATCACCAACCCAGTTCGCAAAACCACTAAACAAGATCTAAACATTAAAATCTCAGTGACCCACTTGGCGATTTCATCCAAAGACACCCAAATGACAATGAAATTAAAAACCTACAAAAACCCAAGCCTGAAAACCACCAAAGAATCAACACCACCAAGTCTCAAAATGAAAGTTCAACTCAAGAAAGAACCTAATGAATCGAAAAACGCTGAAAGACTTTATAAAGAAGGTAAGAACTAATAATCAGGCTCACCAAGTTTGGAAATGAAGTGAGAAAAGGAAACAGTGATAATAGGGCGATTATTGTGGGAGGGGTGTAATGTAGTGCCGTTGGAGATTTTTGCTTAAACAAAGAGAAAGACAGCAAGATATGA
This sequence comes from Persea americana, assembly GCA_029852735.1. NCBI lineage: Eukaryota > Viridiplantae > Streptophyta > Magnoliopsida > Laurales > Lauraceae > Persea > Persea americana. The sequence goes on from CM056813.1 coordinate 7,488,829, forward strand.
CGACAATAACGTCCATGATTTTGAACCCAAGATGACTGTTTGAGTGGACTATTTTTAGCGCGGGAAATCTAACTGTCGGAATCTGAATACAAATCTATAAAAGTAACGGCTTCCAGCGGACATTAGAAAAGTGTGGCACGAGGATCTAAAGTGCGCCTCCTGGCTATCCGGCCCCTAATGCCATGATGAAGAGGTGGGCTGCACGTTATCCATATCATAAACAAGATATTGCAATATCTGCTGTTGTTAGGCACGTTGGAGGAACAAAATGAGTTGTGATGTTGGAAGGAAGGTGGGGCCCATTGATGGTGAGAACACTCGTTGTGGGGCCCTCAAAGATTTGATCATCACCATTCAAGGCCTGTTTGTTTGCTAGAAGTACTTGTGGACACTTGGGCCGTCATGTTTTGGGTGCTTGGTCGGTATTCAATTCCATCATGAAAAGCCTCTTAGCCTAGTGGTAACAGGTGGCAGCTCTTACGTGGCTTCTTAGGGTTCGAACTTGGGTAGTCACCTTCCCTCACTCGAAGACTGTCGTTCCTCACTCGAGGTCTCTCTTGCCTCGCGCAAGGTCTACTTCCCTCACTTGAGGGCTGGGGTCCCAAACCCCAAAGCAAAGGAATGATAAGGAGATGAGTGAAGGAAATAAGATGAAAGATGAAGTTGGACTCTTATTTTCCTGGGATTTGATTTCATAGTGATGATTGGATAACGATTTCCTTCCAAAAGGGAATGGAACTTGACGCCTATTTTGTAAATCTTAATATTTACCTCTTTAAAATTTTAATACCAGGTGAAAAATAGGCTTTCGGATAGTGATGGTTGGATAGCTCAATTTTCTGCAATTGGTGCACATAGGAAATATTTCTTTTCCCAAGGAAAAATGAAATTGTCTACATAAATTATTTTCCGTGAATACTACACAAACCTATATTAACTGTAATTTGCAGTTGCTACATTCATTTTGTATTTTAGAGGGCATGTCTGTGCATAACTTATCCAACTCAATGGCCTTACGAACCCAGTTAACTGAATTGTGTCATGGTTAGTTATAACAAGTCTAGTGTTGATGAGCTGGTTGTCACCCCAGATGCACTAGTCTTCTAGGCCCAGAAGTGTTGGACAAGGCCCATAACTCAAGTTTGGTCGAAGATGGACCTTGGAACTTGGATTTGAATCCTGAACTTCAATGTGATGCGCATTTGTTCTCCCGTCACCACATAAATCTATTTCTTGATCGCATGGTATTTACCGTTGGAATGGGCAACCATGATTGGATTGTTTTTAAATGAACCAAAATTTAAATCTAGTGTTTTTCATGAATTGAGCCCAGTCAACTTTATATGGTCATTAATTTTAAGGAAGGCTTGTGTAAGTGTAAGGAGAAAAGACTCATCAAAGGTTTACCCGGTGCAAGTGGATAGGAGGGTTTGCATGTGCCCCTAGGGATTAGTTCTCGGATATGCAGAATCTAGTATCCATCGAGCTCAGGGCCAAAGTCTCTTGGTCTGGATTGGGTAAGAGATACCATGGGTTATTCAAAAAAAGGATCATCAAAGGTGTCCCTATTTAATATTCGGACCGGGCTTGATTTAAATGTGGAAAACTTGAAGCCCACCGACTCGGCCCAAAGAAGTAGTGTTTTGTAGTTTATTAAATATTTTTACCCACATAAGTAATCTATAGAAAGCTTGAGAGCGATATAAAGCCCGAACAAGTAATACAAAGCCCAGCTCGACCCGATCCAATTGGCTGAATGGATGTGCTCAGGCGTAACATACTTCACATAGGCCAGCACTTCTGGCCCACGTCAAACTTGGGTTGGATTTGTGCTTGTGTTTCTAAAGTTGGACCGGATGGGCTTGTGTTATATTCAAGTCTCTTGTTAATTATAAGAAAATAAAAAAAGAATACAAATTGGTGATACCAAGTGCAACAATCCACTCTATTAAGCATGCGAGAAGATATAATATATTGACATGACTCTACAACTTGAAATATAAGCATAAGATGACAAACTCACTCTTGGTACCTTTTTACTATATACATACAGATAAAATTTGTTGACGTGCTGCTTAACCTTACTTGGATCCATACAAAATATATACGCATGAACGAGATGGCAAAATCACACCCTATACACCCTGGGTTCTTTCAACCAATCTTTCAAATCTCAAGATCATTCAATTGGCACAATGTGATGGTTTGGAATGGTTCCAAAGTGCACAACCTATGACTTGACAATTTCTGAGACACATTCCGCATGTTTGGCCGAGATTGTGGATTGGCACGGATGCATGCAAGTGCTACCACTGCTATGGAGATGACTTCATCTGCAGTTTGAGCAGAGGGAGGCGAGAGACGTTGGTCCAACACATCTTTCAGCAGTATGTTTTGGCCAGTAGAAAACTGTAGAGTATGGATGAGATTTCCTGGATGCTTTCCCATTAACACTTCAAACGTCAACACCCCAAAGCTATAAACATCACACTTCTCTGTCACTTCCATTGTGTATGCAAACTCTGCAATAAATTTTTAAAATCATATTATGTGATCAACAGCTGCACAAATCTCCTTTTGCATCTACAATTCCATTGACTCGGGAAAGAAGTGGAGGTTCATTTCATCCATTTAATCACCTTCCTACTGAGAAAGAGGATGGGAAAATTTTATATAAAAAGAAAACATTGAAACACCCTTTTAATTTATCTACTTTTTGAAAACAAGTACATGTCCATCATACTTTAAATAGGCAAATAAACCCATATTTTGAACACGGTAGTGTATTTATTAGTGTTTTTAAAGATGGCCAAATTGGTGGATAGGCGAGTTTAGTGTAAACTAGTATGGTCGCAGATATGGCCACGCCATTTGAACTATGTACTAGTGATTCAATTAAAATTATTTAAAAAAGTAAGTGATATATTAAAAGAAATCATTTCAAAACATCTTAAAGGTGTAATTTGTATTTCACAATGCAATAAAAAAGAAAAACTGTTTAGGTAAAAAAAAAGTGAAAATGATAAGTGCAATGTCAAAAGATAAATATTCAAGCATTCAAATAACATTACCTGGAGCAACATATCCATATGTTCCCACAAGTGATGACCAATTTGATGAATCAGGCTTTAGAAGTCTAGATGTGCCGAAATCTGATATGCGTGCCTCAAGTTCTGAATCTAACAATATATTGTTTGACGATATGTCCCGATGAACTATTAGCGGAGAGCAATCATGGTGCATATACGATAAACCACTGGCCACACCTTTCACAACATTGGCCCTTTTAATCCAATCCAATTCCAATGCTCCTTCACAACACAAGACTCCTGCCAACTTTCCCCTTTCAATGTACTCATAAACAAAAAACATGCATTGTTCTTGAGAACAAAATCCATACAACTTCACAATGTTGCGATGCCGAATTTCTGTCAATGCTTTTAATTCATTGTTGAAGCTTTTCTTATCTTGTGTGCTTCCCCCTTCCAATGGATGAAGTCTTTTTACGGCTACTACTTGGCCAGTTGATAGTTCTGCTTTGTAGACACTTCCAGAACCACCCACTCCAATGCAGTATTTGCCATCAAAGTTCTCTGTCGCTTGGATGATATCATCATACACAACCCTTCCATCATAATTCCATATTGAAAACACATCACCCGTGCTCATTTCTTGCAACTCTATTGTCGTATGCCTTGCTCTTCGTTTCATAAAGAAGAATATCACAATACACGCAAGTAAAATAAAGATTATCCCAGAACTAGAAAGAGCAATGATGATCACAACTTTGTTGACTTTATTCAAATGTCCTTTGTCAATGGAAGTGTTACATGGTTGCAAACCTGAGGCATTTCCACATAAACCTTTGTTGTGACTGAGTGCCTCAAGTGGTGCTTCTTGAAATGCTTTGCTTTTAGGAATGGGGCCCTCCAAATTGTTATAGGAAATGTCAATGGACATCAAACTGGAGATCTCTTCAAAAGAAGGAGAAATGGGACCGGAAAACATATTGTGGGAAAGATTTAGGTTTTCTAACATCTTCAAATTTCCAAGTTGTGATGGTATCTCTTTGCTGAGTGAATTATGGCTAAGATCTAAATTTTCAAGAGCAACTAGAGTTTCAATCTGAAATGGAATGACCCCGCTAAAATTATTTCTACTCAGATTTAGGGACCATAGTTTGAAGCAACTCATCAACTCTTCTGGAATATGCCCACTCAAGTTGTTCATTGATAGGTCAAAAACATTCAAGTTCGATAACATCCCAATTTCTAATGGTATACTGCCAGAAAGTTCATTATCATTTAAGCTCAAGGAGTATAATGCAGACAACCTTCCCATCTCTTTCGGGATCTCGCCAGCCAGGTTGTTTGAAGAAAGGCTGATTACTCTCAATTCACTCAACTTTCCAAATTCAGGTGGAATCTTTCCTGTGATCTTATTACCGGATAATTGCAACTTTTGCAAACTTTGACATTCTCCCCATTTTGGGGAGAGCTCACCATACAAGTCATTGTAGCTCAGATCCATATATATTAAATTTGGATAGTGTCCGAAAACCTCGGATGTATTTCCAGTGAGATGGTTATTTTCAAGGCGGACTCTTATTAAATTCGTACAATTCTGTAGGGATTTTGGGATAGGACCAGTTAAATGGTTGCTATATGCAGTAAATTTTGTTAGTGATCCTCCGTAGCATATTTTTTTCGGTAAATGGCCAGAGAAGTTGTTTTCACTTAAATAAAGCGTAGTTAAATGTGTCAAATTTGTAAGTTCTGGAGGAATTGGACCAGAGAGTTGGTTTTCAAAGACAGAGAACACGGTAAGGTTTTTCAATTTACTAATAGTTGATGGGATTGGACCGGTTAAAAGGTTAGATGATATACTTAAGTTGACTAGATTTTTCAAAAAGCTTATTTCTTGAGGTATGGAGCCAGAAATATTATTTGAATGGATGTACAAGGTGGTGAGCTTTGTCAAGTTTCCTATAGTGGGAGGGATTGTACCTGTTAAAAGGTTAAATGAGATCCTCAAGTCGACGAGATTTTTCAAATATCCTATTTCTTGAGGGATGGTTCCAGAAATACTATTTTCATCGATGTACAAGGAGGTTAACTTTGTCAAATTTCCAAGTGAAAGAGGCAGATGACCAAAGAATTGATTCATTGAGAGATCAAGAAAGTAGAGCTTTGTGGGAGTTCCGATGTGGGCCGGAATGGTGCCATAGAGTGCATTGCTGCTAAGACTGAGAATGGTGAGTTCTGAAAAGGAGGACAAGCTGAGGTTATCAAGCTTACCTCTTAAACTTGCATTGAACAAGTTTATCCTTGTGATTCTCCTTGCAACATTGCATGTTATCCCAAGCCAATTGCATGTGGAGCCTCTCTTGCTTTCTCTAGAAGTAGCATTGCTATTGTTGTGGAAGGACCATGAACTAAGAAGAGAGTGGTTTTCAAGGCTAGCTTTCCATGTGAGGAGAGCCTGAGCCTCAGCTGCTTCTTGGGCCACTGTTGTTGGAGCTACTGCACGAACATTAAGAAAAAGCAACAACTGAAGCAATGCAAGTGAGAGGACGACAAGTAGGAAGAGTGATGACTTCCTTCTCTCGGCCATGATAGGTTAGTGATGGTGGATGGTTGTGGAAGTTCTGCAGAAGGTGTAGCTTCTTATAGAGAAAAGACTAGACTTTTATGCTAGTCTACCATTATGTGAAAGTTAGCAGGGGGACCACTGGGTGCCATCAATTCCATCAGTTACACGCCCCTTATCGTGAATATATATGTATACACACACACGCCAGGTCAACTTTTTTTCCTTTTCTACATTCACGAGAAAGAATAATTACTACTTTGCCACAAGTTACTCATTGAAGAAGACAACTAGAAATTACTTAGAAATCTCCATGTGGGGCTACGTACGTTGAGTAGGTGAAAGGCAATTATCCCTCCCAATCTTTAACTTTAATACATTTTTTTACTTGTATTGACAAAACTAAGGAGTAGCGTGGAAATACCACCACCAATTGCTCTTCAGGTCTCTCACGGTCGCATGTTTCAATTCCCAACTTATCTAAACATGAGATTAATGACGATCTAATTAAGTGTAATATTAAAATATGATAATATTGTTTGGTAGTTTTTTTTTTTTTTTTTAGAATATTAGAGATTTTAAATTGAGATGTTTAGAAGGTGCTAAAATTAAAGTAAAGGTCATTTTTAGAATATTTTTTTATTAAATACTCTAATTTACACTTTATCACAAGTCACTTTTTATTTACTATATAAAACTACAGTAAAATAAGATAAAGTAAAGTTTAAAGAAAAATAAACTACTTAACCATTTGCTCCCACTTTACTTCATCATGTACTTTATCCCACAATTACTTTACTTCACCTTTTTAATTAAGAGGACTTGATTGAAAGAATTGTGGAAAACTTTAATACTTTTTTGAAATATTCCAATATTCGTATACTTTTTATAAAATGAGAAAAAAAAATCTTATAATTCCTTTTAAGTAAATGAATTCTTTTAACACCATTCAACTTAAGGGTCATGGATCCAACCCAAAAAAAAAAAAAAAAAAAAAACAAAAACCTTAGGGGTCATGGATGAAGTAGTTAGGATGATCAATGGGGTTGAACTTTTGCATACGGCTAGCTCACATTAATTGGATCGTTCCATCCACCACCTCCTCCATGACTGGCAAGGTCCCAAGTCGGCCTCACATACGAGTTGTGTCAAACATGTGCAGACATGCATATTTGGTTGAGAATTGGCTGTATATAAGAATGTGAAGACTATCCTAAGGGTCCCACTTGTGTCCATGCTAGATAATCACTTGGAAAATACCATTCGATCATCCAATAGTAATCAGTCCCACCATAATGTTTATCTTTCTTTTTTTAATTTTTCCCGAAAGGCAAGTATTGACTTACCCACATCGACACACACTCACCCAAGTCCTACAGCCAGGTATCTAATCCCTGGTTTCCATGAAAGGGAGGTGCCAATATGGACATCCCACCATAATGTTGCTCAATAGAATGAACGATGAGAAAATGAGGACAAAGAACTTTTAACACACTCCCATCATCATGTGTTGTCTCTTCAAAAAATCTTTTAGTTTTCAATAAATCAATTACGGATTTTTTATCCTCGTGTCAATTAGCAAAAATTAAAAAAAAATCAATTACAGATTTTTATTTATTATCAATAAAAAAAGGAAATCTTACCAGGAAAATCTCCACGGACTTTGTAAAAACCAAAAAAGGCCCTCAAACTTCAATATAGATGATGATAAAGGCCCTCAAACTTCAACATCATGGGACATGACTCCAAAAAGTAAAAAAAGAAAAAAATGTTGAGGATAGTAAGGTGACTCTAGTGACATTATTTGAGTTTTAGTTATGAAATAGAAAAAACTGAATTTAAGGATAACTAATATGTCTATGCTCCTTGTAACTAACCATTTATTACCTCAAATCAATTGCCCGACAACAAATGTTAGGTCTGACTCTACTATTTTATTTTTATCTTTAATGTTGTAGCTAATCAATGAATGCCTCTTTTATCTCGATGTGTTTAAATTTGTAATTAATTATATTATAGTATCTTTATTTTGACCCGAATCTGCTCCATGTCTGGTAACTGATTACATTAAAACTTTATTAAAGGAACAGTTTCCTTTTGAGATTTTTGAGATATAATAAGAGAGTTTCTTCCCTATTGATCCCTGGACACAACTCTATAGTCATTGTATTACATCAATGATGTTGAAAGTTCTAACAGGAATGTATCCGGACCATCAAGTCCATCGGTGACCTGCCGCATTTTATCAAGTATACGCCAAGTCTTTTGCATATTTTTTTTTCCACATTCACAGTAGTATGGAGTGTTTGGAGGAATGGTGACTTGAAGTAAAGTGAGCTAGAGCCACTATTATCCAGACAAGAAAAGGCCACCTATCATATCAAAAGTATACAAATTCAAAATTTTCTCCTCTTTTTTCAAAAATAAAATAAAATTCAAGCATGTTTATGATGCATCTAGCTAAAGCCAAACTACTGATAACTGCTTCATATTACATTGATGACTGGCTTGGATTTTGATAAGCTGGGCCCCACCATGCTTTGAAGAAGGGGCGCTGCACCATACCATTATGCAATGGCATTGCATTGTAGTTATGTCCTGGTCTAGATCTGCATCTGCAATTGATAAGGGTAAGACTTTGTCAAAAGCTGAGAATTTTTTCCCAAAATTTGGTTGTCAGATATGACCTGAGTAAATTAATTTCTTTAAATTGATTGACTAAGAATGACAATTTAAGTAGAATATGCGATTAGCAGTTGATAGAAGCTATGCATGCAAACCCTCAGTGAGGAATCCCAATTTCAGGGTATATCTTTACCAATTGTTGTAGTACTTAAAACTAACTTTTGATAAAGCAAACCCTTGAACCTCAATTCCAATCAGCGATCAATTTATCATTTGCAGAAAAATGTGATCCAAAACCCTTAAACCTCAAATCCTATCAGCAATCCATTTATCATTTGCAGAAAAATGTGATACAAAACCCTTAAACCTCAAATTCTATCAGCGATCAATTTATCATTTCCAAAAAAATATGATACTTAGCAAGTTGATATTGTATTAAACGCCCAACTACTAATGGCCGCTCTTCTTATATTATATTTAATGCCAAACTACTAATGGCCACTAATTACGTTTAATGCCCAATCACTACTGACCACTCCTCTATGAAGGTGTTCCCACTTGACATTGATTTTTTTTTTTTTTTTAAAGACTCTTGACTTTGACTTAACACCAAACATGTGCATCTCTTTCTCCGATTGATCGAAGACTTTTCTTCCTCCAGCAAGTGAAGTCATACACAGCTTATCCTTGCAGCGTGGAATTATCATCATCAACTTGCAGATGCAATGAAAGCTCCTTTATATGTTTTCTCTCTCTAGTTCATTCATTGATGTAGGATATGTTCTCAATCCCATTTTTTCTCAACCTGAGACAAGTGACAAACAAGTCTCTCAAAGTCAGTCCATTATTTAGCCATGAAACTTCAAATGATGTTACTCATGAAAAGGAAATGCGGCCTCATCATGAGCCAATGCATTTTCATTTTTGTTCTATTATGTCACTATCCGGGCTCGAGATTAGGGTTACCTCAGACAAACCCCGAGTCGCGATTACATACTTACTCCCGTAAACTCCGCCTTAACCGAAGTTAATACGAAATTCACAAGGGATATCATACATTCATACCTGTCAAATGTACATCTCTGCGGAAATTATATATACATTGACAATCAATCAAAACAGTACAAGTTCTCTACCCAAAGGTAAGGTTTAATATACACATTTCATTTAACGTTGAAGTCAACCCCTGCATATTCAAAATACAATGCAGATGACTACTATTTACATTCAAAATGAATACACATGTATTTCTCAAAATATTTCCAAAATATTCTAAATTGTTCCCCCTTCGATTCACGTCCACTCAATCAGTCCTCCTGGAGGAACCTGATTGGCCTCCTCCGCAGGCGGTGCCGCCTCTGGATTACCGGCACGGGCCACTTAGTTTGTAATGTCATCAATAACACTATGAACATGACGGTTCAACAATGTATACACAAGTCCATGATAATAAATGCTAATAATTTGTCTATCAATTTTATAATCAATAATCCTAAACAATTCAAAGCAATAACACTTACAAGAGCTGGCAATTACATTTGTATTCATTTATTCAGTTCTTCCCAAAGGGAAGCATTCAATATTAGTGTCCTTATTGGCACAGGGCGGAAGGGCGCACCATTCATGACCCAGGCCTTAAGAAATGATTCATTCAGTTCTTTCAGTAGTTACACTTTATTAAGTGGCTTATCAAATGTGTGGGATTTACCAGTGTCTTGATCATAGATCACTGGCATCACCACGGAGCTCCGGAACACTCCATTCCATCCACTGCAGTAGGACTGTTCATTATTCATTCATTTCATTTCACTAATTCGATTCATTTCATTAACTCAATTCATTTCAGCTCAATCAGGAGCGTAAGAAATACTATATAGTGTCAGACTTGGAAATCAATCAAAGGATTAAACCTTATTCAATTTCAATTTCCTAAACCAACATTCAGGTGAAACGTTTGTTATCTAATGCATATGTTATTCTTGGTGACATAACTTTAAGTGAAATTTGCATTGGCATAACCTTAGCTAGCACCAATGAAGGTTTAGGTAAAAAATCATCAATACAAGCCTTAGACATCGGGGCCTCTATTTCAGAAAAAATCTGACATTTCTCACAAGTTCGGTCACCTTGTCGGTCACCTGTCGGTTAACCGAATTCTGGATTTCGGCTAACCGAATGTCGTCGTCAGCTTTCTAGAAACTTAGTTTTCTGATACAATTTCAGCTTCAGACGAGTTCGGTCGTCAGTTTGGTCATCCTAACGAGTTCAGTCATACTTGAGCTCGGTCAGTTGGTCACACTTCGGTCATCGAAATGCGAGTTCGGCTGACCGAACCCAATTCGGTCAGCTTTCCAAAAGCTAAAGTTCGGATGAAAAATTCTGACAAGGAGTTTTGGTCACCTGTCGGTCGATCGAACCTACAGTGTCGGTTAACCAAAACTATTGTGGTTACCCCTCGGTTCGTAATCCAGAGAGCTTCAGATGAGCTCGATCAGCAGTTTGGTCACCTGTCGGTCGACCGAATTGCTACTTCGGCTGACTGAACCCAGTTCGGTCAGCTTTCCAGAAGCTGCAATTTTATACGAAATTCAGCCCAGAAACGTCGGTCAGGTGTCAGTCAGCCGACTACTCCCACAAGTTCAGAAAAATTCTAAACTGAAAATTCCGGATTTGAGCTCCTTGAGCTCAAACAAGTCTATTAGCATCCTAAATCATTATAGATGAGTATACTTGCATTGCTTGGAGATTAACTAGCAAAAAGCTCCTTGCTTTGCTTGAGTTTGAGATGAAAAAACCCCAAATTGAAATCCTTTTTTATCCTAAAAATCAAACCAATCCACAAAACAGAACTCCTATGAGTCCCTTGTGGTAGAAATCACTTCAAATCATTAAATAGAACTTGAAAGTTCTGTAAAAACAAGTATAGAACTTACTTGTAGCTTTGAAAGAAGAAAGCTTGAGCTCTTTTCCAAGCTTTAACTTCAAGGAAATGGAAAGAAAGCTAGAGAAAGAGAATGAAGAAGATGAAGTGCTCTCCAATCCACTTAAAAAGCCTCCAAGCTCACACTTGATGGAGAGAAAATGGTAGAAAGAAGAAGATGAAAGAGCCCAGGATGTGGCTGTACTGGAATGAGTGGAATGAACTCATTTGAGTTCATCCAATCCCTTATAAGCATCACTTTTGCATTTAACCCCCCCTTCAATTCCATCATTTATATATTGAGTCAAATGAAAGGTCATTTGAGCCAATTCATGATGAATGGAATCGCTTCTAGTATGGAAGTTAAAGTACTCCTCTAGATATACGCAAGGGTATCAAGAGTTTTCACATTCGACGAAATATACGGAAATTTGTATTTATGAAAAAGTCCTCGTAGCACTTCATCTAAGCAAAAAATCAATTCAATTAGCTCAATCTCATTCATTATCTTCTCATTAAGCTTGAATTAACCATTTGAGGCAATTTCAATTCAATTTGGTCATCAACCCTTATTAGCTTAATAAACATGCTTAATTAGCATTGATTTTAATTAATCAGAGTTAATCTTGATTAACTCGGGACAGAGTATTATATTCCCTTAAACTTTTAGAACCATTCGGTCATCCGAATGTAATATAAATCAATTAAACAATGCAAAATTAAAGTTACCTTAACGAATAGCTCTGGATACTTTTAAGCCAATGCTCATCAAGTTCCCATGTAGCTTCGCTTGGTCCATGATGAGACCAAAGTACTTGACCTATTTGATTGTCTTGGTACGTAGAACCACCTCCTTGGTATCAATTATCTGAATTGGCTTCTCAACATATATGGTGTCCGGTAACACTTGAATCTCTTCATGACGAATAACATGTGAAGGATCTGCCACATACTTCCGAAGCATTAAAACATGAAAGACATTGTGAATACAGGAGAGTTCTGCTGGAAGGTCTAGGCGATAAGCCACATTTCCAATTCTACTTTGGATCTTAAAGGGTCTGACAAACCTCGAAGAAAGTTTACTCTTTTGTCCAAACCGGATGGTGTCTTTCATTGGAGAAGTCTTTAAAAAGACTAAATCATCAATGGTGAATTCTAGATCACGCCGATGATTGTCACCATAGCTTTTCTGCCTTGATCTAGCAATTCTCAGCTGATTTTGCACCCTTTGAACCTTTTCTGCTGTTTCGACAATGATCGTAGGACTGTAAAAACTTCTAATTCCAACCTCTTTCCAGCTAACTGAAGTCCTACATCTTCGATCGTACAATGCTTCAAACGGTGTCATTTCTATGCTGGAGTGATAGCTGTTGTTGTACGCAAATTCGCACAAGGCTAGGTGCTCATCCCAATCACTCCCAAAATCCGTAACACTGGCACGAAGTAAATCTTCTAAAGTTTGAATAGTCCTCTCTGATTGTTTGTCTGTCTGTGGATGATACGCGGTGCTAAACAGAAGTCTAGCACCCATGAATTCTGTAAAGATTGCTAAAATGTGGAAACAAACCGACTATCCCGATCAGAAACAATCGAGACCGGTGTTCCATGCAATCGAGTAACTTCCTTGACAAACAGTTTGGACATATCACTGACTCCCATATCTTTTCTAAATGGAAGGAAATGCGCGGACTTAGTAAGACAATCCACAATTACCCAGACAGTGTCATGTTGTCTCCTCGTCCTCGGTAAGTCGGACACAAAGTCTATCTTGAGATGCTCCCACTTCCATTTAGGAATGTACAGTGGATGAAGCAAACCAGGTGGCTTTCTATGCTCAAATTTCACATGGTGACAAGTCAAGCAGAAAGACACATAACCTGCTATCTCCCGCTTCATTTTATTCCACCAAAATCTGTCCTTGAGATTTCTGTACATCTTCGTACTTCCTGGATGCATAGAATATCTGGTGTGATGAGCTTCAAACATTACTGCTTCAAATTATCTTGTGCCGGTATACACAATCTGTCTCTGAAATAGAGAACGCTTTCTACCAACACAAAGTTTGTCCTCGCTGCAATGTTATCCCGAATTCTTACCAATTCCAGATCGTCGAACTGTCTATCCTTGATTTGCTGTATCAGTAGCAGTTCGAACATGGACAATGCTGCAAGCATTGTTCGGCTGTCCACTAATTCAATGGACAAATCCCAATCTTTGAATTCTTCAATCAGAGTCCATTCACCCACCAATGACGCTAAGTCAGCAGATTTCCGACTCAATGTATCAGCTACAACGTTACCTTTTCCAGGTACGTATGTGAATGGAAAATTATAGTCCTTGAGGAGCTCTAACCAACGACTTTGCCTCAGATTGATATCCCTCTGAGTAAACAAGTATTGGAGACTTCTATGATCACAATGGACTTAAAAAGTCTCTCCGTACAGATAGTGTCTCCATTGATTCAAAGCGAACACAACAGCTGCGAGCTCCAAATCATGTATAGCATAGTTTTTCTCATGCTTCTTTAATTGACGCGAACCGTAGGCAATTACCCAACCTCTCTTCATCAACACACACCCCAATCCAATACCTGAGGCATCTAAGTAAATCTAAAATCCTCCTCTTCCTTCAGGTAAAGCAAAATTGGGGCTGATATCAACTTCTGCTTCAGAGTTTGGAAACTAGACTCACATACATCATTCCATTGAAATGGAATGTCCTTTTGAGTTAGTTTTGTCAACGGAGCTGCTATCTTGGAGAAGTCACTTACGAACCTCCTATAATAACCCACAAATCCTAAGAAGCTCCAAACCTTTGGCACATTCTTCGGACTTTGCCAATTGGTAACCGCTTCGGTCTTAGCTAAATCAACAACTAATCCATCTCTGGTAACTATATGACTCAGAAATGCAACCTGCTGCAATCAAAAGTCGCACTTCTCGAGTTTTGCATACAACTGATTCTCTCTTAGTATCTGCAAGGCTGTTATCAAATGATGTGAATGCTCACGTTCTGACTTTGAGTACACAAGGATGACATCAATGAAAATCACGACAAATCGGTCTAAATACGAAGCAAACACTCTGTTCATCAAAGCCATAAAAATTGCAGGTGCATTGGTTAGACCAAAAGGCATCACTAGAAATTCAAAGTGTCCGTAACGAGTCTTGAATGCAGTCTTCTGTATATCTTGATCTCTAACTCGTATCTGGTGATATCCAGATCGAAGATCAATCTTAAAAAAGTACGCTGCACCCTGAAGTTAATCAAACAACTCATCGATTCTAGGCAGTGGATACTTGTTTTTTATCGTTACTTGATTTATCTGCCTATAATCAATACACATTCTTAGGGTGCCATCATTCTTCTTCACAAACAATACAGGAGCTCCCCATGGTGAGACACTTAGTTTGATAAAACCTTTGTCTAACAAATCCTGTATCTGTCTCTTCAATTCATACAACTCTGACAGTGTCATTCTATATGGTGCCTTGGATATCGGTGAAGTGCCGGGCACAAGTTCTATTGTGAAGTCAACTTCCCTTGCTGGAGGCAGACCTGGCACTTCATCGGGAAACACGTCTGGAAATTCACAGACAACGGGGATATTCCTTAACTTTTGCACCGGCTTCTTTTCAGAAATGAATGCGATGTAACCCTCACAACCACTACGCATCATTCGTTCAACCTTGAGTGCTGAAACTAGCCTGGTGTCATACCTCTTTTGGACTCCTTCAAAGAGTACACTGGCACTGGCTTCATCAACCTTAAAGGAGATTATTTTGCGGAAACAGTCTAAACAAGCCCTGTACTTCGCATGCCAATCCATGGCAAAGATTACATCAAAATCATTCATTGCTAATCAACCAGATCAGTTGGCATTGACGCTTCCCCGATTTGAACATTACATTGCAGAATATCCAATTCACATACTACTATTTCTCCTAAGGGAGTAGCTATAGTAAAATCATATGGCAATTGCAATATCCAGTCTTGCATATCACAAACAAATACAGGTGCTACAAATGAATGTGTAGAACCGGGATCAAATAATGCAATCGCAGGTCTATTATCTACAAGTATTGTACCTTTTACCACGTTGGCTGCAGCGTCAGCTTGTTCTCGGTTGATAGCATAAGCCCTTCCAGCCATCTGTGGCCTATTTGGCTGCTGCTGTCTTTGTTGCCACTGACGATGTTGACCTTGGCGTTGAGGCTGCTGTTGTGGTTGCTGTTGCTGTTGCCTAGGAGGAGTTGGCAAAGCCAATCGCAGTGGAGGGGCAGGAAGTGCTGCCTGTCCTTGAGCAGGCTGTTAATATGGAGCTTTGTCATCTCTCCTTGCCCTTGGACATTGTGTTATTTTGTGTTCCAATGAACCACAGATTAGGCAAGCTCCAGTAGTCCTCCAACACAACTAAATTCTGTGAGCTTTTCCACAACTCTCACAGACTGGCTTATTCTCATTCCTTGCAGCGAATTTCTGCTACTTATTCTTGTTATTGAATTGTCCTCCTTTCTTAAACCACGAATCACCACTTCTCTTGGTGTTCTCAGCCTTCTCAGCCAACTTCTCTCTGTGTACTTCCTCAGTTGTAAATGCCCTATCCACGGCATCGTCAAACGTAGTAGGCTTCTTACCAGCAAATACGATTGTCTTATTTTCTGGATTCAAGCCAGTGATAAACCGTTTAATTTTCTTGGCCTCAGTATCTACCAAGTTGGTAGCATACTTAGACACAGCTTCAGGAAAATGTGAACATAAGCAGACATGGTCAGTTGACCTTGTTTCAAGTGTAGAAACTCTACTTCCTTTTGCTGTTGCACATGCTCTGAGTCAAACTTTCTTTGAAACTATTTCTTGAAAGTCTTCCAGAGATCCGCTACTGGCACTAATAAGAGTGCATCACTGACACTCTTCCACCATGTCTTCCCTACCTCTCACAGCATGGAATAGGCAAGCAAAACATTCGGCTTTTGAGTGTAGGTAATGTGAGGCCCCACCCCTTGTGGGCCCTCAGTTTAAATTAAATAATTATTAATATGTTAGTTCCGATGTTAATATGCTAATTATTAGGAATTAATAGTATAGTTTATAAATTCCTAAGTCTTAGAATGTAACTTTTATCTAATTTTTAGTAGATTTTGATTAGATTATGATTTGATTATCATTAGAATTAATGGGAAGGGCTTTGAGGGTTAGAACATTCTAGAATCCCACCTAATTACCCAAATACCCATAGCCCAATTTCTTTTTCATTTACAACCAAATTGCCCTTTTAGTAGTTAGCCTAAACCCTAAGCTATAAAACCCAAACTATTGCAAACATTAGCCTAAAAACCCTAATTTCCACTCATCTATCTCAATTACCCTATCTTCTTCCCCAAGCAACTCTAATTCCCCAAAATCCCAGCACAAGGAGGCTAGAGACCACCCCAATTTCATCAACAACACTAGTAGAAGCTTGGAATTCTCTTCTCTCTCTCTACACTATCACAAATTCTGAATTGAGGCAAGTATCTTATGCAATTTCACTAGATGCATGTTTTTTTCCCTTGTTTCTGTAATTTCAATTCAATTAGATGATTATGCATGATTAGATCTTCTTTTGAGCTGTATTCATGGAAAATGGCCATTTGATGGATGAGTTTACCCATTTGGAAGATCAATGGACCGGTTGGATGGTGGATGGTGATGATAGGAGTGTTTTGTTGCGTATCTGTGTGTTTGTGATGTATGAAAGTGATTTGGATTGAATTGGATGAGAAATGGATTGGGAAGGAGAAAATCCATAATTTTGGAATTTCAGCTATTTGCGTGTACCCGGTCAACCGGCCCCCATCTCGATCGACCGGGCACACTGAATCAGGTGAAAATCAAGTCTCGGTTAACTGCTACCTGAAATGTACAGACAATGTACTCGGTCGACCGGACCCTGTACCCGGCCGACTGGATACACAGGACTTTGTGGGAGTTAACTGAGACCTGCATTTCACAGACAGGTCAGGCACCATGTGTACCCAGTCGACGTCACGGCCTTGATGTCGACTGGATCCACTGTGCAGCCTGAGGAACCCCCCAGCTGTTTGGCACCAGGTTCCAGTGGACCCGATCGACATCACGGCCATGATGTCGACCGGGGACACTGCAGGATGTTGACCTAGGAGGTCAACATCCTGTGTACCCGGTCGACATCCTAGGGTATGATGTCAACCGGGCACACTGTGAACAGTGAATTCCAGATTTCTGTAGACTTTGATGTTCGATCTATTGTGGGGTCCATTGACCATCCAAATAGGCTTCCATCAAGTGTGTCACACACGAATCAATGGCATGGCTCAGCCTTAATTCGTGGGGTCCACCAATTGAGGTTTTAGGATCTGAATCGTCAATGATTCGACCCTTAATTGTAGTCCATGGTGTCCACAACTTAAGGAGCATCACATTTTATATCATTGACACCTGAGACTACAGTTAGGGACCCAATCACATGATAAGGCCTGAACCAAGAGTGGACCATTACCTAGGATTGGTCCTTTATCTATTTCCACTTGATTCCATGTCTTGAGGATTTCTTGTGTTGTTCTTCTCTCTTATCCTTATTGTTGTCTTAAACCTATTAATTAATGGAAATTGGAGGACCTGAACCTAGGATTACTTAGTGATGACCCTATGTGGTGTTTAGAGATAAATGACCCGTGTCTATGGCTATGCGGGCCCTCATACGGCCTAAGGTTCGGGATGTTAAACCATATCATGAAGAAGTTAGGTTAAATGGTTTGTTAGCTCATTGTGTATGAGCATGGGAGGAATACTTTTGGAATGGACATGGTATGGTACTTGTGTTGCCTCAAGCCACGGTTGTGAGCCTAGGAGTGGATCCAATGATGTTAGATTTGGATATTGGACTGTGTTTCATGTTGTTATGCCTTAACCTCTTAGAGACTTGGTTAGGACCTTACTCACGCAACATAAGCCTAGACAGACACAGACCCGTACTTGTTTCCCGAGTCGACACTAAACATTCACTCAATTGTTCTAAGCTCAGCCAGTTGACTAATCATCTCTGGTAGGAGCTATATATTGGTTACTTAGAGCTATCATGATGAGCTGTGATTAGACGGACGGTGTGATACCGCGTCTGGGTTAATCTGATAAAGGGGTGTGATCGGTGTTATATATTGTATGTTATGATTATTTCAGGGCTGTTATCCCTTGCATGGTTATTACCCTTTCCCCACCGCAAACTGTTTATGGTATGGGACGTTTACAGTACGGGAGGGCCGCGACATAATATCCCGCGGTGTATATAGCTTGTGTGAATGTGCCCTTTGTTGTCTGATTAGATTAGTGTACTATATATTTCTAATTCTAAACTGATATTATTGCTCAATTGCCTAGATCTTGTACTTTGCTACTCTTATGATTATGTACCTGTCATTACTCTCTTTTGTAGTAGGTGACTACGGATGGGGGGCGGCCGACCAAGTGGTTGAGCCGGAAGACGGAGTGCCTGCACAGAGAGACTGAGTGCAGCTTATTTTGGGATTTGAGAGGATTTTTGTAGTGAGACATGGGTAGATAGTATGATTTGCATAAACACTTTGATAACTACACTTGAGATTTATATTAGACTTCCGCATTGTTACATCTGATCTATTTACATGATACTATTGCTTCCATTAGCTTTTGTTACGCTTCTGCAACAAAACTGTTGATTATGATGTTGTTTAAAAAGTTTTAAAATTTGACCTCACTGCGGACTATGATCTTGGAAGTTTTCGGATTATCCCGCAAGTAGCGCACCAACTTCAGGTACCTTAGCGTTATCTTCGGTATTCAGAATTGGGACCTTACAGGTAATTGTACCAAATACATATTCGATGTGTTATAACCATTCATCAGCCTTCATTACATCTTCGGTGCCATAGAACTCAGTGGCTCCTCTTTTCCTGAACTGTTCGTACAGGATATTAGGATCCTTCTCATTTTACTACACCGCCACCAGTGTTCCAACATTAAGAGGCGGTTGGACTGGTGGTACCGGTGGTATTTGCATTTGAGCCTACATTTGGCTCTGCACTTACAACAGGGAAGTAATCCAGGCTTGCATCCCCATTTGTGCTTCATGGCTCTTGGCCATCTGTGTCCTATGTTGTGCTTGCATAGTCATCTGTGCCTCTCTATGTTGTGCTTGCATAGTCATTTGCGCCTCATTACTCATCACCAACTGTTCGAGAATAGCAGTCATTCTCGCATCAGCATCAGATATATGAGGAGGTGTGATAACTTCGATAAAGTCATCATTCCCTGGATTTGATCCAGATGCAGCCATGCTGTAAACCATACGGAAGGTAAGATATATATTTCCACACTTCCATCATATACATATCACATATAGTGAAAGCATTAAATCACAAATCCAAGATTGGATTTGTTATGAAAATTAATGTTCCTCACAACGTTCATACAATTTGCTAAGTCTTTTAAGTGTTCTTTTTAACTTAGCTTTGATACCATACAATAAGTATGTCACGACCCGGGCCTGAGATTAGGGTTACCTCAAACAAACCTCGAGTCGCGATCACATACTTACTCATGTAAACTCTGCCTTAACCGAAGTTAATACGAAATTCACAAGAGATATCATACATTCATACATGTTAAATGTACAACTTTGCGGAAATTATATATACATTGACAATCAATCAGAACAGTACAAGTTATCTACCCAAAGGTAAGGTTTAATATACACATTTCATTTAACATTTAAGTCAACCCTTGCATATTCAAAATACAATGCAGGTGACTACTATTTACATTCAAAATGAATACACATGTATTTCTCGAAATATTTCCAAAATATTCTAAATTGTTCGCCCTCCGATTCACGTCCACTCAATCAGTCCTCCTGGAAGAACCTAATTGGCCTCCTCCGCAAGCGGCGCGGCCTCTGGATTGCCAGCACGGGACACTTGGCCTGTAGTGTCATCAATAACACTGTGAACACGATGGTTCAACAATGTATACACAAGTCCATGATAGTACATGCTAATAATTTGTCTATCAATTCTATAATCAATAATTCTAAACAATTCAAATCAATAACACTTACAAGAGCTGGCAATTACATTTGTATTCATTTATTCAGTTCTTTCCAAAGGGAAGCATTCAATATCAGTGTCCTTATTGGCACAGGGCGGAAGGGCGCACCATTCATAACCCAGGCCTTAAGAAAGGATTCATTCAGTTCTTCCAGTAGTTATACTTTATTAAGTGGCTTATCAAATGTGTGGGATTTACCAGTGTCTTGATCATAGATCACTGGCATCACCACGGAGCTCCGGAACACTCCATTGCATCCACTGCAGCAGGACTGCTCATTATTCATTCATTTCATTTCACTAATTCGATTCATTTCATTAACTCAATTCATTTTAGCTCAATCAGGAGCGTAAGAAATATTATATAGTGTCAGACTTGGAAATCAATCAAAGGATTAAACCTTATTCAATTTCAATTTCCTAAACCAACATTCAGGTGAAACGTTCGTTATCTAATGCATATGTTATTCTTGGTGACATAACTTTAAGTGAAATTTGCATTGGCATAACCTTGGCTAGCACCAATGAAGGTTTAGGTAAAAATATCATCAATACAAGCCTTAGACATTGGGCTTCCATTTCAGGAAAATCAAACCTCAATCTAACATTTCTCACAAGTTTGGTCACCTGTCGGTTAACCGAATTCTAGATTTCGGCTAACCGAATGCTGTCGGTCAGCTTTCCAGAAACTCGGTTTTCTGATACAACATCAGCTCCAGACGAGTTCGGTCTTTAGTTTAGTCAACCTGACGAGTTCGGTCATACTTGAGCTCGGTCATACATGAGCTCGGTCATACTTGAGCTCAGTCACACATGAGCTCGGTCATACTTGAACTCGGTCAGTTGGTCACACTTCGTTCATCGAAATGCGAGTTCGGCTTTCCAGAAGCTAAACTTAGGATGAAAAATTCTGAAAGGAATTTCGGTCACCTGTCGGTCGACCGAAACTACACTGTTGGTTAACCAAACCTAGTTCGGTTACCCCTCGGTTCACAATTCCAAATGAGCTCGGTCAGCAGTTCGGTCACCTGTCAGTCAACCGAATTGCGACTTCGGCTTACCGAACCCAGTTCGGTCAGCTTTCTAAAAGCTACAATTTCATACGAAATTTAGCCCAGAAACGTTGATCAGGTGTTAGTCAGTAGACAGCTCCCAGAAGTTTAGAAAAATTCTGAACTGAAAATTCCGGATTTGAGCTCCTTGAGCTCAAACAAGTCTATTAGCATCCTAAATCATTAGAGATGAGTATAATTGCCTTGTTTAGAGATTAACTAGCAAAAAGCTCCTTGCTTTGCTTGAGTTTGAAATGAAAACCCCCAAATTGAAATCCACTTTTATCCTAAAAATCAAACTAATCCACAAAACAGAACTCCTATGAGTCCCCTGTGCTAGAAATCACTTCAAATCATTAAATAGAACTTGAAAGTTCTGTAAAAAGTAAAGAACTTACTTGTAGCTTTGAAAGAAGAAAGCTTGAGCTCTTTTCCAAGCTTTAACTTCAAAGAAATGGAAAGAGAGCTAGAGAAAGAGAATGAAGAAGATGAAGTGCTCTCCAATCCACTTGAAAAGCCTCCAAGCTCATACTTGATGGAGAGAAAATGGAAGAAAGAAGAAGAGGAAAGAGCATATGATGTGGCTGTGCTGGAATGAGTGGAATGAACTCATTTGAGTTCATCCCAATCCCTTATAAGCCTCACTTTTGCATTTAACCCCCCCTTCAATCCCATCATTTACATAATGAGTCAAATGAAAGGTCATTTGAGCCAATTCACGTCAAATGGAATCGCTTCTAGTACGGAAATTAACGTACTCCTCGAGATACAAGCGCGGGTATCAAGAATTTCTGTATTCGACGAAATACGTGAAAATTCGTATTTACGAAAATGTCCTCGTATCACTTGATCTAAGCAAAAAATCAATTCAATTAGTTCAATATCATTCATTATATTCTCATTAAGCTCGAATTAACCATTTGAGTCAATTTCAATTCAATTTGGTCATCAACCCTTATTAGCGTAATAACATGTTTAATTAGCATTGATTTCCATTAATTAGAGTTAATCTTGATTAGCTCGATCGGAACAGGGTGTTACATATTATATCTTTAAGCAACACCATTTTTTGTTGCAATAGATAAGCCTTTTTTTTTTTTTTTTTTTTTTTTTTGTGAGAGGATAAGCTATTGTTAATTATTGTTTATTGTCATGTTTTTTACCATACTTATTAAATTCATTTCAGATGTATTCCCCTCTTTTGTCAGTTCTAATAATTTTGGTACTTGATCCTCACTAGTTTCATCTTGTTTTAGTATTCTTAAAAATTCTTATGGATTCACATCTATCGGTGATTAGATTATACACATCCATATCTTCTTCAGTTAGTTTTTTAAAAATATTATTTGACCCTACGAGTCTTTACTTCTAGTAACTCACAACTATCTAATAGTTTAAACGTTAAAGCCTTTTCCGCTTCAAGGAAAAGATTTCTTTAGTCAACTTAAAACAAACTTTAATGAAAATACTACTGTTCACAAGTTTCAGGTTTTACTTTGTCAGATTTAGAAATCATACATGTGTTCAAATTATTTAATTATGTCTTTCCCAACATGTCCTGATTTCAACTGTTATGTATATGAATCAAACAAGTAAATAACAATTCATACAAGAAAAATATAAGTAGAAGTTGAAAGAGAAAAACTTCAAATAGTGTCAATTTCTGCCAGACTTATTTTTCATTTTTGAGATTTCTACATTAAAAGAAAAAAAAATCCAACTTGGTGGATTGTATATTGCCATGCATATTAGGCATCAACCAATCAGCGTCGTGCAAATAACAAAGTTCTCCATTGAAGGAGATGAAGGACTCCGGCACATGACTTGGAAGACCCGCTAATAAGGTTAGGTTGACTCGAAGTCAATCCTTCTGGTCATTGCTACAAAAAATAAAAGAGTATCTGGTTGTATATAGGAAGCAACCCAACTCATCCCACTCGTCTTGGCCATACAGAGCTTATCTACGTAGCATGGAAATAGCACCACAGCTTTCAATCCTAACTGGTCTCAACTTGAGGCTAAAGACAAACAAGTATTTACAATGTGTCCATTATTTAGTTTAGAAACTTCAAACTGATGGTATTGATGAAAAGGAAATTTAGCCTCATTCATCCATTATATTCAGTAGTCATCCATCCCAAAACTTATCAATCACAAATCTTATCCATTGATCAAACGTAAAATGTTCTTAATACAAATCTAATTAATCTATTAGGATGAACTCATCCTCAAGAGAAAATATCTTCTGTTATGGATAACCATCCAGGATCAGGTCTTGCAGCAGATGGAGCCAGGATCATGTGATCTTTGACTTGCAACCTCGGTTGTGTAGATTTCTTTTTAGAGACAAAAGTAAGGAGGGCCACTAGCAGTTGTGCAGGTGAAAGTCGATGGCTGGATCTGTTAATAGGTGGGTCAAATTTAATGCCCATCCTGTTGATATCCACCTCTGAAAAATGAATCAGTCTGGTCAGTGTTTTAGCAAGTGCAGATTTGGATGGCAGTTGGATACAAAATGGTGGATGTCAAATTTTGCATGATCATTTAGAAGGACCACAACTTTAGATGAGTGTCAAATTCGAACTATGTGGAAGGTGAAGGTATGTTGGCAGGCGGTGGGTGGGGTTTCGGATCCCCTCCTCTATGGAGGGAAGTGACTAGGTCAGATCCAATGAACAACGCATGGTAGATCCGGACATGGATCTGTACTGAACAGACTGATCCGGACATGCAATTCCTGTGTGGAACCCAGGTCCAATTCCTGTGTGGAACCCAGGTCCGACATCAACTTCAAAATATGGATTCAGTAGCAAGATTTGGATCCAAAATAAGATATTATGTGAATTAGTATGATTGTAAAAAACAACTTTAAGGAAATACTAGTAACAATAGCCCGTGCTAAATAAAAGTGTACTTAATTTTATTGATTATTTAAAACTGTACCAATAGAAAAATAAAATAAATAAATATATTTTTTGGTAATAAGACTAAACTAATTTATTTATTAAATTTATATTGAAAAGTTATAGTCATCTAACTTTGAAATTGCTATAAAATAATTGTATAAAGACGAATGCTGACGACAATTGAAAAATTCTCTAGTCTACTATAAAACCCCCCACACAAAAAAAAAAAAAAAAAAAAAAAAACCAACAGCAAGGGTTGTTGCATCTCCAGCAAAAACTATGGAATATTTTAATTTTCAACAACTTAGAAAGCAACAATACATTCTCTAATCATAATATGAATTCATCTTTCCGTAAACATCTACACAAAGAATAAAACATAATAAAGAAAAAGTAACAAAAACAACAACAACAAAATAAAGCAACATTTCCTATGTAACCCTTTAATATCAGAAGGGATAATGATAATGATAATAATAATAATACACCAAAGTCAATAAAACAACAAAATATATCATAAGAAATAGAAATGACTAAAATTGAAGTTAAGGATAAAAATAAATAGAAATAAAGCGGTAGCCCAAAGATTTTATCAACTTATGATAGACAGAAAAAAAAAAAAACATATAATAAATTTTTTAAAAGAGACGGAAAAGAAAGATAGTTGATTTTAAGAAGCAATACTTGAAAAAGGAGTCTTCCTTCTCTTTGGTGAACCAGTGAACAGGAATATACACAATACAAATCTGAATACAAAAATATAGAAAGTCAAGAATACAAAGGAACTGATTAAAAATACAAAAGCTATTGTCGAGAATTCAACTTAAACTTTTACTTCCTTAATCTTTCTCTTCTAATTTTTTACCTGATGCCATAGCCATTGCCTTTGTACGCCAGCTACCTTGAAAATAGAAAACAGGATCAAGAATGAAAACATGAAAACCATATTATTCAATCAAAATATATATAAAAAAAAAAACGCTTGATGATTTATGGAAGTCACCACTCCCTTCAGAAACCAAGTTTTTATAGTTCTTTCACATAATCGACCTAATGAATCATTGAACAAATCAAAGTAAGTAGTAACTTGCCCTTCAAATCCCATGGCTCATGCTTCAATTCAATGACTCATGCTTCTATCCAACCACTCACGCTTAGTTTATCTTGCTGACGCCAAAATTGATAACGGAGAGGGTTGTTTGGGGGATTCTATCCCATAAAAATAAAAGTCCAAAATCATTGAGAACTCTCATTTGATTCGTGAGACATTCAATGCTATAGTATGCGACTTTCTTTGATCGAATGCAATAAAATTGGATTTTTTCAAAGTTAATATAAAAAATAATGATAACGAGATTGATTAGAGAGATTTTAGGACGGACTAAGATTAGAGCGTTGCGAACCAACTGAACAACCCCTTGTTGTCAAATCCCTAGCATTACAAATTCCTGTTTGGAATTTTTTTCTTAAGAAACTGGGTCTATAGCAAAATCTCTTAATAAAAGTCTTTGAGTCAGCCACTGTAGCTAAGGAAATTCAAACCCATAGTAATGATGAAACTGAAGTATAGCCTCATCCATTAAGCTGTAGTTACTGATCTCCGTAGCTCTTTTTGGTAAGAGATCCTTGTAGTAACTTCTGCAAAAGCAAACTTTTATACGTCAAATTCTTTCAGTGAGCGATTTATCATTTGCAAATATATATATATATATATATGGGAGGCGGTCTTGTAAGGACCGTCCTGACGGTCCGCATCGTTCGGAATGCCCACTGGGGCCCACTTTATGACCCATCCAAATTGACGACTCATTCATAACCCTCTTATAGGCTCTTATATATATAAATATATATATATATATATATGTATTTATATATATATATATATATGATTCCTAGATTCATGGTGTTTTTATTTTTTATTTTTGAGAAAAGCAAACTCTTAAACCTCATACCCTATGAGTGATCAAGTTAACTAGAAAAGATATATAGTTCACTTAAGGCAATCCACAATTTAAGGGTGCAAAATTTGACCCAACCAACTAATCTGAACCGTATTTGACCTGCCTATGCCCCAGATCATCATGAGTTTTTAGTCTATTTAAGGTGGGACACACCTATGTAGTCAGTTTTAGCAACTTTTCCACTATGAGTACGATCCACCAGCAGTTGATGCATCGCATATTGTCGTGTATGTTGGGCATATATCAACCCATCATCGTTGTGCAAATTCCAAGTCTTCCATTGAAGAAGACAGACCCGGAAGACTCACCAATCAATAAGGTTATCCCTCCAGCAAGTGAAGTGACCGAAGTCATTCTACTCGTTCTCGGCCATAAACAGCTTATCCTTGCAGCGTGGAATTATCATCACCAACTTGCAGTTGCAGTGAAAACTCCTTTATGTGTTGTCTCTCTCTCTAGTTCATTCATTGATGTAGGATACGTTCTCAATCCCATTTCGTCTCAACCTGAGGCAAGTGACAAACAAGTCTCTAAAATCAGTCGACCATTATTTAGCTATGAAACTTCAACTGATGTTACTCATGAAAAGGAAATGCAGCTTCATCCATGAGCCAATACATTTTCATATTTGTTCTATTATATCTTTAAGCAACACCATTTTTTGTTGTAATAGATAAGCCTTTTTTTTTTTTTTTTTGCGTGAGAGGATAAGCTATTGTAATTATTGTTTAATGTCATTTTTTTACCATACTCATTAAATTCATTTCAGATGTATTCCCCTCTTTTGTCAGTTCTAATAATTTTAATACTTGTTCCTCACTAGTTTCAGCTTGCTTTAGTATTCTTAAAAATTCTTATGGATTCACATCTATCGGTGATTAGATTATACACATCCATATCTTCTTCGGCTTGTATTTTTTTACAATATTATTTTACTCTCGAGTCTTTACTTCTAGTAACCCACAACTATCTAATAGTTTAAACGTTGAAGCCTTTTCCACTTCAAGGAAAAGATTTCTTTAGTCAACTTAAACAAATCTTAAACAACTTTAATTCACAAGTTTCGAGTTTTACTTTGTCAGGTTTAGAAAGCATACATATGTTCAAGTTATTTAATTATGTCTTTTCCAACATGTCCTAATTTCAACTGTTATGTATTTGAATCAAACAAGTAAATAACAATTCATACAAGAAAAATATAAGTAGAAGTTGAAAGAGAAAAACTTCAAATAGTGTCAATTTCAGCCAGACTTATTTTTCATTTTTGAGATTTCTACATTAAAAGAGAAAAAAATTCAACTTGGTGGATTGTTTATTGTCATGCATAAACCTTAAGGGGTTGACCGAGTGGTCAAGACCACAGTTTCACCCTCTTCCGGAGCTAGATTCTTGGTATTGGCCCCCTGTTCCCCCTTCTTCTGGAATTAAAGGCTGAGTCTACTAGTGCTACCACATTAGGGCTACCGGGGTGTTTATCCGGCTTCCTTTTGGGTCTGGAGGGATTAGTTCAGCCCAAAGGGTTGGGAACCTCCGATCTCTTATTATTATTTTTTTTTTAAGTTTTTTTTTTTTTTAATGAAGTGGTATTACCCTTCTTCATCAAGGCAAAGGGTAGGATTTCACCCTTAATACCATTTCATATCTATAATTTATTTATATAGATTCATGCATGTTTATGACGCATCTAGCTAATGCCCAACTACTGATAACTGCCTCATATTGCATTGATGATTGGCTTGGATCTTGAGAAGTTAGGCCCCACCATGCTTTGAAGCAGAGTGCTACAACATACTATAATGTAATGGCGTTGCATTGTTGTTCTGTCCTCCGCATTTGCAATTGATAAATGTGAGACTTGGTGAAAAGCCGAGGTTTTTTTTCCAAGAATTTGGTTGCCAGATATGATCTAAGTAAATCAATTGCTTTAAATTGATTGACTAAGAAAGAAAAATGAAGTAGAACATGGGATTAGCAGTTGATAAAAGCTATGCAAATCCTCAATGAGGAATCCCAATTTCAGGGGCATTGAGAAATCCTTATCCATTGTATTATTCCCTATAGTAATTAAAGCTCATATAGTAACGATGAAAAAGAAGCATATATCGTTACTGATGGTTGTAGTACTTAAAACTAACTTTTGATGAAACAAACCCTTTAATCTCAAATCCTATCAGTGATCAATTTATCATGTGCAGAGAAATGTGATACAAAACGCTTAAACCTCAAATCCTATCATCGATCAATTTATCATTTAATATTGTATTAAATGCATGCCCACTACTAATGGCCACTATTCTTATATTACATTTAACGCCCAACTACTGATGGCCACTATTCTTATATTACGTTTAATGTCCAACGACTACTGACCCCTCCTCTATGAAGGTGTTCCCTCTTGACATTGATTTTTTTTTTTTAGAGACTCTCCACCTTGACTTAACACCAACCATGTGCATCTCTTTCTCGGACTGGTCGAAGACTTTTCTTCTCAGGAGACATTAAAAAAGGGCTCCAAGTAAAAACCGATGACTCGTACAAAAGACAGTCAAATCGTTAAGAAAATTATTAAAAATCATTTTTTACTTATATTTTAGGGGATAATTTCAGCGTCACTGTATTGTTGCATGGTACAACGTCATCATTTAATGAATTAGAATGATGGGGCCACCTTTGAAAGATTCGAACCCTATACGGACCCTAACACTATTGTACTCACTGCATCTAAAATTCCAAAGTGAATTTTGGGTTTTTTTTTTTTTTAGGATCCCACGGCCGGATGTGCAGGGAGCAACTCTAGCTGTGCATATATCAGCTCTCATTATTTGTCATGAGTTTCTAAATTTTGAAAAAAGCTCTGGTGGTTTTAATGAAGCCCATTATGCCCTTATGACCTATTGTCTTGGGGATACTAAGATACGCTATTGGGTAAGAAGTTCCAACCCTATATGAATCATAAAATTGTAAGAAGGTCCTGTTAGTCTTAGAAAATCATGATTTGACCATTTGGTTTATTTTATAAAACATTGAACGAGGAGAATGCTAGGGATAAGGCCCTAAGCCCATGGAAATTATAAACCAAGGCTTATTCCTTATTATCATTTGCTAATTATTTTGAAATGCGCCCTTAGTTCTCGATAAGTCAAATTTATATTTTGGACCCTATTATTTGGATCATTCGACCTGAGTAAGTACCGTTTGGGCACGCGGTATCTTACGTACTAACGTAGGGCTCAGTACTTTATGTAGCCTCAAAGAACCTAGTGGATTAAAGCTCAGTCCATCTTTATTGGAAAACCCTTAATTGGGTCTATGAACCATTGATTATGAAGAGATACATTGACCTTTTATCTACTAGAGATCCTTGTAGTGTTGCTGGGTACAAGACCGTGCTCTTGACCGTAGGATTTGCTCATACGTATTCACTCTTTTTACATTTATGTGTAGGAGCATTACTAGTTGCGTCTATTATGCTATTATTTATGTGAATATTTTGGTCATATACGAACGACTACAGAACGTATACGGATGGCTGATCACCGATGTGAATATGAACCGGTTAATCCGGATATTACGATTTTGAATTGATTTATGACTGCGGACTATACGAACATGTTTTGTCGGTTTATCATTACTTCTGTATGACTATTGTATTCCTTTATTTTGTAGATGGGATTTGTGTATACGTCCTTTTCGGCTTTATCAAAATATTATTATCTTATGATTATCACATATCATTGAGTATATGGATCTTGTATTTTATATGCAAATTATGATTGAGTGCTTGCTGTTTACGTTGTTTAATGGTGCATAGATACCAATCCCTAACCTGCCGAGGAGACGGAGGATGGTCAAACGTTTCAAGCGTTTGAGCTAGTTGATGAGCCTGAGTGGAGTGCCGAAGATGGCGTCGGAGCCGTCTAAGTCTGCAAAAGAGAGACCTTCATCGTAGAGACCATTTTTAGTAGCAATATCTTCATAAATGACTTAAATTTATTTAGTTGTTTGTTCAGTTTATTTGGGAACTTAAACTTTAACATGTAGCTACTTATGTTTTGGTTTGGTTTAAAAATTGATACCAATTGATTTAATGCTTTCGCGAGATTTTACTTATAATTTATTATGACTCACTATGGTTCAAAATTTTGTGGGTCCATATTTTGGAAGCTTATGTGGAAAAATTCATAGAAATTTTATATTTAATACTATAATTCACGTTTTCCTTGGTTTCATTTTGGGCGACGTGACACACAATGCGCACTTTTTACTAAACTTTCTAAGATGCAATCTAATTTTTGAGGGTCTAGAATCCAAGAAAAAACCGCACCCAGGAGGATCTTAAATCCTAATATAAAAGCAACCCAAATTTATAATAACATCAGACATCCCCTTGGCATAATAGAATTGATCAGGCTCATACGAAGGGGAAAGGGATTTCAATGAAGTTGCGTTTCCCTTTCACAATTAAACAGCCCAAGGAGATCGAAACTTGTTGGCAGCAATAAAAAGCAACAGTGCATTCAATGTGCAGACTACGCACAATCAGGGAACTATGGGCGCGAAGGCAAGGGTGGATCCAGGAAATTCAAATTTCGGGGCGCGCTTTATATATAAAAAATATTGGGGAAGGGTTGGCGGCAATAAAAAAAAAAAAGCAACAGTGCATTCAATGTGTAGACTACGCACAATCAGGGAACTATGGGTGCGAAGACAAGGGTGGATCCAGGGGAATTCAAGTTTGGGGTGGGGGGGGCGGGGGGGGGCGGCAAATGTAAAAAAATGTATATATGGGGGCAAATGTAAAGAAATGTATATTTAGAAAATTTTAACTTTTTTCAGGTTTGGGGCCGGGGCTTCAGCCCCAGACACTAGTACCTGGGTATGCTCCTGGTCACTTTCTGATGTAGTTTGCCCTGGGGAAACATCATTCCTGATTTGATGAAAAATAAGCTCCTTTGGTCCTGATGGATTTGTAAAAATCCTTCTGTTTCTTTCTCTTTGTATGTGCCAAATTGTAGGTGGAAAACCAAACATGGACGGTTGATGTCATCACTGACTCGACACACACACCGGGGGATGTGTTGGTGATGTCATGCAGGTTCGGATATCATTAAAAATACTCTTTTCTTGGTTTGATCAGATTTATATGATTACGATTAGTGTTTGGTTTCCTACTTGGTTAGAAGTGTTTATTTAGCGTGCATGTAATTCAGTTATTTAATCAGAATGCAATAAACAGGTTTCATTGTATTTCCCTTTCCTCTCCTTCCTTCTCCCTCAACATACACAGCCTACCCACGTCAGCTTTGATTATGGCGTGGTTCATTAGGTAAAGCGGTTTAATTTTGCATGTCAAAGGAAAGAAAAACAGAAAAAGTTTCTGCCAAGGTCC
Organism: Persea americana; assembly: GCA_029852735.1. Lineage (NCBI taxonomy): Eukaryota > Viridiplantae > Streptophyta > Magnoliopsida > Laurales > Lauraceae > Persea > Persea americana. Next base: position 7,520,372 of record CM056813.1, read on the forward strand.
TTTTGTTCTGTCTCAGTTTTGGTAAAAAGTTCTTTACATTCCTGAAAAGAGAAAGAGTCTCCAATTCCCTGTAGATCAGTGATGAGTACCTTCCTTTCTTTTGCAGAATAATATGGATAAATTCTTGATTGTAGCTCTCTTGGTGAGGGAGCTGCGTGTGTCTGGGTATTAAAAAATGACTAGTTGCGTGTCTTGGTATTAAAAAAATAAAAATTGGTGAGGGAGTTGGGTGTGAAAAAAAAAATCCAACAGGGAAAGCCCTATCCTCTTAGGCTTTGACTTGAGAGACTTTAAGTTAAAGGAGTTGAAGTCCGCCACTTCTTAAAATCCTGGGATAAAGAAGTTCAATAGGTAGGCCCAGTGTAGAGCTCTACTCCTTCAACTCAGGATTTCTCTAACTCGAAATCTCAGGGGATCCAAACTGTTTTTTGATAAGCAGACAAGCTAAACTTGGCTTTTAGCTCAGGCGAGCTTGTGTTCGCAGGCTTGGCGCGACTAGTAGCTTTATATCCATCGACCATCATCAAATGGATTGACAATAGCTTCTGTCTTTTTCACTGACACTTAATAAGGCAATATGTTCATTCCATAGAGCAATTCTCTTGTTCCAAATCGGGCCATCCTTTTGGTAGCAACTAGAATTGTAAGTGGGCAGGATTAGATCAGGTGGTGTGTATTCAACGAAGTTTTGAAGCTCAGGGATTGACACTAAAACTAATTTCTGGCCCAATAACTAAAAAGGTTGAAGCTGAGCTCGTCTTTCTGATTGTCTCTCCCCTGTAGAGGAAACTTAACTTGGACTCAAGCTTACATCTGGACATTAGTGTGTGCATTTAATTTGTGGGACACATTGAAAAATCCTTATGCAAACAATTAGGCTGGACACATTATAGGTTGGGCACAGACGAAATCGATCAATGATCAGGCGCATAACGTGCTTGGGCCATAAAAGGTCACACCAGGAGCGACCGTCCTAATTATTGCTGGACACTGGGCCTCCCACAGGCAGCGGCTCAACACAAATGTATCTCTGTCTTGCTTTGTGTTCTTTACTAAACCACCCATAGGGTTTTCCAGAGTTCTTATAATTGTGAGGTGGTAACGAGGAGGGCTATAGGACCCATGCAAGCATTGGATGTCAACTCTCATGGAGATGGGCACGATTAAAAGGGCCCCATGTAGATAGGGAGTAATGGAAGTTTTGCTGTTACTTGAAGGGGCCATATTGCCACAACAAAGTTGTTGATCAATTAATATAGACTTTCCAGTATATACAAGAGGAGCCCATTGAAATAATTCAAAACAAAACCACTTTCCTAGTGTCTCTATTCTCTCTGTTATCTCTCTCTTTGATAAAAATAAGGGGCGTTTGGCCGGAGGTCCGTCAACTTTGGTTTTTATTGCAAACGGTTCACTTTTTTTTTTTTTTTTTTCGTCAAGGCAAAGGTCTCTTTTCAAGTTTTAAACATTTTAAAAGTCCAGAATGCTCCTTTTAACACACTTTGTGCGGTATATAAAAAAGGAAAACTGATTTCGTTAAGAGTTTCATTTGGAGAAAAAAAAAGGGGGAAAACCTGTCAATTTCGTAAAGATGATTTGACTGCACAAATCAAGGACTACAAAAGATAAGACAAAGAAAATGGGGAAAAGTGATTCAAAGAATGAGAAATCATCTAAAAAATCTGCATGGGGGGCTGGGCAAAAATCAAATAAATTTATCTGAAAAAGAGAGATCATTCAGAAAATTTGCACGTGGGACTGGGCAAAGCTCCGATTGTTTCAAACTCAGATAAATTTGTTCAAAACTCAGATAAAATGTGTTTGAGTTCTGCCAAAAGTACTTCAGATAAATTTATCTGAGTTAAAAACAAAATCTTTTGGAAAAAAACTAAGATAAATTTATATATTTTTTCGAAGAAACTCACAATACAACAAAAAAAATGAGGTATAGTAGCCACATGAGGAAGAAAACTATAGAAGATCACAAAACCTCTCGCGCACGACTAGAATGAGACCATTAAAATGGAGTCAATAGTAATCTTGTGTGGGACAAAGATTAATTTAATACTTCTATGTCATTTGGGGCAACGATCACAGAAACTCCTCAACAATGATGTGGGACAAAGATCAATTGAAAAAAAAAAAGGCTGATGATCAGATCTTGAGCCTCTCCACCAAGATGGGTATGATATGAATGGCATGGTTATTTGATGATTGCAAAGAAAACCCATGAAAGCTTTTGCAAGTAGTGCCTCGGCTGCAAATCGTACTTTGGTATAGGAGGCCTGGAATGGTTCCCTCCCATTTGAATTTCAAAACTTAATCTAAATCTAGGAAATAAAATCAATAAAACAGCTTGATGCATTTACAGGGGCAAATCAGTCATTAAATATCATGTTAAGGAGCTTAAAACTAGGGATTAAATGCGTGATATAACTTCAGACAATTAGAAGGGCAAATCAGTTATGGAAATGTATTGTCACGTCCCCCGAACCCGATTAGAAAATAAACCGGATCCGGGGAGTGAAATTTAGGGCTAATTAAAATTTTTGCCCTTTAGGCCCAAGGATCGTAAGTCCGCTGTGAGGATATTACCTTTCAAACCTCAAAACTATAACCCTTTGCGGAATCATACAATTCAAGGGATAGTAAATATCAAACAATGAATGACAAATCTCATTTAGTAACTTAAAGTTGCAAAGAACAATTAAAGCTATTCGAGAGTTAAATTAATTACAATGGCCAACCCAATAACCAAAGCCATTTAATAAACTGAAGTCAATGAAAGGAAAGGTTTTTAAAGATGAATAACCAATAAAAAGAATAATTAAAATCTAAAGCATGTCCAATGTAAGTCTCTCGTGTTCTGGTAGTGATGACACTACTCTACGTCATCGGCACCTCACTCTCGTTCCTCCTCTACTGGTTGGAGATCCTTTGGGATCTCCTTACCTGCTTGCTCCTCATAGTAGTACTCACCTGGGGTGTCTGCACACCAAGGAACAGAGTCAACAATAGTTGAGCAATAGATAAGCAATGTACAATAAAACATAACATGCATCAAGTGTGAGAGTAAAGACGAGTACCAGATCATAAGGATACAAAGAAATAATACTAGGCATACTGCATGAGTAATAATCATCAGAATCATCAATATGAATCTAACATCATCTAACAATTACCACTATCCAATCCATGCAAATGCAAGAATCAAGTGGTGCTGGCACGAAGAAAACCGAGACAAACAAGTCTTGCTAGTTTAACATTATTTGAGGTTTAGTCATGAAATTGGAAAAACTGGATTTAAGGATAACTAATATGTTAAAGCTCCTTTTAACTATCCATTGATTACCTCAAATCATTTGCCCGGCAACAAATGTCAGGTCTAACTCCACTATTTTATTTTTATCTTTTATGTTGTAGCTAATCAATGAATGCCCCTTTTATTTGGATGTGTTTAAATTTGTAGTGACATTATATCTGAACTTGTAAAACTTGTAATTTAAACTTAATTTGTTTAAACTTGTAATTAATTATATTATAGTATCTTTATTTTGACCCGAATCTGCGAACTGATTACATTAAAACTTTTTTAAAAGGAATAGTTTCCTTTTGAGACTTTTGAGATATAATAAGAGAGTTTCTTCCCTATTGATGCCTGGACACAACTCTATAGTCATTATATTTTATCAATGATGTTGAAAGTTTTAACAGGATTGTATCCGGACCATCAAGTCCATCGGTGACCTGCCGCATTTTATCGAGTATACGCGAAGTCTTTTTCTTATTTTCTTTTTTCCACATTCACAGTAGAATGGCTTGTTTGGATGAACGGTGAATTGAAATAAAGTGAGCTAGAGCCTTTGTTGTCTAGATAAGAAAAGACCACCTATCATATCAAAAGTATACAAATTCAAAATTTCCTCCTCCTTTTTCAAAAATAAAATAAAATTCATGCATGTTTATGATGCATCTAGCTAATGCCCAACTATTGATAATTGCCTCATATTGCATTGATGACTGGCTTGGATTTTGATAAGCTGGGCCCCACCATGCTTTGAAGAAGGGGCGTTGCACCATACTTTTATGCAATGGCGTTGCATTGTAGTTCTGTCCTGGTCTAAATCTGCATCTGCAATTGATAAGCGTGAGACTTCGTCAAAAGCTGAGATTTTTTCCCAAGAATTTGGTTGCCAGGTATGACGTGAGTAAATTAACTGCTTTAAATTGATTGACAAAGAATGACAAATGAAGTAGAATATGCAATTAGCAGTTGATAGAAGCTACGTATGCAAACCCTCAGTGAGAAATCCCAATTCCTGCGTATATCTTTACCAATTGTTGTAGTACTTAAAACTAACTTTTGATAAAGCAAACCCTTAAACCTCAAATCCTATCCGCGATCAATTTATCACTTGTAGAAAAATGTGATACAAAACCCGTAAACCTCAAATCCTATCAGAGATCAATTTATCACTTGCAGAAAAATGTGATACAAAACCCTTAAACCTCAAATCCTATCAGTGATCAATTTATCATTTGCAGAAAAATGTGATACAAAACCCCTTAAACCTCAAATTCTATCAGCGATCAATTTATCATTTCCAAAATAATATGATACTTAGCATGTTAATATTGTAGTAAATGCCCAACTACAAATGGCCGCTCTTCTTATATTACATTTAATGCCCAACTACTAATGGCCACTAACTACGTTTAATGCCCAATCACTACTGACCACTCCTCTATGAAGGTGTTCCCTCGACATTGATCTTTTTTTTTTAAAGAGTCGACCCTAACACCAATCATGTGCATCTCTTTCTCCGATTGGTCGAAGACTTTTCTTCCTCCAGCAAGTGAAGTGACCGAAGTCATTCTACTCGTTCTCGGCCATACACACCTTATCCTTGCAGCGTGGAATTATCATCACCAACTTGCAGTTGCAGTGAAAGCTCCTTTATATGTTTTCTCTCTCCAGTTCATTCATTGATGTAGGATATGTTCTCAATCCCATTTTGTCTCAACCTGAGGCAAGTGACAAACAAGTCTCCCAAAATCAGTCCATTATTTAGCTATGAAACTTCAAAAGATGTTACTCATGAAAAGGAAATGCAGCCTCATCCATGAGCCAATGCATTTTCATTTTTGTTCTATTATATCTTTAAGCAACACCATTTTTTGTTGCAATAGATAAGCCTTTTCTTTTTTTTTTAGTTGTGAGAGGATAAGCTATTGTAATTATTGTTTAATGTCATTTTTTTACCATACTCATTAAATTCATTTCAGATGTATTCCCCTCTTTTGTCAGTTCTAATAATTTTAATACTTGTTCCTCACTAGTTTCATCTTGTTTTAGTATTCTTAAAAATTCTTATGAGTCCACATCTATCCTTGATTAGATTATACACATCCATATCTTCTTCAGTTTGTATTTTTAAAATATTATTTTACTCTATGAGTCTTTACTTCTAGTAACTCACAACTATCTAATAGTTTAAACGTTAAAGCCTTTTCCACTTCAAGGAAAAGATTTCTTTAGTCAACTTAAACAACTTTAATGAAAATACTACTGTTCACAAGTTTCAGGTTTTACTTTGTCAGATTTAGAAAGTATACATGTGTTCAATTTATTTAATTATGTCTTTTCCAACATGTCCTGATTTCAACTGTTATGTATATGAATCAAACGAGTAAATAACAATTCATACAAGAAAAATATCAGTAGAAGTTGAAAGAGAAAAACTTGAAATAGTGTCAATTTCAGCCAAACTTATTTTCATTTTTGAGATTTCTACATTAAAAGAAAAAAAAAATCCAACTTGGTGGATTGTATATTGTCATTCATATTAGGCATCAACCAATCAGCGTCGTGCAAATGCCAAAGTTCTCCATTGAAGGAGACAGATGAAGGACGCCGGCACATGACTTGGACGACCCGGTAATAAGGTTAGGTTGACTCGAAGTCAATCCTTTTGGAAGTAAAAAGCAAAGTATCTATCTGGTTCTATATAGGAAGCAACCCAACTCGTCCCGCTCGTCTTGGCCATACATAGCTTATCTTTATAGCGTGGAAATTGAAAGTTCTGCAAGCTACCATAATGTATACTAGTTTTAATTTAACAAATCAAAATGCAGCGGAAATAACCAAATAAACATAATAGAACTAGTAATCTACCAATCATACACCACAATAAGGCAAACACAATATTTAGAGTAGAAATCCTATCCGGGAAGAAAAACCACGAACCAGAAATTAAGAACTGACGAACAGTTACAAGATATTAGCTCATTTCCCTCAGTCTGTACTTCGACCTAAGGACTGTACTTGTTCTTGCACAGAATCCACTAACACGATTTCTACAGTGCTCCGTTCTACTTACTTAATCTCATCGCACCTTAGTCAAGATGAACTATCTTCTACAGGAAAGTAGAAGCAGCAACAACCTTCTAAAACAGCCTTTCAGAATAATCTCTCAACAGCTCTAAAGAATAATCTCTCTCTAAAATATCTCTGACTCAGATTAATGAGAGTGGTCGTCTCTAGGGTTGAGAGCAATACCCTATTTATAGCCCCAAATTTGTGCCTTAGACTTAGAACACAAATATGACTCAAATTGGGAAGCATAGTCTCAAAAGGAAACAAATCCGATTCAGTTTAGGAGACTCCCGTATAGCCCGCGTTTATCCTATCGATCGGATATTGGCTCCGATCGATCGGACCACCCAAATAACTGGTGTGCGTCAGCTGTCAGATCGATCGGATAGAGGGTCCGACCGATTGGGCTTGGCAATTTCGCCCGGTCTTCTCTTTTCTTCAGATCAGCCCTTTTGGCGACACAACCACGACCCAGAGTTTTGTCCAACACATGAGTTAGCCAACATAAAAATACTAACAGAAATAGCACCACAACTTTCAATTGCGCGTACTCTTTACCACATTCCCTGGTTTAGGGTGTCCTCTCAATCCCAACTGGTCTCAACTTGAGGCTAAAGACAAACAAGTATTTACACTGTGTCCATTATTTAGTTTAGAAACTTCTAATTGATGGTATTGATGAAAAGGGAATTTAGCCTCATTCGTCCATTATAATCAGTAGTTATCCATCCCAAAACTTATCAATCACAAATCTTATCCATTGATCAAACATAAAATGTTCTTAATACAAATCTAATTAATCTATTAGGAGAAACTCATCCTTAAGATGAAATATCTTTTGTTATTGATAACCATCCAGGATCAGGTCTTGCTGCAGATGTGTCACGACCCGGGCCCGAGATTAGGGTTACCACGGCCAAACCCCGAGTCGCGAACACATACTTACTCCCGTAAACCTCGCATCACCGGAGCCAACACGAGATTCGCAAGGGATCTTACCTATACCTGTCAAATGTACATTTTGTGGAAATATATATATACATTGACAACCAACTTTAACCTGTATAAGTTCTTTACATAAAGTAAAGTTTACTTACACATCTCATTTCTTATTTAGATCAACCATGCATATTCAAATACAATGCATGTGATTACTATTTACATCAAAATGAATCTATTCAAAATGTTTCTAAAACATGCTAAACCGGTCGCCTCCGAGCTACATCCACTCATTTAGTCCTCCTGGAGGAACCGGATTGGTCTCCTCCGCTGGCGGCGCGGTCTCTATACTACTGGGACGGGCAACTTGGCCTGGAACGTCATCAATAACACTGTGAACACGACGGTTCAACAATGTATACACAATTCTACGACAATAATATGTTTAGCAATTCTAAACAATTCAAACAATTCAATTCAATTCAATTCAACTCAATTCATGTATATATTTATCATTCATGTAGTTCTCCCCTGAATGAAGCATTCAATTCATTATGTACACTTTATCAAGTGTCTTTTCGTTGTCCTCTGGCATAGGCGAAAGGGCGCACCATTCATGACCCAGCCTTAAGAATGACTCATTTCATTTCAATATTACACACTTTATTAAGTGGCTTTTCAAACGCCTGGGATTTACCAGTGTCTTGATCAGAGATCACCGGCATCACCACGGAGCTCCGGAACGCTCCATCTATTGCAGCAGACTTGATCTTTAATTCATTACAGTGATTGTTCATTTCAGTTCTTTTCCCTTCATTTCATTGCATTTCATTTCATTAATTCGATACATTATTCGATGGTAGCTCAACAAGGAGCACAACAATACTAGACATGAGAGGACATGCCAACTCAAGTCTGAAATCCTTAACAAGTAAAGTTTTTTCTAAAACAACATTCGGGTGAAACGTTCGTTATGCAATGTATGTGTTATTTTAGATGACATCACTTTGTAGTGAATTTTACATCCACATAACCTTAGCTAACACCCATGAAGGTTTAGGAAAATATCAGAAATCAATTCTGATATCCCCTCAGTTTTGGTCACCTCGTCGGTTACCTAGCGGTTAACCGAATTACGGATTTCGGTTGACCGAACCACATTCGGTCAGCTTTCCAGAATCTCATAAATTACAGATCAATTTGCTCAATTCGGTCACCTGTTCGGTCACCTACTTGGTTGACCGAAATTCAAATTTCGGTTAGCCGAATTACTCTCGGTCACCATTCGGTCTGCTTTCTAGAAGGTCAACTTCTGATGGAAAACCCTGACAAGATTTTCGGTTACCCTGCGGTCAGCCCTCGGCTAGCCGAACTCATAATGTCGGCTAGCCGAACTATGTCGGTCAGGTCACGGTCAGGTGGCGGTTAGCCTGTCGACTGACCGAACTTCGCCCAGAAGTTCAGAAAACTTCTGAACCGAATTTTCTGGACTTGAACTCTTTGAGTTTAAACAAGTCTATTAACACTACTAATCACTAGAAGTGAGTATACTTGCCTTGTTTGAAGATTAATCAGCAAGAATTCCCCTGTCTAGCTTGAATCCAAGATGAAATCCTCAAGCCAAACCTTCTTTTCAGCCTAAATTGAAAGTAATCCATTCAAGAGAATTCAAATGAGTTTCTTATGCAAGAAACATTCACAACTCACTAAAAAGGCCTGGAGTTCTGAAACGAAGTCCAAAACACTTACTTGTAGCCTCTTTGGTGGAAATCTTGAGATCTTCTCAAGCTGAACTTCAAGAAATCAAGGAACAAGATAGAGAAGATGATGGTGAAGATGGAGTTCCTCTTCAACAAACTTGTTAAGCTTCCAAATCACCAATCAATGGAGAGAAATTGGAAGAAGGAAGAAGAAGAGAAAGAAAGAGAGAGAGAGGTCGGCTGGGAGATGAGAGAATGAACTCATTTGAGTTCATCCCTATCTAAATAAGCCCATTTTTGCATGTCACCCCCTCTAGATTTGATTAATTCCAATTCAAGTCAAATGAGGGGTCATTTGAACCAATTTACGCCGAATGGATTCGCTACAATTACGGAAGTTAACGTACTACTCAAGATACACGTGCGGGCATTAAGAGTTTCCGTATTTGACGAAATACGCAGAAATTCATATTTACGAAAAAGTCCTCGTACCCTCAATCCAAGTTTAAACTCATTTCACTGCATGTACTCACCTTCATTACCTTTCCATTATGCTCAAATCAATCATTGAGCCACTTCCAATTCAATTTATCTCTTAATCAACACTAATGCAACAAAACATGCTTAACTAGCATTAATCCCGATTAATTAGAGTTAATCTTGATTAACTCGGGACAGGGTGTTATAAGATGGAGCAAGGATCATATGATCTTTGACTTGCTACCTTGGTTGTGTAGATTTCTTTTTTAGAGACAAATGTAAGCAGGGCCACTAGCAGTTGTGCAGGTGAAAGTGGATGGCTGGATCTGTTAATAGGAGGTGGGTCAAATTTAATGCCCATCCTGTTGATATCCTCCTCTGAAAAATGAATCAGTCTGTTCAGCGTTTTAGACAGTGCAGAATTGGATGGCAGTTGATACAAAGTGGTGGATGTCAAATTTTGCATGATCATTTAGAAGGCCCACAACTTTGGATGAGTGTCATATTCGAACTATGTAGAAGGTGTGTTGGTAGGCCGTGGGTGGGGTTTCGGATCCCCTCCTCTATGAAGAGGTCAGATCCAATGAGCAGTCCATGGTAGATCCAGACATGGATCTGTCCTGGATGCAATTCCTATGTGGAACCTAGGTCGGGCATCAACTTGAAAAAATGGATTCAGTACCCAGATTTAGATCCGAAATAAGATATTACGTGAATTAGTATGATTGTAAAAAAAAAAAAATTCAGTAAATACTAGCAACAACAAAAATAAAAGTGTATTTAATTTTATTGATTATTTAAAACTTTACCAAGAGAAAAATAAAATAAATAAATATACAATTTAGTAAAAAGACTAAACTAATTTATTTATAGAATTTAGATTGAACTCTTATTGTCATCTAACTTTGAAATTGCTATGAAATAATTATATAAAGAGGAATGCTGACGACAATTGAAAATTTCTAAAGTCTAACATATATCCCAAAAAAAAGAAAAAAGAAAAAAAAACAAACCATCAAGGGTTGTTGCATCTCCACATAAACTATGGAATATTTTAATTTTCCACAAATTTGAAAGCAACAGTACACTCTCCAATCATAATAGAATGAAAATGAATTAATCTTTCCTAAACATCTACACAAAGAACAAAACATAATAAAGAAAAAGTAACAAAAACAACAACAACAAAATAAAGCATCCTATCCTATGTAACCCTTTAATATCAAAAGGGATCGTGATAATAATGATAATAATAATAATAATTATAATAATAATACACGAAAGTCAATAAAACAACAAAATACATCATAAGAAATAGAAATTACTAAAATTGAAATTAAGGATAAAAATAAATAGAAATAAAACGGTAGCACAAAGATCTTATCAACTCATGATAGACAAAAAAGCATATAATAAATTTTTTAAAAGAGACGGAAAAGAAAGATAGTTGATTTTAAGAAGCAATACTTGAAAAATGAGTCTTCCTTCTCTTTGATGGATCAGTGAACTGGAGTATACATAATACAAATCTGAATACAAAAGTATAGGAAGTCAAGAATACAGAGGAACTGATTAAAAATACAAAAGCTATTGTCAATAATTCATCTTACACTTTTACTTCCTTAATCTTTCTCTTCTTATTCTTTACCCGATGCTATAACCATTGCCTTTGTAGGCCAGCTCCCTTGAAAATAGAAAAAAGGATCAAGAACGAAAACACGAAAACCATATTATTCAATCAAAATACATATAAAAAAAAACGCTTGATGATTTATGGAAGTCACCACACCCTTCAGAAACCAAGTTTTTATAGTTCTTCCTCATAATCGACCTCATGAATCGTTGGACAAATCAAAGTAAGTAGTAACTTGCCAAAATTGATGACCGAGAGGGTTTTTTGGGGGATTCTATGCCAAAAAATAAAAGTCTGAAATCATAGAGAACTCTCATTTGATTCGTGAGACAGTCAATGCTATAGTATGCAACTTTCTTTGATCGAATGCAGTAAAATCGGATCTTTTCAAATTTAATATAAAAAATAATGATAATGAGATTGATTAGAGAGATTTTTGGACAAATTAAGATTAGGGAGTGATTTGAGGATTAAGATAGAAACCAGATAATTGTGTGTTGACATTTTAAATGAGAGAGATCATAGGAGAGAAAGATTACATCTATAGTGTAATGTGGATTAGGGATTGACCAAATCTTATTTTGATCAAATCATCTTATCCTTTAATTTCAGTGTATCAAAATTTAATATTAAAATAAAAAGTAAATTAGCGAAAGGTCCCTCGTAATGCACTACTAGAGAATAGACTTTTGGCCTAGGAGAAAGCGGGCGGCCGCCGGTGGCGGTCGCAAAAGGGTCATTTGCGACCGCCACAAGCGGTCACAATTGCGGTCACCAAATCCCTTAAGTCCCTCCCCCACGCGAAACCCACTTTCACTTCCTCTCTTCACTTTTTTTCCCCTCCCGCGCTCTGCCCTCACTTCCTCTTTCCCCTCCCGCTCTCTGCCTTCCCGCGCTCTGCCCTGTCCCGCCACACCAGCCATCCCTCCGCCGAAGCCAGCCTGCGCCGGAGACGACACCCGTTCCCTCTCTCTCTCTCTTTCCGCCGGTCTTTCCGTCTCCCTCAATGTCGCCGATCGAGGACTCCTTCTCCCTTACCGCCGCTGCTACTCGCTCTCCCTCACCACATCCACAAAGGTTCGTTAATCTCCTCTTTGCCGCTGCTGCTCGCTCTCTCTATTTCTTCTCTGTTTTTTTTTTTTTTTTTTCCGGTTCTAGCTAGTATTGAAAAAAGCATCTTTTTCAATGCTATGAAAACCCTTTCTCTAACATTTAGGATATAATGGATTTACCCAGGGCTCGTATTGTAAAGATCAGAACTTTTCACAAATGAAAAGAAACCATTGCCCGCAGGGATTTAAACACTTTTCTCATTTACTATTTTGCGATCATGCTTTCTGTTCGTTTTGAGACGAATGAAGTCATTGGATATTTGAATGTGTAAGTTGGAATGGTGGGATTTAATTTATAAATGTGTGGTATGCTTGTTTCTGTTCAGTTTGTGTAACTGGTCCTCACTGATCATAGCCTGATGATGCCCAAGCCGTTCTTTTTTTTTTTTTGGCCATTTTATGTAGAATGTGAAATCAAGCTATTTTTCTTAGCTTGTTTGGGTTTTTCCCATTTGGGGGCAATTTTCCATGTGAAAGTTTTAGGATTAGAATGTTGATTGGTAACTTGAAAGCATAATTAGTCACTGGGGATAAAAAAATTTGGCACCCAGTATGTCGTGGGGTATATTATTTTTGGGCAGTTTAAAATGTGGTAAAATGAGCTGGTTTATTCACAATGAGCTGTTGGGGAGTCCCAGGAGATGGAGCAGCAGTTTCTGAAACTAACCTTAGCAAGTGGGAGATGATCCTACTTTAGTTTCAGAAAAAACGAATGGGCACTCAATGATGGTCAAGCTTGCTTAATTTGGTTGATCGATGATGGTCAAGTCTTTACACAGGCTTATCTCTATCATGTCCTGGGTGTGGTCCAGGTTTGGGATGTGGCGTGCTCTGCGATTTTTTTATTTTTTTGTATGGTAAGTAGGGTTTATTATGGAAAGGGTAAAAAAACCCTTAATGTACAAGAAAAGAAAAAAAAAAAAAAAAAAAAAGAAGCAATCCTATCTCAAAATGGAGACAGGAACTTAAGAAATAAGCCCACAAAACCGGTACAAGAAAGAAAAAAAAATGTAGATAATTCCCACACGCAGGGACAGATAACAATCAACATTACATGATCAAATTTAGCTGTTCTCCTGTAGTGAAATGCATTGGAACAAAGGAAGTTCCTTCTATGGATTAATTTCCTTCTATGGATTATCAGGAAGAGTAGAGAAAGGAAGTTCTTCAGATAATTGTCATTTTCTCTAGAATGATTGTTTATTACATGATGCAGTAGTGAATAAATAAATGCTTATTTGTTGAATCCCCGCTCAAACGTAACACGTTCATTGCTGACATTTTTGGAGTCAGACGAGGGCCTCTAAAATTCTGTTCATCTTCTGTTTGTTCTCATCTGAGCAACATATTTCAAGAGAGGGATTTTTAACCCATACAAGTATCAATATTGCTACTAGAATCCCATCACAAAAGAACAAGAAATGAGGTCCACCTTGATTACATTGAATCTGTTGCCATGTAAGGAAGACACTCTTTTATTCATCTCCGAGTATTTCAGAAAAAAAAAAGAAAAGAAAAGAAAATCATACCAAACCTTGTGGATTTAGGTCCTGATGATGTTGATGTTTTCATTACTGCCTTTTGGTGTGTGTTGATTGGTGAATCATGAAGACCCATGTGATTGGAATATCTTTTTCTCTATCTCTATTCATTTGTGTTGTTGTGCTCTGGTTTTCTTGTGCTTTGATTCAAGGGTTTCCTTAGTCTTTATTGAAATTTATGTATTTGCGGTATTTTGAAGGAATCCCATTTGATTAATTAGAATTTTCTGTTTGAAATGTTTGTGCTTGTTTGAATGATTTGAACTTTTATTTTATTACCTTTCTTATACAGCTCTCTTGTCTGTGGGTAGTTGCTTGAGTTAATAGATTATGAGGAGAATTCCTATAAGAAGTTTTTCGCTTCTATTGATGGTTGTTCTTCTTTTTCTTCCTGTTTTTGTGTGTGAGTGTTTTAAGAGAGAACCATTTAATTATGTTTGTATATTTATAACAAAAAGGGAATCATTTGCATGAATTGATTTTTTTACTATGGAGATGGGACGTCCTCCATGAATATAAATGGGTGATGTTCAGTGGTCCCCTCCTCTATCTCTCTCTCTCTCTCTCTCTCTCTCTCTCTCTCTCTCTCTCTCTCACTCACACACACTACACTACTGTAAATTTTTCCTTTTTTTGTGGGTTTTTACAAGTACCCCAGATTTTAATTCAATTATTTAAAATAAAATTAAATCTTATGAATTCGGCTAATTGTGCTTGCTCATTTTAGATTTCCACAGAAATAGTTACCGAGATGGACAAGAGTTGGATTGATTTACCGAATAGGATGTCTAGGGAATACATGGATGGGATTAACCATTTCATGGAATTTACCAATGGGTTTGACAATGAGTTCATCAGTTGTCCATGTAGAAAATGTGCGAATCGGTATTATTACAGAAGAGAGTTTGTCCGAGAGCATCTGATTCTGAATGAATTCTTGAAGCAATACAAGAATTGGATAAGACATGGAGAAGAGTATGTTTCTTGTCACAGAGAGGAAAGAGATGAAATTGAGGTGGATGATATGACTGAGGAGACTGATCCGATGATCGCGATGCTAAATGATATCGCGTGCGGCTTGGCACCCGAATACACAAGTTGTGAGACTGAGGGGGCGGGTGGGAGTAATCCTCGCTCCGGTGCCGATGAAGAAGCGATGAGATATTTTGAAATTCTAGACGATGCACAGACAAAATTGTATCCTGGATGTAAGGACTTCAGTAAATTGTCCTTTATTGTTGAGTTGTTACATTTGAAGGCATTGAATCAGTGGTCTGACATGTCCTTCGATATGCTCCTCCAGTTGTTGCATCGAGTGCTCCCATCCGGTGCAAAACTTGCTGAGTCCTACTATCAGGCCCGCAAGTTAATTGAAAATTTGGACTTCACATATGAGACTTTGGATGCATGTCCAAACAATTGTATGTTGTTTAGGAATGAGAATGCCCATCTTGATACGTGCATTGTGTGTCAGACTTCGAGATGGAAGGAGGACGGGGTTGGTTACAATCGTTAGAATAGTTCTACAAGTATTATCAATCGTGGCAAACGGGTGGCAGCAAAGCAAGTGAGATATTTCCCACTTAAGCCAAGGCTGAAGAGGCTATTTATGTCATCAAATATCTCTAAACTGATGAGATGGCATGCCGAGAATAGCAAGGACGATGGTAAGTTAACCCATCCAGCAAATTCCCCAGCGTGGAAAGACTTCGATCGGAGGAATCCAGACTTTGCCTTGGATTGTCGCAGTGTGCGGCTTGGTTTGGCTGCAGATGGTTTTAGTCCATTCAGTTCCATGACCGGGGAAAATCACAGTACGTGGCTAGTTGTTTTGGTACCTTATAATCTCCCGCCATGGATGTGTATGAAGCAACCTTTTCTGATCCTATCTACACTTATTGATGGACCAAGAGGACCAAGGGACAGGATTGATGTTTATATGCAACCTTTGATTGATGAATTGAATGAATTATGGGCTGATGGTCTGATGACATTTGATGCCGAAAGCAATGAAATGTTTAAACTCCGCGCCGCATTATTATGGACAATCAACGACTTCCCAGCGTACGCTAACTTGTCTGGTTGGAGCACAAAGGGAGAGTTTGCATGTCCTTGTTGCAATCAGGAGAAGAAGTCAACTTCGTTGAAGCACGGCAGAAAATGGGTATACACGGGTCATAGAAGTTTTCTACCTCCATTGCATAGGTTCAGGAGGGACAAAGTGTCATTTGATGGCACTCGAGAATATGGTCTAGCACCTCGAACAATGACGGGAGTTGAATTGTTGTCACAGCTCGAGCAGGAGCAAATACGTACTGTGTATGATTTTCAAGATTTACTAGCCCCCCCTGCCTTCTATTCCCGGTGCAAATAGAAGGCGAAGTCATAATTGGAAGAAAAAAAGTATTTTCTACAATCTACCATACTGGAAAGATAACTTACTCAGGCACAACTTAGATGTTATGCACATCGAGAAGAACGTCTGTGATAATATATTGTGGACCATTCTCGGTGTTCAGGGGAAGTCAAAGGATGGTGTCAATGCACGCCGTGACTTGGAACAAATGGGCTTGAGAAAACCGTTGCACTTGCAGCTAAGAGAGTCCAACAAGGCATACATGCCTCCTGCGCAGTACACGATGAGTAAAGATGAGAAAGATATCTTCCTCTCTGTTCTGAAGGGTGTCAAGGTTCCTGACGGGTATTGTTCAAATATCGCTAAGTGTGTGAACATGAAAGAAAGAACATTACAGGGTTTGAAGAGTCATGACAATCATATTCTCATTCAACAGTTATTGCCTATCTCCATACGGAATTGTTTGCCTAAGAATGTTGTAGCGCCGTTGATTGAAGTTAGTAACTTCTTCAGACAACTGTGTTCTAGAGTTCACCGAATAGAGGAGTTGAATGGTCTGCAAGAGAGGATTGCTGTGACATTGTGTCATCTAGAAAAAAAATTTCCACCTGCATTTTTCGATGTCATGGTTCACTTGACCATACACTTAACCAGTGAAGCCCTACTTGGTGGCCCCGTCCAATTTAGATGGATGTATCCGATCGAGAGGTACATGAACACATTGAAGAGGTATGTTCGTAATAGAGCTCGTCCAGAGGCATCAATAGCTAAGGGGTATTTGATGGATGAGTGCACCAATTTCTACGCAGCATATCTTAATGATAATATTGAAACAAAGTTGACTAGGCCCTCGCGGATTAATGATGGTCCAGTTGGGGAGGGCACGACATTTGATCTCAATAATATTGAGTGGATTCAAGCTCACCGGTGGGTGTTGTTCAACACCCCATATGTTATGGCTTTGACTCAGTAAGTTGTCACTCATTCATAAAAGTAACTTGTCAATTTTTTGCCTAGGCTATCATACTTGTCATTATGACGTGTTATGCATCGTAGGACACACATCGATGAGCTCAAACGGGACATGCCTCGTGCTACAGAGAATCAAATTCATCAGTCCCATTATCGGTCATTTCACGAATGGTTCAAGAATCACGTACGTATTCAATCAGTAGGAACTTTTTCACTTGTTCCTATCATATTACTTTCATGTAGTGATATTCAGTGATTACATGCATTGCGTAGGTGTCTAACTTACGAAGAACCAACGATCCTAATTTGACCGATGAAATGAACCAGTTAGCTGATGGTCCATTTATAACGGCCCGACGTTACACAACTTGTGATGTCAAAGGTTTTCGATTTCGCATCAAGGATGTAGATGAGAAACGAGCGACGCAAAATAGTGGGATCGGTTGTCCATCTGTTGATGCTGGTTACTACTATGGCCTTCTGAAGGATATTGTTGAAGTTGTATACAATCACGGATTAAAATTTCTATTGTTTAAGTGTGATTGGGTGGATCCCATCCGAGGGGTGAAAACAGATAATTACCAGTTTACATTGGTAAATTTTAACAATTTGTTACATCGTGATGATCGAATAAGTGCTAAACCCTACATACTCTCCTCAATGGCGGAGCAAGTTTACTATGTCAGAGATCCGAAAGATCCTAACTGGCAGGTTGCAGTTAAAATGTCAAGGAGGGGAGTGTATCAGATTGAATGTGATGAGCCAAATATTGATGCATTCGCCCAACAAGTTCTTGACCAGAATGCAGTTGTTCAACGTGATGAAGATGTTAATTGGGTTCGGGAAACCATTGAAGGAGATACAGTTGACTTACATGAACAGTGAACGGTTAACTAATTCACCAATGTTAGATTTCAGTATAAATAATTTTTAAATGTTAATTTCAATTATCTTGTTAAATTAATTTATATTACAAACATTTGAACAGATATGTCAGGGCGAAAGAGGAGAGATCGTCCGCGGACGATGGACGAGCTGCTGCGCCAAGCCTAGGCCAGTATGCCATCTGGGGGCTCTATACCTACAGCGGGTGTCGCCCAGCCTAGCTCGATTCCCCCACTGAGTAGGCCCTCGACCTCCCATTCGAGTCCATCGACATCCGGGCCGAGGCCATCCACCCCAGTGGGGCCTTCGGCGTCGACTGCTTCAGCTTCACCATCGATGCTCGCATCAGCCGATGAATGCACCGGTATAAGTTTATTTAATTAAAACATTTTAATTCTAGCAAATTATTTTATTTCAATTTAATTAGATTATTTGTAATTTGAACAGATTCTATGAGCACTGGCCCATCTTCCAGCAGGGGGAGAGGCGCTGGTAGAGGGATCCGGACGTGGAATTCCGGATCTCTTATTGACGTGGAGTTTGATGAGACATTTCATCCGGTGGGCCCGCATGCTCGCCAGCTCATCAACCATTTGGGACATATGGTCCGGGATCCATAGGCATTCCCTTTGACTACACTTGATTGGGATGCATTCCCGGTGGAGATATTAGATCGTATGTTCCAGCAGGTTAAGGTAATAATTTAACATTTCTCCGCAGGATGTGTCAATTTAAAGTATAACTTAATGAAAAAATATTTTTCCTTTTCAGGACAATTTGAGGGCATGTCCTGAGCTCTTTCGACCAGTTTGCATGTCGAAGTGGTGGAAGATGTGGAAAGATCATAAAAATAAAATAAAGATGCATCACTGGAAGCCACATCAGGATGCCCTCGACATACTTGAGCGAGTTCCGAAGGGCGTTCTCCCGGATCAGTGGCCTCAGCTCGTCCGGTACTGGACGAGTGAGGAGGCAAAGGTGAGAAACTTGTAATTTTTTTATTTAATTTTAACAATTTACTAGTGACTATCGTAACTAACAAAAATTAACTGATAAATATTGAAAACAGAAAGAGGCAGCAACGAATGCGCGGAACCGGACAATGCAGGGTCCCGCACACAGGTTGGGGACTTGACACATCACCCAGGTCCGCCACGAGGTAAAGAGTTAGATCGTACTTGTAATTTATATTTGTCATTTTTTATGATATTATACTAATAATATAACTCTCCACCAAACAGTTGCGTGCCGAGGGCGGTCCGGTCGATAGGATGTCCGTTTGGATGCGTTCTCGAGATCCTCGCCACCCGGAGGTTGCAGCTATCTTCGTAAGTTTTTATATTGAACCGCTTAAATTATCTGTCTATTACTATGTCTTGTTATGCATGATAATATATTAATGTACGCAGGCCCAGTTTCAGTCACGCCTGGAGGCGTTGCCCGAGGAGGAGCGCAATTTGCCATCACGGAGGGATGAGATATTCCACTCCGTCGTTGGCCGGGACGGGCACGGATACACGCTCACGTATGGGACGGGCATTCCACGCTCGCACGTTGCGCGAGCGGGGTCATCCGGTACTAGCTCCTCCCAGGGCTTGCACCTCCGTACAGATGAGGAGGTTGAGGAATTGCTGCAGTCCATGAAGGCAGCGATCAGAGAGGAGGTGACAAATGAGGTGAGGGCAGAGATGAGGGCCGAGTTGAGAGCGGAGTTGACATCGCTGGAGGCTCGTCTATCACAGAGTCGCGGCCCCATCGCTTCAGACCCACCACCTACTACTCAGGTTAGTAAGAAAACATTTTGTACAATATCAATTGTCAATTATGTCATTGATGTGTCAATATTTATGTTTTTTTTTTCAAGTTTTTAACTGTATAATAAATAATTACAGGCACCTGACGCTAGCAGTGGCCACAGGGCGAGACATGACTTAGTTGGAGAGGGCAGTCATGATCCGTCAGGCTCGACTGATCCTGACCAGGTATAAATATTTTTTTAATTCAAGATTTCAACATGTATATAAATTTTCTAAGTTGTGTTAGAAACTTATAGATTTTGAAACTTAAAAAGTTAGAAACTTATAAATGTAGAAACTTTGAAAGTTATAACCAGAACTGACGGCTCGAGAATTATGAACAAACCACCCCGTCAAAGTTACAAAGCGACATTAAGTGTTCTACTATCGTGTAAAGTACAAGAGAGAGTCCATAGCTACCTTGATCTTGACGGGTTAATAAAATATTATTCTCATTTTAGATTGTGTAAATGGCTTTGACAAATATCATCTTAGATTTATTCCCATTGAGATTGGACTGTGTCATCTTTATATTCAAATAATAAAGAAACAAGCTAGGATCATGAGTTGTATGTTACAAAAAGTGGGCCCTACACTGCAGATTCTAAGGGAGACATAATACATTAGATATCAGACACCAGGTAGAACCATTTAGACCACATATTTGGAGTTTTAAAAAGGGCTAAAATCCAGATTTGGAGTCTAATAGGCTCATTGGAGGATCATATTGTTAGATCTGAATTCATAGTCTTATTGACTTGTTTAGATTTTAATCTATGTTCAGCTTTGATTTTAAATTGGCAGAATTCAGCTTTGCCAATTTTTTTTTTCTTGGATTTCAATATCCGTCGAAACCACACTGTGGAGTTCCCTGAAGCAACTTGTATGCATGGCAGATTTTGGATATGCATAATGCATGCATGGTGAATGGTGGGTATCAAAGCTGGAATGCTGATTGCATATGAATTCCAACTTCATTGGATAATGAAGGCGACGGGATCAAGAGTGAGTGAGTTGAACAGTTAAATTGTTTTGACTCTGAATGTTGGAGACTTGGGGGGTGCCTAGTAATATGATCCTGATCATTGAATGAAGATAAGTTTTAGCCTGTTCACAATCTCTTGAAAAGTTCCTTCTCAATTATTAACCATGCATTTGGCAGTCACTTGGGCCTTGGACTGCAGTTCTGTCAGTTGGAACATTTCTCAGTCTCTCTCAACTTAATGAATGATGATTGGGTTTACAATGTATTGAGTGTGTCCATCGGGTAGTGAGTGTTTGTTGGTATAATCACCGTCATATAAAAAAAAAAAAAAAAACTACTACCTGCAGTCAATGGCGACTGTGGACTTCTCTCTCTTTGTTATTAACAGGGAAAATGACCAAGGGACTGGTTCAGCCCCTTTTTATCTGGCAGTGTCACTGATGGCTGAGGCAGCATGATGGCCTGAGCTTAGACCAGATTGGGCTGGCCCGTGAGCTAGACTTGGGCCTATTTTTTAGGAGCAACAGGTTTTGAAATCGGTGGAAATAAATTGTTGCCCCTATCAATTTTGTTGAAGTGGTTGGGCTGAGTTATATGTAGTGCCTCTTTGTTTCTTGGTTCTTTTAGCTGCGGGAGCTTTATTTATTACAAATCAAAAGCAGAGTACAAGGGTGCATAAAACTGCACCATCTAAAATAATGCAACAGACATTATACTAAACTGTGCTTCAGCTGAAGCCATTTCAAACTCAGTTGATTGAAGAGCAGCACATAAAAGGGATTATACACAAATGGGTCAGGGCTCGAGAATTGTTTAAGGTTCTTTGTAAACTGAAACTAACCCACCCTTCCATATACTGATTTTGTGCTGTGATCTTGGGAAAACAGCAACAAGCTGTTTTTGAGTGAAACCTGTGCTGCAACCAATAGAAAATATATATCATCCAGCCAAGGAGACCATGATGCGAATAAGAGAAAAGTGGATTTTGGAGGAAACTAGAAGGAGATAATGACACAAATGGGTCAGTTGTGGCTGCAAAAGGAAGCCTCCACCACCATAACTGGTATGGGCAGTGGTAGAGTAGGAAGAAATGGACCCAGTAGCAGTGCTAGCCACATCTCACTAGTTCTTCTCTTTTTTGAGATTTTAATTTTTTCTTTCTAGTTGATGAAGAGTAAATATTGATAAATTTAGTACAAGAGTAGCTAGTATGTGTTTACTACGGAACCCCTATGGATCTCTGTATCTCTCTCTCTCTCTCTCTCTCTCTCTCTCTCTCTCTCTCTCTCTCACACACACACACACACACACACTCTGTGAAGCAGCCTGATGTTTTAGGCAAATGAATGGATCATGGGCTATCTAAAAATTGCTACAATTGCAGCACTATAACATTTGGATTAGGGTGAACAGTTTGAAATTGTGTATAATGGTTTGTTTGATTAGAAATTGATGTGATTTAGAAATTCAGGTTTGCTCATTCCAATTATTTGATTGCTATCTCTTCTAGATTGGAAACCGCTCCACTGTCAGGTAAGACTTGGAGAATTTTGATGGCTAAAAGTGCTATTTCATACAAGTAAGCCCTTTTGTCATTTGGGGTTGAATCAATGACATGGGTAATAATTAAGAAGTGCCTTATCGGAACTCTCAACGAAAGAAATCTGGATTTCAAATGTTAGTAAAATGGTCTTTAATGGTCTCTTCTGTATGACACCACAGAAGAGGAAACTTCACTGAAAATGCAAGTGGTTTCTTATCGGGCACAGAAAAGATCCAACAAAAATAGAAATTTTCCATGAAAAACCCATTATTATAGAACATAAAATAAGAAAAGAAAAAAGAAAACACATAGAACATACCTTCCCCTTTCTGCAGAAACTTGCTTGGGCAAATGTGCCCTGAGAGTCTATTTGGTAGCAATACTTTAAAGTATTTATATTTAAAGAATTTAAAAATCCTCTAAAATTCTTGTGAGAAACTCCATCATTAGAATTCCTCAAATGTCACAGGTGGGCTTTGGATGAGGATTTGGGTGGGGCTTGGGAGATCGGCGCAATTGTTTGGTTCCTCGATCTCTTCGATTACTACGTCAACAACGACGATCAAGAAGTTTTCAGTAAGGAATTACAGCTGGACGCCAAGGTATAATTGGAATGGTTGTACAATTTTTCCTTGTTGGGTTCATTTCGATTTGAGATTTAGTATTTTTTTTAAATCTGGGTTTTGTTTGAACTAGGGTTTTGATTTCTGTTTTCTTATTGGATTTGTGATTTCTGGGTTGTTTGGTGTGGATTTGATATTGGAATTGTTTGTGTTTTCAGGTGTTTTACTTTGACATTGGTGAGAATAAAAGGGGGCGCTTTTTGAAGGTGATTACAGTCATCTATGTGTTTGGTTTGCTTTTTCCTTTTTTTTTAAGTTCTCCCTTTGTCTCTGTTTGGAGTGATGGTAATTGTTATTTTGGGATGCATACCTTTTTCTCTGTATATGGATTGAGTTGGGGATGCACTTAAGCATTTCACCCATACATGAAGTACAACAATGGAATCAACACCAAATTATTAGTAAATCAGTAATCAAATATTTCATTGAAATTGAAGGGATTACATGTATATACAGAAGCTTACACTTCCTCTCCTTATTGCTAAATAGTTTATTAAAATTGAAGGTACTACAAGTATGTACAGAGGCTTGCACTTCCTCTCCTTATTGTGCTTGTACCAAGAGTCCAAGACTCTTCAAGTACTCAACCACTTTGTTTTCTGTTCAAAGATCTCAACTACTCTTCTTACCACTTGTTTCTTATGATTAATATATTAAAAGTTATATTAAAACGTTGGAGCTCCCTTGAGAATAGATTAACAGATATGAGGAGAACTTGTCCTTGCCTCAAGTTTTCATTTTGGAACTTGAATTGCATCATTTAAATTATTGAAAATGTGATATTACTTCACCACCTTTTCTCTTTTCCAATCAAGTGTAATGATGTTCATGCTCTGTTTGGGTCTGATGCACCTTGCTGGGGCCTGAGAACATCAACAATCAAAATTGAAACAATCTCCTCTTGGTCTTACCTTTATGAACTCCCTGTTAGTTACATGACACTTGAACTTAACTATTCTTGATGTTAACATTATGTGGTCAATATGGAACAGATTGTCTCAGCAAAAAGTTAGGAAAAATGGCCTTTGGTGGCCCAAAGCAGGCAAACGGTCTCCGTTGCTCGTGAAACTGGACGGGCACAAGGCCCTAGTCATGCATGACTTGCCGGAGATTGCTCGTGAAGTCGAAACGAAGGTTTCGCGTTAAACGTGACCTTAAAACTTGGAAAAATGGCCTACGAGCGACCAAATCGGGCAAACGGGCTCCGTTGCCCGTGAAATCGGACGGACATGAGCCCCTAGTCATTCGTGACTTGTCGGAGCTGACGGTTTGAGAATTGGACCCCCGGATTGCTCGTAAAGTCAAAACATAGGTTTCGCCTTAAACATGACTTTAAAACTTGGAAAAACGGCCTCCGAGCGCCAAACCGGGCAAACGGGCTCCGTTGCCCTTGAAACCGGACGAGCACGAGCCCCTAGTCATTTGTGACTTGCTGGAGCTAACGGCTCGAGAATTGGACTCCCGGATTGCTCGTAAAGTCGAAATGTGACCTTAAAACTTGGAAAAATGGCCTCCGAGCGCCCAAACCTGGCAAACGGTCTCCGTTGCCCGTGAAACCGGATGGGCTTGAGCCCCTAGTCATTCGTGACTTGCCGGAGCTGACGGCTCGAGAATTAGACTCTCGGATTGCTCGTAAAGTCGAAACGTAGGTTTTGCCATAAATGTGAATTTAAAACTTGGAAAAATGGCCTTTGGCGGCCCAAACCGGGCAAACAGTCTCCGTTGCTTGTGAAACTGGACGGGCACGAGCCCCTAGTCATTCGTGACTTGCCGGAGCTGACGGCTAGAGAA
Organism: Persea americana; assembly: GCA_029852735.1. Taxonomy (NCBI): domain Eukaryota; kingdom Viridiplantae; phylum Streptophyta; class Magnoliopsida; order Laurales; family Lauraceae; genus Persea; species Persea americana. The sequence continues at coordinate 7,545,104 of CM056813.1, forward strand.
TTGGACTCCCGGTTTGTTCGTAAAGTCGAAACGTAGGTTTCGCCATAAACGTGAATTAAAAAATTGGAAAAATGGCCTTTGGCGGCCCAAACCGGGCAAACAGGCTCTGTTGCTCGTGAAACCGGACGGGCAAGAGTCCCTAGTCATTCGTGACTTGTCGGACCTGACAGCTCAAGAATTCAACTCCCGGATTGCTCGTAAAGTCGAAACGTAGGTTTCGCGTTAAATGTGACCTTAAAACTTGGAAAAATGGCCTACGAGCGACCAAACCGGGCAAACGGGCTCCGTTGCCCTTGAAACCTGACAGGCACGAGCCCCTAGTCATTTGTGACTTACTGGAGCTAACGGCTCGAGAATTGGACTCCCGGATTGCTCGTAAAGTCGAAACGTAGGTTTCGCCTTAAACTTGACCTTAAAACTTGGAAAAATGGCCTCCGAGCGCCCAAACTGGGCAAACGGTCTCCGTTACCCGTGAAACCGGATGGGCATGAGCCCCTAGTCATTCGTGACTTGCTGGAGCTAACGGCTTGAGAATTGGACTCCCGGATTGCTCGTAAAGTCGAAACGTAGGTTTCGCCATAAACGTGAATTTAAAACTTGGAAAAACGGCCTTTGGCTGCCCAAACCGGGCAAACGGTCTTCGTTGCTCGTGAAACTGGATGGGTACGAACCCCTAGTCGTTTGTGACTTGCCGGAGCTGACGGCTGGAGAATTGGACTCCCGGATTTTGCTCGTAAAGTCGAAACGTAGGTTTCGCCATAAATGTGAATTAAAAATTTGGAAAAATGGCCTTTGGCGGCCCAAACCGGGCAAACAGGCTCCATTGCTCGTGAAACCGGACGGGCACAAGCCCCTAGTCATTCTTGACTTACCGGAGCTGACGGCTCGAGAATTGGACTCTCGGATTGCTCGTAAAGTCGAAACGTCGGTTTCGCCTTAAACGTGACGTCAAAACTTGGAAAAATGGCCTCCGAGCGCCCAAACCGGGCAAACGGGCTCCGTTGCCCGTGAAACCGGACAGGCACGAGCCCCTAGTCATTTGTGACTTGCCGGAGCTGACGGCTCGAGAATTGGACTCCCGGATTGCTCGTAAAGTTTATATAATTTGTAGGTTTAACTTTCAAAATTTTATTTTTAGTTCTTAATTTTGTTTATATTTACTATATATTGCCAATTCTTATAATTAACTATTAATATTTATTTCCCTTTTTGTCTTCAGGTTTGAGAGCATCGGATCGATCACGGCACCCTCCTCAGATAGCATGTTTATTTTTGTTTTTATAATTTTATTTTATTTTGCTGGTAATGTAGTGAATATAATTTGTTGAAACTTTTGTAATGTTTTGAATATCATTAATATAAGACTTTATTCTGTTATTAGTATTTTTAATTATATTTTTAATTGATTGTAGTAGTTGTATATAATATATTCAGGTACAGGTATAAAAAACAAGTACAAATAAGGAAAATAAAACAGGAAATGAAAAAAAAAATCTAACCTTTAGCGGCCGCCACTAATAGTCTTAAAAATTTGACATTAGCGACGGCTTGTGGCAGTCATTAAAAGTTTAAATTTTTGTTTAAAAACACATTAGCGACGGCTTGTGGCGGTCGCTAAAAGTTTAATTTTTTTTAAAAAACACATTAGCGACGGCTTTTGGCGGTCGCTAAAAGTTTTAAAAATTTTTTTAAAAACATTTGCGACGGCTCTTGGCGGTCGCTAAAAGTTTTAAACAAATTTCAAAAAAAACATTAGCGACCGCTTTTTTTGCTTTTAGCGATGGCGATTGGCGGTCGCTAAAAGTTTCCAAGTGATTTTGTTCACCGTCGCTAAGCCGTCGCAAAAAGTTTAGTAGCCGCTAGTGGCGGTCGCTAATAGTCTTCTGCGACGAATTTATTGTGTCGCTCTGTTGGTGGTCGCTGGACCGTCGCTAAAGACTATTAGCGACCGCCAAGACACTTTTAGCGACGGCTATTGGCGGCCGCTAAAAGTCCATTTTCTAGTAGTGATGGTCTTGTAAGGCCTCTAGTCCATCAACTTTTCTTCCAAGGCCTATAGTCAATACAGCTCGACATATTTCGGCGAGAGGTCCCTATAAACACCACATCAATTATTTATATGACTAATTTACCCCTTCCACTGTTTCAGCATAAAATTTTGAATTTAAAATTTTCAAATCTTCCAAACTCCCTCTCTCGATCTACGCTACCCAAAAGAACCCCTTCTCCTTCTTCTTCCCGCATCTTCCATTCCCCACTAAATCGATCCCTGATGCATATCAATCTTGAAGTGTGCGATGGATTTGCAGAGGAACCGTTAAAGAGAAGAAAGAGGCTGTTGGTTTAATTTGCGGTTCGGATTAGATCTCAAGGGCTTAAGATCATATATGTTCCATCATCAAAATAGAGAGGAGCTTCTTGATCGAAACAGAGAGAGAAGGAGAGAGAGTCATAGGATTGGATTGATCCTCGGTGGGCCACGCAGACCGAAGTTGTAGTTGATCGAATAAAGAGATCGGATTGTTGCAGATTTGGTCCCATTTTCTGAAGCACACAGAGAGGACCTCTCCTTGTCTTGTCCTGTTTTATGCAAGTCTCAAAAGGATCTAGTTTCTTGGTTTCGGATTGAAATTCAAAGTGAGCCACGACTGCTTGATCGGAGAAGACGCACAGATCTCTGTGCAAATCGAACCGAAGAAGACAGTAGTTGTCGATTTCGCATCTGATAGCCTGATTACAGCAGTGGGCCACAACCTTGATTGGTCAGAGGAGATTAGCCGGACTACGCTCGTCGCCAGAGGTGAAGAGGAGATTAGAGCAGCGCCGAAGTTCAGGATTGATATTAGTGAATGAGATCATTGCAGAAGCCCAGTTCAGTAGAACTCAGTTTATCTGAGTATTTGTCAAATTTATCTGAGTTTTAGTACAATTTATCTGAGTTTTTGTAAAATTATTTGTGTTTTGGCCAAATTTATTTGGGTTTTTGGAGAATTTATCTGAGTTTTTTTTTTTTTAATTTAACTGATCTTTTGGAAAATCTTTATGAGTTTTTTGGTAAATTTATTTACAGTTTTTTAAATCTATTTGCGTTTTTTAATTTTATTTGTGTCTTTTGAAATTTATTTACGACTTTTCAAATTTATTTGTATTTTTTGAAATAAGTTTAACTGAGTTTTGGAAAAAATATTTGAGTTTTTGGAAGGATTTTCTGAAATTTGAAAAATTGGTTTATCTTAGTTTTGGCAAATGTATTTGCGTTTTTTGAAATTTCTTTGCGCTTTTAAACTTTATTTACGTCTTTTGAAATTTATTTGCGTCTTTTCAAATTTATTTACAATTTTTTAACTTTATTTGGATCTTTTGAAATTTATGTGTCTTTTGAAATTTATTTACATTTTTTGAAATTTCTAAGCGTCCTTTTAAATTTCTCTCTGTTCTTTTGAAATTTATTGAGTTTTTTGAAATTATTACATTTTTTTAATTTGCGTTCTTTTGAAATTTATTTGTATTTTTTATAATTTGTTTGTGTTTTCTTAGAATTTTTTTAAACATCTCATTAATGGGATTTCATTAATCGTAGCCAATAAAATGGTAGTTGACCATTATTAGTGACATATCGCACTAATCATGGAATATGATTTGAAGAAAGGGTAAATTAGATATTTTAAGTTTTCAAATTTGGAAAAAGGACTTAGTACACTACAAAAAAAGATTGTGAATCTAAGGCCATAGAGTAAAATGCTCAGGGACCCATCGCCGAATGCCCCTAAAATAAATGAGTATCAAAATTGGATAAAGGGCATGCAATTCTGTGGAGAAGTGTAAGCACGGGATCATAAGTGGGCCCCACCATGTGGAATAAAATCGTCTCTAATGACACTCGTTCCAGTCGTAGGAATGGTCTTTAAAATCGATCTTGATGAAGAGAGAATGTAGGGTAATTTCCCTAACTGAATAGGAATTTATTGCCCTGTTATTAAAAGGAAATAAATGAATAGGAAGTGAGATCATCGTGTGATTATTAGGAAGTGCTCATTGGGGTTGGAAGGATTTGGACCCCGAATCAATGAATGCCTCTTTTATCTGGATGTGTTTAAATTTGTACTGACATTATATCTAAACTTGTAATTTAAACTTGATTTGTTTAAATTTGTAATTAATTATATCAATGATGTTGAAAGTTTAACAGGAATTGATCCAGACCATCAATTCCATCGGTGACATACCATCAAGTCCATCAGTGACATGCCCCTTATTATCAAGTAACCACTAAGGGAGTGTTTCTTCACTAAAAATCCTGACATGAATTCACCATTTTGGAGTTATTTGGACATAATGTGATATATTGTCCCCAGTCACTTGCAAATGACATGTTTCTTTACAGGCATTTCAAAATTCCAACCACCTAAAAGGTCTCGAAGGACCTTTGAGAATTCAGGAATCCAGCCATTTTGCTTTTTTGTTGGGATTTATGAATGCTCAAGTACAAAGGAACATCCAGAAAATCCACTAAGTATAGGAATTCTGAAGTTTTTCAAATAAAAATTTATTGAATTCCAACAAAGAAATAGGCCGTAAGTCTAAATGATCATTTATATCTGCCATCTACCACTTTGCCACATCTGGCTCAAAAATCTCATTGTAGGGGCAACGTTGACTCAAAGTCAATCACCCGGCCATCATTTATATCTGCCATCAACCACGCTAAATCGGGATCCTTTGAGATAAAACTGCAAGGTGACCGTGGGTGGACCAACTACGGTCCGTCATGTCACTATGGGCAGCCTGCCACCCACGGTCACCGTGGAGTTTTACCTCATCAAATCCGGACTTCAACCACTCTGCCACGTGCCGTGACTTAGAAATCTCATTGTGGGGGCTACGTGGGCTCAAAGGTAATCTTTCTCTTTTATCCATTTATTTATATAGCCGAAAGGATAGCATGGAAATACCACCACCATTTGCTCCCCTCGCTTACAGGTCTCTCACAGTCACATTTAATGATTTGGAAAATGTTTGGACTCCCAACTTACCTCAACATGAGGCAAATGACGAACTGAGTCTCTTCTAATTATTAAAGAAACTTCAAGAGAAGGAAGCCCCATCCATCTTAACCAGCAGTTATCCATCCCTAGGCTACTACAAAAAATAAATAAATAAAAAAATAAATAAAAATAATAATAATAATAAAAAGAAATTAACTTTTGAAAATGCAGGAGCTCTCTCTTTATATTTTCGTCTCTTTTTTTTTTTTTTTTTTGAGCTTTTCTTTTTAATGAAATGGTATTATCCTTCTTCATAAAGGCCAAGGGTAGGATTTCACCCTTAATCCCATTTCATATCTATAATCTATTTATATAGATTCAAGAATGTTTATGATGCATCTAGCTAAAGCCCAACTGCTGATAACTGCCTCATAATGCATTGACGACTGGCTTGGATTTTGATATGCTGGGCCCCACCATGCTTTGAAGAAGGGCGCTACACCATACTATAATGCAATGGCGTTGTATTGGAGTTCTGTCCTGGTCTAAATCTGCATTTGCATTTGATAAATGTGAGACTTTGTGAAAAGCCAAGGTTTTTTCTCAAGAATTTGGTTGCCAGATATGATCTAAGTAAATCAATTGCTTTAAATTGATTGACTAAGAAAGACAAATGAAGTAGAATATGCGATTAGCAGTTGACAGAAGCTATGCAAATTCTCATTAAGGAATCCCAATTTCAGGGGCATTGAGAAATCCTTATCCATAGTATTGATCCCTATAGTAATTCAAGCTCAAATAGTAATGATGAAAAAGGACCGTATATTGTTACCGGTGGTTGTAGTACTTAAAACTAACTTTTGATAAAGCAAATCCTTAAATCCTTTGTGCGATCAATTTATCATTTGCAGAAAAATGTGACACAAAACCCCTAAACCTCGAATCCTATCATCGATCAATTTGTCATTTAATATTGTATTAAATGCATGCACACTACTAATGGCCACTCTTCTTATTTTACATTTAATGCCCAACTACTAATGGCCACTATTCTTATGTTACGTTTAATGTCCAACTACTACTGACCCCTCCTCTATGAAGGTGTTCCCTCTTGACATCGATTGTTTTTTTTTTTTTTTTTTAAAAGACACTTGACCTTGAGTTAACACCAATCATGCAGTGCATCTCTTTCTCGGATTGGTCGAAGACTTTTCTTCTCAGGAGACATTAAAAATGGGTCCCAAGTAAAAACCGATGACTCGTACAAGAGACAGTCAAATCGTTAAGAAAAGGATTAAAAATCATTTTTCACTTATATTTTAGGGCATAATTCCAGTGTCACTGTATTGTTGTCTGGTACAACGTCATCATTTAATGAATGATGGGGCCACCTTTGAACGATTCAAACCCGTAAACTTTCAAAGTAAATTTCGTCTTTTTTCATAGGTATTTATTAGGGTCACATGGACGAATGTGAGGGAAGCAACTCCGGGGCTGTACATATTAGTAGCTCCCATTATTTGCCATGAGTTTCTAAAAATTGGAAAAAAAGCTATGGTCGTTTTTATGAACCCCAATATGCCCTTGTGACCTATTCTCCTGGGTAAGAAGTTCCAACCCCATATGAATCATAAAATTGCAAGAAGGTCCTGTTAGTCTTAGAAAATCATGATTTGACCCTGTGGTTTATAAAGTAAGTCTTGTTATTCCTTATTATCATTTGCTAGTTATTAAGTCAAATTTATATTTTGGACCCTATTATTTGGATCATTCGACCTGAGTAAGTACCGTTTGGGCACGCGGTATCTTACTAACGTTAGTTTCATTACCTTGTGTGGCCTCAAAGAACCTTGTAGATTAGAGCTTGGCCCATCTCTATTGGAAAACCCTTAACTGGGTCTATGAACAATTGATTATGAAGAGATGCGTTGACCTTTTATCTACTAGAGATCCTTGTAGTGCTGCTGGGTACAAGACTGCGCTTTTGACCGTAGGATTGGCTCGTAAGTCTTCACTCTTTTTGCATTCATGTGTAGCAGCATTACTGGTTGCGTCTATTATGTTATTATTTATGTGAATATCTAGGTCGTATACGAACGATTGCAGATCATATACGAACGGCTGAACACCGATGTGAATATGAACCGGTTTATCCGGATATTACGATTATGAATTGATTTATGACTGCTGACTTTAGGAATGGGTTTTCTCAGTTTATCATTACTTCTGTATGACTATTGTATTCCTTTACTTTGTAGATGAAATTTGTGTATACGTCCTTTTCGGCTTTATCACAATGTTATTATCTTATGATTATCACATGTCATTAAGTATATGGATATATGGATCTTGTATTTTATTTGTAAATTATGTTTGAGTGCTTGCTATTTACGTTGTTTAATGGTTCATAGATACCGATCCGTTACCTGCCCAGGAGACGGAGGAGAGTTAAACGTATCAAGCGTTTGAGCTAGCTATGAGCCTGAGTGGAGTGCCAGGGATGGCTTCGAAGCAGTCTGAGTCTGCATAAGAGAGACCTTCTTCGTAAAGACCATTTTTAGTAGCAATATCTACGTAATGGACTTGAATTTATTTAGTTTATTTGGCAACTTAAACATTTAACATTTAGCTATTTATGTGTTGGTTTGGTTTAAAAATTGATACCAATTGATTCAATGTTTCCGCAATATTTTACTTATAATTTATTATGACTCACTATGGTTCGAAATTTTGTGGGTCCATATTTTAGAAGCTTATGTGGAAAAATTCTTAGGAAGTTTTTGATTTAATGTTATAATTCACGTTTTCCTTGGTTTCATTTTGGGCGACATGACACACAATGCTCACTTTTTACTAAACTCCCTAAGATGAAATCTACTTTTTGAGGGTCTAGATTCCAAGAAAAAACCGCACCCAGGAGGATCTTAAATCCTAATAGAAAAGCAACCCAAATTTATAATAACATCAGACATCCCCTTCACATAATAGAGTAGATCAGGCTTATACGAAGGGGATAGGGATTTCAATGAAGTTACGTTTCCCTTTCACAATTAAACAGCCCAGGGAGCTCGAAACTCGTTGGCGGCAATAAAAAAGCAACAGTGCATTTCAATGTGCAGACTACCCAGAATCAGGGAACTATGGGCGTGAAGGCAAGGGTGGATCTAGGAAATTCACGTTTGTCGGGGAGGCATTATGTAAAAGAAATATTGGGGAAGGGACAAATGTAAAAACATGTATATTAATTAGCAGAATTTACAGGGGCTTCTTAGAAATTTTTAGCTTTTTTCAGGTATGGGCCCGGGGCTTCAGCCCTAGAGCCTTCTACCTAGGTCCGCTCCTGGTCACTTTTTGATGTAGTTTGCCCTGGGGAAACATCATTCCTGATTTGATGAAAAAAAAAAGCTCCTTTGGTCTTGATGGGTTTGTGAAAAGGGAAATGATCGGGTGAGAACTGTCGATCCGTGCAAATCTAGGGACGAAGACTGCCGTCGGAGATAAAATGAGAAGGGGAAGAAGATGACCGTCAAACTAGGGAAGGAAGAGGGAACGGGGTTTTTCCCCTTTTTCGTTGAGGGATTTGGAAGGCTGAGAGCGGGAGCGATTGAGGGATTTAGAGGGCTTCTGCCCTTTTGGAATGCTTTATTTAGATGAAGAAGACCGTTGGATCTAACATGCGAACTGACGGGCCAAATTTGACTTTGCACGGATCAAGTGAGAATAGTTCTCACCCTATCATTTCCCTAGTAAAGATCCTGGAAAACCAAACATGGACGATTGACGTCATCACTGACACGACACACGCACCGGGGGATGTGTTAGTGATGTCATGCAGGTTAGGATATCATTAAAAATACTCTTTTCTTTGTTTGATCAGATTTATATGATTACGATGAAGGTTTTATTTCCTACTTGGTTAGAAGTGTTTATTTAGCGTTCATGTAATTCAGTTATTTAATCAGAATGCAATAAACAGGTTTCATTGTTTTTTAGTAAATTTATTTATGGTTTTTTAAATCCGTTTGAGTTTTTTAATTTTATTTTTCTTTTGAAATTTATTTACGACTTTTCAAATTTATTTGTATTTTTTGAAATAAATTTAACTGAGTTTTGGAAAAAATATTTGAGTTTTTGGAAAGATTTTCTGAAATTTGAAAAATTGGTTTATCTTAGTTTTGGCAAATGTATTTGCGTGTTTTGAAATTTCTTTTGCGCTTTGAAATGTTATTTACATCTTTTGAAATTTATTTGGGTCTTTCAAATTTATTTACATTTTTTTTTAATTTTATTTGGATCTTTTGAAATTTATTTGCTTCTTTTGAAATTTATTTACATTTTTTGAAATTTCTATGCGTCCTTTTAAATTTCTCTGCGATCTTTTGAAATTTATTGAGTTTTTTGAAATTATTGCATTTTTTAAAATTTATTTGCTTTCTTTTGAAATTTATTTGTATTTTTTGAAATTTGTTTGTGTTTTCTTAGAATTTATTTAAAAATCTCATTAATGGGATTTCATTAATCGTGGCCAATTAAATGGTAGTTGACCATTATTAGTGGCATATCCCACTAATCATGGGATATGATTTGAAGAAAAGGTAAATTAGACATTTTAGGTTTTTAAATTTGGAAAAAGGACCTACTACACTGCGAAAAAATTTTGTGGATCTAAGGCCATAAAGTAGAATGTTCAAGGACCCGTCGCCGAATGCCCGTAAAATAAATGAGTATCAAAATTGGATAAAGGGCATGCAATTATGTGGAGAAGTGTAAGCACGGGATCATACGTGGGCCCCATCATGTGGAATAAAATCGTCTCTAATGACACTCGTTCCAGTCGTAGGAATGGTCTTTAAAATCGATCTTGATGAACAGGGAATGTAGGGTAATTTCCCCAATTGAATAGGAATTTATTGTTCTGTTATTAAAGGGAAATAAATGAATAGGGAGTGAGATCAATGCGTGAGTTTTAGGAAGTGAGATCAAAGCGTGAGTTTTAGGAAGTGCTCGCTGGGGTTGGAAGGATTTGGACCCCGAATCAATGAATGCCTCTTTTATTTGGACGTGTTTAAATTTGTACTGACATTATATCTAAACTTGTAATTTTAACTTGATTTGTTTAAATTTGTAATTAATTATATCAATGATGTTGAAAGTTTAACAGGAATGGATCTAGACCATCAATTCCATCGGTGACATACCATCAAGTCCATCAGTGACATGCCCCTTATTATCAAGTAACCACTAAAAGGGATTGTTTCTTCACTAAAAATCCTGACAGGAACTCACCATGTTGGAGTTATTTGGATATGATGTGGTATATTGTCTTCAGTCATTTGCAAATGACATGTTTCTTTACAGGCATTTCAAAATTCCAGCCACCTAAAAGGTTTCGAAGAACCTTTGAGAATTTAGGAATCCAGCGATTTTGCTTTTTTTTTTGTGGGATTTCTGAATGCTCAAGTACAAAGGAACATCCACGAAATCCACTTTGTATAGGAATGCCAAAGTTTTTCAAATAAGAATTTCTTGAATTCTAGCAAAGAAATAGGCCGTAAGTCTAAATGATCATTTACATCTGCCATCTACTACTCTGCCACATGTGGCTCAAAAATCTTATTGTAGGGGCAATGTTGACTCAAAGTCAATCACTCGGCCATCATTTATATCTGCCATCAACCACCCTAAATCGGGATCCTTTGAGGTAAAACTGCAAGGTGGTCGTGGGTGGACCAACCACGGTCCATCATGTTACCGTGGGAAGCATGCCACTGGCGTAGGCAATTTTATTCCACCCACAGTCACCGTGCGGTTTTATCTCATCAGATCCGGACTTCAACCACTCTGCCACGTGCTGTGACTTAGAAATCTCATTGTGGGCTACGTTGGCTCAAAGGCAATCTTTCTCTTTTATCCATTTATTTATATTGCCGAAAGGATAGCATGGAAATACCACCACCATTTGCGCCCCCCACTTACAGGTCTCTCACAGTCACATTCAATGATTTGGAAACTGTTTGGACTCCCAACTTACCTCAACATGAGGCAAATGACGAACTGAGTCTCTTCTAATTATTAAAGAAACTTCAAGAGAAGGAAGCCCCATCCATCTTAACCAGCAGTTATCCATCCCTAGGCTACTAAAAAAATAATAATAATAAATAAAAATAATAATAATAATAAAAAGAAATTAACTTTTGCAAATGCAGGAGCTCTCTCTTTATATTTTCGTCTCTTTTTTTTTTTTTTTTTGAGTTTTTCCTTTTAATGAAATGGCATTATCCTTCTTCATAAAGGCCAAGGGTAGGATTTCACCCTTAATCCCATTTCATATCTGTAATCTATTTATATACATTCATGAATGTTTATGATGCATCTAGCTAATGCCCAACTACTGATAACTGCCTCATATTGCATTGATGACTGGCTTGGATTTTGATAAGCTGGGCCCCACCATGCTTTGAAGAAGGGCTCTACACTATACTATAATGCAATGGCATTGTTTTGTAGTTCTGTCCTGGTCTAAATCCGCATTTGCAATTGATAAATGAGAGACTTTGTGAAAAGCCGAGGTTTTTTCCCAAGAATTTGGTTGCCAGATATGATCTAAGTAAATCAATTGCTTTAAATTGATTGACTAAGAAAGACAAATGAAGTAGAATATGCGATTAGCAGTTGATAAAAGCTATGCGAATCCTCAATGAGGAATCCCAATTTCAGGGAAATTGAGAAATCCTTATCCGTAGTATTGATCCCAATAGTAATTCAAGCTCATATAGTAATGATGAAAAAGAAGCGTACATCGTTACCGATGGTTGTAGTACTTAAAACTAACTTTTGATAAAGCAAACCCTTAAACCTCGCAAATCCTATGAGCGGTCAATTTATCATTTGCAGAAAAATGTGATACAAAACACTTAAACCTCAAATCCTATCATCGATGAATTTATCATTTAATATTGTATTAAATGCATGCACACTACTAATGGCCACTATTCTTATATTACGTTTAATGTCCAACTACTACTGACCCCTCCTCTATGAAGGTGTTCCCTCTTGACTTTGATTTTTTTTTTTTTTAAGAGACTCTTGACCTTGACTTAACACCAATCATGTGCATCTCTTTCTCGGATTGGTCGAAGACTTTTCGTCTCAAGAGACATTAAAAATGGGTCCCAAGTAATGACCGATGACTCGCACAAAAGACAGTCAAATCGTTAAGAAAATTATTAAAAATCATTTTTACTTATTTTTTAGTGCATAATTTCAGCATCACTGTATTGTAGTATGGTACAACGTCATCATTTAATGAATGATGGGCCACCTTTGAAAGATTCAAACGCTATTGCATCTAAAATTTCCAAGTAAATTTCGTCTTTTTTCATAGAGGTCCATCAAAGATCCCCTGGACAGATGTGTAGGGAGCAACTCCGGCTGTACATACAGCAGCTTCCATTATTTGCCATGAGTTTCTAAAAATTGGGAAAAAAGCTCCGGTGGTTTTAATGAACCCCATTATGCCCTTATGATCTATTCTCCTGGGGATACTAAGATATGCTATTGGATAAGAAGTTCCAATGAGGCCTGTCAATGGGACGCATTGAGACGGGTAGATGCCCGGCCCGTCCCATCCCAAGCCCGAAAATATGGGACTTTTAAAAAAAATTTAGCCCAGTGGGTTGGGCTTGGTCAATAATAGTAGAAGCCCGGCCAAAATGGGACTGGGACTGGGCAAAGGATGCCCAGCCCGGCCAGCTCTAAATAAATTTTGATATTTTTTTATATATTACCTAAATTGCCCCTCACTAACAGCATCAAACGGCTATTAGGAGGGGCATTCTTGTAAATTTCGTCCCCCATCTGTTTTCACAAAACCAGGAAACCCTAACATCACTATTCACAACATCTGCTCATCGAACAGTTCCCGTCTCGCCTTCTCTGCCTCCTTGCAATCTCATCTCTGTGAAGTGCGAACAACTCTCTGCTCTCTGCTCTCTCATCTCGCCTCTCTGCGATCTCCACTCTGCTCTCTCCGCTCTGCTCTCTCGGCTCGCCTCTCTGCTCTGCCCTCTCGGCTCGCCTCTCTGCTCTCAGAGCTCCGCTCTGCCCTCTGGACTCGCCTCTCCGCTCTCAGGTCTCCGCTATGCTCTCTCGTCTCGCCTCTCTGCTCTCTCGTCTCGCTCTCTGCGCTCTCGTCTCGCCTCTCTGCTCTCCGATCTCTCAGCTCTCAGCTCCCGTCTCGCCTCTCTGCTCTCAGATCTCACTCTCAGCTCTCAGATCTTGTCTCGCCTCTTTGCTCTCAGATCTCACTCTCTGCTCTCAGATCTCGCCTCTCAGCTCTCCCTCTCTGCTCTCTGCTCTACCTCTCTGCTCTCTGCTCTGCACTCTCTATATTATCGCCTCTCTGTCCCACACCAAAGAAGCACCAAAGATCTGAACCATTGGTTAATCAGGTATGCTCTCTAATCAGGTATAATGCCAATTTTCATGCTAATCGAAGATGAAGCTTTGCTGGAAGCATCTATTTTAACTGTTTATCACCCATCTCAACATCATCTTTACAAGTTTCCACATACCAATTGCTCATGTCAACACAGTGAGAGTTGGTAACCATATCCATATCAACCCAGTCGAATGGATCAGTGATTTGGCCATCATCCAATCCAACGGTTCCCAATACATGATCCATCCAATGTTCATGATCTTCATGATACTATGTCCCAACCGTTCAAGTAAAGCCATCAGAAGATCACCATCAATCTCTGGGCCATCTTCAATAGCAAACTCCCATCCTTGAGATGGCACAGAAGCCATTATCTTCTTCTTCTGAGAATGAATTGAAGATACAAAGATTAAAAAAAAAAAACAAAGAAAAAGAGAGGAATGAGAAGAAAAGGTCCTAAATTGTTCCTGACCTTTTGGGTGGGATATATGTAGGCCAAAAAAAAATCATGTCTATCCAATTTTGTTCTGCGTATGTGACTGCATCATAAGAGTTTCAACTTTCGCCAAATAATTTTTGAACTTAGTATTATAATTGGATTTTACAATAAAGACTGACATGAATTAATTTCTTTTTACTTGGCTAGATTTTATCCTTTTTGGGTCAATTGTGTTGTTGTGACTGCTGCGCTTTCGGGATTATAGGATACTAAGATACGTCTCTTGACTCTTCTTCTTTTAAATTTATTTACTTGTTTAGTTGTGGATAGTAGAAACTGATTTACTTGTTTAGTTGTGGATAATAGCTTATTGATAACTTGTTTAGTTGTGGATATTAAGGATTGATAACTGCTTTACTTGTTTAGTTGTGAATAGTTGTGGATAGTTGTGGATATCAGGGATTGATACTTGTTTTTTGTTTGAATTGTTAAATATGTCTTCTGATACTCTTGATACACCTTCTAGTAGTGTTGGTAGCATTCTTGTTCGTTCACGTGTCCCCATCTCCATTGATGATGAGATGGGTAGTGGTGGTAGTGAACAAGTGCCTCCCATTCCCTCTCCCAATGCTGAGCCTAATGCAAAAAAAGTTTAAATCAACAGTTTGGCAACACTTTGTAAAATCAGATTTGATTGTGAAAGTTAATGGGAAGGATGTCCTTAAAGTTAAAGCGGTATGCAACTATTGCAAGAAATCTCTAGTCAGTAGACCTGAGGATGGAACTTTACACCTGCATAGACACTGCTAATCGTGTGTTTGTAAACCAAGCACTAATAAGTAAAAAAAAACAACCACTTTTAAGGACCGATGCTCAATCCAAAACCGGTGTTGGTATTTTTAAATTTGATAAAAAAAAAGAGTCGAGAAGCCCTTGCAAAAATGTTGTTATTACATGATCATCCTTTTAATGTTGTTGAACAACGAGGTTTTAAAGAGTTCTGTGCGACTCTACGACCTGAATTCAAGATTGTATCACGTAACATTGTGAAGGCAGATTGTATGGAAATGTACAATTGGAAAATGAATGAGATCTTTAAAGAATTCAAGGATCTCACTAGTAGGATTGCTCTCACAGCGGATATGTGGACATCCAATCAGCATTTAGGTTATATGGCTATTACAACACATTATATTGACTCTGATTGGGTTCTTAAATCGCGTATAATTAACTTTCATAATGTTGATCCTCCCCACACTGGCCAAATGCTAGCTAACAATATTACTCTAAGTATACTTAATTGGAATATTGAGAATAAATTATCATGTTTGACATTAGATAATTGTTCTACAAATGATTGTATTGTAAGGACACTTAGAAATCAACTTTTGAAAACCAATGCTCTCGTCTTAAATGGTAAATTTTTTCATATGCGTTGTGCTGCACATATTCTTAACCTTATAGTGAAAGATGGACTTAAAGATATTGACCCAATTATTGAGAACATCAGGGAAGTAGTTAAATACATTAAGAATAGCTCGAATCGTATACATCAGTTTCGTGATATTGTAAGTGTGAAAGGACTAAGTTCTACAAGGGGATTGCCTCTTGATGTTCAAACTAGATAGAACTCCACATATCTTATGGTTTCTTCAGCACTGTATTTTCGAGATGTTTTTTTCTTATCTATCTTTAACAGATGACTTACACTATAAGACTTTGATTCCTTCGGATGAGGAATGGGACAAGGTTGCTACTCTTAATGATTTTTTGGAAAGGTTCTATGGAGCGACAAATAGGTTCTCTGCTAGAAAGTATCCAACCATTCATACCTTTTTACCTGAAGTTTGTACAATACATAATGAGTTGGTACAAAAATTAGGTGATTTTGATTTTGTTTCTGCAAGAATGGCTAAAGTGATGATGGAAAAACTTGATAAATATTGGAAGAATTATAATCAAATGTTTGAAATAGCCATATTGCTTGACACCTCCTCTAAGATAGTGTGTTTGGAATGGGTTTTTAAGATATTATATGAAACGGTGGAATATAGAAATACTCGTATGATTGAAGCTCGTAATCTATTTAAAAAGTTGTATGAGGAGTATCGTGTGAGATTTGGTGCTAAAGAAAGTGATCAGATAATAAATAAAAATGATGCAACTAGTAGGCAATTTAAAAGAAAGGCTGGTGATGATGAACATGGAAAGGCTCGTTCTCTTTTTTTAAAGTATTGAAATGAAATCTCCAATAAGGCAATTGTAGAAGAAAAAACAGAATTAGATCGTTATTTTGATGACAAGTCAGCAGAAGAAGATGACATGATAGATATATTACAATGGTGGAAATTAAATTCAACTAAGTATCTTATTTTATCTCATATGGCTCGTGATATTTTAGCTATTCCAGTTTCTACCGTTGCTTCAGAGTCAGCATTTAGCACCGGAGGGAGGGTACTTGACCCACATAGAACTTCTTTGAAACCAGATACAGCAGAAGCATTAGTTTGTGCCCAAGATTGGTTTAGTCATGACCCAACTAGGATTGATGATTTAGACAATGATGGGAATGCACTAACTGATGTTTTAGACATATTAAAAGAAAAATAATTTATGTTGATTTCTTTTTTACATTACTTGACCCATATAGGACACTTATTCTCATTCATTTTATTGATTTTCTGATTTTCTACTTTCATCGGAAAAAAAAAAAAGAAGAGGTTTTAACCGTTCCTACATTACTTGACTCATATAGCCTATAGGATACTCATTCATTTCTATTGATTTTCTACTGTCACCGGAAAAAAAAAAGTTTTTAACTCTGCCATGTTGCTTGTAGTTGTTGCATTACATTGCCGGTCCCAAACCCGGAAAAAAGGAGGAGGGTTTAAAGTCTGGTTCACACTGGGTGTCTGGTGATAGTAGGAATAATTAGAGAATGTTTTGCTTATGTTCAGGGTCGGGTTAAGCCCAGGCCCAGCCTGGGCCCGTACGGGACGAGATTTTATGTAGGCCCGTTCAATTTAGGGACGAGATTGGGCAACACCCAGCAGGCCCTTCCTATTTTCGGGATGGGATTGGACAACCCAAGCCCAGGCCCAGCCCGTCCCATTGACAGGCCTAGTTCCAACCCCTATATGAAGCATAAAATTGCAAGAAGGTCATGCTAGTCTTACAAAATCATGATATGACCCTTTGGTTTATTTTATAAAACATTGAGCGTGGAGAATGCTAGGGATAAGGCCCTAAGCCCTCGGAAATGATAAACTAAGGCTTGTTATTCCTTATTATCATTTGCTAATTATTTTGAAATGTGCCCTTAGTTCTTGATAAGTCAAATTGATATTTTGGACCCTATTGTTTGGGTCATTCGACCTCAATAGGTACCCTTTGGGCATGCAGTATCTTACCAACGTAGGGCTCAGTACCTTATGTGGGCTCAAAGAAGCTAGTGGATTAGAGTTCAGCCTATTTCTATTGAAAAACCCCTAAATGGGTCTATGAACCATTGATTAGGAAGAGATGCGTTGACCTTTTATCTACTAGAAATGTTTGTAGTGTTGCTAGGTACAAGACTGCTTTTGACCGTAGGATTGGCTCGTATGTCTTCACTCTTTTTGCATTCATGAGTAGGAGCATTACTAGTTGCGTTTATTATGCTATTATTTATGTGAATATTTCGTTCATATACGAACGACTGTAGATCGTATACGAACGGCTGATCACCGATGTGAATATAAACCGGTTTATCCAGATATTATGATTACGAATCGATTTATAACTGCCAACTTTACGAACGGGTTTGCTCGGTTTATTATTACTTCTATATAACTATTGTATTCCTTTATTTTGTAGATTGAATTTGTGTATACGTCCTTTTTGGCTTTATCACAATATTATTATCTTATGATTATCACATGTCATTAAGTATTTGGATTATTTGCAAATTATGCTTGAGTGCTTACTGTTTACATTGTTTAATGGTGCATAGGTACCGATCCCTAACCTGCCGAGGAGAGGGAGGAAGATCAAACGTTTCAAGCGTTTGAACTAGTTTATGAGCCCAAGTGGAGTGCCGGAGATGGCTTCGGATGCATCTGAGTCTACATAAGAGAGACCTTCATCGTAGAGACCATTTTTAGTAGCAATATCTTCATAATGGACTTAATTTTATTTAGTTGTTTGTTTAGCTTATTTGGCAACTTAAACCTTTAACGTTTAGCTGCTTATATGTTGGTTTGGTTTAAAAATTGATACCAATTGATTTAATGCTTTCGCGAGATTTTACTTATAATTTATTATGACTCACTAGGGTTCGAAATTTTGTGGGTCCAAATTTTGGAAGCTTATGTGGAAAATTTTATAGGAAATTTTATATTTAATACTATAATTCACGTTTTTTCCTTGGTTTCATTTTGGGGGACATGACATGCAATGCACACTTTTTACTAAACTTTCTAAGATGCAGTCTAATTTTTGAGGGTCTGGAATCCAAGAAAAAACCGCACCCAGGAGGATCTTAAATCCTAATAGAAAAGCAACCCAAATTTATAATAACATCAGACATCCCCTTGGCATAATAGAATTGATCAGGCTCATATGGAGGGGAAAGGGATTTCAATGAAGTTGCATTTCCCTTTCACAATCAAACAGCCCAAGGAGCTCAAAACTTGTTGGCGGCAAAAAAAAAAGAAGCAACAGTGCATTCAATGTGCAAACTACCCACAATCAGGGAATTATTGGGTGGGAGGGTGAGGATGAGGGTGGGGGGGGGGGGGGGGGGGGGGGGGGGGGGGGTTTGGTTTGCTTTATGTTAAAGAAATATTGAGGAAGAGACAAACGTAAAAGAATGTCTACTAGTTAGCAGAATTTGCAGGGGGTTCTTAGAAATTTTTGACTTTTTTTCAGGTATGGAGCCGGGGCTTCAGCCCCAGACACTTGTACCTGGGTCGGGTCCGCTCCTGGTCACTTTCTGTTGTAGTTTGCCATGGGGAAACATCATTCCTGATTTGATGAAAAATAAGCTCCTTTGGTCTTGATGGATTTTTAAAAATCCTTCTGTTTCTTTCTCTTTGTAATGTGCCAAATTGTAGCTGGAAAACCAAACACGCACGGGGGGATGTGTTGGTGATGTCATGCAGGTTAGGATATCATTAAAAATACTCTTTCCTTGGTTTGATCAGATTTATATGATTACGATGAAGGTTTTGTTTCCTACTTAGTTAGAAGTGTTTATTTAGCGTGCATGTAATTCAGTTATTTAATCAGAATGCAATAAAGAGGTTTCATTGTATTTCCCTTTCCTCTCCTCCCTTCTCCCTCAACATAGACAGCCTACCGATGTCAGCTTTGATTATGGCCTGGTTCATTAGGGTAAAGCGGTTTAATTTTGCATGTGAAAGGAATGTGAAAGGAAAGAAAAACAGAAAAAGTTTCTGCCAAGGTCCTTTTGTTCTGACTCAGTTTTGGTAAAAAGTTCTTTACATTCCTGAAGAGAGAAAGAGTCTCCAATTCCCTGTAGATCAGTGGTGAGTACCTTCCTTTCTTTTGTAGAATAATAGGATCAATTCTTGACTGTAATTCTGTTGGTGTGGGAGCTGCGCGTGTCTGGGTATTAAAAAAATAACTAGTTGCGTGTGTCTTGGTATTTAAAAAAAAAAAAAAAGAAAATTGGTGAGGGAGTTGGGTGAAAAAAAAAAAAAAAAAAAAAAAAAAAGAAAACAAAAACAGAGAGAGCCCTATCCTCTTAGGCTTTGACTTGAGAGACTTTAAGTTAAAGGTCTTAAAATTCCTGAGGTAAAGAAGTTCAATAGGAAGGCCCCAGTGTAGAGCTCTACTGCTTCAACTCAGGATATCTCTAACTCAAAATCTCAGGGGATCCAAACTCTTTTTTGATAGGCAGAATAGCTAAACTTGGCTTTTAGCTCAGGCGAGCTTGCGTTCGCAGGCTTGGCACGATTAGTAGCTTTATATCCATCGACCATCATCAAATGGATTGACAATAGCTCCTGTCTTTTTCACTGACCGTTAATAATAGTGGCATCTCATAATGCAATATGTTCATTCCATAGAGCAATTCTCTTGTTCCAAATCGGGCCATCCTTTTGGTAGCAACTAGAATTGTAAGTGGGCGGGATTAGATCAGCTGGTGTGAATTCAACGAAGTTTTGAGGCTCAGGGATTTACACTACAACTAATTTCTGGCCCAATAACTAAAAAGGTTGAGGCTGAGGTGGCCTTTCTAATTGTCTCTCCTCTATAGAGGAAACTTAACTTGGACTCAAGCTTGCATTTGGCCATTAGTGTGTGTATTTAATTTGTGGGACACATTGAAAAATCCTTATGAAAACAATTAGGCTGGACATATTATAGGTTGGGCTGTGACGAAATCGATCAACGATCAGGCATAAAGTGCTTGGGCCATAAAAGGTCACACCAGGAGCGAACGTCCTAATTATTGCTGGACACTAGGCCTCCCACAGGCAGCGGCTCACACAAATGTATCTCTGTCTTGCTTTGTGTTCTTTACTAATTTTCCCATAGGGTTTTCCAGAGTCCTTATAATTGTGAGGTGCTAACGAGGAGGACTATAGGACCTATGCAAGCATTGGATGTCAACTCTCATGGAGATGGGCAGGATTAAAAGGGGCCCATGTAGATAGGGAGTAATGGAAGTTTTGCTGTAACTTTAAGGGGCCATATTGTCACAACTAAGTTGTTGATCAATTAATATAGACTTTCCAATATATACAAGAGGAACCCATTGAAATAATTCAAAACAAAACCACTTTCCTAATGTCTCTAATCTCTCTATAATCTCTCTCTTTAATAAAAATAAGGGGTGTTTGGCCTGAGTTCCATCAACTTTGGTTTTTATTGCAAACGGTCCACTTTTTTTTTTTTTTTCGTAAATCCAAAGGTCCCTTTTCAAGTTTTAAACAATTAAAAAGTTCAAAATGCCCCTATTAATACACTCTGTGCGGTATACAAAAAAGGAAAACTGATTTCGTTAAGAGTTTCATTTGGAGAAAAAAAAGGAGGAAAACCTGTCAATTTCGTGAAGATGATTTGACTGCACAATTCAAGGATTACGATCGATAAAAGAAAGAAAATGGAGAAAACGGATTCAAAGAATGAGAAATCATCCGAAAAATCTGCACGTGGGGCTGAGAAAAATTCAGATAAATTTATCTGAGAAGGAGAAGTCATTCAGAAAATCTGCACATGGGATTAGGCAAAACTCAGATAAATTTGTCTGAGTTTTGCTAGAATTTTAGATCAATTTATCTGAGTCTGAAACAAAATATTTTGGAAAAACTAAGATAGATTTATATATCTTTTCGAAAACTCAAATACAACAAAATGAAAGAGATATAGTAGCCACATGAGGAAGAAAACTACAGAAGATCAGAGAAACTCTCGTACACAACTAGAACGAACCTATTAAAAAGGATTCAATACTGATCTTGTGTGGGTCAAAGATTAGTTCAATACTTCTGATATGTCTTGGTGCAATTCTTCTCCTATGTCATGCGGGACAACTATCATAGAAACTCCCGCGTACAAAAACTCCTCATTAATGAGGTGGGGCAAAGATCAGTTGGAAAAAAATAAACTGATAATCAGATTTGGGCCTCTCCAACAAGATGGGTATGATATGAATGGCATGGTTATCTGATGATAGCAAAGAAAATCCATGAAAGCTTCTGCAGGTAGTGCCTTCACAGCGAATCATACATTGGTGTAGGAGGCTTGGAATTGTTCGCTCCCATTTAAATCTCGAAACTTGATCTAGTCCCTCCAACTTGAATTTCGAAACTTGATTTAAAACTAGGAACTAAAATCTGTTAAACAGCTTAATTCGTTTACAAGGGGCATATCAGTCATTAAATATCATGTTAAGGAGCTTAAAACAAGGGATTAAATTCGTGACATAAATTTAAGCGGTTAGAAAGGCAAATCAGTTTTGCAAATGTATGATTTGGCATACTTAAGGACCTCCGCTTGCAATAAGTCTAGGCGCATGAACTAGAGGCTTTAACTGAAAATCCTGTGGATTAGAGGCCTTAAAGGGTAGTATTAAGGGACCTCTGGCTAAGTTTCTCTAAAAATAATAGGAACAACTCCCTAATAATCTGTCTCCAACCTTGTTATTCTTAATATCTCTCTCGACCTTTTCTCTTAACATCTGACAGTACTTCCTAATACATGAACAGCTCACTTATATTTCTTACAACTTTTAGATCCCATCTAATCTCCAATAGGCGCCACACCCAATGGACGACGACAAAAATCTATTCCGACCGACTGCCCCTGGTGAGACCCACAGCCCTCCACCTTATCACATTTCGGGATAAGAATAACGGTTCAATGACTCTCTCTCTCTCTCTCTCTCTCTCTCACACACACACACACACAGCACACAATTGGGCTTTGTGGTAAAGCCAACACTTTATTCATATGAGAAAATTCTATCGAAAAAGATCAAGTTCTTGTTTATGTTGCCGTTACTGAAAAGTAAAGATCCTGACCATTCTAATTTCTTTTTGGAAATTAAGGCCATCAGGCCCAGTTGAGAATAATAATAGGTTTATTTTAATCTTTTTAAGACGAGGAAAATGGATATTGATTACAAATTCAAATGAAAGACATACATTTTTTTTGTTGAAAGAAAGATGTACTTTTCTCTTACGGTTTTCATAACCTACGCATAATACTGAGCTACTGCAGCTGGATCATCTGGGTCTAAAGTGATATTTTCCTTTTCGAAGTATCCCTCTGGCTGTCTCAAATTTCTTCTTATCCTCAAAAATGATTTCCATTTTTGATTTATGGATAGATAATATGTTCTGGACATAAGTACGTAGTATGACTATGGTATAATATTGATTGAAGTAAAATTAGGGGATGAAAAGGGCGAGACAATGATATTTGAGTGGTTTGGATTTAAGAGGTAATTAGTCCAGTCCAGTCCAACTATTTATACTATATTGAAGCTGAGGGTTTTGAAGTTAATCTTCACATTAACTTCTAATTTTGATAGAAAGTTATATATATCCATGTTTTACAGCTAACTCACTTTCTCATGTCTCCTCACACTTGCCATATGTAATTGTAGCCACTTCAGTTTCTTTCCACTTTTCACTTTCATTTCCATACCAAATATTCTCGTTTACTCCTAGCCTATTTCTACTCGACCAAATCTTAAATTGAGAAAAGTGGTATTCTTATAATCTTGTCTTTTTTTATTCTCTTTTTAAAATTTTATGTTCTATTTAAACTAATTCGCAGTTAGTAAGTGCTTGAAGACGATTTTGCATGATCTAAATTTTTTTAATAGATCATAGAATATATTTTACAATTGTTGGTGAAGACGCCCGTGCTTAGCACTAGGTTATTGTGTTAGTAATGTATTTAAGCTTGTACTTATCTCAATTAGTTTGTATTGGGTTGGTTTGGCCTTACTATGGGTCGGTGTTTCCATTCAACTGTAAGAATAATGTTTCAGTGGATGGGAGATCTTCTCCTATAAGAACATTTGCACGCGGACGTTCTCATTCGACGGTCTGAAAAACAGAAGACATTTTCATAAGAGAAAACTACCCCTGATGGAAATTGAGTAACATTCACTACTCTCCATTAATTCAGCTTATCCAACTCAGTGACCTTAAAAACCAAGCGAACTGAATTGAGTCATGGCTAGTTAGAACAAGTCCAGTATTGATGAGCTGGTTGTCAACCCAGATGCTTTTAGTCTCCTACGCCCAAAAGTATTGCACAAAACAAATTCTCAAATTTGGTGGAAGATGGACTCTGGGACTTGGATTTGAGTCCTAAACTTCGATGTGATCATGCGCATTCATTCTTCCATCGCCACATAAATCTAATTTTTGATCGAGTGATTTTACCGTTGGATTGGACAACCATGATCGGATTGTTTTTAAATGAACCAAAATTTAACTACTAGTATTTCTCATGAGTTGAGCTGAGTCGACTCTGCTGGTTTTCAACCCAGATGCATTAGTCTCCTACGCCCAAAAGTATTGTACAAGGCCAAAATCTCAATTTTGGTTGAAGATGGACTCTGGAACTTGGATTTGACTCCTAAACTTCAATTTGATGCGCATTCATTCTTCTATCGCCATATAAATCGAATTTTTGATCGAGTGATTTTACCATTGGATTGGCCAACCATGATCGGATTGTTTTTAAATGAACCAAGATCTAACTACTATTATTTCTCATGAGTGCTCAGCCGACTTTGTATGGTCCTTAATTTAAGGAAGGCGTGTGTAAGCGTAAGGAGGAAAGACTCAACAAAGTTTTATCTGGTGCATGTGGATAGGAGTGTTTGCATGTGCCCTTAAGGATTAGTTCTTGACTTTCTAGAATCAAGTGTCCCTTGGGCTCAAGGCCAAATTAAGGCTGCTGACTTGAGCTAGGCGGGAGATACCCTGATTATTAAAAAAAGGCTTATCAAAGGTGTCCCTGCTGGGCTTGAATTAAATGTAGAAAACCTCAGGCCCACCATTCAGTCCAAAGAAGTAGTGCTTTGTACGTAGTTTACTAATTGTTTTACCCACATAAGTAATAGAAAGCTCTAGAGCAATATAAATCCCGAGCAAACAAGTGATATGTACAAAGCCTAGCTCAACCTGGTCCAATTGACTAAGTGGACGAGCTCAGGCCTAACATGTTTCAGATGGGCCGGGCACTTGAACGTGGACCAAGTCAAACTTGGGTTGGATATGGGCCCTGTGTTTCTAAAGTTGGACCAGATGGGCTTGTGTTATATTCAAGTCTGCTATTAATTAAAAAAAGAAAAATAAAAAAATAGAATAGAAATTAGTGATACGAAATATGCTACAATCCGCTCTATCAAACATGTGAGAAGATATAATACATTAAGATGACTCTACAACTGGAAATATATGCAAGAATAAGATGGCAAACTCACTCTTGGTACCTTTTTACTATATACAAACAGAGAAAATCTATGGACATGGTGCCCAACCCGACCTGGATCCATTCAAAATATACACATGAACGAGATGACAAACTCACACTCTATACACCCTTGGTTTCTTTCAACCAATATACACCATTGGTTTCTTTCAACCAATCTTTCAAATATCAAGATCATTCAATTGGCACAATGTGATGGTTTGGAATGGTTCCAAAGTGCACAACCTATGACTTGACAATTTCTGAGACACATTCCGCATGTTTGGCCGAGATTGTGGATTGGCACGGATGCATGCAAGTGCTACCACTGCTATGGAGATGACTTCATTTGCAGTTTGAGCAGAGGGAGGTGAGAGACGTTGGTCCAACACATCTTTTGGCCAGTAGAAAAATGTAGAGTGTGGATCAGATCTCCTGGATGCTTTCCCATTAGCACTTCGAATGTTAACACCCCAAAGCTATAAACATCGCACTGCTCTGTCACTTCCATTGTGTATGCAAGCTCTGTAATAAATTTTTAAAATCATATTATGTGATCAACAGCTGCACAAATCTCCTTTTGCATCTACAATTCCATACACTCGAGAAAGAAGTAAAGGTTCATTTCATCCATTTAATTACCTTCCTACTGAGAAAGTGGATGGGAAATTAAAAAAATAAAATAAAATTTAAACACCCTTTTACTTCATCTACTTTTTGAAAACAAAGTACATGTCCTTCATAGTTTAAATAGTCAAATGAACCCTTATGTTAACACGGTAGTGTATTTATCACTGTTTTTAAAGATGGACGGAATTGGTGAAGAGGGGAGTTTAATATAAACTAGCATGACTCGCCGATATGGACGCACCATTTGAATTATATACTCATGATTCAATAAAAAGAAATATTTGAAATAGAAAGTGATACAGGAAAAAAATTATTTCAAAACATCTTAAAGGTGTAATTTGTGTTTCACAATGTAATAAAAAAGAAAAAATGTTAAGGTAAAAAAGAGAAAAAGGTACAGGCAATGTCAAAAAAATAAATACTCAAATAAATAAATAACATTACCTGGAGCAATATATCCATATGTTCCTGCAAGTGATGACCAGTTTGATGAATTAGGCTTTAGTCAGATATGTATGCCTCAAGTTCTGAATCTAACAGTATATTGCTTGACGATATGTCCCGATGAACAATTCGTGGAGAGCAATCATGGTGCATATATGATAAAGCACTAGCCACACCTTTCACAATGTTGACCCTTTTAATCCAATCTAATTCCAAAGCTCCTTCACAGCTCAAGATCTCTTCAAAACAAGAAGGAATAGGACCCGACAACATATTATGGGAAAGATTGAGGTTTTCTAACCTCTTCAAACTTCCAAGTTGTGATGGTATCTCTTCGCTGAGTGAATTGTGGCTGAGATCTAAATTTTCAAGAGCAACTAGATATCCAATTTGAAATGGAATTCTCCCACTAAAATCATTTCTGCTCAAATTTAGGGACCACAGCTTGAAGCAACTCATAAACTCTTTTGGATTATGCCCACTCAAGTTGTTCATCGATAGGTCAAGAACCTTCAAGTTTGATAACATCCCAATTTCTAATGGTATACTGCCAGAAAGTCCATTATCATTTAAAACCAAGGAGTATAATGCAGACAACCTTCCTATCTCTTTTGGGATCTCGCTAGCAAGATTGTTTGAAGAAAGGCTGATTACTTCTAATTGGCTTAACTTTCCAAATTCATGTGGAATCTTGCCTGTGATCTTATTACCAGATAGTTGCAACAGTGTCAAACTTTGACATTCTCCCCATATTGGTGAGAGCTCACCATACAAGTTATTATAGCTCACATCCATATATATTAAATTTGGATAGTATCCGAAAACCTCATATGTATTTCCAGAGAGATGATTGTTTTCAAGGCGGACTCTTCTCAGCATTGTACAATTTTTTAGGGATTTTGGAAAAGGACCCGTTAAATGGTTGTCAAATGCAGTAAATACTACTAGTGATCCTTCATGGCATAATTTTTCCGGTAAATGGCCAAGGAAGTTGTTCTCATCTAAACAAAGCACACTTAAATGTGTCAGATTTGTAATTTTCCGAAGGAATTGGACCAGAGAGTTGGTTTTCAAAGGCATTCAATTTGGCAAGGTTTTTCAATTTACCAATAGTTGATGGGATCGGACCACTTAAATTATTTACGTACAAATGAAGTCCATCAAGATTTTCTAGATATCCTATTTCATGGGGAATGGACCCAAAAATATTGCTTTCAAAGATTAACAAGGTAGTGAGATGTGTCAAGTTTCCTAGAGTGGGAGGTATCGAACCTGTTAGAAGGTTTGTTGACATTCTTAAGTCAATTAGATTTTTCATGTATCCTATTTCACGTGGGATGGGGCCAGAAATTTTATTGTTCTGAATGTACAAAATGATGAGCTTGGTTAGGTTTCCAAGAGTCGGAGGTATTGAACCGGTTAGAAGGTTAAATGACACTTCCAAGTCAGTTAAGTTTTTCAAATTACCCATTTCTTGTGGAATGTAGCTAGAAAGTTTATTGTTGCCGATGTAC
The DNA here is from genome assembly GCA_029852735.1 of Persea americana. Classification (NCBI taxonomy): domain Eukaryota; kingdom Viridiplantae; phylum Streptophyta; class Magnoliopsida; order Laurales; family Lauraceae; genus Persea; species Persea americana. Next base: position 7,572,500 of record CM056813.1, read on the forward strand.
AAGGTGCTGAGTTTTGTCAGATTTCCAATAGTGGCAGGGATTGAACCAGTCAAAAGGTTAAATGACATTCTTAAGTTGATTAGATTTTTCAAGTTACCCATTTCTTGAGGGATGGAGTCAGAAATGTTATTTTCATATATATAGAAGGTGGAGAGCTTAGTCAGGCTTCCTAGAGTAGGAGGGATTGAACCTGTTAGAAAGTTATGTGACAAGTCCAACTTGATGAGATTTCTCAGATATCCTATTTCTTGTGGGATGGGGCCAGAAATCTTATTGTTTTGAATATACAAAATGGTGAGCTTCATTGGATTTCCAAGAGTCGGAGGTATTGAACTAGTTAGAAGGTTAAATGACATTTCCAAGTCAGTTAAGCTTTTCAAATTACCCATTTCTTGTGGAATGTAGCCAGAAAGTTTATTCTTGCCGATGCACAAGGTGCTGAGCTTTGTCAGATTTCCTAAAGTGGAAGGGATTGAACCAGCCAGAAGGTTAAATGACATTTTATTTTCACTCTTGAGGGATGGAGCTAGAAATTTTATTTTCACTCATGTGCAAAGTAGTTAGCTTTGCCAGGTTTCCTAGAGTGGAAGGGATTGAACCACTTAACAGGTTATTTGACATCCTCAAGTCAATTAAAATTTTCAGATTACCTATTTCTTGAGGGATGGAGCCAAAAATGTTGTTCCTATGGATGTACAAGGTGGTGAGCTTAGTCAGGTTCCCAATAGTAGGAGGAATTGAACCAGTTAGAAGATTAGATGACACTTGCAAGTCAATTAGATTTTTTAAACTACCAATTTCTCGTGGGATGAAGCCAGAAATTTTATTTTCGCCCATGTACAAAGTAGCGAGCTTTGTCAGATTTTCTAGAGTGGAAGGGATTGAACCACGTAAAACATTATATGACATCCCCAAGTCGATTAGATTATTCAAATTACCCATTTCCTGTGGGATGGAGCCAGAAATGTTATTCCTATGGATGTACAAGGTGGTGAGCTTCGTCAGATGTCCTATAGTAGGAGGGATTGGACCCGTTAAATGGTTATGGGACAACTCCAAGTCTACTAGATTCTTCAAATATCCTACTACTTGAGGGATGGTACCGGAAATACTATTTTCATAGATATACATGGTGGTTAACTTTGTTAGGTTTCCAAGTGAAAGAGGCAGAGCACCGAAGAATTGATTCATGGAGAGATTGAGGATGCTGAGTTTTGTGAGAGACCCAATGTGAGCTGGAATGGTTCCATATAGTGCATTACTGCTGAGATTGAGAATGGTGAGATCTGGAAAAGAGGAGAAGTTGAGGTTCTCAAGCTTACCTTTTAAACTTTCATTGAAAAGGTTTATCTCTTGGACTCTGCCTGCATCATTGCATGTTATCCCTAACCAGATGCATGGGGAGTTTCTCTTGCCTTCTCTGGAAGTAGCATTGTTGTTGTGGAAGGACCATGGATGAAGAAGAGAGTGTTTTTCAACGCTAGCTTTCCATGAGAGGAGAGCGTGAGCCTCTGCTGCTGCTTGGGTCACTGGATTGGGAGTTACTGCGCCGGCATTAAAAAAAAGCAACACCTGAAACACTCCAAACATGAGGAGGACAAGTAGGGGGAGTGATTTCTCTCTTAAGCCCATGATATGTTATGTTAGTGATGGATTGGTGGATGCTTGTGGAAGTTTTGTGATTATTTTAAGCAAAGGGGTAGCTTCTTATAGAAAAAAAGCTATACTTGCATGCTAGCTATGTAAAAATATAGCAGGAAACAATCCAGACCATCAATTCCATTAATGTATGATGCCTAGATTCATGCATGTTTAAATCGAATCTGATGCGAACCACTTATGAAAAGCGTTTAGAAACAGTGACAACCTAACTTGATTAGTTTGCACTTCCACCCACCAACCTAACTGTAACATTCAGAAACAGTGACAGCATGGGGTTCTTCATTTGGTTGGCAATCCGAAATATCACCTAACTGCTGAGGGATCAATTCCTGATATACCATTATTCCCACATTGGTGGGCTACCCTCCCACTTGTGTGGGGCTCCTCTTCCCACATTTGTGGGCTGCCTTTTCAATTGTGTGGGTTCCTCTTCCCTCATGTGTGGGCTACCTTGGGTCCCAGGCCCTTTGGGTGGGGTTAAAAAAGAGACGCAATAACATTAATAGAGTAACTAGCACAACAACCTCTGCTTAGCACGGGCATGTTCACAAATAACTGAAAAGTATATTTACTAATTTATTAAGAAAAACTCAGGTTACGCAGCAGAAAAGTGAAAAGTGGAAAGAAGAGGGGGTTATATGAAGTGGAGGAAATGAGTGGTTACATGTGGCAAGTGGAGAGGTGGTGAAGTGGGGAGTTATAACTTCTAGTCAAAATAATAAGTCATGGTCAAAATCACCTCAAAAACCTTTCGGCTTAATATAATATAATAGGGTGTAGAACTCACTGTGAGCCACTTTTTCTGAGAAATTAAGCATTTTTATAAGGGCTTTTTTATAAGCTAGTTACAATGCCCAAATCACTTTTTATACTTTTATTTTATACAGTGAATGGATAAAATCTGTTTCTACCAAGAAAATAAGGATAAAATCTATCCACATGTTACTCATGGATTGAATGAGGAACCTTCTAAACTATTCTAAAAACTTCCACATTAACGTACCCTAATTTTATATATATCCGTACCATTCTAGAACACTCCATAAGGTCACATTTAGGGTTGCAAATGGGTCGGTTCCGGATCGAAACCACAGCGGACCCGAACCTGTTTTTAATTAACTGTTCCAGATCTGGACTCGGTTTTGACTCGGAACTTGTTTTGTTGGTTCCAGACCCGGTTCCGATAGGAAAACCTGGATCTGGTTTTGAAACCGGGTCCACTTAGAGGATTGGAATCCAGTTCCAAAATCAATTCTAATTTCTCTTTATTCTCCATTTTTCGTAGAATAAGCATATCATTCAATTTATAAGAGTGCATCAAGTCTGCTACCTCTAATATTATACATAAAATGTCAAGAAAAAAGTTGATTTTGAGGTACAATTTGCAACATTAAAGGTTCATATGCTAGGTCTCGGGTCCACGGGTCGGAACCTATATGGATCCGGAACCGGACCCGTTTTATGAATTGGAACCTAAATTGGATTCCGGATCCGGGTCTGTTTATGAATCAGAACCTAAAATAGGTTTTAGACCCGGTTTTTTGTGGGTCGGAACTTCCGGGCTGGTAATCGGAGAATCGGATACCCGTTTGCAACCCTAGTCACATTTGACAAACTAAATCCTCAAGAATTCCTCATTGTTTGTCCTCATTGTCATGGAAAATCCATATTTAACAATGGTAAATTTTAGAGGACTTGTGCAAGTGGAAATCCACATTTTGAAAATTTTCAGATTTGCCCCCTAGATATGAAAATCTTCATATCTCTCTCTCTCTCTCTCTCTCTCTCTCTCTCTCTCACACACACACACACACACACACACACATCCATGCAATGATATCAATGTGAAATCTGTGAAATCCTTGATGAAGAATCCCTATTCCAAGCGGCGGCGGACCCAAGTGTTAGCACACGGGTGCGATTCAAGAAACCCCTTAGATAAGATCTTAAAATATTTGATTTTATTATTGAACTTTTTTACTTGAACATACACCGCATCACCCAAATAAACATCCTAGGTGCACCATTAGTTCCAAGGGCAATGAGAAATCTTTAAATCCATCGATTCCACACAGATTCCTTACCAATTACCTTAGTACCCTAAACTTCTATATAATTTCATAATTTACTAAATTGTTGGAGAAATCTTTACACAACTGAAGAGCATCCTAGGGCCACCTAAAAGGTCTCAAATGACCTTTTGGAATTCTTGAAGCTCCATTCTCTATGCATTTGGTTGAAATTTTAAATGCTCCACCAAGAGGAGGGATTTGGAATTCCACCTCAACAGTGGCGGACCCAGGTACAAGGGTATGGGGGCTGAAGCCCCATCATACTTGAGAATTTTCAAAACCCCCCCTGCAAATTCTAATAATTAATGTGTATTTTTTATATTTTCCCCTTCCCAGAATATTCTTTTTTACATTAAGCCCCCCAAGTTAAAATTTTTGGGTTCACTCTTGTACCTAAAGGGTTTAACTTTTGAAGAAATTAGAATTCCTCCGTACAGGAATTCTTGGAATTCTAATAAAGATACTGCCCCTAAGTCTTAAATAATCTCCCAGACCCTTCAAAATCTCCATCGACCAATCAAAGCTTTGCTTGTCCATTCAATCACATGGGCATTCTAAGACTTGGACGGTCAAGGCACAAGGGACTCCCCAAAGCCTTAGACTGGTCATTGCGCGTTACGCTGTTTTCCAATTAAAATAAAAGCTACAGGTTGGTAATTCCAAATGAAGAACAAAAGCTAGAGTCCAGTACTTCCAATAAATAAATAAAAAAACCAGAACTAGAAGTTTGATCCTTAATGAACAAACCCTTTTGGTCAACTTCTGCTGAACTCTAGTATTTTAAAATCGCCCAATTTCGATCACTTGAAGGTCTTGTTTGTTTGCATGTTAAAATGAAGAGCAAAAGTGAATATTCAATTTTTTTTTAAATGGTAAGAACATAAAAAAAAAGGCCCACCAAATAACTTATCCTTTTAATGAAAATTGAATCAAAGGGGAGATAAAAAAAGAAGCCGCTATACATTTCCACCTTATTTTCTTTCGCTTCACCTCATTCCCTTCGCCCCCTCACCTCTTTAAAAGTCATTTATGAAGCTCATTCAACCTTGAATTCCTAGGTAATCTAATATAAACAAACAGACCCAAAGTTACAACCACTTTTCCTGTCGTAATAACCATAAATTCCTACGAAACTCCAGCCAGCTAAATCCGCCAAAACCTTCAATGAGACCAGCAGTCAAACCCTAAATAGCCAATTGACCAAGCCCCTAAATTCTATCCAATCCTTTTCATTCTTGTACTCCAATCCAAATCTTTTGAATGCTATTTATCCGTCCAAAAATGTATTCGTGATTGTAAAAAACTTAGCCCTAAACAACCAATTAGAACCATTAATCCAACTTTATCAATCAGCCAAAGTCCAGAGGAGGCATCAATGAGAAAAATCATTAATTGTCCAAACATAAGAAGTGAGTACATCATCAATTGTCTTCCAATTTCCTCTAGAGGGATATTTGGAAGTGAATGCTGAAAAGGCTGTTCTCAAAGGATTGGTTGAATGACATGACTTTCATATGAATGTTGCAAAAGAACAAGAAATCAAAGTAATCTTGCAATGATCAACAATGAAACATGAAGCAACATCTACGGTTAGATGGAGACCATTGAATGATTCAATGGTCCAATGGAAACCACAGCAAAGTCCAATATATCAATAGACCCCAAAACTCCGTCATACCACTGAAGGCAGGAACCAAACAAATTTCTATATGCAATTGTACAATTGATCTTTGATATAGGTGGACCACACAAAACTTGAGGACGAGTTCTCTCAAGGGTAAGGATGATGATGTAGATTCAATAAGGCTACACAAAACATGCCCCTTATGAGTTGTGCAAGCATTCAATAAGCCGGGATATTATGCAATGTTTTGCGATATCATCAACTTTTCCAATATTTTGAATATATTTTTACCAAAAAAGATATTTTGAATATATACCGTCACGATTTACTGTGATAATATCGCGATATCTGAACGGTTTGTAATGTATCGTGGGCTTGGGCTGTGGCTTAGCCATTTAAGCCGCATATCAATTTGGGCTTACACATGCCATTGGGTCGAGCTTAGTCTTGGTCGGTACTTGGCCCAATCTCAGAAAGTATGAAAATCAACTTTCTAAAAAGTCACTTTTAGTCTTTTGAATTCCATCTGGAAGGACACCCTCGAGATTTACTGGTGCACATATGTTGTGGGTTGTGCACTGAGGGATTAATCCGGTCAGGTATCTTCCGAAAAAAAAAAAAGAAAAAAAAGAAAAAAAGAGAACTCCACCTGGGAGACAACATTAAAGAGAATTTCAAATTCCCAAGGACATGAATCCTCAGAACTCCTCCAAATAAACAACCCTCAAAACAATCACCCAACATTTTAGAAACATTTGTCAACATCATTCCATGTTCATAAAAAGGCAGTCTTCATATGAACGTTGATCATTTTGAAAACAAAGAAAGTCAATAATGGCCTAGTGTTATTTGTGACCTATGCGGCTATACCATGGGAGAAGCCCCTTTCATTTTCTTGCAGTTTTCAGTGTCCCTGCAGTTTGCCCCGCTCTTCTGGCTTTGTGTAGGTGAGTTGAGGGAATATGAGTTTTAGTCCCACATGTAAAGGGGAAAGTACTACATGGAAAGTGGAAAGTGAACCAAGAAATAGTTTTTTCATACGGAGGCAAAAGAACATCATTTGGCAAAATTGATTTTGATGTTATCAAGAGTGTTATTTAACCTCTATTCCAATCCCAACATAGTGAGAGTCTTTGCCATAGAAAAGGGGTGAATCACCTATTGGATTCCGCACATTTAGATTTCATCACTCTGTCTAGCGAAGATTCCCACTTGCCATTTTATTTTCATCCAAAGGGACCCTCACAATGTCACTAAACTTTTAAGGCCCTGAACCGGAACGATTAAAATGATCTGATTAGATTGATATTTGGTAAATTTCTAATCAACACCATATCTTGGCTCATAAAAGTAGGCGCGCACTCTTGAAAAGCAAACCAGAGGCTTTCTTTTTCTTTTTCTTTTTGTTGCTGAGAGAGAGAGAGAAGGAGGTCTTATCTAATGATGATGATTGTCATCATATGGGTATCTTTGCCATTTCCTTTATCCAAATATCTCAATAACATTAGAAAATGTAACTAGCCCAAGTTCATCCATTGCTTTAATTGGAGAGAGGAATAACAACAATTCATACAAGTCCTGCCAGTTTGGAACATGCATGAAATAAGTAGGAAAGAGTGAGTTTCAAATCCTACTTCTGTCATATTGTTGAATGTTATTAAAAAGAAAAATACCTTTAACTTGCTATGAATCACCTAGGGGTGTAAAAAAAAACCGTCTAACCGTCAAACCGAACCGAACCGAACCGAACCGCGGTTAATAACCGTGGTCCACGGTTCGGTTACGGTTACGGTTAATGAAACCCAAAAACCGCACGATTCGGTTCGGTTACGGTTTTCCATACAAATTTACGGTTATTAACCGAACCGAACCGTAAATACGGTTCGGTTAACCGTATGCGGTTAACCGTTCCATTTACAAATAAAAGAAAAAAAATAAGGGGGGTAAATGAAAATTTTCTTACCTTATACATGAGATGAGATGCAAAACCAAACCCCAGCATTTTTCAAAGCCTCTACGGTTATTAACCGTAACCGAACCATCTAATGCGGTTAACCGCGGTTCGGTTTTCCACGGTTTTTATACACACGGTTACGGTTACGGTTTTTAAGACATAAAAACCGCGGTTACGGTTCGGTTAACGGTTTTCCCAAAATAACCGGTTAACCGAACCGTTACACCCCTAGAATCACCATTTATGGAAAAAGAGACCATGTCAGATTTACTCACATTGACAGGACAATCTGGTGACTAAGATTACTCACTTCTACAATGATATGTGTTGTTACTCCTCAAATTGAACCCCATTTCATGGTCTCTAGAATAGCATACATCGCCACCTATCGTTTTCTTTTCAAGAGGTGGAGTGAGGAACTGGATACAGGATCAGTTGTTGGAAAGAAAACTAAGAGCAATGACAACATCCGTGATCAAGGGGTGAACTGAAGCTTCATGGAAAAAGAGACCGTAGTGTTGGAGACAACACTTTCAGATTTACTTGCTTCGAGAGGACAATCTGGTGACTAGGATTACTCACTTCTACAATGAAATGTGTTGTTACTCCTCAAATTGAACCCCATTCCATGGACTCTAAACAGCATATGTCGCCAACTATTGTTTTATTTTCAAGAGTTGGAGTGAGGAACTGGATACAGAATCAGTTGTTGGAAAGAAAACTAGAGCAAAAACAACATCAGTGATCAAGGGGCGAACTGAAGCTTCCTCTTGGAGACACATCGCAGCGACTGCAACTGCTTGATTTAGACCTTTTGCTGGGAAGTTTCCTTGAAGTGCAGGATCATACAACCCTTGGAATCTCTTTAGGTCTTTGAAATAAGGTTGGGCCTGTTACAGAAAAGAGACCGCAGACACCGAGTTCAATGCAATGACAATTCATAATCTTGAGAGTTGCGATAGGGAAATCACTAAAGCATTGCTAAATTTCATGTTGAAAAGGGCACGACAAGCTCGTCAAAATCCACTCAGTTCCCAATGCACTTGATTACAAAACGATTCAAGTTCCTATAAAGCTGATGTAAGCTTTCACTACTACATGTGAAACAGAGTGCATAATAATATCGAATGCTATAAGTAGAGCTTGATTGATTATTATGTATATGACTACTAAAATACCAGCTTCATTGGCATATTCAAATGGAAAACTAGCAACTCTGTAAGTGATCGCATTAGTTATTCATATGAGTTGTGATCATTTTTCTGAAATTCTAGAATCTCAATTCAAGATTCTATGGAGAGAAAGCTATATGAAAGTCAACATTAGAATATGCAGTCTTCACAGGTTTTCAGTTTGTACAATTGAAACCCGCAGCTTCAGAAAATCTCCATGATTTTAGGATTGCAGCTCTCCCTTCTAGGGCATGTTTGTGTTATATGGATCCATGACATCACATCATACGTTTAACTGTGGCCTACTAGAACATACTAAAATTTGACAAAAACTTTGTTTTGTGTGCATGTGCAGGAGGGGGCGGGGGTAGGGAGGGCTGAGTGTTAGAATGTGGCAGTCCCTTTATAAAATAACCCACATCAAATTACACACAAAAGTGAGTCTGGAATTTAGATCAAACCATGATGCAGTATGATGAGAAGAAAAAGAGAGAGCATCAAGGAAACACAAACATGTAAGAAGAAAAGTGAAAAATAAAATAAAATTACCCAAGCAACTTGTTTCTGTTCCTCAGTAGGTCTGTAGATGTCAATGGCTCTTCGCCAGGTGATCAGCTCCAGTAAAACAACTCCAAAGCAATATACATCGGACTTCAATGTGAGCTCACCTGTTTTCGCATACTCAGGAGCACAATAACCATATGTCCCCATCACTCTTGAGTAGACATGCACCTTGTCACCAACTGTTCCAATCTTAGCAAGCCCAAAATGGGAGAGTTTTGGGTTGAATTGTTCATCGAGTAAAATATTTGATGACTTCAGATCCCTATAGATGACAGGTGGGTCAGCCTTATCATGCAATTACTCCAAACCTTTAGCGGCACCTGAAGCTATTTTCATTCTGGTAGACCAGTCTAATGGCTTCTTATCTGCTGCAATATCTACAAAGAACATACTGTGAGAATTTACATCTCATGGGGAACATAAAAACATGCAGTGTGCTAAAATTGCAATGCCCATTTCACACAACTCTGAATAGCTATATCATTGGCAGGAATTTTGGGGCGTTCCATCTATGGTGCAGCCCACCAGGTATTGTAGATGGAACAAGAACCATAAGCCCACATGTTCATGTACGTAAAATAAAGAGTAAATCAGTATTACTGCTCTGGGTAAATCCTTATTGGTGTAATGGAGCTAAATAAGTAAACAAGACAAAGCAGGTAAACATAATTTAATCCTAACAACCCATTTAAACCATAACAGATCTTTTCATAATTTTTAGTATGTCCTAATTTATTCTAATTTCTCAGACAGAGAACTCAAGATCCTACAAAAGTTTTGAGGATCCTATCATTCTTCCATTGAGAATTTATGGATGTTCAGATGAAGATTTGTAAGGCCTACTTGACACATCCTCAATGCAGACACAAATAAATGCAGTTGAAGTGGCAAGATCCAAGAAGTTTCAAAAGGGACGTAGGCAGAGAGTGGCACTATTGGCTTGTAAATAGTACATGTGGCTCATGTTAGCACCTCCAGCCATTTTTGGTGTATTAGTATGGAGGTCCAAGCTGGCTTGGAAAATTCTATTTGACTTATTTCCGAGAATTCCAATTGCATTTTTTAGCATGCAGAGAAAGAAACCCAGCATTTTTAAAATCATTGATGATGAGCACCAGGAAAACAAAACTGCATGTGTAGGAAATTCTGCACCATGAAAGTATCATGGTGTGCGCGTGCGCTGATTAAATGGATTAAACTATGAGTGTTGTTATGTATTATAACTCAATGCCAAGGTAAATTGAGTGTAAATTCTTCCTCAAGATATCTTGCCTTGAGGTGTGTATCTTGTATTTATAGACATGGGAATTGTACAGACAATTACAATCAATAAGAATTCCACAAAGACTGGGATGATATGAATACAGATCATGATCCCTAGAGATATGCATTACATGATGTGGCAGTGACATGCTTTCTATTTATAATGATTTGTATCCTTATCATGCCCCCTCAAACTCAATGGTGCAGGAGCAACAGTGAGTTTGGATCGCAACATTTGGAACCGTGTTGATGGGAGCCCTTTGGTTAAGATGTCTGCAAGCTGATCTTTAGATGAAATAAATTGAACTTGAAGATCTTTTTAGGCAACCTTATCTCGAACAAAATGAAAATAAACTTCAACATGTTTTGTCCGAGCATGAAAGATTGGGCTAGCTGTCAAGTAGGTGGCAATGACATTGTCACACCATAGCGTCGGCGGAGCTGATAAGTAGATACCAAGTTCACCAAAAAGTGACTGTAGCCACGTAAGTTCTGCCGCTGCATTTGCAAGTGCTCGATATTCACTTTCGGTGCTTGACCGAGCTACAGTCTGTTGTTTTCGTGATTGCCATGATATGAGATTAGATCCACAGAATATAAGAAAGCCTCCCTGAGATTTTCTGTCATCGGGACAGCTAGCCCAATCTGCATTAGAAAAGGTTGACAAATGTAACGTGGGAGACCGTGATACTTGATTTCCACAAGTAATTGTGTTTTTAAGGTATTTGAGTATCCGTTTGACCATGACCCAGTGTTCATCGGTAGGATGCTGCATGAATTGAGAGGCCTTATTGATAGCAAAGGAGATGTCAGGCCTGGTAATGGTGGCATATTGAAAAGCTCCAACCGTCTGACGATAGATAGTTGTTTCAGTCATTGGAGCACCTGTGTGCTTGGAGACCTTGCTTGTAGATGAAAATGGTGTAGACAAGGGTTTAGCCCCATCCATCTTGGCACGGGTTAATAAATCCAATATATTTTTGTTGACTCAAAGGTATGCCCTCTTTGTAATAACGCACTTCCACTCCTAAAAAATAATGTAGTGGTCCCAAATCTTTGATAGCAAACTCTTGACCAAGACTTGTTAGAAGCATAGTGAGAGATTTTGGCATGTTCCCTGTAATTATTATGTCATCTACATAGACCAGTAGAAATATGACCACCCCTTTATGACGAAAAATGAAAAGAGAGGTATCTATCTTGGATCCAACAAATCCAAGTTCTAGAATAAACGAGCTTAACCATTGGAACCATGCACGTGGAGCTCCATATATAGAGTTTTTGAGTAAGCAAACATGATGTGGGTACCTTTCATCTGTGAACCCAGGAGGTTGAGCCATATAAACTTCTTCTTGAAGATGCCCATGTAGAAAAGCATTACGCACGTCTAATTGCCGAATAGACCAGCCTTGGAAACAGCAACTGAGAGTACAGCCCGAATGGTGGTGGCTTTCACTACTGGACTAAATGTATCAGAATAGTCAATCCCTTCTTGTTGACTAAATCCTTTGGCCGCCAGTCTTGCCTTGTAACCGTCCGCTCTACGCTTAATTTTAAAAATCCACTTGCACCCGATGACATTTCGGTTCTGTGGTGGTGTAGTGAGAACCCAAGTTCCATTGCGAATAAGGGCATTAAATTCCGAATTCATAGCAGCACGCCAGTGAGAATGTTTTGCTGCCTCTGTGACACATGTTGGTTCATCATGTAAGGGATCCACGAGTGTTACATCCACAGAAATTGGGTGTTTGGTGGCCAACAACATTTTGGGCTTGCGGATGCCATCGCGAAGTCTTGTCACCGTAGGATGAATATGAGTGGTTGTGGATGGTGGGACATGTTCTGAAATCTTCAGAGAACCTGAATGTGTAGGTGGTGGGTTATGGTAAGATGGAACTGATGTGGCAGCCGGTGCAGTAGTGTTGCTTGGAGTCATTTGGGCCATTGGTGAAAATGTGTCTTGTTGGAGAGCTGGTGGAGACATGGTTGGTGAAGTTCTACTGGGGTTGGTGCATGAGACATTATGATGTTGGTCCGAAATGATGGGCTGACTAGAGTGATGCATAGGCAGTATGCTGTTGAGCTGTGGGGTAGAAATGGTGCATGGTGTATGAGGCTGACTGGTGGGATTTGCTAATGGAAGACTTAGTGGAGTTGGATGCTGAAATGAGTGTAAAAGAGGGGGTAGAGAAATGGGTCCTGTAGTTGGACTTAATGATGAATTTTGCACAAAGGACTGTGTTTTGAATGGATAGGTTTCCTCATCAAATACAACATGACGACTGATGATAATTTTGTTGGTCATCAAATTGAAACATTTGTAGCCTCTGTGATGTGTACTGTAGCCCAAGAATACACATAAAGATGATCTGTATTGAAGTTCAGTTTTATTGTAAGGCCTAAGAAGAGGGTAACAGGCACACCCAAAGACCCTAAGCCATGTGTAATCAGGTTCGAAACCAAATAATTTTTCAAATGGGGTGAAATGATTTAGGGATGGGACGGGCAACCTATTTATAAGATAGACTACAGCTTCAAAGGCATGGTCCCAATAGGTGATTGGAACAGAGCTATGTGCCATTAATGAAAGCCCTGTTTCTATGATGTGGCGATGTTTTCTTTCTGCTGCCCCATTTTGCTCATGAGTGTGCGGGCAGGAGATTCTATGAGTGACACCACAAGAGGCTAAAAATCTAGAAAGAGAACAATATTCACCTCCCCAATCTGATTGTAGCTGTTTGATTTTACACCCAAAGAGATTTTCCACCAGAAGTTTAAATTTCTGAAAAATGAGAAGGACATCCGATTTATTAAACATGGGGAAAATCCATGTATACTTTGTGAAAGCATCTAGAAAATGCACATAATATTTGTGACCGTCAACCGAAGTCACAGGAGACGGTCCCCATACATCAGAATATAAAAGTTCAAGTGGAGCATGACATTGTGAAGAAGAACTGACGAAGGGCAATTGGTAGGATTTGCCGAGTTGACAGGCTTCACATACACCATGCACTTTATTTGATAAAACAGGTAAAACATGTTTATTTAGCACCATGCGAACAGTGCGAAAAGCCGGATGACCCAAACGATTGTGCCACTGCAGAATAGACGCCTTTTCTCCAAGAAGCGCCAATTTTGTTTTCAACCCCCAAAGTACCAGGTTGAAGATGGTAAAGGCCATTGCTAGCTGGTCCTTGTAGGAGGATCCCCCTCGAAGCGCGATCCTTAATAGAAAAACGATGAGGGTGAAATTCAAAGAAAACATTATTATCCTTGGTTAGACGATTAATAGATCGAAAATTTTTGGTGATAGAGGGGACAAGCAAAACATCATGAAGTTGAAGTGGGGAGGAATATGTATTAAGAGTAGAATGACCAATGTGTTGGATAGGCAAACCTGTTCCATTTCCTACTTTGACCATATCATTGCCACCATAATCAGTATGAATTGAGAGGTTAGACAGATCTGGGGTGATATGGCAGGTAGCCCCTGAATCAGGATACCAAAAAATCAGACGAGTATGTTTGTGCCGCATAATGTGCATTTGGTGTTGCATTTGAAGAAACGTAGGCATGGTTGAACCGCTGATAACATTGAATAGCGGTCTGTCCTACGCGATTGCAAACTTGACAGGTAGGTCGATTGTTGGATGGGCCGGGTTGTTCATTGGATGCAATATGCCGATTGTTGGACTGTCCTCGACCACGACTGGGATAGCCACCTCGACCACGTCCACGCCCCCTGTAATCACCTTTCCCACGATTTGAAGAAGATGATGATTTGGCAGCAACATTTGCAGTGATATTTTGAAGATCATTTTGAGAACCATTAACACGAATTTCCTCACTAAGGAGGAGACCATGCAAATCCGAGAGACGGATATGTGTTTCACGTGTGGTAATGGAAGTGACAAAGGGCCCGTACTCAGAGCCTAACCCGCCAAGAATGTAGAGAACCAAATCATCATCGTCAATGGGTTTGAGGGCCATCGCAAGTTGATCGGCAATGGATTTAGCCTTGAGCAAAAACTCGGACATAGTATCCGCACCTTTCTTGAGTTGGTGGAGTTGCAGACGCAACTGCATAATGCGAGCCTTTGATGTAGAAGCATATGTGGTGGCTAGGTGATGCCATACTTCATAGGAAGTAGAAAGGCCCACAACTTGGGCATGAACACCTTCAGTTAAGGAGGAGAGAATCCAACTGAGAAGTAGTTGGTCTTGGCGAGACCAAGAAACATAATCTGGGTTGAGAGAAGGAGAATCATCCTCTTTGGATTTTGATCCATCATCTTTTGCAGCAGACACAAAAATGGGTGGGCATGGATTGGTTCCATCAATGAAGCCCATCAGGTTGTGCCCTTTTAATAGAGGCATGAACTGAGAGCGCCACAGCAAGTAATTCGTGGGGGACAATTTGATGGGAAGAAAATGATGGATGTTGGAGGAGAGAGGGATAGCTTCTGCCATGGTAAAAATGAAAGGAAGCAAAGAAAGAGGTTGTTTTTTTTTTTTTTTCTTAATAAGAAGCCCAAAGAGCCGACACTCTCTGATACCATATTATAACTCAATGCCAAGGTAAATTGAGTGTAAATTCTTCCTCAAGATATCTTGCCTTGAGGTGTGTATCCTGTATTTATAGACATGGGAATTGTACAGACAATTACAATCAATAAGAATCCCACAAAGACTGGGATGATATGAATACAGATCATGATCCCTAGAGACATGCATTACATGATGTGGCAGTGACATGCTTTCTATTTATAATGATTTGTATCCTTATCATTATGAATCAACATTAGGAACTACATCTATCAAAACTACTAAATAATATTACCGAGTAGGTTTTCAAGAGAGCCCAATGACATAAATTCATATTCCAAAAGCCTTTGATCTCCATCAGCACAATATCCAATTAGATTGACCAGATTTTGATGGTGAAGAAGACAAAGCATCAAAACTACAACAAGAAACTCCCTGTGCCCCTGCAGTCCATTCCTGTCAAGTTTCTTAACAGCCACAACCTGTGCAGTGTAAGCTGAAATTGGATCACCACTAACTACTTAATCATTCAGAGAAGTCACAACAAGGAAAAATATAGAACGGAAGATGAGATTCACATCACATTTACCTGGTCCCTTTTCTCAAGCCATCCCTTATAGACTCTCCCAAAACCTCCCTCACCCAATAAAAATTCAGCCCGAAAATTCTTCGTAGCTGAAGCTAGCTCACGGAAAGTGAATGCTTGTGCAGCAATAATTCCATCACCAGCGTCTTTGTCATCTCTGTTTTCAGGTGTTTTTTTATGTTTGGGATTTTCTACACTCAGAACAGTTGAGTATGAGATGAGTTATTGCTGATTGAAATATTTAAGTTGAATTCTTCAAAAAAGAATCAGGGTATAGTAATTGAAGTCCACCACTGGACAGCAGACAGAATTTGTGCATTTGGCTTCCATCATACTGGTATATATATATATTAGATTGGTATCGGTAATATTTTATTAATGAAAGATCAAGTACAACTCAGCTTAGAACATACAAAAAAACATCTCTCATCAAC
Source organism: Persea americana (assembly GCA_029852735.1). Lineage (NCBI taxonomy): Eukaryota > Viridiplantae > Streptophyta > Magnoliopsida > Laurales > Lauraceae > Persea > Persea americana. Next base: position 7,588,379 of record CM056813.1, read on the forward strand.
CAGTACAAGAGAAATGTACTAGCCGTGAACTACAAAATAGACATACTTAAATTACATGATCTATCTACCCCTTGCTTAGCTAAACAGTCTGCCATTCCATTTGCAGATCTACTAATGTGCTAAAACATGACCTGTATGTCAGATATTAGATGACTAATTTCGTTAAAGAGGAATTTCATTTTCCATGATCCCCTCAACGATTTCACCCAAGATATAGCATCAGCTGAATCACTCTTCATAATAAGATAATGATGAAAAAAAAGTATGATAAATACGAGCGTTTAGAGAACATATCCTATTAGTAATTTTAAAAATTATATTAGGGAAAGCACATAAAAAGAGTCTCAGTGACTGCCAGAATTCATATGGATTAGATGTTTCGTGCAGTGACCTGTATGGGGTTTTGCTTTCGTGGTGCAAATGTATAAGGTTTTAATCTACCATCAGCCTCGAATAACTCCATGTGATGAACACATTTAGTAGTAAATAAGAGCATAACAAAAGTTACATGAAATGACATATACAGGGATGCAGCTCCAATAAAAATGCATCTTAAGAAATAGTTGAATGCAATTCAATCTGTTTCAAAATAGAGAATCTATTGGTGATTTTAATACTCCAAGAAGCTATCCCTTTCATTAACAAAAAATTGAAATGGGAATCCCAACTGAATGTGTTGTACTAGTGGAAGGATAGACAGGGAAAAGTCTTGGTAGTTTTAGCTTTGTATTTGCACTTGAGATAATTTAAGATGATACATATTAAAATTCATTTCTTGGAAGTTGAAAGTAGTAGATTGGAAAGGAAAAGTAGTAGACTGGGAACGAGTTCTATTTAAAAAAACGAAAAAGAAAATTGAAGTTGCTACTATCAAGTCGGAAATCTTTAAAACTATGGACAGTTTAAGATGCTCTAACTTTTCAAAAGGGTAGTCAAACTTACGAGGCTGTTTATTTGATGATCTGTTATCTCTACGTGCTGTTGCTGAATCTCTCCTGCGATTGCAGCTTTTTGCCTCCTTTTCAGAAGAAGAGAAACATGGGAAGCAACCATGTTGCAAATTCTTAGTTGTCATTGTTCCCTAAACCTTGAGATCTCCAACCAATCAGTAGTAGCACATTTAAGCCACTACCAAAAATCATAAACCAAAATGCCAGACTGATCAATCACCAATTCTCTAGTTCGATGGACAGATAGAAGAAAACAAAACAAAAGACTATGCCTTTCCAACTCCTTAATTCATAAAAGTTCTTACACGACTTGAAAATACTACACACCAAACACCAACCCAACCTCCCACTCTGCTTCTCTATTTTATTGAATAAGATGTGATTACATGAAAATATCACCAACCCAGTTTGCAAAACCACTAAACAAGATCTAAACATTAAAATCTCAGTGACCCACTTGGCGATTTCATCCAAAGACACCCAAATGACAATGAAATTAAAAACCTACAAAAACCCAAGCCTGAAAACCACCAAAGAATCAACACCACCAAGTCTCAAAATGAAAGTTCAACTCAAGAAAGAACCTAATGAATCGAAAAACGCTGAAAGACTTTATAAAGAAGGTAAGAACTAATAATCAGGCTCACCAAGTTTGGAAATGAAGTGAGAAAAGGAAACAGTGATAATAGGGCGATTATTGTGGGAGGGGTGTAATGTAGTGCCGTTGGAGATTTTTGCTTAAACAAAGAGAAAGACAGCAAGATATGACGACAATAACGTCCATGATTTTGGACCCAAGATGACTGTTTGAGTGGACTATTTTTAGCGCGGGAAATCTAACTGTCGGAATCTGAATACAAATCTATAAAAGTAACGGCTTCCAGCGCACATTAGAAAAGTGTGGCACGAGGATCTAAAGTGCGCCTCCTGGCTATCCGGCCCCTAATGCCATGATGAAGAGGTGGGCTGCACGTTATCCATATCATAAACAAGATATTGCAATATCTGCTGTTGTTAGGCACGTTGGAGGAACAAAATGAGTTGTGATGTTGGAAGGAAGGTGGGGCCCATTGATGGTGAGAACACTCGTTGTGGGGCCCTCAAAGATTTGATCATCACCATTCAAGGCCTGTTTGTTTGCTAGAAGTACTTGTGGACACTTGGGCCGTCATGTTTTGGGTGCTTGGTCGGTATTCAATTCCATCATGAAAAGCCTCTTAGCCTAGTGGTAACAGGTGGCAGCTCTTACGTGGCTTCTTAGGGTTCGAACTTGGGTAGTCACCTTCCCTCACTCGAAGACTGTCGTTCCTCACTCGAGGTCTCTCTTGCCTCGCGCAAGGTCTACTTCCCTCACTTGAGGGCTGGGGTCCCAAACCCCAAAGCAAAGGAATGATAAGGAGATGAGTGAAGGAAATAAGATGAAAGATGAAGTTGGACTCTTATTTTCCTGGGATTTGATTTCATAGTGATGATTGGATAGCGATTTCCTTCCAAAAGGGAATGGAACTTGACGCCTATTTTGTAAATCTTAATATTTACCTCTTTAAAATTTTAATACCAGGTGAAAAATAGGCTTTCGGATAGTGATGGTGGGATAGCTCAATTTTCTGCAATTGGTGCACATAGGAAATATTTCTTTTCCCAAGGAAAAATGAAATTGTCTACATAAATTATTTTCCGTGAATACTACACAAACCTATATTAACTGTAATTTGCAGTTGCTACATTCATATTGTATTTTAGAGGGCATGTCTGTGCATAACTTATCCAACTCAATGGCCTTACGAACCCAGTTAACTGAATTGTGTCATGGTTAGTTATAACAAGTCTAGTGTTGATGAGCTGGTTGTCACCCCAGATGCACTAGTCTTCTAGGCCCAGAAGTGTTGGACAAGGCCCATAACTCAAGTTTGGTCGAAGATGGACCTTGGAACTTGGATTTGAATCCTGAACTTCAATGTGATGCGCATTTGTTCTCCCGTCACCACATAAATCTATTTCTTGATCGCATGGTATTTACCGTTGGAATGGGCAACCATGATTGGATTGTTTTTAAATGAACCAAAATTTAAATCTAGTGTTTTTCATGAATTGAGCCCAGTCAACTTTATATGGTCATTAATTTTAAGGAAGGCTTGTGTAAGTGTAAGGAGAAAAGACTCATCAAAGGTTTACCCGGTGCAAGTGGATAGGAGGGTTTGCATGTGCCCCTAGGGATTAGTTCTCGGATATGCAGAATCTAGTATCCATCGAGCTCAGGGCCAAAGTCTCTTGGTCTGGATTGGGTAAGAGATACCATGGGTTATTCAAAAAAAGGATCATCAAAGGTGTCCCTATTTAATATTCGGACCGGGCTTGATTTAAATGTGGAAAACTTGAAGCCCGCCGACTCGGCCCAAAGAAGTAGTGTTTTGTAGTTTATTAAATATTTTTACCCACATAAGTAATCTATAGAAAGCTTGAGAGCGATATAAAGCCCGAACAAGTAATACAAAGCCCAGCTCGACCCGATCCAATTGGCTAAATGGATGTGCTCAGGCGTAACATACTTCACATAGGCCAGCACTTCTGGCCCACGTCAAACTTGGGTTGGATTTGTGCTTGTGTTTCTAAAGTTGGACCGGATGGGCTTGTGTTATATTCAAGTCTCTTGTTAATTATAAGAAAATAAAAAAAGAATACAAATTGGTGATACCAAGTGCAACAATCCACTCTATTAAGCATGCGAGAAGATATAATATATTGACATGACTCTACAACTTGAAATATAAGCATAAGATGACAAACTCACTCTTGGTACCTTTTTACTATATACATACAGATAAAATTTGTTGACGTGCTGCTTAACCTTACTTGGATCCATACAAAATATATACGCATGAACGAGATGGCAAAATCACACCCTATACACCCTGGGTTCTTTCAACCAATCTTTCAAATCTCAAGATCATTCAATTGGCACAATGTGATGGTTTGGAATGGTTCCAAAGTGCACAACCTATGACTTGACAATTTCTGAGACACATTCCGCATGTTTGGCCGAGATTGTGGATTGGCACGGATGCATGCAAGTGCTACCACTGCTATGGAGATGACTTCATCTGCAGTTTGAGCAGAGGGAGGCGAGAGACGTTGGTCCAACACATCTTTCAGCAGTATGTTTTGGCCAGTAGAAAACTGTAGAGTATGGATGAGATTTCCTGGATGCTTTCCCATTAACACTTCAAACGTCAACACCCCAAAGCTATAAACATCACACTTCTCTGTCACTTCCATTGTGTATGCAAACTCTGCAATAAATTTTTAAAATCATATTATGTGATCAACAGCTGCACAAATCTCCTTTTGCATCTACAATTCCATTGACTCGGGAAAGAAGTAGAGGTTCATTTCATCCATTTAATCACCTTCCTACTGAGAAAGAGGATGGGAAAATTTTATATAAAAAGAAAACATTGAAACACCCTTTTAATTTATCTACTTTTTGAAAACAAGTACATGTCCATCATACTTTAAATAGGCAAATAAACCCATATTTTGAACACGGTAGTGTATTTATTAGTGTTTTTAAAGATGGCCAAATTGGTGGATAGGCGAGTTTAGTGTAAACTAGTATGGTCGCAGATATGGCCACGCCATTTGAACTATGTACTAGTGATTCAATTAAAATTATTTAAAAAAGTAAGTGATATATTAAAAGAAATCATTTCAAAACATCTTAAAGGTGTAATTTGTATTTCACAATGCAGTAAAAAAGAAAAACTGTTTAGGTAAAAAAAAAGTGAAAATGATAAGTGCAATGTCAAAAGATAAATATTCAAGTATTCAAATAACATTACCTGGAGCAACATATCCATATGTTCCCACAAGTGATGACCAATTTGATGAATCAGGCTTTAGAAGTCTAGATGTGCCGAAATCTGATATGCGTGCCTCAAGTTCTGAATCTAACAATATATTGTTTGACGATATGTCCCGATGAACTATTAGCGGAGAGCAATCATGGTGCATATACGATAAACCACTGGCCACACCTTTCACAACATTGGCCCTTTTAATCCAATCCAATTCCAATGCTCCTTCACAACACAAGACTCCTGCCAACTTTCCCCTTTCAATGTACTCATAAACAAAAAACATGCATTGTTCTTGAGAACAAAATCCATACAACTTCACAATGTTGCGATGCCGAATTTCTGTCAATGCTTTTAATTCATTGTTGAAGCTTTTCTTATCTTGTGTGCTTCCCCCTTCCAATGGATGAAGTCTTTTTACGGCTACTACTTGGCCAGTTGATAGTTCTGCTTTGTAGACACTTCCAGAACCACCCACTCCAATGCAGTATTTGCCATCAAAGTTCTCTGTCGCTTGGATGATATCATCATACACAACCCTTCCATCATAATTCCATATTGAAAACACATCACCCGTGCTCATTTCTTGCAACTCTATTGTCGTATGCCTTGCTCTTCGTTTCATAAAGAAGAATATCACAATACACGCAAGTAAAATAAAGATTATCCCAGAACTAGAAAGAGCAATGATGATCACAACTTTGTTGACTTTATTCAAATGTCCTTTGTCAATGGAAGTGTTACATGGTTGCAAACCTGAGGCATTTCCACATAAACCTTTGTTGTGACTGAGTGCCTCAAGTGGTGCTTCTTGAAATGCTTTGCTTTTAGGAATGGGGCCCTCCAAATTGTTATAGGAAATGTCAATGGACATCAAACTGGAGATCTCTTCAAAAGAAGGAGAAATGGGACCGGAAAACATATTGTGGGAAAGATTTAGGTTTTCTAACATCTTCAAATTTCCAAGTTGTGATGGTATCTCTTTGCTGAGTGAATTATGGCTAAGATCTAAATTTTCAAGAGCAACTAGAGTTTCAATCTGAAATGGAATGACCCCGCTAAAATTATTTCTACTCAGATTTAGGGACCATAGTTTGAAGCAACTCATCAACTCTTCTGGAATATGCCCACTCAAGTTGTTCATTGATAGGTCAAAAACATTCAAGTTCGATAACATCCCAATTTCTAATGGTATACTGCCAGAAAGTTCATTATCATTTAAGCTCAAGGAGTATAATGCAGACAACCTTCCCATCTCTTTCGGGATCTCGCCAGCCAGGTTGTTTGAAGAAAGGCTGATTACTCTCAATTCACTCAACTTTCCAAATTCAGGTGGAATCTTTCCTGTGATCTTATTACCGGATAATTGCAACTTTTGCAAACTTTGACATTCTCCCCATTTTGGGGAGAGCTCACCATACAAGTCATTGTAGCTCAGATCCATATATATTAAATTTGGATAGTGTCCGAAAACCTCGGATGTATTTCCAGTGAGATGGTTATTTTCAAGGCGGACTCTTATTAAATTCGTACAATTCTGTAGGGATTTTGGGATAGGACCAGTTAAATGGTTGCTATATGCAGTAAATTTTGTTAGTGATCCTCCGTAGCATATTTTTTTCGGTAAATGGCCAGAGAAGTTGTTTTCACTTAAATAAAGCGTAGTTAAATGTGTCAAATTTGTAAGTTCTGGAGGAATTGGACCAGAGAGTTGGTTTTCAAAGACAGAGAACACGGTAAGGTTTTTCAATTTACTAATAGTTGATGGGATTGGACCGGTTAAAAGGTTAGATGATATACTTAAGTTGACTAGATTTTTCAAAAAGCTTATTTCTTGAGGTATGGAGCCAGAAATATTATTTGAATGGATGTACAAGGTGGTGAGCTTTGTCAAGTTTCCTATAGTGGGAGGGATTGTACCTGTTAAAAGGTTAAATGAGATCCTCAAGTCGACGAGATTTTTCAAATATCCTATTTCTTGAGGGATGGTTCCAGAAATACTATTTTCATCGATGTACAAGGAGGTTAACTTTGTCAAATTTCCAAGTGAAAGAGGCAGATGACCAAAGAATTGATTCATTGAGAGATCAAGAAAGTAGAGCTTTGTGGGAGTTCCGATGTGGGCCGGAATGGTGCCATAGAGTGCATTGCTGCTAAGATTGAGAACGGTGAGTTCTGAAAAGGAGGACAAGCTGAGGTTATCAAGCTTACCTCTTAAACTTGCATTGAACAAGTTTATCCTTGTGATTCTCCTTGCAACATTGCATGTTATCCCAAGCCAATTGCATGTGGAGCCTCTCTTGCTTTCTCTAGAAGTAGCATTGCTATTGTTGTGGAAGGACCATGAACTAAGAAGAGAGTGGTTTTCAAGGCTAGCTTTCCATGTGAGGAGAGCCTGAGCCTCAGCTGCTTCTTGGGCCACTGTTGTTGGAGCTACTGCACGAACATTAAGAAAAAGCAACAACTGAAGCAATGCAAGTGAGAGGACGACAAGTAGGAAGAGTGATGACTTCCTTCTCTCGGCCATGATAGGTTAGTGATGGTGGATGGTTGTGGAAGTTCTGCAGAAGGTGTAGCTTCTTATAGAGAAAAGACTAGACTTTTATGCTAGTCTACCATTATGTGAAAGTTAGCAGGGGGGCCACTGGGTGCCATCAATTCCATCAGTTACACGCCCTTTATCGTGTATATATATATATACACACACACGCCAAGTCAATTTTTTTTCCTTTTCTACATTCACGAGAAAGAATAATTACTACTTTGCCACAAGTTACTCATTGAAGAAGACAACTAGAAATTACTTAACTCATTGAGTAGGTGAAAGGCAATTATCCCTCCCAATCTTTAACTTTAATACATTTTTTTACTTGTATTGACAAAACTAAGGAGTAGCGTGGAAATACCACCACCAATTGCTCTTCAGGTCTCTCACGGTCGCATGTTTCAATTCCCAACTTATCTAAACATGAGATTAATGACGATCTAATTAAGTGTAATATTAAAATATGATAATATTGTTTGGTAGTTTTTTTTTTTTTTTTTAGAATATTAGAGATTTTAAATTGAGATGTTTAGAAGGTGCTAAAATTAAAGTAAAGGTCATTTTTAGAATATTTTTTTATTAAATACTCTAATTTACACTTTATCACAAGTCACTTTTTATTTACTATATAAAACTACAGTAAAATAAGATAAAGTAAAGTTTAAAGAAAAATAAACTACTTAACCATTTGCTCCCACTTTACTTCATCATGTACTTTATCCCACAATTACTTTACTTCACCTTTTTAATTAAGAGGACTTGATTGAAAGAATTGTGGAAAACTTTAATACTTTTTTGAAATATTCCAATGTCCGTATACTTTTTATAAAATGAGAGAAAAAAAATCTTATAATTCCTTTTAAGTAAATGAATTCTTTTAACACCATTCAACTTAAGGGTCATGGATCCAACCCAAAAAAAAAAAAAAAAAAAAAACAAAAACCTTAGGGGTCATGGATGAAGTAGTTAGGATGATCAATGGGGTTGAACTTTTGCATACGGCTAGCTCACATTAATTGGATCGTTCCATCCACCACCTCCTCCATGACTGGCAAGGTCCCAAGTCGGCCTCACATACGAGTTGTGTCAAACATGTGCAGACATGCATATTTGGTTGAGAATTGGCTGTATATAAGAATGTGAAGACTATCCTAAGGGTCCCACTTGTGTCCATGCTAGATAATCACTTGGAAAATACCATTCGATCATCCAATAGTAATCAGTCCCACCATAATGTTTATCTTTCTTTTTTTAATTTTTCCCGAAAGGCAAGTATTGACTTACCCACATCGACACACACTCACCCAAGTCCTACAGCCAGGTATCTAATCCCTGGTTTCCATGAAAGGGAGGTGCCAATATGGACATCCCACCATAATGTTGCTCAATAGAATGAACGATGAGAAAATGAGGACAAAGAACTTTTAACACACTCCCATCATCATGTGTTGTCTCTTCAAAAAATCTTTTAGTTTTCAATAAATCAATTACGGATTTTTTATCCTCGTGTCAATTAGCAAAAATTAAAAAAAAATCAATTACAGATTTTTATTTATTATCAATAAAAAAAGGAAATCTTACCAGGAAAATCTCCACGGACTTTGTAAAAACCAAAAAAGGCCCTCAAACTTCAATATAGATGATGATAAAGGCCCTCAAACTTCAACATCATGGGACATGACTCCAAAAAGTAAAAAAAGAAAAAAATGTTGAGGATAGTAAGGTGACTCTAGTGACATTATTTGAGTTTTAGTCATGAAATAGAAAAAACTGAATTTAAGGATAACTAATATGTCTATGCTCCTTGTAACTAACCATTTATTACCTCAAATCAATTGCCCGACAACAAATGTTAGGTCTGACTCTACTATTTTATTTTTATCTTTAATGTTGTAGCTAATCAATGAATGCCTCTTTTATCTCGATGTGTTTAAATTTGTAATTAATTATATTATAGTATCTTTATTTTGACCCGAATCTGCTCCATGTCTGGTAACTGATTACATTAAAACTTTATTAAAGGAACAGTTTCCTTTTGAGATTTTTGAGATATAATAAGAGAGTTTCTTCCCTATTGATCCCTGGACACAACTCTATAGTCATTGTATTACATCAATGATGTTGAAAGTTCTAACAGGAATGTATCCGGACCATCAAGTCCATCGGTGACCTGCCGCATTTTATCAAGTATATGCCAAGTCTTTTACATATTTATTTTTTCCACATTCACAGTAGTATGGAGTGTTTGGAGGAATGGTGACTTGAAGTAAAGTGAGCTAGAGCCACCATTATCCAGACAAGAAAAGGCCACCTACCATATCAAAAGTATACAAATTCAAAATTTCCTCCTCTTTTTTCAAAAAAAATACAAATTCAAGCATGTTTGTGATGCATCTAGCTAAAGCCAAACTACTGATAACTGCTTCATATTACATTGATGACTGGCTTGGATTTTGATAAGCTGGGCCCCACCATGCTTTGAAGAAGGGGCGCTGCACCATACTATTATGCAATGGCATTGCATTGTAGTTATGTCCTGGTCTAGATCTGCATCTGCAATTGATAAGTGTAAGACTTTGTCAAAAGCTGAGAATTTTTTCCCAAAATTTGGTTGTCAGATATGACCTGAGTAAATTAATTTCTTTAAATTGATTGACTAAGAATGACAATTTAAGTAGAATATGCGATTAGCAGTTGATAGAAGCTATGCATGCAAACCCTCAGTGAGGAATCCCAATTTCAGGGTATATCTTTACCAATTGTTGTAGTACTTAAAACTAACTTTTGATAAAGCAAACCCTTGAACCTCAATTCCAATCAGCGATCAATTTATCATTTGCAGAAAAATGTGATCCAAAACCCTTAAACCTCAAATCCTATCAGCAATCCATTTATCATTTGCAGAAAAATGTGATACAAAACCCTTAAACCTCAAATTCTATCAGCGATCAATTTATCATTTCCAAAAAAATATGATACTTAGCAAGTTGATATTGTATTAAACGCCCAACTACTAATGGCCGCTCTTCTTATATTACATTTAATGCCAAACTACTAAAGGCCACTAATTACGTTTAATGCCCAATCACTACTGACCACTCCTCTATGAAGGTGTTCCCTCTTGACATTGAATTTTTTTTTTTTTTTAAAGACTCTTGACTTTGACTTAACACCAAACATGTGCATCTCTTTCTCCGATTGGTCGAAGACTTTTCTTCCTCCAGCAAGTGAAGTCATACACAGCTTATCCTTGCAGCGTGGAATTATCATCATCAACTTGCAGATGCAATGAAAGCTCCTTTATATGTTTTCTCTCTCTAGTTCATTCATTGATGTAGGATATGTTCTCAATCCCATTTTTTCTCAACCTAAGACAAGTGACAAACAAGTCTCTCAAAGTCAGTCCATTATTTAGCCATGAAACTTCAAATGATGTTACTCATGAAAAGGAAATGCGGCCTTATCATGAGCCAATGCATTTTCATTTTTGTTCTATTATGTTATTACCGGGGCTTGAGATTAGGGTTACCTCGGACAAACCCCGAGTCGCGATTACATACTTACTCCCGTAAACTCCGCCTTAACCGAAGTTAATACGAAATTCACAAGGGATATCATACATTCATACCTGTCAAATATACATCTCTGCGGAAATTATATATACATTGACAATCAATTAGAACAGTACAAGTTCTCTACCCAAAGGTAAGGTTTAATACACACATTTCATTTAACGTTGAAGTCAACTCCTGCATATTCAAAATACAATGCAGATGACTACTATTTACATTCAAATTGAATACACATGTATTTTTCGAAATATTTCCAAAATATTCTAAATTGTTCGCCCTTCCATTCACGTCCACTCAATCAGTCCTCCTGGAGGAACCTGATTGGCCTCCTCCACAGGCGGCGCCGCCTCTGGATTACCGGCACGGTCCACTTAGCTTGTAATGTCATCAATAACACTATGAACATGACGGTTCAACAATGTATACACAAGTCCATGATAATAAATGCTAATAATTTGTCTATCAATTTTATAATCAATAATCCTAAACAATTCAAAGCAATAACACTTACAAGAGCTGGCAATTACATTTGTATTCATTTATTCAGTTCTTCCCAAAGGGAAGCATTCAATATTAGTGTCCTTATTGGCACAGGGCGGAAGGGCGCACCATTCATGACCCAGGCCTTAAGAAATGATTCATTCAGTTCTTTCAGTAGTTACACTTTATTAAGTGGCTTATCAAATGTGTGGGATTTACCAGTGTCTTGATCATAGATCACTGGCATCACCACGGAGCTCCGGAACACTCCATTCCATCCACTGCAGTAGGACTGTTCATTATTCATTCATTTCATTTCACTAATTCGATTCATTTCATTAACTCAATTCATTTCAGCTCAATCAGGAGCGTAAGAAATACTATATAGTGTCAGACTTGGAAATCAATCAAAGGATTAAACCTTATTCAATTTCAATTTCCTAAACCAACATTCAGGTGAAACGTTTGTTATCTAATGCATATGTTATTCTTGGTGACATAACTTTAAGTGAAATTTGCATTGGCATAACCTTAGCTAGCACCAATGAAGGTTTAGGTAAAAAATCATCAATACAAGCCTTAGACATCGGGGCATCTATTTCAGAAAAAATCTGACATTTCTCACAAGTTCGGTCACCTTGTCGGTCACCTGTCGGTTAACCGAATTCTGGATTTCGGCTAACCGAATGTCGTCGTCAGCTTTCTAGAAACTTAGTTTTCTGATACAATTTCAGCTTCAGACGAGTTCGGTCGTCAGTTTGGTCATCCTAACGAGTTCAGTCATACTTGAGCTCGGTCAGTTGGTCACACTTCGGTCATCGAAATGCGAGTTCGGCTGACCGAACCCAATTCGGTCAGCTTTCCAAAAGCTAAAGTTCGGATGAAAAATTCTGACAGGGAGTTTTGGTCACCTGTCGGTCGATCGAACCTACAGTGTCGGTTAACCAAAACTATTGTGGTTACCCCTCGGTTCGCAATCCAGAGAGCTTCAGATGAGCTCGATCAGCAGTTTGGTCACCTGTCGGTCGACCGAATTGCTACTTCGGCTGACTGAACCCAGTTCGGTCAGCTTTCCAGAAGCTGCAATTTTATACGAAATTCAGCCCAGAAACGTCGGTCAGGTGTCATTCAGCCGACTACTCCCACAAGTTCAGAAAAATTCTAAACTGAAAATTCCGGATTTGAGCTCCTTGAGCTCAAACAATTCTATTAGCATCCTAAATCATTATAGATGAGTATACTTGCATTGTTTGGAGATTAACTAGCAAAAAGCTCCTTGCTTTGCTTGAGTTTGAGATGAAAAAACCCCAAATTGAAATCCTTTTTTATCCTAAAAATCAAACCAATCCACAAAACAGAACTCCTATGAGTCCCTTGTGGTAGAAATCACTTCAAATCATTAAATAGAACTTGAAAGTTCTGTAAAAACAAGTATAGAACTTACTTGTAGCTTTGAAAGAAGAAAGCTTGAGCTCTTTTCCAAGCTTTAACTTCAAGGAAATGGAAAGAAAGCTAGAGAAAGAGAATGAAGAAGATGAAGTGCTCTCCAATCCACTTAAAAAGCCTCCAAGCTCACACTTGATGGAGAGAAAATGGCAGAAAGAAGAAGATGAAAGAGCCCAGGATGTGGCTGTACTGGAATGAGTGGAATGAACTCATTTGAGTTCATCCAATCCCTTATAAGCATCACTTTTGCATTTAACCCCCCCTTCAATTCCATCATTTATATATTGAGTCAAATGAAAGGTCATTTGAGCCAATTCATGATGAATGGAATCGCTTCTAGTATGGAAGTTAAAGTACTCCTCTAGATATACGCAAGGGTATCAAGAGTTTTCACATTCGACGAAATATACGGAAATTTGTATTGATGAAAAAGTCCTCGTAGCACTTCATCTAAGCAAAAAATCAATTCAATTAGCTCAATCTCATTCATTATCTTCTCATTAAGCTTGAATTAACCATTTGCGGCAATTTCAATTCAATTTGGTCATCAACCCTTATTAGCTTAATAAACATGCTTAATTAGCATTGATTTTAATTAATCAGAGTTAATCTTGATTAACTCGGGACAGAGTATTACATTCCCTTAAACTTTTAGAACCATTCGGTCATCCGAATGTAATATAAATCAATTAAACAATGCAAAATTAAAGTTACCTTAACGAATAGCTCTGGATACTTTTAAGCCAATGCTCATCAAGTTCCCATGTAGCTTCGCTTGGTCCATGATGAGACCAAAGTACTTGACCTATTTGATTGTCTTGGTACGTAGAACCACCTCCTTGGTATCAATTATCTGAATTGGCTTCTCAACATATATGGTGTCCGGTAACACTTGGATCTCTTCATGACGAATAACATGTGAAGGATCTGCCACATACTTCCGAAGCATTAAAACATGAAACACATTGTGAATACAGGAGAGTTCTGCTGGAAGGTCTAGGCGATAAGCCACATTTCCAATTCTACTTTGGATCTTAAAGGGTCTGACAAACCTCGAAGAAAGTTTACTCTTTTGTCCAAACCGGATGGTGTCTTTCATTGGAGAAGTCTTTAAAAAGACTAAATCATCAATGGTGAATTCTAGATCACGCCGATGATTGTCACCATAGCTTTTCTGCCTTGATCTAGCAATTCTCAGCTGATTTTGCACCCTTTGAACCTTTTCTGCTATTTCGACAATGATCGTAGGACTGTAAAAACTTCTAATTCCAACCTCTTTCCAGCTAACTGAAGTCCTACATCTTCGATCGTACAATGCTTCAAACGGTGTCATTTCTATGCTGGAGTGATAGCTGTTGTTGTACGCAAATTCGCACAAGGCTAGGTGCTCATCCCAATCACTCCCAAAATCCGTAACACTGGCACGAAGTAAATCTTCTAAAGTTTGAATAGTCCTCTCTGATTGTTTGTCTGTCTGTGGATGATACGCGGTGCTAAACAGAAGTCTAGCACCCATGAATTCTGTAAAGATTGCTAAAATGTGGAAACAAACCGACTATCCCGATCAGAAACAATCGAGACCGGTGTTCCATGCAATCGAGTAACTTCCTTGACAAACAGTTTGGACATATCACTGACTCCCATATCTTTTCTAAATGGAAGGAAATGCGCGGACTTAGTAAGACAATCCACAATTACCCAGACAGTGTCATGTTGTCTCCTCGTCCTCGGTAAGTCGGACACAAAGTCTATCGTGAGATGCTCCCACTTCCATTTAGGAATGTACAGTGGATGAAGCAAACCAGGTGGCTTTCTATGCTCAAATTTCACATGGTGACAAGTCAAGCAGAAAGACACATAACCTGCTATCTCCCGCTTCATTTTATTCCACCAAAATCTGTCCTTGAGATTTCTGTACATCTTCGTACTTCCTGGATGCATAGAATATCTGGTGTGATGAGCTTCAAACATTACTGCTTCAAATCATCTTGTGCCGGTATACACAATCTGTCTCTGAAATAGAGAACGCTTTCTACCAACACAAAGTTTGTCCTCGCTGCAATGTTATCCCGAATTCTTACCAATTCCAGATCGTCGAACTGTCTATCCTTGATTTGCTGTATCAGTAGCAGTTCGAACATGGACAATGCTGCAAGCATTGTTCGGCTGTCCACTAATTCAATGGACAAATCCCAATCTTTGAATTCTTCAATCAGAGTCCATTCACCCACCAATGACGCTAAGTCAGCAGATTTCCGACTCAATGTATCAGCTACAACGTTACCTTTTCCAGGTACGTAGGTGAATGGAAAATTATAGTCCTTGAGGAGCTCTAACCAACGACTTTGCCTCAGATTGATATCCCTCTGAGTAAACAAGTATTGGAGACTTCTATGATCACAATGGACTTAAAAAGTCTCTCCGTACAGATAGTGTCTCCATTGATTCAAAGCGAACACAACAGCTGCGAGCTCCAAATCATGTATAGCATAGTTTTTCTCATGCTTCTTTAATTGACGCGAACCGTAGGCAATTACCCAACCTCTCTTCATCAACACACACCCCAATCCAATACCTGAGGCATCTAAGTAAATCTAAAATCCTCCTCTTCCTTCAGGTAAAGCAAAATTGGGGCTGATATCAACTTCTGCTTCAGAGTTTGGAAACTAGACTCACATACATCATTCCATTGAAATGGAATGTCCTTTTGAGTTAGTTTTGTCAACGGAGCTGCTATCTTGGAGAAGTCACTTATGAACCTCCTATAATAACCCACCAATCCTAAGAAGCTCCAAACCTTTGGCACATTCTTCGGACTTTGCCAATTGGTAACCGCTTCGGTCTTAGCTAAATCAACAACTAATCCATCTCTGGTAATTATATGACTCAGAAATGCAACCTGCTGCAATCAAAAGTCGCACTTCTCGAGTTTTGCATACAACTGATTCTCTCTTAGTATCTGCAAGGCTGTTATCAAATGATGTGAATGCTCACGTTCTGACTTTGAGTACACAAGGATGACATCAATGAAAATCACGACAAATTGGTCTAAATACGAAGCAAACACTCTGTTCATCAAAGCCATAAAAATTGCAGGTGCATTGGTTAGACCAAAAGGCATCACTAGAAATTCAAAGTGTCCGTAACGAGTCTTGAATGCAGTCTTCTGTATATCTTGATCTCTAACTCGTATCTGGTGATATCCAGATCGAAGATCAATCTTAAAAAAGTACGCTGCACCCTGAAATTAATCAAACAACTCATCGATTCTAGGCAGTGGATACTTGTTTTTTATCGTTACTTGATTTATCTGCCTATAATCAATACACATTCTTAGGGTGCCATCATTCTTCTTCACAAACAATACAGGAGCTCCCCATGGTGAGACACTTAGTTTGATAAAACCTTTGTCTAACAAATCCTGTATCTGTCTCTTCAATTCATACAACTCTGACAGTGTCATTCTATATGGTGCCTTGGATATCGGTGCAGTGCCGGGCACAAGTTCTATTGTGAAGTCAACTTCCCTTGCTGGAGGCAGACCTGGCACTTCATCGGGAAACACGTCTGGAAATTCACAGACAACGGGGATATTCCCTAACTTTTGCACCGGCTTCTTTTCAGAAATGAATGCGATGTAGCCCTCACAACCACTACGCATCATTCGTTCAACCTTGAGTGCTGAAACTAGCCTGGTGTCATACCTCTTTTGGACTCCTTCAAAGAGTACACTGGCACTGGCTTCATCAACCTTAAAGGAGATTATTTTGCGGAAACAGTCTAAACAAGCCCTGTACTTCGCATGCCAATCCATGGCAAAGATTACATCAAAATCATTCATTGCTAATCAACCAGATCAGTTGGCATTGACGCTTCCCCGATTTGAACATTACATTGCAGAATATCGAATTCACATACTACTATTTCTCCTAAGGGAGTAGCTATAGTAAAATCATATGGCAATTGCAATATCCAGTCTTGCATATCACAAACAAATACAGGTGCTACAAATGAATGTGTAGAACCGGGATCAAATAATGCAATCGCAGGTCTATTATCTACAAGTATTGTACCTTTTACCATGTTGGCTGCAGCGTCAGCTTGTTCTCGGTTGATAGCATAAGCCCTTCCAGCCATCTGTGGCCTATTTGGCTGCTGCTGTCTTTGTTGCCACTGACGATGTTGACCTTGGCGTTGAGGCTGCTGTTGTGGTTGCTGTTGCTGTTGCCTAGGAGGAGTTGGCAAAGCCAATCGCAGTGGAGGGGCAGGAAGTGCTGCCTGTCCTTGAGCAGGCTGTTAATATGGAGCTTTGTCATCTCTCCTTGCCCTTGGACATTGCGTTATTTTGTGTTCCAATGAACCACAGATTAGGCAAGCTCCAGTAGTCCTCCAACACAACTAAATTCTGTGAGCTTTTCCACAACTCTCACAGACTGGCTTATTCTCATTCCTTGCAGCGAATTTCTGCTACTTATTCTTGTTATTGAATTGTCCTCCTTTCTTAAACCACGAATCACCACTTCTCTTGGTGTTCTCAGCCTTCTCAGCCAACTTCTCTCTGTGTACTTCCTCAGTTGTAAATGCCCTATCCACGGCATCGTCAAACGTAGTAGGCTTCTTACCAGCAAATACGATTGTCTTATTTTCTGGATTCAAGCCAGTGATAAACCGTTTAATTTTCTTGGCCTCAGTATCTACCAAGTCGGTAGCATACTTAGACACAGCTTCAGGAAAATGTGAACATAAGCAGACATGGTCAGTTGACCTTGTTTCAAGTGTAGAAACTCTACTTCCTTTTGCTGTTGCACATGCTCTGAGTCAAACTTTCTTTGAAACTATTTCTTGAAAGTCTTCCAGAGATCCGCTACTGGCACTAATAAGAGTGCATCACTGACACTCTTCCACCATGTCTTCCCTACCTCTCACAGCATGGAATAGGCAAGCAAAACATTCGGCTTTTGAGTGTAGGTAATGTGAGGCCCCACCCCTTGTGGGCCCTCAGTTTAAATTAAATAATTATTAATATGTTAGTTCCGATGTTAATATGCTAATTATTAGGAATTAATAGTATAGTTTATAAATTCCTAAGTCTTAGAATGTAGCTTTTATCTAATTTTTAGTAGATTTTGATTAGATTATGATTTGATTATCATTAGAATTAATGGGAAGGGCTTTGAGGGTTAGAACATTCTAGAATCCCACCTAATTACCCAAATACCCATAGCCCAATTTCTTTTTCATTTACAACCAAATTGCCCTTTTAGTAGTTAGCCTAAACCCTAAGCTATAAAACCCAAACTATTGCAAACATTAGCCTAAAAACCCTAATTTCCACTCATCTATCTCAATTACCCTATCTTCTTCCCCAAGCAACTATAATTCCCCAAAATCCCAGCACAAGGAGGCTAGAGACCACCCCAATTTCATCAACAACACTAGTAGAAGCTTGGAATTCTCTTCTCTCTCTCTACACTATCACAAATTCTGAATTGAGGCAAGTATCTTATGCAATTTCACTAGATGCATGTTTTTTTCCCTTGTTTCTGTAATTTCAATTCAATTAGATGATTATGCATGATTAGATCTTCTTTTGAGCTGTATTCATGGAAAATGGCCATTTGATGGATGAGTTTACCCATTTGGAAGATCAATGGACCGGTTGGATGGTGGATGGTGATGATAGGAGTGTTTTGTTGCATATCTGTGTGTTTGTGATGTATGAAAGTGATTTGGATTGAATTGGATGAGAAATGGATTGGGAAGGAGAAAATCCATAATTTTGGAATTTCAGCTATTTGCGTGTACCCGGTCAACCGGCCCCCATCTCGGTCGACCGGGCACACTGAATCAGGTGAAAATCAAGTCTCGGTTAACTGTTACCTGAAATGTACAGACAATGTACTCGGTCGACCGGACCCTGTACCCGGCCGACTGGATACACAGGACTTTGTGGGAGTTAACTGAGACCTGCATTTCACAGACAGGTCAGGCACCATGTGTACCCAGTCGACGTCACGGCCTTGATGTCGACTGGATCCACTGTGCAGCCTGAGGAACCCCCCAGCTGTTTGGCACCAGGTTCCAGTGGACCCGATCGACATCACGGCCATGATGTCGACCGGGGACACTGCAGGATGTTGACCTAGGAGGTCAACATCCTGTGTACCCGGTCGACATCCTAGGGTATGATGTCAACCGGGCACACTGTGAACAGTGAATTCCAGATTTCTGTAGACTTTGATGTTCGATCTATTGTGGGGCCCATTGACCATCCAAATAGGCTTCCATCAAGTGTGTCACACACGAATCAATAGAATGGCTCAGCCTTAATTCGTGGGGTCCACCAATTGAGGTTTTAGGATCTGAATCGTCAATGATTCGACCCTTAATTGTAGTCCATGGTGTCCACAACTTAAGGAGCATCACATTTTATATCATTGACACCTGAGACTACAGTTAGGGACCCAATCACATGATAAGGCCTGAACCAAGAGTGGACCATTACCTAGGATTGGTCCTTTATCTATTTCCACTTGATTCCATGTCTTGAGGATTTCTTGTGTTGTTCTTCTCTCTTATCCTTATTGTTGTCTTAAACCTATTAATTAATGGAAATTGGAGGACCTGAACCTAGGATTACTTAGTGATGACCCTATGTGGTGTTTAGAGATAAATGACCCGTGTCTATGGCTATGCGGGCCCTCATACGGCCTAAGGTTCGGGATGTTAAACCATATCATGAAGAAGTTAGGTTAAATGGTTTGTTAGCTCATTGTGTATGAGCATGGGAGGAATACTTTTGGAATGGACATGGTATGGTACTTGTGTTGCCTCAAGCCACGGTTGTGAGCCTAGGAGTGGATCCAATGATGTTAGATTTGGATATTGGACTGTGTTTCATGTTGTTATGCCTTAACCTCTTAGAGACTTGGTTAGGACCTTGCTCACGCAAGATAAGCCTAGACAGACACAGACCCGTACTTGTTTCCCGAGTCGACACTAAACATTCACTCAATTGTTCTAAGCTCAGCCAGTTGACTAATCATCTCTGGTAGGAGCTATATATTGGTTACTTAGAGCTATCATGATGAGCTGTGATTAGACGGACGGTGTGATACCGCGTCTGGGTTAATCTGATAAAGGGGTGTGATCGGTGTTATATATTGTATGTTACGATTATTTCAGGGCTGTTATCCCTTGCATGGTTATTACCCTTTCCCCACCACAAACTGTTTATGGTATGGGACGTTTACAGTACGGGAGGGCCGCGACATAATATCCCGCGATGTATATAGCTTGTGTGAATGTGCCCTTTGTTGTCTGATTAGATTAGTGTACTATATATTTCTAATTCTAAACTGATATTATTGCTCAATTGCCTAGATCTTGTACTTTGCTACTCTTATGATTATGTACCTGTCATTACTCTCTTTTGTAGTAGGTGACTACGGATGGGGGGCGGCCGACCAAGTGGTTGAGCCGGAAGACGGAGTGCCTGCACAAAGAGACTGAGTGCAGCTTATTTTGGGATTTGAGAGGATTTTTGTAGTGAGACATGGGTAGATAGTATGATTTGCATAAATACTTTGATAACTACACTTGAGATTTATATTAGACTTCCGCATTGTTACATCTGATCTATTTACATGATACTATTGCTTCCATTAGCTTTTGTTACGCTTCTGCAACAAAACTGTTGATTATGATGTTGTTTAAAAAGTTTTAAAATTTGACCTCACTGCGGACTATGATCTTGGAAGTTTTCGGATTATCCCGCAAGTAGCGCACCAACTTCAGGTACCTTAGCGTTATCTTCGGTATTCAGAATTGGGACCTTACAGGTAATTGTACCAAATACATATTCGATGTGTTATAACCATTCATCAGCCTTCATTACATCTTCGGTGCCATAGAACTCAGTGGCTCCTCTTTTCCTGAACTGTTCGTACAGGATATTAGGATCCTTCTCATTTTACTACACCGCCACCAGTGTTCCAACATTAAGAGGCGGTTGGACTGGTGGTACCGGTGGTATTTGCATTTGAGCCTACATTTGGCTCTGCACTTACAACAGGGAAGTAATCCAGGCTTGCATCCCCATTTGTGCTTCATGGCTCTTGGCCATCTGTGTCCTATGTTGTGCTTGCATAGTCATCTGTGCCTCTCTATGTTGTGCTTGCATAGTCATTTGCGCCTCATTACTCATCACCAACTGTTCGAGAATAGCAGTCATTCTCGCATCAGCATCAGATATATGAGGAGGTGTGATAACTTCGATAAAGTCATCATTCCCTGGATTTGATCCAGATGCAGCCATGCTGTAAACCATACGGAAGGTAAGATATATATTTCCACACTTCCATCATATACATATCACATATAGTGAAAGCATTAAATCACAAATCCAAGATTGGATTTGTTATGAAAATTAATGTTCCTCACAACGTTCATACAATTTGCTAAGTCTTTTAAGTGTTCTTTTTAACTTAGCTTTGATACCATACAATAAGTATGTCACGACCCGGGCCTGAGATTAGGGTTACCTCAAACAAACCTCGAGTCGCGATCACATACTTACTCATGTAAACTCTGCCTTAACCGAAGTTAATACGAAATTCACAAGAGATATCATACATTCATACATGTTAAATGTACAACTTTGCGGAAATTATATATACATTGACAATCAATCAGAACAGTACAAGTTATCTACCCAAAGGTAAGGTTTAATATACACATTTCATTTAACATTTAAGTCAACCCTTGCATATTCAAAATACAATGCAGGTGACTACTATTTACATTCAAAATGAATACACATGTATTTCTCGAAATATTTCCAAAATATTCTAAATTGTTCGCCCTCCGATTCACGTCCACTCAATCAGTCCTCCTGGAAGAACCTAATTGGCCTCCTCCGCAAGCGGCGCGGCCTCTGGATTGCCAGCACGGGACACTTGGCCTGTAGTGTCATCAATAACACTGTGAACACGATGGTTCAACAATGTATACACAAGTCCATGATAGTACATGCTAATAATTTGTCTATCAATTCTATAATCAATAATTCTAAACAATTCAAATCAATAACACTTACAAGAGCTGGCAATTACATTTGTATTCATTTATTCAGTTCTTTCCAAAGGGAAGCATTCAATATCAGTGTCCTTATTGGCACAGGGCGGAAGGGCGCACCATTCATAACCCAGGCCTTAAGAAAGGATTCATTCAGTTCTTCCAGTAGTTATACTTTATTAAGTGGCTTATCAAATGTGTGGGATTTACCAGTGTCTTGATCATAGATCACTGGCATCACCACGGAGCTCCGGAACACTCCATTGCATCCACTGCAGTAGGACTGCTCATTATTCATTCATTTCATTTCACTAATTCGATTCATTTCATTAACTCAATTCATTTTAGCTCAATCAGGAGCGTAAGAAATATTATATAGTGTCAGACTTGGAAATCAATCAAAGGATTAAACCTTATTCAATTTCAATTTCCTAAACCAACATTCAGGTGAAACGTTTGTTATCTAATGCATATGTTATTCTTGGTGACATAACTTTAAGTGAAATTTGCATTGGCATAACCTTGGCTAGCACCAATGAAGGTTTAGGTAAAAATATCATCAATACAAGCCTTAGACATTGGGCTTCCATTTCAGGAAAATCAAACCTCAATCTAACATTTCTCACAAGTTTGGTCACCTGTCGGTTAACCGAATTCTAGATTTCGGCTAACCGAATGCTGTCGGTCAGCTTTCCAGAAACTCGGTTTTCTGATACAACATCAGCTCCAGACGAGTTCGGTCTTTAGTTTAGTCAACCTGACGAGTTCGGTCATACTTGAGCTCGGTCATACATGAGCTCGGTCATACTTGAGCTCAGTCACACATGAGCTCGGTCATACTTGAACTCGGTCAGTTGGTCACACTTCGTTCATCGAAATGCGAGTTCGGCTTTCCAGAAGCTAAACTTAGGATGAAAAATTCTGAAAGGAATTTCGGTCACCTGTCGGTCGACCGAAACTACACTGTTGGTTAACCAAACCTAGTTCGGTTACCCCTCGGTTCACAATTCCAAATGAGCTCGGTCAGCAGTTCGGTCACCTGTCAGTCAACCGAATTGCGACTTCGGCTTACCGAACCCAGTTCGGTCAGCTTTCTAAAAGCTACAATTTCATACGAAATTTAGCCCAGAAACGTTGATCAGGTGTTAGTCAGTAGACAGCTCCCAGAAGTTTAGAAAAATTCTGAACTGAAAATTCCGGATTTGAGCTCCTTGAGCTCAAACAAGTCTATTAGCATCCTAAATCATTAGAGATGAGTATAATTGCCTTGTTTAGAGATTAACTAGCAAAAAGCTCCTTGCTTTGCTTGAGTTTGAAATGAAAACCCCCAAATTGAAATCCACTTTTATCCTAAAAATCAAACTAATCCACAAAACAGAACTCCTATGAGTCCCCTGTGCTAGAAATCACTTCAAATCATTAAATAGAACTTGAAAGTTCTGTAAAAAGTAAAGAACTTACTTGTAGCTTTGAAAGAAGAAAGCTTGAGCTCTTTTCCAAGCTTTAACTTCAAAGAAATGGAAAGAGAGCTAGAGAAAGAGAATGAAGAAGATGAAGTGCTCTCCAATCCACTTGAAAAGCCTCCAAGCTCATACTTGATGGAGAGAAAATGGAAGAAAGAAGAAGAGGAAAGAGCATATGATGTGGCTGTGCTGGAATGAGTGGAATGAACTCATTTGAGTTCATCCCAATCCCTTATAAGCCTCACTTTTGCATTTAACCCCCCCTTCAATCCCATCATTTACATAATGAGTCAAATGAAAGGTCATTTGAGCCAATTCACGTCAAATGGAATCGCTTCTAATACGGAAATTAACGTACTCCTCGAGATACAAGCGCGGGTATCAAGAATTTCTGTATTCGACGAAATACGTGAAAATTCGTATTTACGAAAATGTCCTCGTATCACTTGATCTAAGCAAAAAATCAATTCAATTAGTTCAATATCATTCATTATATTCTCATTAAGCTCGAATTAACCATTTGAGTCAATTTCAATTCAATTTGGTCATCAACCCTTATTAGCGTAATAACATGTTTAATTAGCATTGATTTCCATTAATTAGAGTTAATCTTGATTAGCTCGATCGGAACAGGGTGTTACATATTATATCTTTAAGCAACACCATTTTTTGTTGCAATAGATAAGCCTTTTTTTTTTTTTTTTTTTTTTTTTTTGTGAGAGGATAAGCTATTGTTAATTATTGTTTATTGTCATGTTTTTTACCATACTTATTAAATTCATTTCAGATGTATTCCCCTCTTTTGTCAGTTCTAATAATTTTGGTACTTGATCCTCACTAGTTTCATCTTGTTTTAGTATTCTTAAAAATTCTTATGGATTCACATCTATCGGTGATTAGATTATACACATCCATATCTTCTTCAGTTAGTTTTTTAAAAATATTATTTGACCCTACGAGTCTTTACTTCTAGTAACTCACAACTATCTAATAGTTTAAACGTTAAAGCCTTTTCCGCTTCAAGGAAAAGATTTCTTTAGTCAACTTAAAACAAACTTTAATGAAAATACTACTGTTCACAAGTTTCAGGTTTTACTTTGTCAGATTTAGAAATCATACATGTGTTCAAATTATTTAATTATGTCTTTCCCAACATGTCCTGATTTCAACTGTTATGTATATGAATCAAACAAGTAAATAACAATTCATACAAGAAAAATATAAGTAGAAGTTGAAAGAGAAAAACTTCAAATAGTGTCAATTTCTGCCAGACTTATTTTTCATTTTTGAGATTTCTACATTAAAAGAAAAAAAAATCCAACTTGGTGGATTGTATATTGCCATGCATATTAGGCATCAACCAATCAGCGTCGTGCAAATAACAAAGTTCTCCATTGAAGGAGATGAAGGACTCCGGCACATGACTTGGAAGACCCGCTAATAAGGTTAGGTTGACTCGAAGTCAATCCTTCTGGTCATTGCTACAAAAAATAAAAGAGTATCTGGTTGTATATAGGAAGCAACCCAACTCATCCCACTCGTCTTGGCCATACAGAGCTTATCTACGTAGCATGGAAATAGCACCACAGCTTTCAATCCTAACTGGTCTCAACTTGAGGCTAAAGACAAACAAGTATTTACAATGTGTCCATTATTTAGTTTAGAAACTTCAAACTGATGGTATTGATGAAAAGGAAATTTAGCCTCATTCATCCATTATATTCAGTAGTCATCCATCCCAAAACTTATCAATCACAAATCTTATCCATTGATCAAACGTAAAATGTTCTTAATACAAATCTAATTAATCTATTAGGATGAACTCATCCTCAAGAGAAAATATCTTCTGTTATGGATAACCATCCAGGATCAGGTCTTGCAGCAGATGGAGCCAGGATCATGTGATCTTTGACTTGCAACCTCGGTTG
The DNA here is from genome assembly GCA_029852735.1 of Persea americana. NCBI lineage: Eukaryota > Viridiplantae > Streptophyta > Magnoliopsida > Laurales > Lauraceae > Persea > Persea americana. The sequence goes on from CM056813.1 coordinate 7,613,692, forward strand.
TGTAGATTTCTTTTTAGAGACAAAAGTAAGGAGGGCCACTAGCAGTTGTGCAGGTGAAAGTCGATGGCTGGATCTGTTAATAGGTGGGTCAAATTTAATGCCCATCCTGTTGATATCCACCTCTGAAAAATGAATCAGTCTGGTCAGTGTTTTAGCAAGTGCAGATTTGGATGGCAGTTGGATACAAAATGGTGGATGTCAAATTTTGCATGATCATTTAGAAGGACCACAACTTTAGATGAGTGTCAAATTCGAACTATGTGGAAGGTGAAGGTATGTTGGCAGGCGGTGGGTGGGGTTTCGGATCCCCTCCTCTATGGAGGGAAGTGACTAGGTCAGATCCAATGAACAACGCATGGTAGATCCGGACATGGATCTGTACTGAACAGACTGATCCGGACATGCAATTCCTGTGTGGAACCCAGGTCCAATTCCTGTGTGGAACCCAGGTCCGACATCAACTTCAAAATATGGATTCAGTAGCAAGATTTGGATCCAAAATAAGATATTATGTGAATTAGTATGATTGTAAAAAACAACTTTAAGGAAATACTAGTAACAATAGCCCGTGCTAAATAAAAGTGTACTTAATTTTATTGATTATTTAAAACTGTACCAATAGAAAAATAAAATAAATAAATATATTTTTTGGTAATAAGACTAAACTAATTTATTTATTAAATTTATATTGAAAAGTTATAGTCATCTAACTTTGAAATTGCTATAAAATAATTGTATAAAGACGAATGCTGACGACAATTGAAAAATTCTCTAGTCTACTATAAAACCCCCCACACAAAAAAAAAAAAAAAAAAAAAAAAACCAACAGCAAGGGTTGTTGCATCTCCAGCAAAAACTATGGAATATTTTAATTTTCAACAACTTAGAAAGCAACAATACATTCTCTAATCATAATATGAATTCATCTTTCCGTAAACATCTACACAAAGAATAAAACATAATAAAGAAAAAGTAACAAAAACAACAACAACAAAATAAAGCAACATTTCCTATGTAACCCTTTAATATCAGAAGGGATAATGATAATGATAATAATAATAATACACCAAAGTCAATAAAACAACAAAATATATCATAAGAAATAGAAATGACTAAAATTGAAGTTAAGGATAAAAATAAATAGAAATAAAGCGGTAGCCCAAAGATTTTATCAACTTATGATAGACAGAAAAAAAAAAAAACATATAATAAATTTTTTAAAAGAGACGGAAAAGAAAGATAGTTGATTTTAAGAAGCAATACTTGAAAAAGGAGTCTTCCTTCTCTTTGGTGAACCAGTGAACAGGAATATACACAATACAAATCTGAATACAAAAATATAGAAAGTCAAGAATACAAAGGAACTGATTAAAAATACAAAAGCTATTGTCGAGAATTCAACTTACACTTTTACTTCCTTAATCTTTCTCTTCTAATTTTTTACCTGATGCCATAGCCATTGCCTTTGTACGCCAGCTACCTTGAAAATAGAAAACAGGATCAAGAATGAAAACATGAAAACCATATTATTCAATCAAAATATATATAAAAAAAAAAACGCTTGATGATTTATGGAAGTCACCACTCCCTTCAGAAACCAAGTTTTTATAGTTCTTTCACATAATCGACCTAATGAATCATTGAACAAATCAAAGTAAGTAGTAACTTGCCCTTCAAATCCCATGGCTCATGCTTCAATTCAATGACTCATGCTTCTATCCAACCACTCACGCTTAGTTTATCTTGCTGACGCCAAAATTGATAACGGAGAGGGTTGTTTGGGGGATTCTATCCCATAAAAATAAAAGTCCAAAATCATTGAGAACTCTCATTTGATTCGTGAGACATTCAATGCTATAGTATGCGACTTTCTTTGATCGAATGCAATAAAATTGGATTTTTTCAAAGTTAATATAAAAAATAATGATAACGAGATTGATTAGAGAGATTTTAGGACGGACTAAGATTAGAGCGTTGCGAACCAACTGAACAACCCCTTGTTGTCAAATCCCTAGCATTACAAATTCCTGTTTGGAATTTTTTTCTTAAGAAACTGGGTCTATAGCAAAATCTCTTAATAAAAGTCTTTGAGTCAGCCACTGTAGCTAAGGAAATTCAAACCCATAGTAATGATGAAACTGAAGTATAGCCTCGTCCATTAAGCTGTAGTTACTGATCTCCGTAGCTCTTTTTGGTAAGAGATCCTTGTAGTAACTTCTGCAAAAGCAAACTTTTATACGTCAAATTCTTTCAGTGAGCGATTTATCATTTGCAAATATATATATATATATATATATATGGGAGGCGGTCTTGTAAGGACCGTCCTGACGGTCCGCATCGTTCGGAATGCCCACTGGGGCCCACTTTATGACCCATCCAAATTGACGACTCATTCATAACCCTCTTATAGGCTCTTATATATATATATATATATATGTATTTATATATATATATGATTCCTAGATTCATGGTGTTTTTATTTTTTATTTTTGAGAAAAGCAAACTCTTAAACCTCATACCCTATGAGTGATCAAGTTAACTAGAAAAGATATATAGTTCACTTAAGGCAATCCACAATTTAAGGGTGCAAAATTTGACCCAACCAACTAATCTGAACCGTATTTGACCTGCCTATGCCCCAGATCATCATGAGTTTTTAGTCTATTTAAGGTGGGACACACCTATGTAGTCAGTTTTAGCAACTTTTCCACTATGAGTACGATCCACCAGCAGTTGATGCATCGCATATTGTCATGTATGTTGGGCATATATCAACCCATCATCGTTGTGCAAATTCCAAGTCTTCCATTGAAGAAGACAGACCCGGAAGACTCACCTCACCAATCAATAAGGTTATCCCTCCAGCAAGTGAAGTGACCGAAGTCATTCTACTCGTTCTCGGCCATAAACAGCTTATCCTTGCAGCGTGGAATTATCATCACCAACTTGCAGTTGCAGTGAAAACTCCTTTATGTGTTGTCTCTCTCTCTAGTTCATTCATTGATGTAGGATACGTTCTCAATCCCATTTCGTCTCAACCTGAGGCAAGTGACAAACAAGTCTCTAAAATCAGTCGACCATTATTTAGCTATGAAACTTCAACTGATGTTACTCATGAAAAGGAAATGCAGCTTCATCCATGAGCCAATACATTTTCATATTTGTTCTATTATATCTTTAAGCAACACCATTTTTTGTTGTAATAGATAAGCCTTTTTTTTTTTTTTTTGCGTGAGAGGATAAGCTATTGTAATTATTGTTTAATGTCATTTTTTTACCATACTCATTAAATTCATTTCAGATGTATTCCCCTCTTTTGTCAGTTCTAATAATTTTAATACTTGTTCCTCACTAGTTTCAGCTTGCTTTAGTATTCTTAAAAATTCTTATGGATTCACATCTATCGGTGATTAGATTATACACATCCATATCTTCTTCGGCTTGTATTTTTTTACAATATTATTTTACTCTCGAGTCTTTACTTCTAGTAACCCACAACTATCTAATAGTTTAAACGTTGAAGCCTTTTCCACTTCAAGGAAAAGATTTCTTTAGTCAACTTAAACAAATCTTAAACAACTTTAATTCACAAGTTTCGAGTTTTACTTTGTCAGATTTAGAAAGCATACATATGTTCAAGTTATTTAATTATGTCTTTTCCAACATGTCCTAATTTCAACTGTTATGTATTTGAATCAAACAAGTAAATAACAATTCATACAAGAAAAATATAAGTAGAAGTTGAAAGAGAAAAACTTCAAATAGTGTCAATTTCAGCCAGACTTATTTTTCATTTTTGAGATTTCTACATTAAAAGAGAAAAAAATTCAACTTGGTGGATTGTCTATTGTCATGCATAAACCTTAAGGGGTTGACCGAGTGGTCAAGACCACAGTTTCACCCTCTTCCGGAGCTAGATTCTTGGTATTGGCCCCCTGTTCCCCCTTCTTCTGGAATTAAAGGCTGAGTCCACTAGTGCTACCACATTAGGGCTACCGGGGTGTTTATCCGGCTTCCTTTTGGGTCTGGAGGGATTAGTTCAGCCCAAAGGGTTGGGAACCTCCGATCTCTTATTATTATTATTTTTTTTAAGTTTTTTTTTTTTTTAATGAAGTGGTATTACCCTTCTTCATCAAGGCAAAGGGTAGGATTTCACCCTTAATACCATTTCATATCTATAATTTATTTATATAGATTCATGCATGTTTATGACGCATCTAGCTAATGCCCAACTACTGATAACTGCCTCATATTGCATTGATGATTGGCTTGGATCTTGAGAAGTTAGGCCCCACCATGCTTTGAAGCAGAGTGCTACAACATACTATAATGTAATGGCGTTGCATTGTTGTTCTGTCCTCCGCATTTGCAATTGATAAATGTGAGACTTGGTGAAAAGCCGAGGTTTTTTTTCCAAGAATTTGGTTGCCAGATATGATCTAAGTAAATCAATTGCTTTAAATTGATTGACTAAGAAAGAAAAATGAAGTAGAACATGGGATTAGCAGTTGATAAAAGCTATGCAAATCCTCAATGAGGAATCCCAATTTCAGGGGCATTGAGAAATCCTTATCCATTGTATTATTCCCTATAGTAATTAAAGCTCATATAGTAACGATGAAAAAGAAGCATATATCGTTACTGATGGTTGTAGTACTTAAAACTAACTTTTGATGAAACAAACCCTTTAATCTCAAATCCTATCAGCGATCAATTTATCATGTGCAGAGAAATGTGATACAAAACGCTTAAACCTCAAATCCTATCATCGATCAATTTATCATTTAATATTGTATTAAATGCATGCCCACTACTAATGGCCACTATTCTTATATTACATTTAATGCCCAACTACTGATGGCCACTATTCTTATATTACGTTTAATGTCCAACGACTACTGACCCCTCCTCTATGAAGGTGTTCCCTCTTGACATTGATTTTTTTTTTTTAGAGACTCTTCACCTTGACTTAACACCAACCATGTGCATCTCTTTCTCGGACTGGTCGAAGACTTTTCTTCTCAGGAGACATTAAAAAAGGGCTCCAAGTAAAAACCGATGACTCGTACAAAAGACAGTCAAATCGTTAAGAAAATTATTAAAAATCATTTTTTACTTATATTTTAGGGGATAATTTCAGCGTCACTGTATTGTTGCATGGTACAACGTCATCATTTAATGAATGATGGGGCCACCTTTGAAAGATTCGAACCCTATACGGACCCTAACACTATTGTACTCACTGCATCTAAAATTCCAAAGTGAATTTTGGGTTTTTTTTTTTTTTAGGATCCCACGGCCGGATGTGCAGGGAGCAACTCTAGCTGTGCATATATCAGCTCTCATTATTTGTCATGAGTTTCTAAATTTTGAAAAAAGCTCTGGTGGTTTTAATGAAGCCCATTATGCCCTTATGACCTATTGTCTTGGGGATACTAAGATACGCTATTGGGTAAGAAGTTCCAACCCTATATGAATCATAAAATTGCAAGAAGGTCCTGTTAGTCTTAGAAAATCATGATTTGACCATTTGGTTTATTTTATAAAACATTGAACGAGGAGAATGCTAGGGATAAGGCCCTAAGCCCATGGAAATTATAAACCAAGGCTTATTCCTTATTATCATTTGCTAATTATTTTGAAATGCGCCCTTAGTTCTCAATAAGTCAAATTTATATTTTGGACCCTATTATTTGGATCATTTGACCTGAGTAAGTACCGTTTGGGCACGCGGTATCTTACTAACGTAGGGCTCAGTACTTTATGTAGCCTCAAAGAACCTAGTGGATTAAAGCTCAGTCCATCTTTATTGGAAAACCCTTAATTGGGTCTATGAACCATTGATTATGAAGAGATACATTGACCTTTTATCTACTAGAGATCCTTGTAGTGTTGCTGGGTACAAGACCGTGCTCTTGACCGTAGGATTTGCTCATACGTATTCACTCTTTTTACATTTATGTGTAGGAGCATTACTAGTTGCGTCTATTATGCTATTATTTATGTGAATATTTTGGTCATATACGAACGACTACAGAACGTATACGGATGGCTGATCACCGATGTGAATATGAACCGGTTAATCCGGATATTACGATTTTGAATTGATTTATGACTGCGGACTATACGAACATGTTTTGTCGGTTTATCATTACTTCTGTATGACTATTGTATTCCTTTATTTTGTAGATGGGATTTGTGTATACGTCCTTTTCGGCTTTATCAAAATATTATTATCTTATGATTATCACATATCATTGAGTATATGGATCTTGTATTTTATATGCAAATTATGATTGAGTGCTTGCTGTTTACGTTGTTTAATGGTGCATAGATACCAATCCCTAACCTGCCGAGGAGACGGAGGATGGTCAAACGTTTCAAGCGTTTGAGCTAGTTGATGAGCCTGAGTGGAGTGCCGGAGATGGCGTCGGAGCCGTCTAAGTCTGCAAAAGAGAGACCTTCATCGTAGAGACCATTTTTAGTAGCAATATCTTCATAAATGACTTAAATTTATTTAGTTGTTTGTTCAGTTTATTTGGGAACTTAAACTTTAACATGTAGCTACTTATGTTTTGGTTTGGTTTAAAAATTGATACCAATTGATTTAATGCTTTCGCGAGATTTTACTTATAATTTATTATGACTCACTATGGTTCAAAATTTTGTGGGTCCATATTTTGGAAGCTTATGTGGAAAAATTCATAGAAATTTTATATTTAATACTATAATTCACGTTTTCCTTGGTTTCATTTTGGGCGACGTGACACACAATGCGCACTTTTTACTAAACTTTCTAAGATGCAATCTAATTTTTGAGGGTCTAGAATCCAAGAAAAAACCGCACCCAGGAGGATCTTAAATCCTAATATAAAAGCAACCCAAATTTATAATAACATCAGACATCCCCTTGGCATAATAGAATTGATCAGGCTCATACGAAGGGGAAAGGGATTTCAATGAAGTTGCGTTTCCCTTTCACAATTAAACAGCCCAAGGAGATCGAAACTTGTTGGCAGCAATAAAAAGCAACAGTGCATTCAATGTGCAGACTACGCACAATCAGGGAACTATGGGCGCGAAGGCAAGGGTGGATCCAGGAAATTCAAATTTCGGGGCGCGCTTTATATAAAAAAAATATTGGGGAAGGGTTGGCGGCAATAAAAAAAAAAAAAGCAACAGTGCATTCAATGTGTAGACTACGCACAATCAGGGAACTATGGGTGCGAAGACAAGGGTGGATCCAGGGGAATTCAAGTTTGGGGTGGGGGGGCGGGGGGGGCGGCAAATGTAAAAAAATGTATATATGGGGGCAAATGTAAAGAAATGTATATTTAGAAAATTTTAACTTTTTTCAGGTTTGGGGCCGGGGCTTCAGCCCCAGACACTAGTACCTGGGTATGCTCCTGGTCACTTTCTGATGTAGTTTGCCCTGGGGAAACATCATTCCTGATTTGATGAAAAATAAGCTCCTTTGGTCCTGATGGATTTGTAAAAATCCTTCTGTTTCTTTCTCTTTGTATGTGCCAAATTGTAGGTGGAAAACCAAACATGGACGGTTGATGTCATCACTGACTCGACACACACACCGGGGGATGTGTTGGTGATGTCATGCAGGTTCGGATATCATTAAAAATACTCTTTTCTTGGTTTGATCAGATTTATATGATTACGATTAGTGTTTGGTTTCCTACTTGGTTAGAAGTGTTTATTTAGCGTGCATGTAATTCAGTTATTTAATCAGAATGCAATAAACAGGTTTCATTGTATTTCCCTTTCCTCTCCTTCCTTCTCCCTCAACATACACAGCCTACCCACGTCAGCTTTGATTATGGCGTGGTTCATTAGGTAAAGCGGTTTAATTTTGCATGTCAAAGGAAAGAAAAACAGAAAAAGTTTCTGCCAAGGTCCTTTTGTTCTGTCTCAGTTTTGGTAAAAAGTTCTTTACATTCCTGAAAAGAGAAAGAGTCTCCAATTCCCTGTAGATCAGTGATGAGTACCTTCCTTTCTTTTGCAGAATAATATGGATAAATTCTTGATTGTAGCTCTCTTGGTGAGGGAGCTGCGTGTGTCTGGGTATTAAAAAATGACTAGTTGCGTGTCTTGGTATTAAAAAAATAAAAATTGGTGAGGGAGTTGGGTGTGAAAAAAAAAATCCAACAGGGAAAGCCCTATCCTCTTAGGCTTTGACTTGAGAGACTTTAAGTTAAAGGAGTTGAAGTCCGCCACTTCTTAAAATCCTGGGATAAAGAAGTTCAATAGGTAGGCCCAGTGTAGAGCTCTACTCCTTCAACTCAGGATTTCTCTAACTCGAAATCTCAGGGGATCCAAACTGTTTTTTGATAAGCAGACAAGCTAAACTTGGCTTTTAGCTCAGGCGAGCTTGTGTTCGCAGGCTTGGCGCGACTAGTAGCTTTATATCCATCGACCATCATCAAATGGATTGACAATAGCTTCTGTCTTTTTCACTGACACTTAATAAGGCAATATGTTCATTCCATAGAGCAATTCTCTTGTTCCAAATCGGGCCATCCTTTTGGTAGCAACTAGAATTGTAAGTGGGCAGGATTAGATCAGGTGGTGTGTATTCAACGAAGTTTTGAAGCTCAGGGATTGACACTAAAACTAATTTCTGGCCCAATAACTAAAAAGGTTGAAGCTGAGCTCGTCTTTCTGATTGTCTCTCCCCTGTAGAGGAAACTTAACTTGGACTCAAGCTTACATCTGGACATTAGTGTGTGCATTTAATTTGTGGGACACATTGAAAAATCCTTATGCAAACAATTAGGCTGGACACATTATAGGTTGGGCTATGACGAAATCGATCAATGATCAGGCGCATAACGTGCTTGGGCCATAAAAGGTCACACCAGGAGCGACCGTCCTAATTATTGCTGGACACTGGGCCTCCCACAGGCAGCGGCTCAACACAAATGTATCTCTGTCTTGCTTTGTGTTCTTTACTAAACCTCCCATAGGGTTTTCCAGAGTTCTTATAATTGTGAGGTGGTAACGAGGAGGGCTATAGGACCCATGCAAGCATTGGATGTCAACTCTCATGGAGATGGGCACGATTAAAAGGGCCCCATGTAGATAGGGAGTAATGGAAGTTTTGCTGTTACTTGAAGGGGCCATATTGCCACAACAAAGTTGTTGATCAATTAATATAGACTTTCCAGTATATACAAGAGGAGCCCATTGAAATAATTCAAAACAAAACCACTTTCCTAGTGTCTCTATTCTCTCTGTTATCTCTCTCTTTGATAAAAATAAGGGGCGTTTGGCCGGAGGTCCGTCAACTTTGGTTTTTATTGCAAACGGTTCACTTTTTTTTTTTTTTTTCGTCAAGGCAAAGGTCTCTTTTCAAGTTTTAAACATTTTAAAAGTCCAGAATGCTCCTTTTAACACACTTTGTGCGGTATATAAAAAAGGAAAACTGATTTCGTTAAGAGTTTCATTTGGAGAAAAAAAAAGGGGGAAAACCTGTCAATTTCGTAAAGATGATTTGACTGCACAAATCAAGGACTACAAAAGATAAGACAAAGAAAATGGGGAAAAGTGATTCAAAGAATGAGAAATCATCTAAAAAATCTGCATGGGGGGCTGGGCAAAAATCAAATAAATTTATCTGAAAAAGAGAGATCATTCAGAAAATTTGCACGTGGGACTGGGCAAAGCTCCGATTGTTTCAAGCTCAGATAAATTTGTTCAAAACTCAGATAAAATGTGTTTGAGTTTTGCCAAAAGTACTTCAGATAAATTTATCTGAGTTAAAAACAAAATCTTTTGGAAAAAACTAAGATAAATTTATATATTTTTTCGAAGAAACTCACAATACAACAAAAAAAATGAGGTATAGTAGCCACATGAGGAAGAAAACTATAGAAGATCACAAAACCTCTCGCGCACGACTAGAATGAGACCATTAAAATGGAGTCAATAGTAATCTTGTGTGGGACAAAGATTAATTTAATACTTCTATGTCATTTGGGGCAACGATCACAGAAACTCCTCAACAATGATGTGGGACAAAGATCAATTGAAAAAAAAAAAGGCTGATGATCAGATCTTGAGCCTCTCCACCAAGATGGGTATGATATGAATGGCATGGTTATTTGATGATTGCAAAGAAAACCCATGAAAGCTTTTGCAAGTAGTGCCTCGGCTTCAAATCGTACTTTGGTATAGGAGGCCTGGAATGGTTCCCTCCCATTTGAATTTCAAAACTTAATCTAAATCTAGGAAATAAAATCAATGAAACAGCTTGATGCATTTACAGGGGCAAATCAGTCATTAAATATCATGTTAAGGAGCTTAAAACTAAGGATTAAATGCGTGATATAACTTCAGACAATTAGAAGGGCAAATCAGTTATGGAAATGTATTGTCACGTCCCCCGAACCCGATTAGAAAATAAACCGGATCCGGGGAGTGAAATTTAGGGCTAATTAAAATTTTTGCCCTTTAGGCCCAAGGATCGTAAGTCCGCTGTGAGGATATTACCTTTCAAACCTCAAAACTATAACCCTTTGCGGAATCATACAATTCAAGGGATAGTAAATATCAAACAATGAATGACAAATCTCATTTAGTAACTTAAAGTTGCAAAGAACAATTAAAGCTATTCGAGAGTTAAATTAATTACAATGGCCAACCCAATAACCAAAGCCATTTAATAAACTGAAGTCAATGAAAGGAAAGGTTTTTAAAGATGAATAACCAATAAAAAGAATAATTAAAATCTAAAGCATGTCCAATGTAAGTCTCTCATGTTCTGGTAGTGATGACACTACTCTACGTCATCGGCACCTCACTCTCGTTCCTCCTCTACTGGTTGGAGATCCTCTGGGATCTCCTTACCTGCTTGCTCCTCATAGTAGTACTCACCTGGGGTGTCTGCACACCAAGGAACAGAGTCAACAATAGTTGAGCAATAGATAAGCAATGTACAATAAAACATAACATGCATCAAGTGTGAGAGTAAAGACGAGTACCAGATCATAAGGATACAAAGAAATAATACTAGGCATACTGCATGAGTAATAATCATCAGAATCATCAATATGAATCTAACATCATCTAACAATTACCACTATCCAATCCATGCAAATGCAAGAATCAAGTGGTGCTGGCACGAAGAAAACCGAGACAAACAAGTCTTGCTAGTTTAACATTATTTGAGGTTTAGTCATGAAATTGGAAAAACTGGATTTAAGGATAACTAATATGTTAAAGCTCCTTTTAACTATCCATTGATTACCTCAAATCATTTGCCCGGCAACAAATGTCAGGTCTAACTCCACTATTTTATTTTTATCTTTTATGTTGTAGCTAATCAATGAATGCCCCTTTTATTTGGATGTGTTTAAATTTGTAGTGACATTATATCTGAACTTGTAAAACTTGTAATTTAAACTTAATTTGTTTAAACTTGTAATTAATTATATTATAGTATCTTTATTTTGACCCGAATCTGCGAACTGATTACATTAAAACTTTTTTAAAAGGAATAGTTTCCTTTTGAGACTTTTGAGATATAATAAGAGAGTTTCTTCCCTATTGATGCCTGGACACAACTCTATAGTCATTATATTATATCAATGATGTTGAAAGTTTTAACAGGATTGTATCCGGACCATCAAGTCCATCGGTGACCTGCCGCATTTTATCGAGTATACGCGAAGTATTTTTCTTATTTTCTTTTTTCCACATTCACAGTAGAATGGCTTGTTTGGATGAACGGTGAATTGAAATAAAGTGAGCTAGAGCCTTTGTTGTCTAGATAAGAAAAGACCACCTATCATATCAAAAGTATACAAATTTAAAATTTCCTCCTCCTTTTTCAAAAATAAAATAAAATTCATGCATGTTTATGATGCATCTAGCTAATGCCCAACTATTGATAATTGCCTCATATTGCATTGATGACTGGCTTGGATTTTGATAGCCTGGGCCCCACCATGCTTTGAAGAAGGGGCGTTGCACCATACTTTTATGCAATGCCGTTGCATTGTAGTTCTGTCCTGGTCTAAATCTGCATCTGCAATTGATAAGCGTGAGACTTCGTCAAAAGCTGAGATTTTTTCCCAAGAATTTGGTTGCCAGGTATGACGTGAGTAAATTAACTGCTTTAAATTGATTGACAAAGAATGACAAATGAAGTAGAATATGCAATTAGCAGTTGATAGAAGCTACGTATGCAAACCCTCAGTGAGAAATCCCAATTCCTGCGTATATCTTTACCAATTGTTGTAGTACTTAAAACTAACTTTTGATAAAGCAAACCCTTAAACCTCAAATCCTATCCGCGATCAATTTATCACTTGTAGAAAAATGTGATACAAAACCCGTAAACCTCAAATCCTATCAGAGATCAATTTATCACTTGCAGAAAAATGTGATACAAAACCCTTAAACCTCAAATCCTATCAGTGATCAATTTATCATTTGCAGAAAAATGTGATACAAAACCCCTTAAACCTCAAATTCTATCAGCGATCAATTTATCATTTCCAAAATAATATGATACTTAGCATGTTAATATTGTATTAAATGCCCAACTACAAATGGCCGCTCTTCTTATATTACATTTAATGCCCAACTACTAATGGCCACTAACTACGTTTAGTGCCCAATCACTACTGACCACTCCTCTATGAAGGTGTTCCCTCTTGACATTGATTTTTTTTTCTAAAGACTCTTGACCTTGACTTAACACCAATCATGTGCATCTCTTTCTCCGATTGGTCGAAGACTTTTCTTCCTCCAGCAAGTGAAGTGACCGAAGTCATTCTACTCGTTCTTGGCCATACACAGCTTATCCTTGCGGCGTGGAATTATCATCACCAACTTGCAGTTGCAGTGAAAGCTCCTTTATATGTTTTCTCTCTCCAGTTCATTCATTGATGTAGGATATGTTCTCAATCCCATTTTGTCTCAACCCGAGGCAAGTGACAAACAAGTCTCCCAAAATCAGTCCATTATTTAGCTATGAAACTTCAATTGATGTTACTCATGAAAAGGAAATGCAGCCTCATCCATGAGCCAATGCATTTTCATTTTTGTTCTATTATATCTTTAAGCAACACCATTTTTTGTTGCAATAGATAAGCCTTTTTTTTTTGTGAGAGGATAAGCTATTGTAATTATTGTTTAATGTCATTTTTTTACCATACTCATTAAATTCATTTCAGATGTATTCCCCTCTTTTGTCAGTTCCAATAATTTTAATACTTGTTCCTCACTAGTTTCATCTTGTTTTAGTATTCTTAAAAATTCTTATGAATTCACATCTATACTTGATTAGATTATACACATCCATATCTTCTTCAGTTTGTATTTTTAAAATATTATTTTACTCTATGAGTCTTTACTTCTAGTAACTCACAACTATCTAATAGTTTAGACGTTAAAGCCTTTTCCACTTCAAGGAAAATATTTCTTTAGTCAACTTAAACAACTTTAATGAAAATATTACTGTTCACAAGTTTCAGGTTTTACTTTGTCAGATTTAGAAAGTATGCATGTGTTCAAGTTATTTAATTATGTCTTTTCCAACATGTCCTGATTTCAACTGTTATGTATATGATTCAAACGAGTAAATAACAATTCATGCAAGAAAAATATCAGTAGAAGTTGAAAGAGAAAAACTTGAAATAGTGTCAATTTCAGCCAGACTTATTTTCATTTTTGAGATTTCTACATTAAAAGAAAAAAAAATCCAACTTGGTGGATTGTATATTGTCATGCATATTAGGCATCAACCAATCAGCGTCATGCAAATGCCAAAGTTCTCCGTTGAAGGAGACAGATGAAGGACGCCGGCACATGACTTGAACGACCCGGTAATAAGGTAAGGTTGACTCGAAGTCAATCCTTTTGGAAGTAAAAAACAAAGTATCTGGTTCTATATAGGAAGCAACCCAACTCGACCGGCTCATCTTGGCCATACATAGCTTATCTTTATCGCATGGAAATTGAAAGTTCTGCAAGCTACCATAATGTATACTAGTTTTAATTTAACAAATTAAAATGCAGCGGAAATAACCAAATAAACATAATAGAACTAGCAATCTACTAATCATACATCATAAGAAGGCATACACAATATTTAACGTGGAAACCCTATATATGGAGATAAACCACGTACCAGAAATTAAGAACTGACGAACAGTTACAAGATATTAGCTCATTTCCCTCAGTCTGTACCTCGACCTAAGAACTGTAATTGATTTTGCACAGAATCCACTAACACGACATCCACTGTGCTCCGTTCTACTTACTTGATCTCCTCGCACCTTATCAGTCAAGATGAACTATCTTTTACAGGAAAGTAGAAGCAGCAATAACCTTCTAGAACAGCCAGTCAGAAAATCTCTCAACAGCTCTAAAGAATAATCTTTCTCTAAGATATTTCTAACTCAGATTAATGAGAGTGATCGTCTCTAGGGTTGAGAGCAATACCCTATTTATAGCCCCAAATTTGTGCCTTAGACTTAGAACACAAATATGACTCAAATTGGGAAGCACAGTCTCAAAAGGAAACAAATCCGATTCAGTTTAAGAGACTGTCCCGTATAGCCTGCGTTTGTCCGATCGATCGGACCACGCAAATAACTGGGGTGCGTCAGCTGTGAGATCGATCGGACAGAGGATCCGATCGATCGGGCTTGGCAGTTTTGCCCGATCTTCTCTTTTCTTCGGATTAGCTCTTCCGGCGAAACAACCACGACCCAGAGTTTTGTCCAACTCATGAATTAGCCAACATAAAAATACTAACAGAAATAGCACCACAACTTTCAATTGCGCGTACTCTCTACCACATTCACTGGTTTAGGGTGTCCTCTCAATCCCAACTGGTCTCAACTTGAGGCTAAAGACAAACAAGTATTTACTATGTGTCCATTATTTAGTTTAGAAACTTCTAACTGATGGTATTGATGAAAAGGAGATTTAGCCTCATTCGTCCATTATAATCAGTAGTTATCCATCCCAGAACTTATCAATCACAAATCTTATCCATTGATCAAACATAAAATGTTCTTAATACAAATCTAATTAATCTATTAGGAGGAACTCATCCTTAAGATAAAATGTCTTCTGTTATTGATAACCATCCAGGATCAGGTCTTGCTGCAGATGGAGCGAGGATCATATGATCTTTGACTTGCTACCTCGGTTGTGTAGATTTCGTTTTAGAGACAAATGTAAGCAGGGCCACTAGCAGTTGTGCAGGTGAAAGTGGATGGCTGGATCTGTTAATAGGAGGTGGGTCAAATTTAATGCCCATCCTGTTGATATCCACCTCTGAAAAATGAATCAGTCCGTTCAGCGTTTTAGAAAGTGCAGAATTGGATGGCAGTTGACACAAAATGGTGGATGTCAAATTTTGCATGATCATTTAGAAGGCCCACAACTTTGGATGAGTGTCAAATTCGAACTATGTAGAAGGTGTGTTGGTAGGCCGTGGGTGGGGTTTCGGATCCCCTCCTCTATGTAGGGGAAGTGAACAGGTCAGATCCAATGAGCAGTCCATGGTAGATCCGAACATGGATCTGTCCTGGATGCAATTCCTATGTGGAACCTAGCTAGGTCAGGCATCAACTTGAAAAAATGGATTCAGTACCAAGATTTGGATCCGAAATAAGATATTACGTGAATTAGTATGATTGTAAAAAACAACTTTCAGTAAATACTAGCAACAACAGTCCGTGCTTAGCCCGTGCCACAAAAATAAAAGTGTATTTAATTTTATTGATTATTTAAAACTTTACCAAGAGAAAAATAAAATAAATAAATATACAATTTAGTAAAAAGACTAAACTAATTTATTTATAGAATTTACATTGAATTCTTATTGTCATCTAACTTTGAAATTGCTATGAAATAATTATATAAAGAGGAATGCTGACGACAATTGAAAATTTCTAAAGTCTACCATAAAGCCCCAAAAAAAAAAAAAAAAAAAAAAACCCAAACCATCAAGGGTTGTTGCATCTGCAGCATAAACTATGGAATATTTTAATTTTCAACAAATTAGAAAGCAACAGTACATTCTCTAATCATAATAGAATGAAAATGAATTAATCTTTCCTAAACATCTACACAAAGAACAAAACATAATAAAGAAAAAGTAACAAAAACAACAACAACAAAATAAAGCAACCTATCCTATGTAACCCTTTAATATCAGAAGGGATAGTGATAATAATGATAATAATAATAATAATTTACATCAAAGTCAATAAAACAACAAAATATATCATAAGAAATAGAAATTACTAAAATTGAAATTAAGGATAAAAATAAATAGAAATAAAACTGTAGCACAAGATCTTATCAACTCATGATAGGCAAAAAAACATATAATAAATTTTTTAAAAGAAACGAAAAAGAAAGACAGTTGATTTTAAGAAGCAATCCTTGAAAAAGGAGTCCCCCTTCTCTTGGATGGATTAGTGAACAGGAGTATACACAATACAAATCTGAATACAAAAATATAGGAAGTCAAGAATACAGAGGAACTGATTAAAAATACAAAAGCTATTGTCAAGAATTCATCTTACACTTTTACTTCCTTAATCTTTCTCTTCTTATTCTTTACCCGATGCTATAGCCATTGCATTTGTAGGCCAGCTCCCTTGAAAATAGAAAAAAGGATCAAGAACTAAAACATGAAAACCATATTATTCAATCAAAAAATATATAAAAAAAACGCTTGATGATTTATGGAAGTCACCACTCCCTTCAGAAACCAAGTTTTTATAGTTCTTCCACATAATCGACCTCATGAATCATTGGACAAATCCAAGTAGTAACTTGCCAAAATTGATGACGGAGAGGGTTTTCTGGGGGATTCCATGCCATAAAAATAAAAGTCTGAAATCATTGAGAACTCTCTTTTGATTCATGAGACATTCAATGCTATAGTGTGCGACTTTCTTTGATCGAATGCAATAAAATCGGATCTTTTCAAAGTTAATATAAAAAATAATGATAACGAGATTGATTAGAGAGATTTTTGGACAGATTAAGATTAGGGAGTGATTTGAGGATTAAGATAGAAACCAGATAATTGTGTGTTGACATTTTAAATGAGAGAGATCATAGGAGAGAAAGATTACATCTATAGTGTAATGTGGACTAGGGATTGACCAAATCTTATTTTGATCAAATCATCGTAACCTTTAATTTTAGTGCATCAAAATTTAATATTAAAATAAAGAGTAAATTAGCTAAAGGTCCCTCATAATGGTCTTGTAAGGCCTCCAGTCCATTAACTTTTTTTTCTAAGGCCTATAGTCTATACAGCGGGACATATTTCGGCGAGAGGTCCCTGTAAACGCCACATCACATATTTACATGACTGATTTACCCCTTCCACTGTTTGAGCATAAAGTTTTAAATTTTAAAATTTCAAATCTTCCATACTCCCTCTCTCGATTTACACTACCCAAAAGAACCCCTTCTCCTTCTTCTTCTTCCCGCATCTTCCATTCCCCACTAAATCGATCCCCGATGCATATCAATCTCGAAGTGTGCGACGGATTCGCAGAGGAACCGTTAAAGAGAAGAAAGAGGCTGTTGGTTTAATTTGCGGTTCGGATTAGATCTCAAGGGCTTGAGATCATATATGTTCCATCATAAAAATAGAGAGGAGCTTCTTGATCGAAACAGAGAGAAGAGAAGGAGAGAGAGTCATAGGATCGGATTGATCCTCGGTGGGCCACGCATACCGAAGTTGTAGTTGATCGAATAGAGAGATCAGATTGTTGCAGATTTGGTCCCATTTTCTGAAGCACACAGAGAGGACCTCTCCTTGTCCTGTTTTATGCAAGTC
This sequence comes from Persea americana, assembly GCA_029852735.1. Classification (NCBI taxonomy): domain Eukaryota; kingdom Viridiplantae; phylum Streptophyta; class Magnoliopsida; order Laurales; family Lauraceae; genus Persea; species Persea americana. The sequence continues at coordinate 7,631,531 of CM056813.1, forward strand.
TCAAAAGGATCTAGTTTATCGGTTCCGGATTGAAATTCAAAGTGAGCCACGACTGCTTGATCGGAGAAGACGCACAGATCTCTGTGCAATTCGAACCGAAGAAGACAGTGTTTGTCGGTTTTGCATCTGATAGCCTGACCATAGCAGTGGGCCACAACCTTGATTGGTCAGAGGAGATTAGCCGGACTGCGCTCGTCGCCAGAGGTGAAGAGGAGATTGGAGCAGCACCGAAGTTCATGATTGATATTAGTGAACGAGATCATTGCAGAAGCCCAGTTCAGCAGAACTTAGTTTATTTGAGTATTTGTCAAATTTATTTGAGTTTTAGTACAAATTATCTGAGTTTTTGTAAAATTATATGTGTTTTTGCCAAATTTATCTGTGTTTTTGGAGAATTTATCTGAGTTTTTTTTTTAAATTTATCTGATGTTTTGGAAAATCTTTCTGAGTTTTTTGGTAAATTTATTTACTGTGTTTTAAATTTATTTGCGTTTTTTAATTTTATTTGTATCTTTTGAAATTATTTACAACTTTTCAAATTTATTTGTATTGTTTGAAATAAATTTAACTGAGTTTTGGAAAAAATATTTGAGTTTCTGGAAAGATTTTCTGAAATTTGAAAATTTGGTTTATCTTAGTTTTGGCAAATGTATTTGCGTTTTTTGAAATTTCTTTGAGCTTTTAAATTTTATTTACGTCTTTTGAAATTTATTTGCGTCTTTTCAAATTTATTTACATTTTTTTAATTTTATTTGGATCTTTTGAAATTTATATGTGTCTTTTGAAATTTATTTACATTTTTTGAAATTTATATGCGTCCTTTTAAATTTCTCTGCGTTCTTTTGAAATTTATTAAGTTTTTTGAAATTATTACATTTTTTAAAATTTATTTGCATTCTTTTGAAATTTATTTGTATTTTTTGAAATTTGTTTGTGCTTTCTTAGAACTTATTTAAGCATCTCATTAATGGGATTTCATTAATCATGGCCAATTAAGTGGTAGTTGACCATTATTAGTAGAATATCCCACTAATCATGGGATATGATTTGAAGAAAGGGTAAATTAGACATTTTAAGTTTTCAAATTTGGAAAAAAGGACTTAGTACACTACGAGAAAAAATTGTGGATCTAAGGCCATAGAGTAAAATGTCCAGGGATCCGTCGCCCAATGCCCCTAAAATAAATGAGTATCAAAATTGGATAAAGGGCATGCAATTCTGTGGAGAAGTGTAAGCACGGGATCATAAGTGGGCCCCACCATGTGGAATAAAATCGTCTCTAATGACACTCGTTCCAGTCGTAGGAATGGTCTTTAAAATCGATCTTGATGAAGAGAGAATATTGTAGGGTGATTTCCCCAATTGAATAGGAATTTATTGTTATGTTATTAAAAGGAAATAAATGAATAGGAAGTGAGATGATCAATGCGTGAGTTTTAGGAAGTGAGATCAACGCGTGAGTTTTAGGAAGTGCTCATTGGGGTTGGAAGGATTTGGAGCCCGAATCAATGAATGCCTCTTTTATCTGGACGTGTTTAAATTTGTACTGACATTATATCTAAACTTGTAATTTTAACTTGATTTGTTTAAATTTGTAATTAATTATATCAATGATGTTGAAAGTTTAACAGGAATGGATCTAGACCATCAATTCCATCGGTGACATACCATCAAGTCCATCAGTGACATGCCCCTTATTATCAAGTAACCACTAAGGGAGTGTTTCTTCACTAAAAATCCTGACATGAATTCACCATGTTGGAGTTATTTGGACATGATGTGATATATTGTCCCTAGTCATTTGCAAATGACATGTTTCTTTACAGGCATTTCAAAATTCCAGCCACCTAAAAGGTCTCGAAGGACCTTTGAAAATTCTGGAATCCGACAATTTTGCTTTTTTGGTAGGATTTCTGAATGCTCAAGTACAAAGGAACATCCAAGAAATCCACTATGTATAAGAATTCCGAAGTTTTTCAAATAAAAGTTTCTTGAATTCCAACAAAGAAATAGTCCGTAAGTCTAAATGATCATTTATATTTGCCATCTACCACTCTGCCACATGTGGCTCAAAAATCTCATTGTAGGGGCAACGTTGACTCAAAGTCAATTACCCCGCCATCATTTATATCTGCCATCAACCACCCTACATAGGGATCCTTTGAGGTAAAACTGGTAAAACTACAAGGTGACCGTGGGTGGCGTAGGCAGTTTTAGTCCACCCACGGTCACCGGAGGTTTTTACCTCATCAGATCTGGACTTCAACCACTCTGCCACGTGCTGTGACTTAGAAATCTAATTGTGGGGGCTACGTTGGCTCAAAGGCAATCTTTCTCTTATATCCATTGATTTATATAGCCGAAAGGATAGCATGGAAATACCACCACCATTTGCGCCCCCCACTTACAGGTCTCTTACAGTCACATTTAATGATTTGGAAAATGTTTGGACTCCCAACTTACCTCAACATGAGGCAAATGACGAACTGAGTCTCTTCTAATTATTAAAGAAACTTCAAGAGAAGGAAGCCCCATCCATCTTAACCAGCAGTTATCCATCCCTAGGCTACTAAAAAAAAATAACAATAATAATAATAAAATAAAAAAGAAATTAACTTTTGAAAATGCAGGAGCTTTCTCTTTATATTTTCGTCTCTTTTTTTTTTAAGTTTTTTTTTTTAATGAAATGGTATTACCCTTCTTCATCAAGGCCAAGGGTAGGATTTCACCCTTAATCCCATTTCATATCTATAATCTATTTATATACATTCATGAATGTTTATGATGCATCTAGCTAATGCCCAACTATTGATAACTGCCTCATATTGCATTGATGACTGGCTTGGATTTTGATAAGCTGGGCCCCACCCTGCTTTGAAGAAGGGCACTACACCATACTATAATGCAATGGCGTTGTATTGTTGTTCTGTCCTGGTCTAAATCCGCATTTGCAATTGATAAATGTGAGACTTTGTGAAAAGCCGAGGTTTTTTCTCAAGAATTTGGTTGCCAGATATGATCTAAGTAAATCAATTGCTTTAAATTGATTGACTAAGAAAGACAAATGAAGTAGAATATGCGATTAGCAGTTGACAGAAGCTATGCAAATCCTCATTAAGGAATCCCAATTTCAGGGGCATTGAGAAATCCTTATCCATAGTATTGATCCCTATAGTAATTCAAGCTCATATGGTAATGATGAAAAAGAAGCGTATATTGTTACCGGTGGTTGTAGTACTTAAGTTAAAACTAACTTTTGATAAAGTAAACCCTTGAACCTCTAATCCTTTAAGCGACCAATTTATCATTTGCAGAAAAATGTGATACAAAACCTTTAAACCTCAAATCCCATCATCGATCGATTTATCATTTAATATTGTATTAAATGCACAACTACTAATGGCTACTCTTCGTATATTACATTTAATGCCCAAATACTAAAGGCCACTATTCTTCTATTACGTTTAATGTCCAACTACTACTGACCCCTCCTCTATGAAGGTGTTCCCTCTTGACATTGATTGTTTTTTTTTTTTTTTTTTAAAGACACTTGACCTTTAGTTAACACCAATCATGCAGTGCATCTCTTTCTCGGATTGGTCGAAGACTTTTCTTCCCAGGAGACATTTCAAATGGGTCCCAAGTAAAAACCGATGACTCGTACAAAACTAAATCGTTAAGAAAATTATTAAAAATCATTTTTTACTTATATTTTAGGGGATAATTTCAGCGTCACTGTATTGTGGTATGGTACAACGTCATCATTTAATGAATGATGGGGCCACCTTTGAATGATTCAAACCCGTAAACTTTCAAAGTAAATTTCGTCTTTTTTCATAGGTATTTATTAGGGTCACATGGACGACTGTGAGGGAAGCAACTCCGGGGCTGTATATATAGATTTAGTTCGGCATCTCTTAAATTTACCTTTTATTGTCTTAAATCGTTTCAAAACAGACATTAGAGTACTTGGAAATGCATTTTACTATGTCCATTTGAAATGGGGATAATACATTAAATGTCTTTTTCATGTAGTCAAGAAAGTGGTACTTCTTCAAATAGAGCCATTTGTCTTAAGCGGATAGACTTTTGCCAGAACAGTGAAATGGACGTTAAAATGGACAGTTTCGCTTTTTCAATTTTGGATTACCTTATGGGACCCACAACCATGATCCACACCATTAGAAATGTGAAGAAGGTCTAACACGGCCACATGTCCAAATTTCAGCCGTTGATCTTTCTCCAATCTTGAGATATTTGCAAAAAAAACGTGAACCATTGATGTAATATTCCGGACATTCTGGGCCCAATAATCATAATCCAAGCCATTCATATTGTTTGGAAGACTAAAACCGGCCACGAGTCCAAATTTTAGCCTCTGATGTGGTCCATAACTCAAGAAAATGTGAAAATTCGGAGAACCCTTGGATTGCACAGGTGAAAATCATTATAGAAGAAACTATAAAATGGGCAGTCTGTGTTTTTTATTTTCTCTTGAATTATGGACCAATAAATCACAATCCAAACCGTAGGGTATCTGGGGTAGTGAAAGAATGAATATGAGATCAAATTTCAATCGTTGATCTATTACAGATTTCGAGTAATTTGCAAAAACGCATGGACTATTTGGTTAATTTTTCTAAAATTTGTGGGCCCCTATTTCAAGATCCGAACTGTTCGTTCTCTAGATAATACTTAGGCCATCTATGGGGTAAAAAACTAGCATTAGATTCCTTGTGGATATGGAGAAATTAAAGAAAAACCATTTATGGTTGGATTTAAAAAAATATATTTCAATCAATTATGTTGTGTTGCCAAACGCACTATTTCAAAAACATCTATTTCAAATAGGGCCCATTTGAAATAGATCTTTTTCATTAAGACTCTCTAAAAACCAATAAGAGTTGCCAAACAAGCCCATAGTAGCTCCCATTATTTGCCATGAGTTTCTAAGAATTGGAAAAAAAGCTATGGTGGTTTTAATGAACCCCAATATGTCCTTAGGACCTATTCTCTTGGGGATACTAAGATATTGGGAAAGAAGTTCCAACCCTATATGAATCATAAAATTGCAAGAAGGTCCTGTTAGTCTTAGAAAATCATGATTTGACCCTTTGGTTTATAAACTAAGCCGTGTTATTCCTTATTATCATTTACTAGTTATTTTGAAATGTGCCCTTAGTTCTTGATAAGTCAAATTTATATTTTGAACCCTATTATTTGGATCATTCGACCTGAGTAAGTACCGTTTGGGCACGCGGTATCTTACTAACGTAGGTTTAAGTACCTTGTATGGCCTCAAAGGACCCTATGGATTAGAGCTTGGCCCATTTCTATTGGAAAACCCTTAATTGGGTCAATGAACAATTGATTATGAAGAGATGCGTTGAGCTTTTATCTACTAGAGATCCTTGTAGTGCTGCTAGGTACAAGACTGCGCTTTTGACAGTAGGATTGGCTCGTACGTCTTCACTCTTTTTGCATTCATGTGTAGCAGCATTACTAGTTGCGTCTATTATGCTATTATTTATGTGAATATTTGGGTCGTATACGAACGACTGCTGATCATATACGAACGGCTGATCATCGATGTGAATATGAACCGGTTTATTCGGATATTACGATTACGAATTGATTTATGTCGACTGCCGACTTTACGAACGGGTTTTCTCAGTTTATCATTACTTCTATATGACTATTGTATTCCTTTATTTTGTAGATGAAATTTGTGTATACGTCCTTTTCGGCTTTATCACAATGTTATTATCTTATGATTATCACATGTCATTAAGTATATGGATCATGTATTTTATTTGCAAATAATGTTTGAGTGCTTGCTGTTTACGTTGTTTAATGGTGCATATATACTGATCCCTTACTTGCCGAGGAGACGGAGGAGAGTCAAACGTATCAAGCGTTTGAACTAGTTGATGAGCCTGAGTGGAGTGCCAGAGATGCCTTCGGAGCCGTCTAAGTCTGCATAAGAGAGAGATGACTTCATCGTAGAGATCATTTTTAGTAGCAATATCTTCATAATTGGCTTAAATTTATTTAGTTGTTCGTTTAGTTTATTTGGCAACTTAAACCTTTAACATTTAGCTGCTTATGTATTGGTTTGGTTTAAAAATTGATACCAATTGATTTAATGCTTCCCGAGATTTTACTTATAATTTATTGTGACTTTCCATGGTTCGAAATTTTGTGAGTCCATATTTTGGAAGCTTATGTGGAGAAATTCATAGGAAATTGTATATTTAATACTATAATTCACGTTTTCCTTGGTTTCATTTTGGGGGCCACACAATTCACACTTTTTGCAAAACTTTCTAAGATGCAATCTAATTTTTGAGGGTCTAGAATGCAAGAAAAAACCGCACCCATGAGGATCTTAAATCCTAATAGAAAAGCAACCCAAATTTATAATAACATCAGACATCCCCTTGGCATATTAGAATTGATCAGGCCCATACGAAGGGGAAAGGGATTTCAATGAAGTTGCATTTCCCTTTCACAATTAAACAGCCCAAGGAGTTAGAAACTTGTTGGCCGCAATAAAAAAAGCAACAGTGAATTCAATGTGCAGACTACCCACAATCAGGGAACTAAGGGCGCGAAGGCAAGGGTGGATCCAAGAAATTCAAGTTGGGGGGCGCTTTATGTAAAAGAAATATTGGGGAAGGGACAAATGTAAAAAAATGCATATTAGTTAGCAGAATTTGCGGGGGACTCTTAGAAATTTTTAACTTTTTTCAGGTATGGGGCGAGGCTTCAGCCCCAGACCTTTGTACTTGGGTCCGCTCCGGGTCACTTTCAGATGTAGTTTGCCCTGGGGAAACATCATCCCTGATTTGATGAAAAATAAGCTCCTTTGGTCTTGATGGATTTGTAAAAATCCTTCTGTTTCTTTCTCTTTGTATGTGCAAAATTGTAGTTGGAAAATCAAACATGGACGGTTGATGTCATCACTGACTCGACACAAGCACCGGGGAAATACTCTGCTCTTGGTTTGATCAGATTTATATGATTACGATGAAGGTTTTGTTTCCTACTTGGCTAAAGTGTTTATTTAGCGTGCATGTAATTCAGTTATTTAATCGGAATACAATAAACAGGTTTCATTGTATTTCCCTTTCCCCTCCTCCCTTCTCCCTGATCAACATAGACAGCCTACAGACGTCAGCTTTGATTATGGCGTGGTTCATTAGGTAAAGCGGTTTAATTTTGCTTGTCAAAGGAAAGAAAAACAGAAAAAGTTTCTGCCAAGTCCTTTTGTTCTGACTCAGTTTTGGTAAAAAGTTCTTTACATTCCTGAAAAGAGAAAGAGTCTCCAATTCCCTGTACATCAGTGGTGAGTACCTTCCTTTCTTTTATAGAATAATAGGGATCAATTCTTGACTGTAGCTCTGTTTATGAGAGAGTTGGGTGTGTTTGGGTATTAAAAAATAAAAATTGGTGAGGGAGCTAGGTGAGGGAAAAAACAAAAAAAAACAAAGCGAGCCCTATCCTCTTTGGCTTTGACTTGAGAGACTTTAAGTTTAAGGCGTCCAAATCTGCCACTTCTTAAAAATCCTAAGGTAAAGAAGTTCAATAGGTAGGCCCCAATGTAGAGCTCCATTGCTTCAACTCGGGATTTCTCTAAATCAAAATCTCAGGGGGTCCAAGCTCTATTTTGATAAGCAATCAAGCTAAACTTGGCTTTTAGTTCAGGCGAGTATGTGTTCGCGGGTTTGGCACGATTAGTAGCTTTATATCCATCGACCATCATCAAATGGATGGTGGATATACTTTTCCGAACGTTATTCTGTCTTTTTCAATGACCCTCATTAATATTGGCATCTCATAAGGCAATATGTTCATTCCATAGAGCAATTCTCTTGTTCCAAATCGGGCCATCCTTTTGGTAGCCACTAGAATTGTAAGTGGGCAGGATTAGATCAGGTGGTGTGAATTCAATGAAGTTTTGAAGCTAAGGGATTGACACTAAAACTAATTTCTGGCCCAATAACTAGTCTTTCTAATTGTCACTCCTCTATAGAGGAAACTCAACTTGGACTCAAGCTTACATCTGGCCATTAGTGTGTGTATTTAATTTGTGGGACGCATTGAAAAATCCTTATGCAAACAATTAGGCTGGACACATTATAGGTTGGGCACAGACGAAATCGATCAACGATCAGGCATAAAGTGCTTGGGCCATAAGAGGTCACACCAGGAGCGAACGTCCTAATTATTGCTGGACACTGGGCCTCCAGGCAGCGGCTCAACACAAATGTATCTCTGTCTTGCTTTGTGTTCTATATTAAACCTCCCATAGGGTTTTCCAGAGTCCTTATAATTGTGAGGTGCTAACGAGGAGGGCTATAGGACCCATGCAAGCATTGGATGTCAACTCTCATTCAGATGGGCAGGATTAAAAGGGGCCCATGTAGATAGGGAGTAATGGAAGTTTTGCTGTAACTTTAAGGGGCCATATTGTCACGACTAAGTTGTTTGATCAATTAATATAGACTTTCCAATAAATACAATAGGAACCCATTGAAATAATTCAAAACAAAACCACTTTCCTAATGTCTCTAATCTCTCTATTATCTCTCTCTTTAATAGAATAAGGTCCGTCAACTTTGTTTTTTATTGCAAATGGTCCAATTTTTTTTTTTTTTTCTTTCTAATGGCAAAGGTCCCTTTTAAAGTTTTAAACAGTTAAAAAGTCCAGAATGCCCCTCTTAATACACTTTGTGCGGTATACCAAAAGGAAAACTGATTTCATTAAGGGTTTCATTTGGAGTAAAAAAAGGTGGGGAAACCTATCAATTTTGTGAAGAAGATTTGACTATACAAATCAAGGATTACGACCAATGAAAGAAAGAAAATGGAGAAAAAAGATTTAAATAATGAGAAATCCTCCGAAAAATCTACACGTGGGGTTGGGCAAAATTCAGATAAATTTATCTAAGAAGGAGAAGTCATTCATAAAATCTGCAAGTGGGCCTAGGCAAAACTCAGATAAATTTATCTAAGTTTTGCTAGAAATTTCAATAAATTTATCTGAGTCTAAAACAAAATATTTTGGAAAAAACTAAGACAAATTTATATATCTTTTCGAAAAACTCACAATACAATAAAATGAAAGAGATATAGTAGCCACGTGTGAAAGAAAACTATAGAAGATTAGAGAAACTCTCGTGCACAACTAGATCGAACCCATTAAAAAGGATTTAATACTGATCTTGTGTGGGGCAAAGATTAGTTCAATACTTCTTATATGTCTTGGTGCAATTTTTCTCCTATGTCTTGACGGGGCAACTATCATAGAAAGTCCCGCGCACAAAAACTCCTTAACTTCTCAACAATGAGGTGGGGCAAAGATCAGTTGGAAAAAAACTAAACTGATAATCAGTTCTTGGGCCTCTCCACCAAGATGGGTATGACATGAATGGCATGGTTATATCATGATAGCAAAGAAAATCCATGAAAGCTTATGCAAGTAGTGCATTTGCAGCGAATCGTACATTGGTGTAGGAGGCCTGGAATCGTTCGCTCCCATTTAAATTTTGAAACTTGATCTATTCCCTCCAATTTGAATTTCGAAACTTGATTTAAAACTAGGAAATAAAATCCGTTAAACAACTTAATTCGTTTACAAGGGGCATATCACTCATTAAATATCATGTTAAGGAGCTTAAAACTAGGGATTAAATTCGTGACATAAATTTAAGCGGTTAGAAGGGCAAATCAGTCTTGCAAATGTATGATTTGGCATACTTAAGGACCTCCACTTGCAATAAGTCTAGGCGCATGAACTAGAGGCTTTAACCGAAAATCCTGTGGATTAGAGGCCTTAAAGGGTAGTATTAAGGGACCTCTGGCTAATTTTCTCTAAAAATAATAGGAACAACTCTCTAATAATCTGTCTCCAACCTTGTTATTCTTAATATCTCTCTCAACCTTTCCTCTTAACATCTGACAGTACTCCCTAATACATGAACAACTCACTTATATATTTCTAACAACTTTCAGATCCCATCTAATCTCCAGTGGGCCACACCCAATGGACGACGGCAAAAATCTATTCCGACAGACTGCCCCTGGTGAGACCCACAGCCCTCCACCTTATCACATTTCGGGATATGAATAACGGTTCAATGACTCTCTCTCTCTCTCTCTCTCTCTCTCTCTCTCTCTCTCTCTCACACACACACACACAGCACACAGCACACAATTGGGCTTTGTGGTAAAGCCAACACTTTACTCATATGAGAAAATTCTATAGAAAAAGATCAAGTTCTTGTTTATGTTGCCGTTACTGAAAAGTAAAGATCCTGACCATTCTAATTTCTTTTTGGAATATATTTTACAATTGTTGGTGAAGACGCCCGTGCTTAGCACTAGGTTATTGTGTTAGTAATGTATTTAAGCTTGTGCTTGGAGGATCCTGATTTTTATCTCAATTAGTTTGTATTGGGTTGGTTTGGCCTTACTATGGGTCGGTGTTTCCATTCAACTGTAAGAATAATGTTTCAGTGGATGGGAGATCTTCTCCTATAAGAACATTTGCACGCGGACGTTCTCATTCGACGGTCTGAAAAACAGAAGACATTTTCATAAGAGAAAACTACCCCTGATGGAAATTGAGTAACATTCACTACTCTCCATTAATTCAGCTTATCCAACTCAGTGACCTTAAAAACCAAGCGAACTGAATTGAGTCATGGCTAGTTAGAACAAGTCCAGTATTGATGAGCTGGTTGTCAACCCAGATGCTTTTAGTCTCCTACGCCCAAAAGTATTGCACAAAACAAATTCTCAAATTTGGTTGAAGATGGACTCTGGGACTTGGATTTGAGTCCTAAACTTCGATGTGATCATGCGCATTCATTCTTCCATCGCCACATAAATCTAATTTTTGATCGAGTGATTTTACCGTTGGATTGGACAACCATGATCGGATTGTTTTTAAATGAACCAAAATTTAACTACTAGTATTTCTCATGAGTTGGGCTGAGTCGACTCTGCTGGTTTTCAACCCAGATGCATTAGTCTCCTACGCCCAAAAGTATTGTACAAGGCCAAAATCTCAATTTTGGTTGAAGATGGACTCTGGAACTTGGATTTGACTCCTAAACTTCAATTTGATGCGCATTCATTCTTCCATCGCCATATAAATCTAATTTTTGATCGAGTGATTTTACCATTAGATTGGCCAACCATGATCGGATTGTTTTTCAATGAACCAAGATCTAACTATTATTATTTCTCATGAGTGCTCAGGCGACTTTGTATGGTCCTTAATTTAAGGAAGGCATGTGTAAGTGTAAGGAGGAAAGACTCAACAAAGTTTTATCTAGTGCATGTGGATAGGAGTGTTTGCATGTGCCTTTAATGATTAGTTCTTGACTTTCTAGAATCAAGTGTCCCTTGGGCTCAAGGCCAAATTAAGGCTGCTGACTTGAGCTGGGCGGGAGACACCCTGATTATTAAAAAAAGGCTTATCAAAGGTGTCCCTGCTGGGCTTGAATTAAATGTAGAAAACCTCAGGCCCACCATTCAGTCCAAAGAAGTAGTGCTTTGTACGTAGTTTACTAATTGTTTTACCCACATAAGTAATAGAAAGCTCTAGAGCAATATAAATCCCGAGCAAACAAGTGATATGCACAAAGCCTAGCTCAACCTGGTCCAATTGACTAAGTGGACGAGCTCAGGCCTAACATGTTTCAGATGGGCCGGGCACTTGAACGTGGACCAAGTCAAACTTGGGTTGGATATGGGCCCTGTGTTTCTAAAGTTGGACCAGATGGGCTTGTGTTATATTCAAGTCTGCTAATAATTAAAAAAATAAAAATAAAAAAATAGAATAGAAATTAGTGATACGAAATATGCTACAATCCGCTCTATCAAACATGTGAGAAGATATAATACATTAAGATGACTCTACAACTGGAAATATAAGCAAGAATAAGATGGCAAACTCACTCTTGGTACCTTTTTACTATATACAAACAGAGAAAATCTATGGATCCTTTCAAAATATACACATGAACGAGATGACAAACTCACACTCTATTAAGCTCTGCCCCGGACTAATCGTAATTAAGACTAATTAACCCCAATTAGTGTTAATTAAACATGATTAATTGTGCTAATTGTAATTGATGAACTAAAGGAGTTGGGTTAGTCTCAAATAATTTAATTAAGCTTAATGAAGTGAACTTGAAAGGGGTTGAGTTGATTAAAAAGAGTTTAAACTCAAACAAGGTAAACTAAGGACCTTTTTGTAAATACGAGTTTTCACGTATTTCGTTAAATACAGAAATTCTTGATACCAACGTGTGTATCTCGAAGAGTACGTCAACTTTCATAATACACTTAGTTTTATGTGACTTAAGGTTGACCAAATGGGTCTTCATTTGACCCAAATCGTGAATAAGAAAAATGGAAAGGGACTTTAGTGCAAAAAGTCAGCTTATATAAGCTAAGAGATGGTTCATTTCCCATTTTTAGCAAACCCTAGGCTCATTCTTCCTTCTCTTCCATTTCTTCTCCATCAAGAGTGAGGATTGAAAGTTGGGAGAGATTTTGAAGAGGCATCATCATCTTCATCTTCTTCTTCAAGTGCATCCTCCATTATTGAAGAACTTGGAAGATTCTTGGAGAGGGGTTGTGACGAGCCAAGCAAAGAAAAGGGGGTTTTTATCAAAGAAACTTAAGGAGGCAAGTATAAACATTACTTGTGAATGGTGTTAGTCATTATAGCATTTAATGGAGTTTTCATACAATTAGGTTTATGTATATTTCCATTGAATGTTGAATGGGTTGTTATAGATTTATGAATGGATTAGAAATGTCATTAATGTGTGGATTAAATGATGAATGGGAAGTGGACAGGAGGTCCAAAATTGATTGTAGGTGGTTGTGGTAATTAATAGAGAAAGGAGTGAAGAAGAGAGAGAGTTGCAGAAATCCGGATTGGGTTTTCTGAAGCGTTCGCTCGAGCTATGCATGCAAACCCTCGGTAAGGAATCCCAATTTCAGCTGGGTATATCTTTACCCATATTGTTGTAGTACTTAAAACTAACTTTTGATAAAGCAAACCCTTAAACCTCAAATCCTATCAGCAATCAATTTATCAATTGCAGAAAAATGTGATACAAAACCCTTAAACCTCAAATCCTATCAGCGATCAATTTATCATTAGCAGAAAAATGTGATACAGAATTCTTAAACCTCAAATTCTATCAGCGATCAATTTATCATTTGCAAAACAAATATGATACTTAAATAGTTAATATTGAATTAAATGCCCAACTGCTAGTGGCCACTAATTACGTTTAATGCCCAACCACTACTGACCAGTCATCAATGAAGGTGTTCCCTCTTGACATTGATTTTTTTCAAAGACTCTTGACCTTGACTTAACACCAATCATGTGCATCTCTTTCTCCGATTGGTCGAAGACTTTTCTTCTCCCATGCTAAATGAAGTCCCCAGACAAGAGATATTAAAAATGGGTCCCAAGTAAAGACCGATGACTCGGCAAAAAGACAGTCAAATCATCAAGAAAACTAATTAAAAAAATTTCTACTTTTTTTAGGGCATAATTTCAGCATCACTACATTATGTAAAGATACATGTACCAATTCAAAGGCTTAAGCTGATAGGTGGAAGACCCAAACATATTTATGAAGCCCTGTCCAACCTTGGACTTGCGCGATGTGGGATGTGAGACTTCCCAACACTTCCCCTCAAGTATAGGCCCAGCAGATTTCAAGGACGGACAAGTCACGTGGGCTATACAAGTACAATGGGATCGAAACCGGCTCCAATATGATGTACCAATTCAAAAGCTTAAGCTGATAGGTAAAATACTCAAACAGGTATACGAAACGCCATCCAATCTTGGACTAAATCCCATATCATTTACTTGTGTGAAAAAAGATGCTTCCAAACAAGCAAAATAATGTGTTCACATCTACAAATCCCATTTTCATATCTCAAGTGTAAAAGACGAAAGACGCCTTCACTATATGTAAGGACAAAGTAGATAATAGCACTGCATTGAGATCTAAATAATGATCTAGACTGCACGTAAGAATGTTGCAATTTTTTTTTTTAGGGAAATAGAATTAAAAGAAGATGCTATTTGATTCGTATTTTTTGGATATCACATTTGATATTCATTTCAAACCACCCCATGTAATCAATTTCTATATATTTTAATGCAAACAAACATGGCTAGCTAAATGCCAATATGTTGCTTTCTAATATAAACAACCGCTAATATGATCTGGATGGCCCTGATTTACCGATCGTGTGCCCATCTGTATGCATGGTTGTGGATAGGGTTCTGAAATGGTTGGGTCAGGCCTTGGGTTGTCCTTATCCTACCTTTGACAGTGAGGGCTGGGCTAGGGCAGAGCTCAAGGCCCAAAAATAAAAAATCCATTATTTAGGTTATTTTAAATATAAAAAGGTCATTATTTAAAGTCTTTTACATTGTTGCCAAGTATCGAGTGTCAAAGAAGCGTTATGTTATCTTACCTTTATCATGAAAGGACCACTAAGTATAATATATATAGCTTAAATTTTTAAAGAAGGGTGAAGTGACACAACTTAAATAATTAGCATATATTTAAATGTATAAATATATTTATTATATAAAATAAAGAAAAGTATGAAGGCCGCGGCCACGTCCGGGCCGAGCCTAGTACTGTCCAAGCCTGGGCCTAGGGCTTTTTCTTAGAAACAAAATCCCCCATTTCAAAGGCTTTTTGAGGGTTACAGGCGCTAGTTGTAGAGAGCGATGGCCTAGTGACAGCAGAGCAATCCCTTGCTTCCAATCGGACCATCCATTTCGTTTACAAGAGACCATGTTTGCACTCTTAGTTGCAAGTGGGTGAGGTTACTTTCAGATGACTAGATGAGGTCCAAGTCTAGCCGGCAATGGGTAGGACATAAACAAAGTTTTTGAAGTTAATGGGCTGACATTCTGGCCAAATAATTAAACTGGCTCGAGCAGAAATGGTCCCGTCCAATGTCTGCCCTCTTGAGCGTAAAGTCCGACGGCAACATTGTGTTAGAAAAGTAAAGTTCTGGTAAAGTAAAAATTGTTTATGTTTTCATCCGATAAAGTAATTTGAAGTGAGATGAGTAATAAAGGTAGCCACTTATACTTGGGTTTTATGTGGAAAAATATTTTGGCTAGTGGTAAAGTAAAAATAAAAATTCTCCGGCAGTTGGGACTTTACTATTCCACTTGTGGTGGCCAACCAAATATGAGTAAAGTAAAATATTTTGTAGTTGAAATTATTTTACCATAAATGTCATGTTACTCTACTGCCTCTTGTAAAACTAAGATCGCAATTATGTTAGAGATAAAACTCAACTTGAATTGAAGCTCACGTTAAGACACTTTGGGCCATTCATTTTCTTCCCATATTAACATTACCAAGTCTACACACGCCATAATCTCCAATCTCATCAAATCATTAAGGCAAGATATTAAAATTTTGTATCCTGGTCTTCTTAATTGAGGCCAGCGTCATCCATGAAGTGTATTATTATTATTATTATTATTATTTTCTTTTCAATAAACTTTGTGATTTCTGCATCTACATTGAATTAGATCCATGAATAGTTGGTGGATCGATTATCACCATGTAGGTTGGGCATCAAGCAATCAAGATTGTGCAAATATGGAAGGTTGATTCCAAGTCAATCCTTCTAGTCATTAGTATATTTGCAGTTAAGAGAAGAAATTGAATAAGATTTAAAACTGTACTGGCGGAGACCTAGACATAAGTGGCCCACATGACCACAAGTCTCACAATGATAGGGCCCTATTGTATGTCAATTGATTTTACATAAGCTTTCACCTTTTAGTTTTGATTTGAATAAATCTGGCTTGGATTCACTTTAAGAAAATCCAATCACATTTGACTTGCTGATCCTCTTACTCTTTCTCTTGATTTGACTTTTGATTTTATTCCATTCCACCCCTCATGCAAACAAACATGAAGTGGAAAAGGGCTTCCTTCATGTACAAAGCTGGAGGTGAAGTTGCTAGCTTATGGATGAAGGAAGAAAGAGAGGTGGGCCGGTTTGTTTGCCATGGAATAAAATAAGGGAGAAATAAAGTAAAATCTAACAGTTGCATTTAGAGATTGCAAGCAACATATAATGATAGCTTACTTACAAGGATGGACCCAAGTAAAGGCATGTGGGTGCGGTTGCACCCATCAAACTGCTATGTGCTTCCATAACTTATATAAAAACTCTGGGCCCACTTCCAAAATTTCAATAAAAATCATCAATCCACCCTCAAAATCCACATGAAAATATCCCTCGTTCGCCCCGAAAATCGAACCAATTATTATGGTCCGCACCCCTCAAATGAAAACTCTAGTCCGAATGTATGGCCATCATGGATACATATAGGGGTATAGAGATGTGTTATTAGCCGATAGAAATGTGCTATTATAGATTTTATTTTGGAAAAAATGCAACCTGAATGTATCATGCAAACCTTGATTATATATGCCTCAAATTTAAATGGTTTTTCACCTTACATTTCCTTGTAGAAGTTCAATCCAACGATGAGTATAGCTTCAATGAATGTCAAATTGGGGTGAATGCCCGGGTGAGAACTTAGGGGTATAAACCAGCACGGCCTTTGAGGCCGGCCTAGCCCTGCCGTGTCAGCTCGTGAAAGTTCATGGGCCGTGCCTTGCTGTGCCCGGGTCAATTTGGGGTTGGCCTAGCACGACCCACGTCACAACTTAAGTTGTGCAGTGCTGGGCTATATTGCCCATGGGCTGGCCCATGTTTTTTTATTATCTATTTTCTTTTGTGAAGTTTTTAAAAAAAAATTTTAAGGGACATTTTTAAGGATTTTCAACTTGAAATGAAGTCAAAATCACTAAAATAAATGCACAAAAATTCCTTGAAAAAAAATGAATTAATTTATATTCCTTGAAATGAAGTTGACAAGAACTTTGATGATTTTTCCTCAGGCAAATCGTCTTGAACAAATGCGCCTTCAGAAAATTTGAAAGCCATTCAATCTAATGAAGGAATATTAGTAACTAGGAAATAGGATTAAGTAAATTATGTTATAATATATATATTTTGGGTGAATGTCCACTTGAGATGAGTTAGATTTAGAATTAGGGTTTTCCTTTTGTGGTATTACTTTGCCTATAAATAGGCCGCTTCACCTTATAGTAAAATACAATTAATGAGATAGTAAAAAACTCTCTTTTCTACCTCTCACCTTCTTTCCCTCTTAATCTCTCTATTTCACACTAGGTAATCAGCACGATCAGATTTCTCTTCTGTATTTCTGCAATAGATGCTAAACAAAGGAAGAGGACAAATAATTTTTTATCTCGTCTGGCGTGTTTTTCCCCTCCCCCATCTTACGCTTTCTTCTCCATTGCCCTCGGCTTGCGTGTGCAAGCTACAATTTTTTTTTTTGTTATTTATCCCCGGTAAAGCCGCCAGCCAATACACGCCTTTGTCTTCTGCCTTTGAATGGTGTCTCGAGGAACCACGGTAGCCACCATTGTTTTTGTTTTGAATAGCGTCAGAACAAACAAGTTGAAAGGCTCGATTTGTTCACATACATGATACATTAGAACTTCTGTTCACAAGTTGAAAAGTCTTTCACCTCGGGACGAGCGCCAAATTTGTTTTACTATTGCTGATGCAAATGTGGTTCCGATCTCATCTGTCAATAGAATTTTTGACCGGCCGTAACTTCCTCATCCGACATCCGACATCTGATCGGCGAACGATTTGGTTATGTAGATTCGTGGCAACGAGAACTACCTATTGGTTGCAACAGATCAGCATTTTAACGGTCAGAAATTTTTTTGAACTACAATCATGGTAAGTAGTATCTGACCATTAGTTAAATCCAATTTCTTAAAATGCATGAAATCGGTTTATTATACATGTTTATAGTAATTATAGTGTTTGTTTACTGTTAATCCTCTGGCATACTTTATTTTTAAAATTTATCAATTCTATAAATGGGTCACAAAAACTAGAACCAGAAGTTCTAAATCTGGACCTGAAGTTCATGATGCCTATACCAGAAGTTCTAGAAGTTGAAATACTGATATGAACCTGCAGATTCATGTCCATAAAATTATAAAGCCATGAAATTAGACCTGAAGTTCTGATAGAACCAATTGTTCTGATAAATTATTAGAACCGGAAGTTCTACTTCAAACCTAAAGATTTGATAGAACCTGCAGTTCTAAATGAACTTAAAGTTCTATATCAAGCCTGACGTCTCGGCAGAACCGGCAGTTTTGATTTTTCAAAGTTGAGAACATGATGTTCTAAACATTTCATTGGCTAATTTTTTATGATTTTTTTTTTTTAGTTTAATTCTGATGTTAAACTTTTTTTTTTTTTTTTTTACTTTTTATCTACGTACGGTTAACTTCATATATACATTTCTTATTACAGTTGTTGCATGATGTCAAATTTGGCTAAACTTGACTTTAAAGCACTTAACATAAATTGGGACAATTATTTATTTTGGCAATTGGATGCTAAAATCCACTTGCAATCCAAGAAACTAGGAGAGACCACAAAGGAAGGTAACAAGATGTCCCAAGAGAAAAAGGCGTTAGTCCTCATCTTCTTGCGTCATCACATACATGACGATCTCAAAAATGAATACCTTACTGAGGAAGACCCAGCAGGACTATGGAAATCCCTAAAGAATAGGTTTGATCACCAGAAGATGGTCATACTACCAGCTGCCCAGAATGAATGGTTAAACCTGAGGTTACAGGATTATAAAACAGTATCTGAATACAACTCTATCCTCTTTAATATTGTTTCCAGATTAAGATTATGTGGTAAAAAGGTTTCGGATGAGCAGATGTTGGAGAAAACGTTAACCACTTTTCATGCCTCGAATGTGCTCCTGCAGCAGCAGTATCGAAAGCGACGTTTCTCCAAATATTCAGAACTTATCTCATGTCTTTTAGTCGCTGAACAAAATTCTATAGTATTGCTGAAAAATCATAACTCCAGACCAACTGAATCTTCGGCAGTTCCTGAAGCAAATGCCAGCCTTAGCTCAAACAAGGGTAGAGATAGGGGGAATGGAAGACATAAATCCTCCAGTAGAGGTGGCCGAAATAACTCTTACAGGCGAGGTGGTTTTAAAGGTCCCCCACCAAGATTCAAAAATCACCAGAAGTGATCTGCCCCTCAGCACAAGAGCAACCAACATCCACCAGCTAACCTTCCCACCGTCCTGATGACACGTGCCACAGATGTGGAAGAAGTGGGCATTGGTCACGCACTTGCCTTGCACCAAAGGAAGTGGTGGAACAATGCAAAGCATACAAGGCCTCTGTTCATTCAGCAGAGACAGAGACAAATGATTTGGAAGGCTGGAATTGGGATATCATGACATCAGAGAGGCCTCCAATTGACATTACAAACTTAGAGACTCGTGACTACTTTGAGGATGAGGACAACCAACATCTGGATGATAGGGCATTTAACAGTCTTTTGGGGGCACCGCCTGGCATGGTCTAGAAGACCTATGATTCTTTGGACATTACTTAACTTTTCTTTAGTTCATTTGAGATGCATGTTTTTTAGATTTTTCAGTTTTGATGGAAAACTTTATAAATGTCCTACTTTATTGTGAATGTTTTAATTATTTCAATTTTCATCATGTGGTTGCATAGTTACGTTGTTTTATTATTTTTTGTTTAAGGTATGGATCATGGAACTGGGGACAATCTCTGTTTGGTATTATGTGGGTAAAATACCGTAATGACGAGATTAAGAACCACGGTAATATACCGGCCTTCACTTCGGTTTAGGTAATCACAGCTAGTAGTTCGGCGGCTCAGTAAGAAGCGTCAGCTCAAGAGGCTCGGCAATTCGACAGCTCAGTTGAGAGTGCCAGCTCAGCGTCTATCAGCTCGGTGTAGGCGCCAGCCCTGCTAGACCATTTCCGGTCTCAGTAAAAGTACTAAAGGCAGAGTAAGCTATCACGCTCCTATGAGACGTATGGGCGCGCCCTGACAGATAGGGGCTCTCATTCATGGCGATAGGATCGCTCATTTATGGCGATAAGAAGTTGGCTTTATCATCCCTTAACATCAATTGATCGAAAGCATGGAAGGTTCAGATGGGATGTGCCCTTTTTACCTACCGCCGAGTGTCAGGGTAAGGCCCGATGGGACCTTACCCCACCTACCCCCACTCACAGAAAATGAACGAGGAATCCTCTACATATACACATGGGATCAGTACGCAATAGACAATACACAACATACAATTTCTCATTCTCTTCCTCCTCCTGCTTAGTTTTCTCAGAACTAACTCAGGCATCGGAGTGCCTTCGGCTCACGGCAGCCAGGGGCTCTGACCTAAGCCATTTTCCTTCCCTTTTTCAGGTTCTCGGCATTCAGTCTTCCCTGATCTACAAAGTTCATTTTAATCTAAGTAGGTGTCGTGTTTTCACCGCCTACAGGTATATAGTGCCACTACACACCATTCTGAAAAATTAGAAAATTTTTCTCAGAATTAATGTTCATTCCACGAAAGGTATCCACCATAGCTGGACCTGTGCAGATAATTGAAGGCTCCGGAAGAGCCCATATGATGTTACCTAATGGGACCCATCTGTTTATTAAAGATGCTCTGTTCTCAAGAAGTTCCCAGAGAAACTTGATTAGTTTCAAAGACATCAGAATGAATGGATACCACATCGAGACTGTAAGTGAAGGTAACAATGAATACCTATGCATCATTACTAGTATTGGAAGCCAGAAGCATATTCTAGAAAAACTAAGTGCACTCTCCTCAGGGTTATATTATACGACAATCTCCAATGTTGAATCACATTCAGTTACGAGCAAAACCACAATGACAAGCCTGAAGCTTAAACCAAGCCCGAAGCTTAGTGATCCTAAGACTTTAAACTGAGAACTCACTTCCTTGATTATCCCATTAAGTCTATAAGACTTGATAATGCAGGCAAGTTTACATCACAGGTCTTTGATGATTTTTGTTAATCTCTAGGGATTGTAGTCTAACATCCTGTCCCCCATGTCTACACCCAGAATGGTTTAGCTGAATCCATGATTAAGCGCATCCACCTTATTTCTAGGACTCTGCTGATGCAGTCCAAATTACCAATTAATGCTTGGCGACATGCTGTATTACATGCAGCAATGCTAATTCGACTTTGACCAACGGCCTATCATCAATATTCTTCGGCCCAACTTATATCAATACATCAACCCAATATTTCTCACTTGTGCAAGTTTGGTTGTGCAGTTCAAGTCCCAATACCACCTCCTAAGCGTTAAGATGGGACCACAACGTAGATTGAGAATCTATGTCGGTTATGACTCTTCTTCGATTATTCGATATCTAGAACCAATGACAAGAGATGTCTTCACTGCTCGTTTTCCCGATTGTCAATTCGATGAGACAATATTCCCTCCGTTAGGGGGAGATAAGATAGTTCTTGCAGAACATATTGTTCCTGTAGAACAACCCGTTCCTAAAGAACAGCGCGAATTAACATGGAATACCTCCACTTTGTCTCATCTAGATCCACGAACTTCACAATGTGAGAATGAAGTATGGAGAATTGTGCACTTGCAAGAAACTGCAAACAGATTACCTGATGCATTTAACGATGCAGCAAAGGTGACAAAATCACATGTGCCAGCTATGAATGCACCTGTCAGAATTAATGTCCCTGTAGGACAAAGTCTATCAGCAAAAGAATCTGTAATACGCCAGAAGCGTGACAGACCTATAGGTTCAAAAGACTCAGCTCCTCAGAAAAGGAGAAATGAGCGATCATCACCATGTCCTCCCGAAGAGGCACGTAACCCTCTTGAAGAGGTTCCTCCCGAAGAGGCACGTAAAGCTCCTGAAGAGGTTATGGTAAAATCCGTTCTCTCTAGAATAATGAAAGTCCCTGATGAGACATTGAAAGCCCCTGAAGAGGCACCGGTACCGGATAACGAAGAGATCTCTATACTTTATAATTATTCAAGAGAAAGATGGAATAGGAAATGAGATTATCATCGATGACGTATTTGCATATGCGGTAGCTACACAAATCTCTAAAGAAAATGATGATGATTGGGACACAGAACCAAGTTCTATAAATGAATGTCAACAAAGAAATGATTGGCCAAAATGGGAAAGTGCCATCAAAGAAGAGTTAGAGTCTCTCAACAAACGTGGTGTGTTCGGACCTATAGTACAAACCTCAAAAGATGTTAACCCTGTAAGTTACAAGTGGGTGTTTGTAAGAAAACGAAATGAAAGGAATGAAATTACCAGATATAAGGCATTATTAGTGGCACAAGGTTTCCTACAGAAACCTGGGATTGATTATGAGGAAACTTACTCCCCTGTTATAGATATAACAACATTCAGATATTTAATAAGTTTAGCAATTTCTAAAAATCTAGAAATAAGACTCATGGACGTTATAACTGCTTACTTATATGGGGACTTAGACACAGAAATTCACATGAAAATCCCGGAAGGATTTCCTTTGCCTGCAGCAAAGCTAAGGAGTACGTACTCAATCCAATTAAGACGATCATTGTACGGCCTGAAGCAATCCAGAAGAATGTGGTACAATCGTCTTAGTGAATACTTGTCTAAAAAGGAATATGAAAACAATCTCATTTGCCCGTGTCTATTTATAAAGAAAATTTTGAAGGGATTTGCAATATTAGCAGTTTATGTGGATGATATAAATTTGATAGGAACTCCAGAAGAGCTCGAAGAAACTGCTGATTATTTAAAGAAAGAATTTGAAATGAAAGACCTTGGAAAAACAAGATTCTGTCTCGGATTGCAAATCGAGAGAAATTCTAATGGAATGTTAGTCCATCAATCTAATTATAGTGAGAAGGTCTTAAAACGATTTGGTATGGACAAAGCACACCCATTAAGCACCCCCATGGTCGTCCGGTCTCTTGATATAAAGAAAGATCCATACTGTACCATCGAGGAAAATAAAAAGGTATTGGGTCCCGAAGTACCATATTTAAGTGCTATTGGAGCCCTGATGTACTTGGCACAATGCACTAAACCGGACATTGCATTTTCTGTAAATCTACTTACTAGGTATAGCTCTGCACCAACCCAAAGGCACTGGATTGGTATTAAGCACATCCTACGATATTTGCGTGGAACAACTGATTTAGGAATATTTTATTCTTATGATCGTAAAGATTTTAGTTTTGTAGGATATGCAGATTCGGGTTAGCTTTCTAATCCTCATAAAGGTCGATCGCAGACAAGTTATGTGTTTCTTAATGGTAATGCCGTCATTTCTTGGCGTTCCACTAAACAGACTTTGATAGCTACTTCCTCGAACCATGCTGAGATCTTAGCCCTTTATGAAGCCAGTTGGGAATGTGTATGGCTAAGATCTTTAATTCAGCATGTTCGTAGTTCTTGTCAATTACCATCTATTGCAGGTATCCCGAATATTATCTATGAAGATAATGAAGCATGCATAAGACAGATTCGAGAAGGTTTCATTAAAGGAGACAAGACTAAGCATATAGCACCGAAGTTCTTCTTCACTCATGAACTTCAGAAGAACAATGAAATTGAAGTCAAACAAGTTCGTTCGAGTAACAACCTGGCTGACCTGTTTACCAAATCTTTACCAAAATCAGTTTTCCAAAAGCTTGTATATGAGATCGGCATGCGAAGAGTTCATCATCAAACTACGTAAATGACTATTATTATCAGGGGGAGTGATTTATGAGGGGGCATCCTGAAGTGTGCTACCCTAGACATTTGTGCGCTGTACTCTTTTTCCTTTTCTAGGTTTTATCCCACTGGGTTTTCCTAGTCAAAGTTTTAACGAGGCAGCATTATGCATGTCCAACACCAGTTCAAAGATCCTGAAGAATGTTGTACTCTTTTTCCATTCGCTTTGGTTTTTTCCCATATATTGGGTTTTTCCTTAGCAATGTTTTTAATGAGGCAACTGTCTTTGAATGGTGGTCATCCAAGGGGGAGTGTTATAATATATGTATCTTGGGTGGATGCCCACTTGAGATGAGTTAGGTTTAGAATTAGGGTTCCCCTCTTGTGGGGTTACTTTGCCTATAAATAGGCCTCTCCACCTTGTATTAAAATACAATTAATGAGATAGTGAAAAGCTCTCCTTTCTCCCTCTAATCTTCTTTCCCTCTTAATCTCTCTATTTCACAACAATTTAGTGTTTTGAGGAGGGGCCGAAATAAGTTTCATAGTTTCCTACTGTAAAAGATGGGTAGAATAGGTTTATTTATTTATTTTTTACCCTAGCCAAGGGGGGTGGAACCTAAAAGAGAGCCCGCGTACACACAGCCCTCAAGTGGGAAGGAGGGCCGCACAAGCAGGAAGAAACCGCCCAGGAGCCCGCACAATCGACTTGGGCACGGCATGGCACGGTCCATAATCTTTCATGGGATGACACTGCTAGGCTGGCCTCAAAGGTTGTGCCGGTTTATACCCCTAAATTCTCACCCGAACTAGCATCCACCCCAATTTAACATTCATTAAAGCTATACTCGTCGTTGGATTGAACTTCTAAAAGGAAATGTAAGGTGAAAAACCATTTCAATTTGAGGCCTTTGTAATCCAGGGTTGCATGATACATTCAGGTTGCATTTTTTCCCAAAATAAAATCTCTAATAGCACATTTCTATCACCTAATAACACATTTCTATCACCCTATGTACGCATGATGGCTATACATTCGGATCAGAATTTTCATTTGAGGGGCGCATAACCTAATAGGTAGTTTGATTTTGGAGGCAAACCAGGGATTTTCATGCTAATTTTGAGGGCGGATACATAGTTTTTATTTAGTTTTTATTAGATTTTCTGAGGTAAACCCAGAATTTTCATATAGGTTTTGAAAGCGCACAACGGTTTGATGGGTGGGACTACACTTACATCCCTGTACTTGGATCCGTACTTGGATCCGTCCCTGTCTGTGTATATCATATACATTCCAGTAGTTCTCCAGAAGGCTTTCGGCAGGATTTGAAATAATTTTTAAAGCTCATGGGCTGACACTTTTACAACTTTCCGGCCCAGTAATCAAACGGATTAGGGCTGAGCTGGTCTTGTCCAATGTCTCTCCTCTAGAGGAAACTTTAGAGACTTGGGTCATTAGTTTTTCGGCTTTCTTATATATATATATATATATATATAATTTATTTTTTTTTGGGTACACAGATTGAAATTTCCTAATTTATACAATTGGGCTGGACACTGTAGGTTTGACTCATACAGATTCGGTCCTTTCGTCATGGATCCAGCATAAGTTACTTGGGCCTTAAAATGGTGTGGCACCATAGGTGGACGTCTAATTGTTGCTGGACCATGGGCTGATAATGTTACTGGTCCAGAAAATCAGTGATGTAAACAAAATAAAAATAAAAGTATAAAACCTAAAACAGAAGATTTTTTTTTTCAGTGCTCAACTGTATTAATGACAAATCCTTCTAATAAGAAGGTAGTCGTGTGCACCCCCGTCCGAGTCTCTTTCATCCATTGGATCTTGATGGGGCCACTTACACGTGCTAGATCCTAAACATACAAATTGGACGTTCCTAGCTATTTGCAAGGATGAGTTTCAATGAAAGTAGATGGGTGAAATTAAGGGCTAAAATTATCCATTGCTTTTCCTAATAAAACCCAATCAAAGCTTCCCAGGCTCCGGTTGATTTTTCTAATAAAACCTCTAGATCAAGGGCTGAAATTATCTAATCAGTGTGCATTTCCAGACACACCTCATTTGTGGTAACACCACATGATAAACAGTTTGGATCAATGTTTTTCTACTTTGTGCGGTCTGCTCTGTTTAATTAACAACATGATCAGTAACAAGGGAAAAGACTGGTGATGGTGCTGCTAATGTCCCACAAAAGTTGTAATAGATTTAACATGATCTGGCATGAAGCACTAGTAGGACAAGTTTGCGAGATTGGTAGTGTACTAGTGGGTCCCACTGGCTGTCATTTTCCTTCAAAGAAGATGGGTAAAAGGGAAGATAGATTACTTGTAGTAGAATGTGTGCATAATAAGTGCCAATACTCGTACAGTAATTTTAGACCATTGTTTTCCCCTCTCAACTCTCAAGTGATTATTTGTTGTTGATGAGTTTTTTTTTTTTTTTTATTGAAAATTTTTCTTTTTTTCTTTAGAAAAAAAAAGAGAAAATTTTCATTTCATTTGATGTGGGTTGGATGATTGTCAAATTGGGTTTATAAAGTTATTGTAACTGCAGTAGAATTATTGTATCCTTTCTTTTAGATATGATTAATCTGATGGTATATATTATTATAATTGAAGTGGGATTTTCTTTAATATAAGATCGTGATTTTTAGCTGTTAGGATTTTAAAAGATTGGCTAACAATCATGAATTTACAACGTTGGAGTACGAAAATTTTATGCTTTGCTTGCACAACAAGCACTTCACTTGACCCATTGACTCCTTTGAAAACTAATTTGCTAAATAAAATAGGAAAGAAGAAGAAAAGGAAGAAAGCAACGTGACATATGATAAACCTTTTTGGCCTCGCAGTGGACGGGGTGCTTGATTGATTAAGTTGGAATCATGTTATCATTAATCAAACAAAGTATAAAAGGGGCTAGGAGTTACTGTGAAATCTGTAAAATCCTTCATGAAGAATCCTCTATTCCAAGCAGGGGAGAACGTAAGTGTTAGCAAGCAGGTGCGATTCGAGAAACCCCATAGAAAAGATCTTTAAATATTTGATTTTATTGTTTAACTTTTTTGTTTGACCATATACCGCACCACCCAAATGAACATCCTAGGTCCACCATTGGTTCCAAGGGCAATGAGAAATCCTCAAATCTATCGATTCCACACGGATTCCTTACCTATTACCTTAGTACCCTAAACTTCTATATAATTTCATAATTTACTAGAATGTCATAGAAAGCTTTACACAACTGAAGAGCATTCTAAAGCCACCTAAAAGGTCTCAAATAACCTTTTGGAATTCCTGGAATTTCATTCTCTATGCATTTGGTTGGAATTTCAAATGTTTCACCAAGAGGAGGGATTTAGAATTGCACCTCAACAGTGGCGGACCAAGGTATAAGGCGTGGGGATGATGACGCCCCCACCCTACCGAGAATTTTCAAAAACCACCCTGCAAATTCTAATAATTAATGTGTGTTTTTTTATATTTTCCCGTAATTCCCACAATATTTCTTTTACATCAAGGCCTCCCCGTTAAATTTTTTGGGTCCGCCCTACACCTTAAGGGGATAGCTTTAGAATAATTTAGAATTCCTCCATACATAAATTCTTGGAATTTTGATAAAGTTAGGTCTTAATTAATTTCCCAAACCCTTCAAAATCTCCATCGATCAATCAAAGCTTTGCTTATCCATTCAATCACATGGGCATTCTAAGACTTGGACGGTCAAGGCACAAGGGACTCCCCAAAGCCTTAGACTGGTCATTGCGCGTTACGCTGTTTTCCAATTAAAACAAAAGCTACAGGTTGGTAATTCCACATGAAGAACAAAAGCTGGAGTCCACTACTTCCAATAAATAAATAAATAAACCAGAACTAGAAGTTTGATCCTTAATGAACAAACTCTTTTGGTCAACTTCTGCCGAACTCTAGTATTTTAAAATCCCCCAATTTCGACTACTTAAAGGTCTTGTTTGTTTGCATGTTAAACTGAAGAGCAAATGTGAATATCCATTTTTTTTTTTTTTTAAATGGTAAGAACATGAAAAAAAACGCCCACCACATAGCTTTTCCTTTTAATGAAAATTGAATCAAGGGGAGATAAAAAAAAAGAAGCCACTATACAATTCCACCTTATTTTCCTTCGCTTCACCTCATTTCCTTTGCCCCCTCACCTTTTTAAAAGTCATTTATGAAGCTCATTTAACCTTGTTTGGCAACTCTACTAATAGAGTCAAGTAAGGTAAATGCCCCATTTCTAAAAAAAAAGTCTCATCAAAAGCACTTTAATTCAAATTTCCCAGCATATTTTAAAAAAAAAGTAAAAAAAAAAAAAAAAAAAGCCACCCTCATTTCTCCACTAAAAGACAAAAAAATTCCACAATCAATACAGAAAGTCAAAAAGATTCCATAATAAACAACTACAAGTAAAATATTATCATAACCCACTTATATTTTATTCTTTCTTTAAAATAATATTACTCCACTCAACTCCGTTAGTAAAGCCCCCAAACAGCCAAGTAATCTACTCTAAACAAACAGATCCAAAGTTACAACCACTTTGCCTGTCCAAATAACCATAAATTCCTACGAAACTCCAGCTAGCTAAATCCGCCAAAACTTTCAATAAGGCCAACAGTCACATCGTAAATGGCTAGTCCACCAAACCCTAAAATCTATCTTACCCTTTTCCTCAAACTTGTACTCCAACCGAACCCTTTTGAATACTATTTATCCGGCCAAAAATGCATTCGTGATTGTCAAAAACATAGCCCTAAACAACCAATTGGAACCATTAATCCAACTTTATCGATCAGCCAAAGTCCAGCTAGACCAGGCATCAATGAGAAAAATCATTAATTGTCCATACATAAGAAGTGAGTACATCATCAATTGTCTTCCAATTTCCTCTAGAGGGATATTTGGAAGTGAATGCTGAAAAGGCTGGTCTCAAAGGATTGGTTGGAAGGCAGGACTTTCATATGAATGTTGCAAAAGAACAAAAAATCAAAGTAACCTTGCAACGATCAACAATGAAACATGATGCAACATCTACGGTTAGATCGATGGGGACCATTAGAAACCACAGCAGAGTCCAATATATCAATAGACCCCAAAACTCCGTCATAGCACTGAAGGCAGGAACCAAACAAATTTCTATATGCAATTGTACAATTGATCTTTGATATAGGTGGACCATACAAAACTTGAGGATGAGTTCTCTCAAGGGTAAGGATGATGATGTAGATTCAATAAGGCTAGACAAAACATGCCCCGCATGAGTTGTGGAAGCATTCAATAAGCCGGAATATTATGCAATATTTCGCGATATCATTAACTTTTCCAATATTTTGAATATATATTATATTGTCAAGATTTACTGTGATAATATCGCGATATTTGAACGGCTTGTAATGTCTCCTAGGCTGGGCTTGGGCTGTGGCTTGGCCATTTAAGCGGCATATCAATTTGGGCTCACACTTGCCATTGAGTTGAGATTAGGCTTTGTCAGCGCCTGGCCCGATCTCCTAAATTCTGAACATCAACTTCACGAAAAGTCACTTTTAGCCTTTTGTTTTCCACCTCAAGGGACACCCCAGATTTACTTGGGGCCACTTGTGTTGTGGGTTGTGCATGCAGCTGGGTGATTAATCCCCTCGGGTACTTTTGTTGGCCAAAACAAAATAAAACAAAAAACAAAAAAAAAAAAAAAAAAAAAAAAAAAAAATGAAAAAAAAAGAAGGGAGAACTCCACTTGAGAGACAACATTAAGAGAATTTCAAATTTCCAAGGACATGAATCCTCAGAATTCCTCCAAATAAACAGCCCTCAAGCCAACATTTTAGAAACATTTGTCAACATAATTACATGTTCATAAAAAGGCAGTCTTCATATGAATGTTGATCATTTTGTAAACAATGAAAATCTATAATGACCTAGTGTTATTTGTGACCTATACGGCTATACCATGGGAGAAAACCCCTTTTATTTTCTTGAAGTTATCAGTGTCTTTGAAGTTGCCACCCTCTTCTGTCAAGTGTTATCTAACCATTTAATAATTCCTTTTTAATAAAAAGGTTTCAAAATGATCTCCAACATAACTTTCTCTTTTCAAATCCCAACATAGTGAGAATCTTTCCCATATTAAAGCGGTGAATCACCAAAGGGATTCCGCGCATTTAGATTTCATCACTCTCTCTTGCGAAGATTCCCACTGAACATTTTATCCTCATCTAAAGGGACCCTCACAATATCACTAAACTTTTAAGGCCCTGAAACTGAACGATTGAAATGATCTGATTAGATTGATATTTGGTAAATCTCTATTCAACACCATATCTTGGCTCATATAAGTAGGTGCGAACTCTTGAAAAGCAAACCAGAGCCTTTCTTTTTCTTTTTCTTTTTTTTGGTTGCTGAGAGAGAGAGGGAGGTCTTATCTAATGATGATGATTGTCACCATGTGGGTATCTTTGGCATTTCTTTTATCCAAATATCTCAATAACATTAGAAAATGTAACTAGCCCAAGTTCATCCATTGCTTTTTGGAGGTATAACAACAATTTATACAAGTCCTGTCAGTTTGGAACTTTCATGAAATAAGTAGGAAAGAGTGAGTATCGAAATCCTACTTCTGTCATATTGTTGAATGTGATTCCAACGCAAAAAAAACACCTTAACTTGCAATGAATCACCATTCGTGGAAAAAGAGACCATAGTGATGGAGACAACATTTTCAGATTTACTCACTGACAGGACAATCTAGTGACTAGGATTACTCACTTCTACAATCATATGTGTTGTTACTCCTCAAATTAAACCCCATTCCATGGTTAAAACAGCATACATCGGCACCTATCGTTTTATTTTAAAGAGGTGAAGTGGGGAACTGGATACAGGGTCAGTTGTCGGAAAGAAAACTAAGAGCAATGACAACATCAGTGATCAAGGGGCGAACTGAAGCTTCCTCTTGGAGACACATGACAGCGATCGCAACTGCTTGATTTAGACCTTTTGCTGGGAAGTCTCCTTGAAGCGAAGGATCAGCCAACTCTGGGAATCTCTTTGGGTCTTTGAAATAAGGTTGGGCCTGTTACAGAAAAGAGACCGCAGACACTGAGTATAATGTAATGCCAATTCATAATCTTGAGAGTTGCCATAGGCCAACCACTAAAGCATTGCTAAATTTCATGTTGAAAAGGGCATGAGAAGCTCGTCAGAACCCACTCAGTCTACAATGCAATTACAAAAAGATTCAAGTTCCTATAAAGCTGATGTTAGCTTTCACTATACATGTGAAATAGAGTGCATAATAATATTGAATGCTATAAGTAGAGCTTGATTGATTATTATGTATATGACTATTAAAATACCAGCTTCATTGGCATATTCAAATGGAAAACTAGCAACTCTAAGTGATCACATTAGTTATTCATATGAGTTGTGACCATTTTTCTGAACTTCGAGAATCTCAATTTAATATTCTATGGAGAGAAATCTATATGAAATTCAAAATTAGAATATGCAGTCTTCACAGGTTTTCAATTTGTACAAGTGAAACCTGCAGTTTAAGAAAAAATCATCATGATTTTAGGATTGCAACTCTCCCTTTGTCACGACCCGAGCCCGAATTAAGGGCTACCACGGCCAAACCCCGAGTCGCGAACACCATACTTACTCCCGTAAACCTCGCATCACCGGAGGCAACACGAGATTCACAAGGGATCTTACATATACCTGTTAAATGTACATTTTTGCGGAAATATATATATACATTGACATCCAACTTTAACATGTACAAATTCTTTTCATAAAGTAAAGTTTACTTACACATCTCATTCCTATTTAAATCAACTATGCATATTCAAATACAATGCATGTGATTACTATTTACATCAAAATGAATCTATTCAAAATGTTTATAAAACATGCTAAACCGGTCGCCTCCGATTTACGTCCACTCATTTAACCCTCCTGGAAGAACCGGATTGGTCTCCTCCGCTGGCGGCGCGGTCTCTGTACTACTGGAACGGGCAACTTGGCCTGTAATGTCATCAATAACATTGTGAACACGACGGTTCAACAATATATATACAATTATATGATAATCATATGCTTAGCAATTTTAAACAATTCATATCAATTCAATTCACTTCAATTCATATAGTTCTTCCCTGAAGGAAGCATTCAATTCATTATGTACACTTTATCAAGTGTCTTTTCGTTGTCCTCTGGCATAAGCGGAAGGGCGCACCATTCACAACTCAGCCCTTAAAATGACTCATTTCATTTCAATATTACACACTTTATTAAGTGGCTTTTCATTGTCATCTGGCAAAGGCGGAAGGGTGCACCATTCACAACCCAGCCTTTAAAAGGACTCATTTCATTTCAATATTACACACTTTATTAAGTGGCTTGTCAAATGTGTGGGATTTACCAGTGTCTTGATCAGAGATCACCGGCATCACCACGGAGCTCCGGAACGCTCCATCTACTGCAGCAGACTTAATCTTTAATTCATTACAGTGATTGTTCACTTCAGTTCTTTTTTTTTTTCATTTCATTGCATTTCATTTCATTAATTCAATACATTATTCAATGGTAGCTCAACAAGGAGCATAACAGTAGTAGACGAGAGAGTACAAGCCAACTCAAGTCATAAACAATTAAATTTTCCTAAAACAACATTCGGGGTGAAACGTTCATTATGCAATGTAGGTGTTATTTTAGATGACATCACTTTGTAGTGAATTTTACATCTACATAACCTTAGCTAACACCCATGAAGGTTTAGGAAAATATCAGAAATCAATTCTGATATCCCTTTAATTTCGGTCACCTCGTCGGTCACCTCGCGGTTAGCCGAACTACGGATCTCGGCTAACCGAATCTTGTTCGATCAGCTTTCCAGAAACTCAGTTTTCTGATACAATTTCAGCTCCAGACGAGCTCGTTGTCAGTTCGGTCATCCTGACGAGTTCGGTCATACTTGAGCTCGGTCATATCTGAGCTCAGTCATACTTGAGCTCGGTCATATCTGAGCTCAGTCATACTTGAGCTCGATCATACATGAGCTCGGTCAGTTGGTCACACTTGAGCTCGGTCACACTTCGGTCATCGAAATGTGAGTTTGGTCGTCAGTTCAGTTCGGTCATCCTGTTCGGTCACCTACTCGGCTGACCGAAATTCAAATTTCGGTTAGCCGAATTTATTTCGGTCACCCTTCGGTCCGTTTTCCAGAAGCTCAACTTCTGATGAAAAACCCTGATAAGATTTTCGGTTACCTTGCGGTCAACCCTCGGCTAGCCGAACTCACAGTTTCGGCTAACCGAACTATGTCGGTCAGCTTACGGTCGGGTGTCGGTCAGCCTGTCGGCTAACCGAACTGCGCCCCAGAAGTTCAGAAAATTCTGAACCGAATTTTCTATAACTGAACTCATTGAGTTCTAACAAGTCTATTAACATCTGAAATCAATAGATTTGAGTACACTTGGCTTGGTTGAAGACTAATTAGCAAGAATTCCCCTGTCTAGCTTGAATCCAAGATGAAATCCTCAAGCCAAACCTTCTTTTGAACCTAAACCCAAAATCAATTCATAAACGAAACTCCAATGAGTTCTTCACACTAAAAATCATTCCACACCACTAAGAAGAGTTGAACAACTCTATAAACAATCCAAATCACTTACTTGTAGTCTCCTAAAGGACTTCTTGGACTTGTCTCAAGCTTCCAACTTCAAGAAACAAGGAACAAGATGGAGAAGATGATGGTGAAGATGGAATTCCTCTTCAACAAACTTGTCAAGTTTCCAGATCACCAATCAATGGAGAGAAACTGGAAGAAGGAAGAAGAAGAGAGAGCTGTGCTGGGATGATGAAAGAACTCAAATGAGTTCATCATTATCTTATAATCCCAATTTTTTTGCATTGAACCCTCTTCTTATTTCCTCTAATTACAATTCAAGTCAAATGAAAGGTCATTTGAACCAATTCACGCCGAATGGAATCGCTACAATTACGGAAGTTAACGTACTCCTCGAGATATACGTGCGAGTATCAAGAGTTTCCGTATTCGACGAAATACGCGTAATTTCGTATTTACGAAAAAGTCCTTGCATTACTTGATTTGGCCTAAAACTATTTCAATTCATTCATATCATTCACTACTCTTTTCATTAAGCTCAATTTGACTATTTGGGCCAAATTCTACATCAATTTAGCCATTAATCAACATTAATTCAATAAAACATGTTGAATTAGCATTAATCCCAATTAAGTAGAGTTAATCATAATTAACTCGGGACAGGGTGTTACACCCTTCCCGGGCATGTTTGTGTTATATGGATCCATGACATCACATCATAAGTTTAACTGTGGCCTACTAGAACATACTAAAATTTGACAAAAACTTTGTTTTGTGTGCATGTGCAGGTGGGGGCGGGGGTAGGGAGGGCTGAGTGTTAGAATGCGGCAGTCCCTTAAAAAAATAACCCACATCAAATTACACACAAAAGTGAGTCTGGAATTTAGATCAAACCATGATGCAATATGATGAGAAGAAAAAGAGAGAGTATCAAGGAAACACAAACATGTAAGAAGAAAAATGAAAAAAAAAAAAAATTACCCAAGCAACTTGTTTCTGTTCCTCAGTAGGTCTGTAGATGTCAAAGGCTCTTCGCCAGGTGATCAGCTCCAGTAAAACAACTCCAAAGCAATATACATCGGACTTCAATGTGAGCTCACCTGTTTTCGCATACTCAGGAGCACAATAACCATATGTCCCCATCACTCTTGAGGAGACATGCACCTTGTCACCAACTGTTCCAATCTTAGCAAGCCCAAAGTGGGAGAGTTTTGGATTGAATTGCTCATCGAGTAAAATATTTGATGACTTCAGATCCCTATAGATGACAGGTGGGTCAGCCTTATCATGCAATTACTCCAAACCTTTAGCGGCACCTGAAGCTATTTTTATTCTGGTAGACCAATCTAATGGCTTCTTATCTGGTGCAATATCTACAAAGAACTTAATGTGAGAATTTACATCGCATAGGGAACATAAAAACATGCAGTGTGCTAAAATTGCAATGCCCATTTCACACAACTCTGAATAGCTATATCATTGGCAGGAATTTTGGGGCGTGCCATCTATGGTGCAGCCCACCGGGTATTGTAGATGGAACAAGAACCATAAGCCCACATGTTCATGTTCGTAAAATAAAGAGTAAATCAGTATTACTGCTTTGGGTAAATCCTTATGGTGTAATGGAGCTAAATAAGTAAACAAGACAAAGCAGGTAAACATAATTTAATCCTAACAACCCATTTAAACCATAACAGATCTTTTCATAATTTTTAGTATGTCCTAATTTATTCTAATTTCTCAAACAGAGAACTCAAGATCCTACAAAAGTCTTGAGGATCCTATCATTCTTCCATTGAGAATTTATGCATGTTCAGATGAAGATTTGTAAAGCCTACTTGACACATCCTCAATGCAGACACAAATAAATGCAGTTGAAGTGGCAAGATCCAAGAAGTTTCAAAAGGGACGTATTCAGAGAGTGGCACTATTGGCTTGTAAATAGTACATGTGGCTCATGTTAGCACCTCCAGCCATTTTTGGTGTATTAGTATGGAGGTCCAAGCTGGCTTGGAAAATTCTATTTGACTTATTTCCGAGAATTCCAATTGCATTTTTTAGCATGCAGAGAAAGAAACCCAGCATTTTTTAAAATCATTGATGATGAGCACCAGGAAAACAAAACTGCATGTGTTGGAAATTATGCACCATGAAGGTATCATGGTGTGTGCGTGCGCTGATTAAATGGATTAAACTATGAGTGTTGTTATGAATCAACATTAGGAACTACATCTATCAAAACTACTAAATAATATTACCGAGTAGGTTTTCAAGAGAGCCCAATGGCATAAATTCATATACCAAAAGCCTTTGATCTCCATCAGCACAATATCCAATTAGATTGACCAGATTTTGATGGTGAAGAACACTAGGCATCAAAACTACAACAAGAAACTCCCTGAGCCCCTGCAGTCCATTCCTGTCAAGTTGCTTAACAGCCACAACCTGTACAGTGTAAGCTGAAATTGGATCACCACTAACTACTTAATCATTCAGAGGAGGCACGACAAGATGAGATTCACATCACATTTACCTGGTCCCTTTTCTCAAGCCATCCCTTATAGACTCTCCCAATACCTCCCTCACCCAATAAAAATTCAGCCCGAAAATTCTTCGTAGCTGAAGCTAGCTCACGGAAAGTGAATGCTTGTGCAGCAATAATTCCATCACCAGCGTCTTTGTCATCTTTGTTTTCAGGTTGTTTTTTTTATGTTTGGGATTTTCTACACTTAGAACAGTTAAGTATGAGATGAGTTATTGCTGATTGAAATATTTAAGTTGATTTCTTCAAAAAAGAATCAGGGTATAGTAATTGAAGTCCACCGCTGGACAGCAGACAGAATTTGTGCATTTGGCTTCCATCATACTGGTATATATATACTAGATTGGTATCGGTAATATTTTATTAATGAAAGATCAAGTACAACTCAGCTTAGAACATACAAAAAAACACCTCTCATCAACCAGTACAAAGAGAAATGTACCAGCCATAAACTACAAAATAGACACACTTAATTTACATGATCTATCTACCCCTTGCTTAGCTAAACAATCTGCCATTCCATTTGCAGATCTACTAATGTGCTGAAACATGACCTGTATGTCAGATATTAGATGACTAATTTTGTTAAAGAGGAATTTCATTTTCCATGATCCCCTCAACGATTTCACCCAAGATATAGCATTAGTTGAATCACTCTTCACAATAAGATAATGATGAAAAAAAAGTATGATAAATACGAGCACATAAAGCACATAAAAAGAGTCTCAGTGATTGCCAGAGTTCATATGGATTAGATGTTTCGTGCAGTGACCTGTATGGGGTTTTGCTTTCGTGGTGCAAATGTATAAGGTTTTAATCTACCATCAGCCTTGAAGAACTCCATGTGATGAACACATTTAGTATTAAATAAGAGCATAACAAAAGTTACATGAAATGACAAATACAAGGATGCAGCTCCAATAAAAATGCATTGTTACACCCCAGCCCCAAATTTAGCCTAATTAGTACTAATTAATTGAGCTTTAGTTGATTTAATTGTGATTGGTCGCTACTTAGAGTAATTAATGTTGATTAGACCCTTATAGGTGAGTTGGAAGTGAGTTGGAGTCTCGAATGGGTGAGTTGAACCGATTTGACTCAGTCGGGTAGAGTCGAGGACCTTTTCGTAATTATAGATTTATATTTTTGCATTATATGCACGTCATCTTGGTGTCATCGCGTGTATTTCGTCGAGCTCGTCAATTTTTGTATACAACCTTACCCCATTGGACCAACCGTTAGAGAAGTGGACCCCCATTTGACTCCCATTTGACTCTAAATGGAATTACAATTTATAGGTGGACTTTCTTGCAAAAAGGGGCCCTTTATCACCCAAAAACTCAACACACTTTCCCCATTCGATGGTGTTGCTGTGCTTTTTCTTTCTCTCCAGCTTTTTCCTCTTCCATTCCTCTTCCTTCTCCAATCACATTAACAATTGTCCAAGTGAAGGTAAAGTTTGGAGTTATCTTCCTCATCTTCCTCATCTTCTCCTACTCTTGGTTGCAAGACCCATTCTTCTCCAAAACCCATTTTCGGATTTCTTGATAAAGGTAAGAATCAACCCACCTCCTTCTTATGTTTTTGTGTAGAAAGGAGTAAAAAAGACCCCATTGTAATCATACATGCATATTCATTCATTTTCTTGTGGGTTTCTTGACTAGGGTTTGAGATTTGGGGGTTTTTGAATCTTTTGAGCTAAGATTAGAGAAAAAGGCTTGGAAAGCTAATTGAGGCAAGTATAAGCTTTAATGATTAATGCATGTGGTTTAATTCTTGATTGGATTATCAAATTCTATTAACTACCTTTTTATGGTGATTAGCCTCTTTGATTAAAATTTGAAAATGGATGTGGTCCGGATTGCTTGGAAATAAATGGTAATTATGAGATGGTTGGAATGGGTGTAGATGGAAGGTGTATATAAAAGTTTGTGCATGTGGAGTAGTTAAAGTGAAGGTGGGAAATATGTCTTTACGTTGATGACATGTGTGCAGGAGGTTTGAAATGGGCTGGAATTTCTACTTTTTCAAAGTAGTCAAAGAATTCAATGCAGGGGCTGGATTATATAAATGCATGTGAATGAGTGTATGCCAATAGTGTTGGAATGGGAATGATCAGGTAGCAGGTAGAATGGAAAAACAAGAAACGGAGTGGACTTTGGACACCGAACAGAATGTGTCCTCGCTACAGCGAGGTCCACTTCTGGGATGGCTCGTTAAGCTCGCTAAGCTCGCTATAGCAGCGAGCTTAAAGCTCGCTATAGCGAGGATGGGTTCTGTGTGTGGCCCAGAATTCTTGACCAAAAGTACTTATTTTGCACATTAAGAATTGATGAATATCCCGATATTATATAATTACTAAACCAATTAGGATCTTGGATTCCTAAGTACTTGTGGGACCCTAGAAAATGGCACCTTTAACGAGATCAACGGACCAATGGTAATTAACCACGTAAGAGATCATTGAGGCTAAGATCATCTCATGTGAATTATATTTTCGTCCACCACCTTGTCATGGATGAGGCTCGGAGAACCCGGTACACTACACTTATACAAAGTGGCACCAAATTAAAGATAGCTATACACGGGATCTCCAAACTTCATCGTGTGAGAATGTGAAGGACGAAAACTTAGTAAATGACTCTTGATTCTTCTTAATCAATGCATGTGCATATTGGGATTTATTTTATATTCGACTTCCAATTTCTAAATAATGATTTATATGCATAATTGCTTCGTTTCTATTCGTTACACTTGTACGGTTATACGATACTCAATTGAAATTTTAGATGAGTAAGTTATGTGTGAAATATTCTAGATATTATGATTCGATTCGATTCAAGTAAAAACAATCTTACTCATGTGTGTATTTATTCGATTCGATTGGTCTGGCACTACTGAGCTTCGACCACGTGATACCCGACGAGGTTAAACTTGGTTTAGTTATTCGAGATCACTGTAGTAGATCGTCTGGAACACCGGAACTCTAGAACCTGGTAGCCAGCTAGCCTTTGGCCGGGCCGCTGGTGACATCCAAACTAGATTCACTCTCTATTGAGAGGATGAGCTTAATGTGGTAGCCAATTAGTGTGTCTTATTATTCCATTGATTCAGAAAGCATGATTTATTCGATATTGCACAAGTGCCTAGTTTACTTAACATTGGCATCTTTTAATCAATTGTCTTTTATTCGATTTGATACAGCATGTGATTTATTATTAATGCTTATACTTATCGAATCGTCGTATTCATGATGCTACCTTTGGTGTCACAGACGCAGATGCAACTCCCGGCCTTGAGGAGGCCTAGGAGGGAGAAGAGGAAGCCCAACAGGTTCCTCCAGGACTAGAAGAGTGGGCCGGTAATGGGCCTATGTAGTCCGGGTCGACGAAGAGTGCCACGAAATATTCTTTTGAGAATCAAACTGTAGAGTGTGACTAGCCCCTTTTTGTGTGGGCCACACTACTTGGACATTTAGGGATTCTTTTGTAATAGGATGTAGGGTATTTTTGTAATCCCTAATTGGGTTGAATATGTAATTATGTTTTGTATAAACTCAACCCTCAGTTTTAATTAGGACTGGGCAATGGTTTAAGTGATTATTATTGTTATGCTTCCGCTATTTAATTATGAATGGTATGTGGAAAGAGAAATTTTATCCTTCGTGTTGCTGGATTTGACTCGAGACAGGTACAGTAACACGGGATTATACGTGTCGCACCTCGGGAATTACCCTAGGCCAGGGTGATTCGGGACCGGGATGTGACATGCATCTTAAGAAATAGTTGAATGCAATTCAATCTGTTTCAAAACAAAGAATCTATTGGTGATTTTAATACTCCAAGAAGCTATCCCTTTCATTAACAAAAAATTGAAATGGGAATCCCAACTGAATGTGTTGTACTAGTGGAAGGATAGACAAGGAAAAGTCTTGGTAGTTTTAGCTTTGTATTTGCACTTGAGATAATTTAAGATGATACAATATTAAAATTCATTTCTTGGAAGTTGAAAGTAGTAGATTGGAAAGGAAAAGTAGTAGACTGGGAACAAGTTCTATTTAAAAAAACGAAAAAATTTTTTGAAGTTGCTACTATCAAGGTGGAAATCTTTAAATCTATGGACAGTTTAAGATGCTCAAACTTTTCAGAAGGGTAGTCAAATTTACGGGGCTGTTTATTTGATGATCTGTTATCTCTACGTGCAGTTGCTGAATCTCTCCTGCGATTGCAGCGTTTTGCCTCCTTTTCAAAAGAAGAGAAACATGGGAAGCAACCATGTTGCAAATTCTTAGTTGTGATTGTTCCCTAAACCTTCAGATCTCCAACCAATCAGTAGTAGCACATTTAAGTGACTACCAAAAATCATAAACCAAAATGCCAGGCTGATCAATCACCAATTCTCTAGTTCAATGGACAGACAGAAGAAAACAAAACAAAAGACTATGCCTTTCCAACTCCTTAATTCATAAAAGTTCTTACACGACTTGAAAATACTACACACCAAACACCAACCCAACCTCCCACTCCGC
This sequence comes from Persea americana, assembly GCA_029852735.1. Classification (NCBI taxonomy): domain Eukaryota; kingdom Viridiplantae; phylum Streptophyta; class Magnoliopsida; order Laurales; family Lauraceae; genus Persea; species Persea americana. The sequence continues at coordinate 7,672,004 of CM056813.1, forward strand.
TTCTCTTTTTTATTGAATAAGATGTGATTACATGAAAATATCACCAACCCAGTTCGCAAAGCCACTAAACAAGATCTAAACATTAAAATCTCAGTGACTGTCACGACCCGGGCCCGAGATTAGGGTTACCACGGCCAAACCCCGAGTCATGATTGCCATACTTACTCGCATCACCGAAGTCAATACGAGATTCACAAGGAATCCTACATATACCTGTCAAATGTACATTTTTGCGGAAATATATACATACATTGACATCCAACTTTAACATGTACAAGTCCTTTACATATAGTAAAGTTTACTTACATATCTCATTCATATTGAAATCAACCATGCATATTCAAATACAATGCATGTGATCACTATTTACAACAAAATGAATCTATTCAAAATATTTCCAAAACTTGCTAAACCGGTCGCCTCCGATTTACATCCATTCATTCAATCCTCCTGGAGGAACCGGATTGGTCTCCTCCGTTGGCGGCGCGGTCTCTGAACCACTGGAACGGGCAACTCGGCCTGTAATGTCATCAATAACACTGTGAACACGACGGTTCAACAATGTATACACAATTCTATGATAATCATATGTGTAGCAGTTTGGTTTTAATGTATAACAATTTCATTCAAGTCAATTCAATTCAATGCATATAGTTCTTCCCTGAAGGAAGCATTCAATTCATGTAGGTCTCCCCTGAAAGGAGTATTCAATTCCTTATATACACTTTATCAAGTGTCTTTTCGTTGTCCTCTGGCATAGGCGGAAGGCGCACCATTCACAACCCAGCCTTTCAAGGACTCATTTCATTTCAATATTACTCACTTTATTAAGTGGCTTTTCAAATGTGTGGGATTTACCAGTGTCTTGATCAGAGATCACCGGCATCACCACGGAGCTCCGGAACGCTCCATCTATTGCAGCAGACTTAATCTTTCATACATTACAGTGTTTGTTCACTTCAGTTCTTTTCTTTTCATTTCATTACATTTCATTTCATAATTCAACATATTATTCAATGATAGCTCAACAAGGAGCACAACAGTAGTAGACGAGAGAGGACAAGCCAACTCAAGTCAGAAACTATTAAATTTCCTAAAACAACATTCGGGTGAAACGTTCATTATGCAATGTATGTGTTATTTTTTATGACATCACTTTTTAGTGAAATCTACATTCACATAAGTTTAGCTAACACCCATGAAGGTTTAGGAAAATATCAAAAATCAATTCTGATATCCCCTCAAATTCGGTCACCTCGTCGGTTACCTAGCGGTTAGCCGCATTATGGATTTCGGCTGACCGAACCATATTCGGTCAGCTTTCCAGAATTTCTCAATTCACAGGACAATTTGCTCATTTCGGTCACCTGTTCGGTCACCTACTCGGCTGACCGAAATTCAAATATCGATTAGCCAAATTTCTCGCGGTCAGCTTACGGTTCGTTTTCCAGAAGCTCAACTTCTGATGGAAAACCCTGATAAGATTTTCGGTTACCTGGCGGTCAACCCTCAGCTAGCCGAACTCACAATTTCGGCTAGCCGACCTATGTCGGTCAGCTCTCGGTCAGGTGTCGGTCAGCCGCGTGCCCAGAAGTTCAGAAAATTCTGAACCGAATTTTCTGGAACTGAACTCCTTGAGTGCTAACAAGTCTAGTAACATTTGAAATCAATATAATTGAGTATGCTTGCCTTGTTTGGAAACTAATCAGCAAGAATTCCCTTGTCTAACTTGAATCCAAGATGAATTCCTCAAGCCAAACCTTCTTTTGAATCTAAGGACCAATCAATCCATTCAAGAAAATTCTAATGAGTTTCTTATGTAAGAAACCATTCCAAATCACCAAAGTGAACTCATAATTCCTAAAAACAACATAATTCACTTACTTGTAGCCTCTTTGGTGGAAATCTTGAAATTTCTCAAGCTTAAACTCCAAGAAAGTAAGAAAAGAGATGAAGAAGATGATGGTGAAGATGGAGTCCCTCTTCACACACTTGCCAATTCTCCCAGTCACCACTCAATGAAGAGAAAGTGGAAGAAAGAAGAAGAAGAGAAAGAAAGAGAGAGAGAGAGATCGGTTGAAAGATAAGAGAATGAACTCATTTGAGTTCATCTCTATCTAAATAAACCCATTTTTGCATTTTAGCCCCTCTCCTTCCCACTATTTACAACTTGAGTCAAATGAATGGTCATTTGAACCAATTCACGCTGAATGAAATCGCTACAATTACGAAAGTTAACGTACTCCTCGAGATATACGTGCGAGTATCAAGAGTTTCCGTATTCGACGAAATACGCGTAAGTTCGTATTTACGAAAAAGTCCTTACATCGCATGGTTTAGCCTAAAACCATTTCAATTCATTCATAACCTTCACTACTCTTTTCATTAAGTTCAATTTGACCATTTGAGCCAAATTCTATACCAATTCAGCCATTAATCCACATTAACCAATAAAACATGATGAATTAGCATTAATCCCAATTAATTAGGGTTAATCTTAATTAACTCAGGACAGGGTGTTATAGTGACCCACTTGGCGATTTCATCCAAAAACACCCAAATGACAATGAAATTAAAAACCTACAAAAACCCAAGCCTGAAAACCACCAAAGAATCAACACCACCAAGTCTCAAAATGAAAATCCAACTCAAGAAAGAACCTAATGAATCGAAAACCGCTGAAAGGTTTTATAAAGAAGGTAAGAACTAATAATCAGACTCACCAAGTTTAGAAATGAAGTAAGAAAAGGAAACAGTGATCATAGGGCGATTATTGTGGGAGGGGTGTAATGTAGTGCTGTCGGAGATTTTTGCTTAAACGAAGAGAAAGACAGCAAGATATGACGACAATAACGTCCATCATTTTGGACCCAAGATGACTGTTTGAGTGGACTATTTTTAGCGCGGGAAATCTAACTGTCGGAATCTGGATACAAATCTATAAAATTAACGGCTTCCAGCGCACATTAGAAAAGTGTGGCGCGAGGATCTAAAGTGCGCCTCCTGGCTATCAGGCCCCTATTGCCAAGATGAAGAGGTGGGCTGCACGTTATCCACATCATAAACAAGATAATGCAGTATCTGCTGTTGTTAGGCACGTTGGAGGAACAAAATGAGTTGTGATGTTGGAAGGAAGGTGGGGCCCATTGATGGTGAGGACACTCATGGTGGGGCCCTCAAAGATTTGATCATCACCATTCAAGGCCTATTTCTTTGCTAGAACTACTTGTGGACACTTGGGCCGTCATGTTTTGGGTGCTTGGTCGGTATTCAGTTCCATCATGGTAAGCTTCTTAGCCTAGTGGTAACAGGCAGCAATTCTTACGTGGCTGATTAGGGTTTGAACTTGGGTAGTCACCTTCCCTCACTCGAAGACAGTCATTCCTCACTCAAGGTCTCTCTTGCCTCACGCAAGGTCTACTTCCCTCACCTGAGGGCTGGGGCCCCAAACCCCAAAGCAAAGGAATGATAAGGAGGTGAGTGAAGGAAGAAAGATGAAGTTGGACTCTCATTTTCCTGGGATTTGATTTCATAGTGTGTAAGGCTAAAAAGTCAACAAAAGGGGTTGAAATGAAGATAGAGGCAGAACTGAGACAGTGCCATGTCTCGCTAGCGCGATACCTATTCTCACTATAGCGAGAGTGGAGCAGGCGCTGGTTTCCAGAACAGAGTCTCGCTATAGCGAGACTAATAGCGAGCTGGGCGCAAAAAGAGCAGTTTGATCCAGACTCTGAGTTGAAGTTTGAGAAAACTTGATATTCTTAGTAGATTATGATTAAGAGCCTTATGCACGAACTTGAGGCTATTTATTAGGTGTTTCTCTCGACCCTAAAGGTGACCACCACTCTCATTAATCTGAGTCAGAGATATCTTTGAGAGAGTTTATTCTCCAGAGCCATTGAGAGATCGTTCTGAAGGGCTGCTCTAGAAGGTGTTTACTGCTTCTGCTTTCTTGTAGAATATAGTTCATCTTGACTGACAAGGTGGAAAGAGATCAAGTAAGGAGAACGTGGCACGGTGGACGTCGTGTCAGTGGATTCTTTACAAAAATAACTACAGTCCTTAGGTCGAGATACAGACTGAGGTAAAGGAGTTTGTGAATATATCTTGTAACTGTTCTTGAATTCTTGATTTCTGGTTCGTGATTTCTCCCAGGATAGGGTTTCCACGCTAAATATTGTGTCTGCCTTCTTGTGGTGTGTGATTGGTAGATAGCTAGTTCTATTTTGTTTGATTGGTTATTTCCGCTGCATGTTGATTGGTTAAATTAGAACTAGTATTCCATTCTGGTGGGTCCTGCAAAATCCTCATAGTGATGATTCGATATCAATTTCCTTGCAAAAGGGGATGGTACTTGATGCCTATTTTGTAATTCGTCATCTTTACCTCTTCAATTTTAGAGTTATAATACCAGGCAAAAAATAGGCTTTCGGATCGTGATTGTTGGATAGCTCAATTTTCTGCAATTGGTGCACATAGGAAATATTTTTTTTCCCATGGAAAAATGAAATTGTCTGCATAAATGATTTTCTGTGAATGCTACACAAACCTATAGTAACTGTAATGTGCAATTGCTACATTGATATTGTATTTTAGAGGGCCTGTCTGTGCATAACTTATCCAACTCAATGGCCTTACGAACCCAGTTAACTGAATTGAGTCATGGTTAGTTAGAACAAGTCCAGTGTTGATGAGCTGGTTGTCACCCTAGATGCACTAGTCTTCTAGGCACAAGTGTTGGACAAGGCCCATAACTCAAGTTTGGTCGAAGATGGACTCTGGAACTTGGATTTGAATCTTGAGCTTCAATGTGATGCGCATTTGTTCTTCCATCACCACATAAATCTAATTCTTGATCGAATGTTATTTACCGTTGGATTGGGCAACCATGATCGGATTGTTTTTAAATGAACCAAAATTTAACTCTAGTGTTTTTCATGAGTTGAGCCCAGTCAACTTTATATGGTCGTTAATTTAAGGAAGGCTTGTGTAAGTGTAAGGAGAAAAGAATAATCAAAGGTTTACCCGGTGCATGTGGATAGGAGGGTTTGCATGTGCCCCTAGGGATTGGTTCTCGGATATACAGAATCTAGTATCCAACGAGCTCAGGGCTAAAGGCTCTTGGTCTGGGGTGGGTGAGAGATATCCTGGGTTATTAAAAAAAAGTATCATCAAAGGTTTCCCTATTTAATATTCGGGCCGGGCTTGAATTAAATTTTGGAAAACTTGATGCCCACCCACTCGGTCCAAAAAAGTAGTGTTTTGTAGTTTATTAACTGTTTTTACCCACATAAGTAATATATAGAAAGCTTGAGAGTGATATAAAGCCCGAACAAGTAATACAAAGCCTAGCTCGACCTGATCCAATTGACTAAATGGAAGCGCTCAGGTGTAACATGTTTTACATGGGCCAGCAGTTCTGGCCCACGTCAAACTTGGGTTGGATTTGTGCTTGTGTTTCTAAAGTTGGACCGGATGGGCTTGTGTTATATTCAAGTCTCCTGTTAATTAAGAAAATTAAAAAAGAATAGAAATTAGTGATACCAAGTGCTACAATCCACTCTATTAAACATGCGAGAAGATATAATATATTGACATGACTCTACAACTTGAAATATAAGCTTAAGATGACAAACTCACTCTTGGAACCTTTTTACTATATACACACAGAGAAAATCTATTGACATGCTGCCTAACCTGAGTTGGATTCATACAAAATATATACACATGAACGAGATGGCAAAATCACACCCTATACACCCTTGGTTTCTTTCAACCAATCTTTCAAATGTCAAGATCATTCAATTGGCACAATGTGATGGTTTGGAATGGTTCCAAAGTGCACAACCTATGACTTGACAATTTCTGAGACACGTTCCGCATGTTTGGCCGAGATTGCGGATTGGCACGTATGCATGCAAGTGCTGCCACTGCTACGGAGATCACTTCATTTGCAGTCTGAGCAGAGGGAGGTGAGAGACGTTGGTCCAACACATCTTTTAGCAGTATGTTTTGGCCAGTAGAAAAATGTAGAGTGTGGATGAGATCTCCTGGATGCTTTCCCATTAACACTTCAAATGTCAACACCCCAAAGCTATAAACATCACACTTCTCTGTCACTTGCATTGTGTATGCAAGCTCTGCAATAAATTTTTAAAATCATATTATGTGATCAACAACCTCACAAATCTCCTTTTGCATCTACAATTCCATTGACTGACAAAGTGGATGGGAAATTTTTATATAAAAAGAAAACATTGAAACACCTCTTTACTTTATCTGCTTTTTGAAAACAAAGTACATGGCCATAATACTTTAAATAAGCAAATAAACCCTTATTTTAACACGGTAGTGTATTTATTAGTGTTTTTAAAGATGGCCAAATTGGTGGATAGGCGAGTTTAGTGTAAACTAGTATGGCTCGCAGATATGGCCACGCCATTCGAACTATGTACTAGTGATTTAATTAAAAATATTTAAAAATGAAAGTGATACATTAAAAGAAATTATTTCAAAACATCTTAAAGGTGTAATTTGTATTTCACAATGCAATAAAAAAGAAGAATTGTTTAGGTAAAAAAAAAAAAAAAAAAAGAAGTGAAAATGATAAGCGCAATGTCAGAAGATAAATATTCAAATAAACAAATAACATTACCTGGAGCAACATATCCATATGTTCCCGCAAGTGATGACCAATTTGATGAATCAGGCTTTAGAAGTCTAGATGTGCCGAAATCTGATATGCATGCCTCAAGTTCTGAATCTAACAATATATTGCTTGACGATATGTCCCGATGAACTATTGGCGGAGAGCAATCATGGTGCATATATGATAAACCACTGGCCACACCTTTCACAACATTGACCCTTTTAATCCAATCCAATTCCAATGCTCCTTCACAGCTCAAGATTCCCGCCAACTTACCCCTTTCCATGTACTCATAAACCAAAAACATGCATTGTTCATGGGAACAAAATCCATACAACTTCACAATGTTGCGATGCCGAATTTCTGTCAATGCTTTTATTTCATTATTGAAGCTTTTCTGATCACGTGTGCTCCCTCCTTCCAATGGGTGAAGTCTCTTTACAGCTACTACCTGGCCAGTTGATAATTCTGCTTTGTAGACACTTCCAAAACCTCCCACCCCAATGCAGTAATTGCTATCAAAGTTCTCCGTCGCTTGGATGATATCATCGTAAATAGTCCTTCCATCAAAATCCCATATTGAAAATGCATCACCCTTCCTCATTTCTTGCAACTCTATTGCCGTATGCCTTGCTCTTCGTTTCAGAAGGAAGAATATCACAATACATGCAAGTAAAAGGAAGATTAACCCAGAAATAGAAAGAGCAATGATGATCACAACTTTGGAGTCTTTCTTCAAATGTCCTTTGTCAATGGAAGTTGAATTACATGGTTGCAAACCTGAGGCATTTCCACATAAACCTTTGTTGTGATCGAGTGCCTCGAATGGTGCTTCTCGAAATGCTTTGTTTTTAGGAATGTGGCCCTCCAAACAGTTATAGGAAATGTCAATGGACATCAAGCTGGAGATCTCTTCAAAAGAAAGAGGAATAAGACCTGACAACATATTGTGGGAAAGATTGAGGTTTTCTAACATCTTCAAATTTCCAAGTTGTGATGGTATCTCTTTGTTGAGTGAATTTTGGCTGAGATCTAAGCTTCGAAGAGTGGCTAGAGTTCCAATTTGAAGTGGAATGCTCCCACTAAAATTATTTCTGCTCAGATCTAGGGACCATAGCTTAAAGCAACTCATCAACTCTTCTGGAATATGGCCACTTAAGTTGTTCATTGATAGGTCAAAAACATTCAAGTTCGATAACATCTCGATTTCTAATGGTATACTGCCAGAAAGTTCATTATCATTTAGGCTCAAGGAGTATAATGCAGACAACCTTCCCATCTCTTTCGGGATCTCACCAGCCAGGTTGTTTGAAGAAAAGCCGATTACTTGTAATTGGCTTAGTTTTCCAAATTCAGGTGGAATCTTGCCAGTGATCTTATTACCAGATAACTGCAACTTTTGCAAACTTTGACATTCTCCCCATTTTGGCGAGAGCTCACCATACAGGTCGTTGTAGCTCATATCCATATATATTAAATTTGGATAGTGTCCGAAAACCTTGGATGTATTTCCAGTGAGATGGTTATTTTCAAGGCGGACTCTTATTAAAGTCGTACAATTTTGTAGGGATTCTAGGAAAGGACCAGTTAAATGGTTGTTAAATGCAGTAAAGTACGCTAGTGATCCTCCGTGGCATATTTTTTCCGGTAAATGGCCAGAGAAGTTGTTTTCATCTAAATAAAGCCTTGTTAAATGTGTCAAATTTGTAAGTTCTGGAGGAATTGGACGGGAGAGTTGGTTTTGAAAGACACAAAATATGGTAAGGTTTCTCAATTTACCAATAGTTGATGGGATTGGACCTGTTAGATTATTAATACACAAATTGATTTCATCAAGATTTTCTAGATAACCTATTTCATGAGGTATGGAGCCAGAAATATTATTTGTATCGATGGACAAGCTGGTGAGTTGTGTCAGGTTTCCTAGAGTGGGAGGGATTGTACCAGTTAGTAGGTTTGTTGACAAATCCAAGTGGACTAGATTCTTCAAATAACCTATTTCTTGAGGTATGGAGCCAAAAATTTTAGTTTCATAGATGTACAAGGTGGTGAGCTTTGTCAAGTTTCCTATAGTGAGAGGGATTGTACCAGTTAAAAGGTTCGTTGACAATTCCAAGTCGATTAGATTTTTCAAATAGCCTATTTCTTGTGGTATGGAGCCAGAAATTTTATTTTCATAGATGTACAAGGTGGTGAGCTTTGTCAAGTTTCCTATAGTGGGAGGGATTGTACCTGTTAAAAGGTTCGTTGACAATTCCAAGTCGATTAGATTTTTCAAATAGCCTATTTCTTGAGGTATGGAGCCAGAAATTTTATTTTCATAGATGTACAAGGTGGTGAGCTTTGTCAAGTTTCCTATAGTGGGAGGGATTGTACCTGTTAAAAGGTTCGTTGACAATTCCAAGTCGATTAGATTTTTCAAATAGCCTATTTCTTGAGGTATGGAGCCAGAAATTTTATTTTCATAGATGTACAAGGTGGTGAGCTTTGTCAAGTTTCCAATTGAAAGTGGCAGGTAACCGAAGAATTGATTGACGGAGAGATCAAGGATGTTGAGCTTTGTGAGAGTTCCGATGTGGGCTGGAATGGTTCCATAGAGTGCATTGCTGCTGACATTGAGAATGGTGAGTTCTAAAAAGGATGACAAGCTGAGGCTATCAAGCTTACCTCTTAAACTTGCATTGAACAAGTTTATCCTTGTGATTCTCCCTGCAACGTTGCATGTTATCCCAAGCCAATGGCATGTGCAGTTTCTCTTGCTTTCTGTGGAAGTAGCATTGCTGTTGTTGAGGAGGGACCATGAATTAAGAAGAGAGTGGTTTTCAAGGCTAGCTTTCCATGCGAGGAGAGCCTGAGCCTCGGTTGCTTCTTGGGTCACTGGTGCTAGAGCTACTGCACGTACATTAAGAAAAAGCAACAGTTGAAGCAATGCAAATGAGAGGACAAGTAGGGAGAGTGATGATTTCTTTCTCTCGGCCATGATAGGTTAGTGATGGTGGATGGTGGTGCAAGTTCTGTGATTATTTTGAGCAGAAGGTGTAGCTTCTTATAGAGAAAAGGCTAGACTTTTATGCTAGTCTACTATTATGTGAAAGTTAGTAGGGGGGACCACTCGGTGCCATCAATTCCGTCAGTTACACGCCCCTTATCATGAATATATATATATATATATATATATATATATATATATTTATGCCCAAGGCAAATTTTTTTCCTTGTCTACATTCACGAGAAAGAATGATTACTGCTTTGCCACAAGTTATTCATTGAAGGAGACAACTAGAGATTACTTAGAAATCTCCGTGGGGCTACGTTGGGTAAGTGAAAGGCAATTATCCCTCCCAGTCTTTCTCTTGTATTGCCAAAATTAAGGAGTAGCATGGAAATATCACCACCAATTGCTCTGACAACCTTTCTTCAGGCCTCTCACGGTCGCACGTTTCAATTCCCAACTTATCTCAACTTGAGATAAATGACGATCTAATTAAGTGTAATATTAAAATATGATAATATTGTTTGACAGTTTTTTTTTTAAGAATATTACATATTTTAAATTGAGATGTTTGGAAGGTGCTACAATTTAAGTAAAGGTCATTTTTAGAATAATTTTTTTATTAAATACTATAATTTACATGTAATTTACCACATCTTGATAAAAACGCAGTGTGGTAAAGTAAAGTTCAACTACCACGTTTTTTTTACAACAAGTTGCTTTTCTTTTATCATATAAAACCATGGTGAATTGTAGTAAAATAAAGTCAATAAAAAATAACTACTTTCTAATTCTCTCTCCCACTTTACTTCACCACATACTTCATCTCACCTTATTTTACCTCATGTTTTACTGTGATGTGACATCAATCTTTATTTTATTTTACCACACATGTAAACAAGTCACTTTTTATTTACTATAAAAACTATAGTAAACTATGATAAAGTAAAGTTAAAAAAAAAAAGAAGCTACTTTACCATTCCCTCCCGCTTTACTTCATCATGTACTTTATCCCACAATTACCTTACTTTACCTCTTCAATCAAGAGGACTTGATTGAAAGAATTGTGGAAAACTTTTATACTTTTTTGAAATATTCCAATCTTCATATACCTTTTATAAAATGAGAAAAAAAATCTTATAATTCCTTTTAAAGAAATTAATTCTTTTAAAACCATTGAACTTAGGACCTGTTTGGAAAAATGAGGAGTGGAGTAAAATAAAGTAGATTTCACAAGTGGAGTGGAGTGGAAGACAAGTAGGTTGAACTTAAAGTAGAGTACTTCAATTCACTCCATTTGGATGCTTATTTTGAAGTTATGGTTTGGAGTAGAATCCACTTTTACTCAAGGAAATGAAAGTATTTAGAGCTGAAATGAAATGGAGTACATGTGGCTCACAACATTACTTCATTCATCAGGCCAGACTCATCCAAACAGGGTAGAGTTGGAATTTTAGACTGTTACGGCCCATTTAATTTCACTCTACTCTATTGTTTGCTTATCCAAACAGACCTGGGTCATGGGTCCAACCCCAAAAAAAAAAAAACTTAAGGGTCATGGACGAAGTAGTGAGGATGATTAGGCCTATCAATGGGACCCATTGAGAAGGGTAAAAAGTCCAGCCAGGCCCGTCCCAAGCCCGAAAAAATAGGGCTTTTAAAAAAAATTGAGTCCAGTGGGCTGGGCTTGGACAATACATTTTAAAGCCCGCTCAAAATGGGACTGAGATTGGTTAGAAACAACTTAGCCCGTTCAGGCCCAGCCCAGCCCGGCCCGCTACAAAGTCAATTGATTTCTTTTTTACATTACTTGATCCATATAGGATACTCATTCTCATTTATTTTATTGATTTTCTAACTTTTCTACTTTCACCGGCAAACAAAAAAAAAAAAAATGGTTTTAACCGTTCCTACATTACTTAACCTATATAGCCTATTGGATACCCATTCATTTCCATTGATTTTCTATTGTCACCGGCAAAAAAAAAAAAAAAAAGTTTTTTACTCCGCCATGTTGCTTGTAGTTGTTGCATTGCATTACCAGTCCCAAGCCCGGAAAAAAAGGAGGGTTTAAAGTCCGGTTCACATCGGGTGTCTAGTGACAGTAGGAATAATTAGATAATGTTTTGCTTATGTTTTAGGATCGGGCTAAGCCCAGGCCCGGCCTTGTCCCAGCCCAGACCAGCACGGGACGGGATTTGATGTAGGCCCGTTTAATTTAGGATCGGGATTGGGCAACACCCAGCAAACCCGTCCTATTTTCGGGACGGGATTGGACAACCCAAGCCCAGGCCTGGCCGTCCCATTGACCGGCCTAAGGATGATCAATGGGGTTGAACTTTTGCATACGGCTAGCTCTCATTGGATCGTTCCATCCACCACCTACTCCATGATTGGCAAGGCCACAAGTCGGCCTCACATACGAGTTGTGCCAGACATGTGCAGACACGCACATTTGGGTGAGAATTGGCTGTATATAACAATGTGAAGACTGAAGACTATCCTAAGCGTCCCACTTGTGTCCATGCTAGCTAATCACTTGGAAAATACCATTCCATCATCCAATAGTAGTAGGTCCCACCATAATGTTTATCTTTCTTTTTTTAATTTTTCCCGAAAGGCTAGCACTAACGTATCCACACCATCACACTCACCCAAGTCCTACAGCCAGGGATCTAATCCCTGGTTTCCATGAAAGGGAGGTGCCACATGGAGGTCCCACCATAATGTTGCTCAACAGAATGAATGATGAGAAAATGAGGACAAAGAACTTTTAACACACTCCCATCATCAAGTGTTATCTCTTCAAATAATCTTTCAGTCTCCAATAAATCAATTACGGATTTTTGCTCCTCGGGTCAATTAGCAAAAATTCAAATAAATTAATTACATATTTTTTTATTTATTATCATTCAAAAAGAAAATCTTACTGGAAAAATCTCCATAGACTTTGTAAAAACCAAAAAGACCCCCAAACTTCAATATAGATGATGATAAAGGCCCTCAAACTTCAACATCATGGGACATGACTCAAAAAAAGTTAAAAAAATTGTTGAGGATAGTCAAGTGACTCTAGTGACATTATTTGAGTTTTAGTCATGAAATAGGAAAAACTGGATTTAAGGATAACTAATATGTCAAAGCTCCTTTTAACTATCCATTGATTACCTTAAATCATTTGCCCGGCAACAAATGTCAGGTCTTACTCTACTATTTTAGTTTTATCTTTTATGTTGTAGCTAATCAATGAATGCCTCTTTTATCTGGATGTGTTTAAATTTGTAGTGACATTATATCTAAACTTGTAAAACTTGTAATTTAAACTTAATTTTTTTAAATTTGTAATTAATTATAGTATCTTTATTTTGACCCGAATCTGCGAACTGATTACATTAAAACTTTATTAAAGGAATAGTTTCCTTTTGAGACTTTTGAGATATAATAAGAGAGTTTCTTCCCTATTGATGCCTGGACACAACTCTATAGTCATTATATTATATCAATGATGTTGAAAGTTTTAACAGGTATGTATCCGGACCACCAAGTCCATCGGTGACCTGCCGCATTTTATCAAGTATACGCCAAGTCTTTTTCGTATTTTCTTTTTTCCATATTCATGGTTGTATGGCCTTCAACTATCGGAACAAGAAAAGACCACCTATCATATCAAAAGTATACAAATTCAAAATTTCCTCCTCCTTAAAAAAAAGTAAAAAATAAATAAATTCATGCGTGTTTATGATGCATCTAGCTAATGCCCAACTACTGATAACTGCCTCATATTGCATTGATGACTGGCTTGGATTTTGATAAGCTGGGCCCCACCATGCTTGGAAGAAGGGGCGCTGCACCATACTATTATGCAATGCGTTGCATTGTAGTTCTGTCCTTGTCTAAATCTGCATCAACAATTGATTAATGTGAGACTTTGTCAAAAGCTGAGATTTTTTTTTCCAAGAATTTGGTTGCCAGATATGATCCGAGTACATTAATTGCTTTAAATTGATTGACTAAGAATGACAAATGAAGTAGAATATGGGATTAGCAGTTTATAGAAGCTATGCATGCAAACCCTCAGTGAGGAATCCCAATTTCAGAGTATTTCTTTACTAATGGTTGTAGTACTTAAAACTAACTTTTGATAAAGCAAACCCTTAAACCTCAAATCCTATCAGCGATCAATTTATCATTTGCAGAAAAATGTGATACAAAACCCTTAAACCTCAAATTCTATCAGCGATCAATTTATCATTTGCAAAAAAAAATATGATACTTAGCATGTTAATATTGTATTAAATGCCCAACTACTAATGGCCCCTCTTCCTATATTACATTTAATGCCCAACTACTACTGGCCGCTAATTACGTTTAATGCCCAACCACTGCTCACCACTCCACTATGAAGGTGTTCCCTCTTGAAATTGATATATTTTTTTTAAAGACTCTTGACCTTGACTTAACACCAATTATGTGCATCTCTTTCTCCCATTGGTCGGAGACTTTTCCTCTCACGCTGCTAAATGAAGTCCCAGACAAGAGAAATTAAAAATGGGTCCCAAGTAAAGACCAATGACTCGGCCAAAAGACAGTCAAATCGTCAAGAAAATTAATAAAAGTCATTTCTAATTTTTTTTTTTTAGGGCATAATTTCAGTATCACTACGTTATGTAAGTTAAATGTACTAACTCAAAAGCTTAAACTGAGAGGTGGAAGGCCCAAATAGGTTTATGAAGCCCTGTCCAACCTTGGACTTGGGCAATGTGGGATGTGAGACTTTATATCACTCCTCCTCAAGTGCAGGTCCAACAGAGTCCATGGACAGACATGTCGTGTTGGCTATACAAGTACGATGGGATCGAAACCGGCTCTAATACGATGTACTAATTCAAAAGCTTAAGTTGATAGGTAAAAGGCTCAAATAGGTATATGAAGCCCCGTCCAACCTTGGACTAAATCCTATATCATTTACTTGTGTGAAAAAGATGCTTCCAAACAAGCATAATAATGTGTTTCACATCTACGAATCCCATTTTCATATTTAATTATGTCTTTCCCAACATGTCCTGATATCAACTGTAATGTACATGTGAATCAAACAAGTAAATAACAATTCATACAAGAAAAATATAAGTAGAAGTTGAAAGAGATAAAAACTTCAAATAGCGTCAATTTCAGCCAGACTTATTTTTCATTTTTGAGATTTCTACACTAAAAGAAAAAACAATCCAACTTGGTGGATTGTATATTGTCATTACTATAGAACAAAGTAGCTGGTTGTATATAGGAAGCAACCCAACTCATCCCACTCGTCTTGGCCATACATAGCTTATCTCTGTAGCATGTAAATAACACCACAGCTTGAGGATAAAGACAAACAAGTATTTACAATGTGTCCATTATTTAGTTAAGAAACTTCAAACTGATCACATTGATGAAAAGGAAATTTAGCCCAAAACTTATCAATCACAAATCTTATCCATTGATCAAATGTAAAATGTTCTTAATACAAATCTAATTAATCTATTAGGATGAACTCATCCTTTAGAAAAAATTTCTTCTGTTATTGATAACCATCCAGGATCAGGTCTTGCTGCGGATGGAACAAGGATCATGTGATCTTTGACTTGTTACGTCGGTTGTGTGGATTTCTTTTTAGAGACAAAAGTAAGGAGGGCCACCAGCAGTTGTGCAGGTGAAAGTGGATGGCTGGATCTGTTAATTGGAGGTGGGTCAAATTAAATGCCCATCCTGTTGATATCCACCTCTGAAAATTGAATCAGTCTGTTCAGTGTTTTAGAAAGTGCAGATTTGGATGGCAGTTGGATACAAAATGGTGGATGTCAAATTTTGCATGATCATATAGAAGGCCCACAACTTTGGATGAGTGTCAAATTCGAACTATGTGGAAGGTGTGTTGGTAGGCTGTGGGTGGGGTTTCGGATCCCCTCCTCTACCCAGGGAAGTGACCAGGTCATATCCAATGAGCAACCCATGGTAGATCCGGACATGGATCTGTCCTGAATGCAAATCCTATGTGGGTCCCGCATTAACTTCAAAAAATTGATTCAGTACCAAGATTTGGATCCAAAATAAGATATTATGTGAATTAGTATGATTGTAAAAAACAACTTTCAGTAAATACTAGCAACAATAGCCCGTGCTTAGCCTGGTCCACAAAAATAAAAGTGTATTTAATTACATTGATTATTTAAAACTTTACCAATAGAAAAATAAAATAAATAAATATACTATTTAGTAAAAACTATGGAATATTTTAATTTTCAACAAATTAGAAAGCAACAATACACTCTCTAATCATAATAGAATGAAAATGAATTAATCTTTCCCTAAACATCTACACAAAGAATAAAACATAATAAAGAAAAAGCAACAAAAACAACAACAAAATAAAGCAACATATCCTATGTAACCCTTTAATATCCAAAGAGATAATGATGATGATGATGATGATAATACACCATAGTCAATAAAACAACAAAATATATCATAAGAAATAAAAATTACTAAAATTGAAATTAAGGATAAAAATAAATAGAAATAAAACGGTAGCCCAAAGATTTTATTAACTTATGATGGACAAAAAAAACATATAATAAATTTTTTAAAAGACATGGAAAAGAAAGGCAGTTGATTTTAAGAAGCAATACTTGAAATAGGAGTCTTCCTTCTCTTTGGTGAATCAATGAACGGGATTATACACAATACAAATCTGCATACAAAAATCTAGAAAGTCAAGAATACAAAGGAACTGATTAAAAATACAAAAGCTATTGTCAAGAATTCATCTTACACTTTTACTTCCTTAATCTTTCTCTTCTTATTCTTTACCCTATGCCATAGCCATTGCCTTTGTAGGCCTTTGTAGGCCAGCTACCTTGAAAATAGAAAAAAGGATCAAGAATGAAAACATGAAAACCATATTATTCAATCAAAACATATAAAAAAAAAAAGCGCTTGATGATTTATGGAAGTCACCACTCCCTTCAGAAACCAAGTTTTTATAGTTCTTCTACATAATCGACCTAATGAATCATTGGACAAATCAAAGTAAGTAGTAACTTGCCCTGCAAATCCCACGACTCATGCTTCAATTCAATAACTCACGCTTCAATCCAACCGCTCACGCTTAGTTTGTCTTGCTGTCGCCAAAATTGATGACGGAGAGGGTTGTTTGGGGGATTCTATCCCATAAAAATAAAAGTCCAAAATCATTGAAAACTCATTTGATTCGTGAGACATTCAATGCTATAGTACGAGACTTTCTTTGATCGAATGCAATAAAATCAGATCTTTTCAAAGTTAATATAAAAAATAATGATAACGAGATTGATTAGAGAGATTTTAGGACGGATTAAGATTAGAGACTTGCGAACCAACTGAGGAACCCCTTGTTGTCAAATCCCTAGCATTACAAATTCTTGTTTGGGAATTTTTTTCTAAAGAAACTGGCCTATAACAAAATCTCCTAATAAAAGTCTTAGAGTCAGCCCACCATAGCTAAGGAAATTCAAACCCATAGTAATGATGAAACAGAACTATAGCCTCATCCATTACGCTGTAGTTACCGATCTCCGTAGCTCGTTTTGGTAAGAGATCCCTGTAGTAACTTCTGTAAAAACAAACTTTTAAACCTCAAATTCTTTTAGTGAGTGATTTAACATTTGCAAAGATATATATATATATATATATGTATATATGGAGATGCTCATAGAGAGGTAGGGGCCCTCACATCCATATCCAATGCCAACAACTTAAATGTGAAGGCCCCCGCTCTTATCTCTCGTATAAGGTGAGAGAAATCTCTCATAGGAACATCTCTCATATATATATATATATATATATATATGATTCCTAGATTCAAGGTGTTTTTATTTTTAACTTTTAAGAAAAGCAAACTCTTAAACCTCAAACCCTACGAGCGATCAAGTTAACTAGAAAAGATATCAAGTATATATAATTCACTTAAGGCAATCCACAATTTAAGGGTGCAAAACTTGACCCAACCAACTAATCTGAACCGTATTTGACCTGCCTATGTAGTCAGTTTTAGCGACCTTTCCACTATAAGTAAGATCCACCAACAGTTGATGCATCGCATATTGTCAGTATGTTGGGCATATATCAACCCATCATCGTTGTGCAAATTCCAAGTCTTCCATTGAAGAAGACAGACCCGGAAGACTCACCAATCAATCAGGTTATCCCTCCAGCAAGTGAAGTGACCGAAGTCATTCTACTCGTTCTCGGCCATAAACAGCTTATCCTTGCAGCGTGGAATTATCATCACCAACTTGCAGTTGCAGTGAAAACTCCTTTATATGTTCTCTCTCTCTCTCTCTAGTTCATTCATTGATGTAGGATACGTTCTCAATCCCATTTCGTCTCAACCTGCGGCAAGTGACAAAACAAGTCTCTAAAATCAGTCCATTATTTAGCTATGAAACTTCAAATGATGTTACTAATGAAAAGGAAATGCAGCTTCATCAAGAGCCAATACATTTTCATATTTGTTCTATTATATCTTTAAGCAACACCATTTTTTGTTGCAATAGAAAAGCCTTTTTATTTTTTTCCTTTTTTTTTTTTTTTTTGTGAGAGAATAAGTTTTTGTGAGAGAATAAGCTATGGTTAATTATAGTTTAATGCCATTTTTTTTACAATACTCATTAAATTCATTTCAGATGTATTCCACTCTTTTGTCAGTTCGAATAATTTTAATACTTGTTCCTCTCTAGTTTCTGCTTGTTTTAGTATTCTAATTAAAAATTCTTATGGATTCACATCTATCCTTGATTAGATTATACACATCCATATCTTCTTCAGTTTGTATTTTTAAAATATTATTTTACTCTATGAGTCTTTACTTCTAGTAACCCACAACTATCTAATAGTTTAAACGTTAAAGCCTTTTACACTTCTCAAGGAAAATATTTCTTTAGTCAACTTAAACAACTTTTAAACAACTTTAATTCACAAGTTTCAAGTTTTACTTTGTCAGATTTAGAAAGCATACATGTGTTCAAGTTATTTAATCATTTCTTTTCCAACATGTCCTGATTTCAACTGTTATGTATACGGATCAAACAAGTAAATAACAATTCATACAAGAAAAATATGAGTAGAGGTTGAAAGAGAAAAACTTCAACTATTGTCAATTTCAGCCAGACGTATTTTTCATTTTTGAGATTTCTACACTAAAAGAAAAAAAAATCCAACTAGGTGGATTGTATATTGTCATGCATATTAGGCATCAACCAATCAGCGTCGTGAAAATGCCAAAGTTCTCCATTGAAGGAGATAGATGAAGGACTCCAGCACGTGACTTGGAAGACCCGGTAATAAGGTTAGGCTGACTCGAAGTCAATCCTTCTGGTCATTACTACAAAACAAAGAAGCAGCTGGAAATAGCACCACTTGTCTTGGCCAACTCATCCCACTTGTCTTGGCCATACATAGCTTATCTCTGTAGCTTGGAAATAGCACCACAACTTTCAATTGCGCGTACTCTTTACCACATTCACTGGTTTAGGGTATCTTCTCAATCCCAACTGGTCTCAACTTGAGGCTAAAGACAAACAATTATTTAGAATGTGTCCATTATTTAGTTTAGAAACTTCAAACTGATGGTATTGATGAAAAGGAAATTTAGCCTCATTCATCCATTATAACCAGTAGTTATCCATCCCAAAACTTATCAATCACAAATCTTATCCATTGATCAAACGTAAAATGTTCTTAATACAAATCTAATTAATCTATTAGGATGAACTCATCCTTAAGATAAAATATCTTCTGATATTGATAACCATCCGGGATCAGGTCTTGCTGCGGATGGAGCAAGGATCATGTGATCTTTGACTTGCAACCTCGGTTGTGTAGATTTCTTTTTAGAGACAAAAGTAAGGAGGGCCACTAGCAGTTGTGCAGGTGAAAGTGGATGGCTGGATCTGTTAATAGGAGATGCGTCAAATTTAATGCCCATCCTGTTGATATCCACCTCTGAAAAATGAATCAGTCTATTCAGCATTTTAGAAAGTGCAGATTTGGATGGTGGTTGGATACAAAATGGTGGATGTCAAATTTTGCATGATCATTTGGAAGGCCCACAACTTTGGATGAGTGTCAAATTTGAACATGTGGCAATTTAAGAAGGGTAGTGTTAATTTATGCATGCCAAGGTGCGTTGGTAGGGCATGGGTGGGGTTTCAAATCCCCGCCCTATATGTAGGGAAGCGAACAGGTCAGATCCAATGAGCAGCCCATGGTAGATCCGGACATGGATCTGTCCATGTAGATCAGGATGCAATTCCTATTATGTGGAACCAAAGAGTTGCATTTAGTACCTACAACCCTACCTATATATAAATAATTCATTTGCAACTCTACCTATATATAGTTTTGATTTGGTCCTAAAACCCCCATGAATTAACACAAGCCCAACACTCATCCACCGATGGTTACTAATTGTTGGATTGAAATCCAAAAATATGACACATTCTAAACCCACTAAATTTAAGAGGGTCATAGATCAAGGGGTTAAGATGATTTTATAGGTTTTATACTTTCTTGAAATATTCAAATCTTCATATACTTTTTTGAATTTAAAAAAAAAAAAAATGACGACTTTTAAAACCATTGAACTTAAGGGTCATGGATATATCAAGCAACTAGGATGATCTATTCGGGTTGATTTTTGCATACTCCTAGCTTTCATTGGGATCGTTCCATCCACCACCACCTCCTCCATAATTGGCATGGCCCCAAGTGGACCTCACTAGCTAGCTCTATTTGACAGTCATATAATGAGTGATTCAATCCCTTATTTTTTCCAACCTGCTAAATGCATTAGTGATGATCCAACTAAAACTTAACCTGTAGAGCTAATAAACACAGGCATACAAATCTTTTGAATAGTCAGGATTCACTAGGTGAACCCAACGTACATGCATATTACTTGAGCTCACTTGATCATATCCATAATGTCAATCTGATGTAATTGCTGATTTCAATCCGTAGAATTATCGTGTTTCTCCTACCCTACTATTGTTGGTTTAAGAAAAACTTGATAAACTACGAGAAAGGTTTACATGCGTCCACGTTGCAATTAGTTTGCAAGTGGGCTGGGTTTTCATACAAAAAAGCCATGGGTTAGCTCTGGTGCAGTGAGAGTTCAGCTGACTCTGGGCTGGATCTGAAACAGGTTTTTTAAAGCTCAGACCCAATCATTCAAGTGATTAAGGGAGGGGAAGAGAGGGCATTGGCCCCACAGGCATAGTTATCAATTTCCTTTCTTCCGGTCTAAATGACCGAAATTTCTCATTTTGACCATGAGAACGAAACGAAATGCAAAGTGTAACTTTACGTTTTGACTTTTGGTCAATCTTGGCTGGAAACATGAATTTCGGCCAAAATTGACCGAAACGGCTAAGATTTCTGAAATAGCAGAAATGTTCTAGGGAATGTGTCCAAACTTCAATTTTAAAGGTTTTTCACTTTTAATGTTATAAAAATTGCGTTTAAACTTTATTGTGTTTAGGAATGTGCTTAAAATTTATACTTGTATTTTAAACATTGATTTATCATAATGCCTGAAATGCATACATTATTTTTTTAATTTTTTCTAGCATATATGTATATCTTTATTTTATGTATTTATTTGAAACATAATTCTAAGATATTTCACCGAAATTCCGAATCGGCCGAAATATTTCATTTTGGAGGCCTAACTGAAATAGGGGTCTGAAAATAAATTAACAACTGCGATCACAGGTCATACTAACATTTCTCTTCTTGCCAGATAACTTGAGAGCATTAGATCTTAGAAGCCAAGTCCCCATTGATCTTGCACTTATGAGGAAGAAGCAAAACCATAGATTCTCTAACTTCGTGATGTACACTACACCAGTTTACACATTTAGCTACGAAATTTTTCGTCCCCAA
Source organism: Persea americana (assembly GCA_029852735.1). Lineage (NCBI taxonomy): Eukaryota > Viridiplantae > Streptophyta > Magnoliopsida > Laurales > Lauraceae > Persea > Persea americana. Next base: position 7,693,606 of record CM056813.1, read on the forward strand.
AAGTCGACAAAACGTCGGTAAAAACCTTTACCGACGCAAATATTTTCGTCGGCCAGATGTACTCGTGGAGAAAACCTTTTACCGACGAAATTATTTTCCGTCGGCAAAAATAAAATTTTTACCGACGATTATTTGAATTTTACCGACGTTTTTTTTTGTGACGTTCATTTTCGTCGGCAAAAGTAAAAAGAAAAATAAATAAAAAATAAAATACTTTTCCCGATGTTTTTTTTTTCTTCGGCAAAAGTAAAAAGAAAAATAAATAAAAAATAAAATACTTTTCCCGACGTTTTTTTTTGTCGGCAAAAGTAAAAAGAAAAATAAATAAAATAAAATACTTTTCCCGAAATTTTTTTTTCGTCGGCAAAAGTAAAAAGAAAAATAAAAATAAAATAAAATACTTTTCCTGACGTTTTTTTTTTCGTCGGCAGAAGTAAAAAGAAAAATAAATAAAAAATAAAATACTTTTCCCGATGTTTTTTTTTTTGCGTCGGCAAAAGTATAAAAATAAAATAAAATACTTTTCCAGACGTTTTTTTTCGTCGGCAAAAGTAAAAGGAAAAAGAAAAAAAATAAAATACTTTTCCCGAAGTTTTGTTTTCGTCGGCAAAAGGAAAAAGAAAAATAAAAAAATAAAAAAAAATCGTTATTATTTACACATAAATTGGGACTGAGTAAGCAGAAACTTATACATAGGATGCACACTGTTTTTGGCCTCGTGGACGAAGGTTGCTACACTAATGCAAATTCAGTAGCTTGATATGTTAGAAGAGACGGGCATTGTTACCGAGGAAGAGATGCTAGGTGTTCCACGGAAGGGGGCATTAATGCAAATCTATTCAAGAAGAAATGAAATCAATGTGATCTAGCAACCGACGGCTTCCTAGAGGTAGTGTTATGGAAGAGTGAAATAGTATTTTCCAGGAAATTGTGGACTTCTACATGAGTTTTACACTAAGAGCTTCTACATGAGTTTTACACTAAGAATTTTGGAAAAAAATCTCGACTGTTGATCATCTTCAAAGCTGCCAGCATATTACTGTGAACAGGTGCCTCTTACCCCTTTGGGATGGCAAAGGGGTGAACCAACAGCAAATCCACAACACTTCTGCATTATGGTATGGATGGCATTTATAGGCGACTAAATATTTCATGGGTTATACCTAATAGTGAATGGGGATTAATTTTAATAGGGAAATTTGGAGGGGGAAAAAGAGAGCTACATTAACAGGTTTCACTTTGAGATTCTCCTGTTTAATTTTTCTATCTACTATGGATTTTTCTCATTTTGTTTTTTGTATTTTTCAGCATATTTGAATAAATGTAAAAAAAGTAAATTAAGTATGAAATGTTTATTACTTAACCGTCTGAAATAAGATTTTATATTACTTCTTAGTGCTATTGTGAAGACACTTAATTTCATATACTCCACAGTGTAACATATTCTCTAAGGTATCTTCTTTATTTGATAGTCCCTCGTATACCAAACATTTTCTTAGACTCAAGTAGCAAGTAAAACCTCATTGTATTTTTGTAGATGAGCTCATTATTGATAGTGTATTATGATTTTACTATAAATAGAGAGGTTGGGAGAATTAACCCAAAATAAAAACTTCTCTTAAATCTCTTCTTGTTATATTGTTCTGAAAAAATGAAGATTCGTTCAACATAAATTTAAACTTTATGCCAAACCTACAAATCTTATTGGGATTTCATGAATCTCACACCAGTACCCATGTTGGAATACACATATACACATACTTATGCCACTGAGAACACAACTATTATAATTCAAAAGACAAAAACATTCATCTTGGAAGGCAGCAGTAATCTGATGCTTAATTGGTGCTGTCTTTATATTATTCTGACAAAAATGAAGACTTCGTCAACATGAATTTAAACATTAATCCAAATCCACAAATACTATTTCTCGGAAATTCCCAAATCTGGCACCTCATGCTTGTGCGGGTTTCAAAATTCCAACACATACCCATAGTCATACAACTAAGAACTGAACTATTGTAATTCAGAATACCACTTTCATCTTGGTATGTACCAATGGTCTGACCCACACAAGTTATGATCAAAAGAAGAGCAAGAAAATCATCAAGAAAATTGTAAATCTGATCTGACCTGGATAGTCATTGCCTTCTTATTTGTTTCAAACTGGCTACCTGAACGAAATCAGAACCAGTATTGAGTGTATAAAAACCTTCCCAGCTAAATAACAAAGCTTGCTAACTGGATCACAGAATGATGTAGAACATTGATGATCATTAATGAATATTGATGTACGTACACTACAAGAAAAATTACATTTAGCGGCGGATAAAAACCGCCGCTATATGTATGAAAACCACCACTAAAGACTTTAGCGGCAGAAAAATGTCCATTCAAATCAACTCACAAGCAAACTGGACCAAACATGGAAACAGGGCATGGAAATGGGAAAAAAAAAAAAACGAGGGAGGTCATGTGCGCTAAACTAGAAGATAGCTTTAACTCATACTAACGTATTCAGTGAGCTAAATGCAGGTATCTGTTGAATTGAACGCAAAGGGAGATTGCCAGAAATGTAGTGTGGAGCCTTTGAACCAGTGGAAAAGACCATCTGATTTCCCTGCAATCACGGCCTTCTCTGGTAGCAGAAATTCCTGATTTTTATATAAATATGACTGTTGCGATCTGAGCTGCTCTATGATGAAAGCATCGTTTCATAATATGTTTGAACCGGGCTGCACCTGGAAATTCATTAATATTTAATACCCTTTGGAAGATCAAGGAATCCAATTTGATATGCTTCGACATGGTCGTGAACAATTCATGCAAGCCCGTACAGAGACAAAGCTGTAATACAGAAACTGCAGCTCAAATACAGAAATACAGCTTCCCCAATGGTTGTTAGCAATTCCTCCAAGCCCTTATGACTTGGCTTAGCGGACCCATTAGCCAACACCTCAACTTCATTTGAATCTTTCACTCCGAAAGGCTAAAGAACAAGATTATCACCTCTCCCTTGTTATTATGCAATCAATATTTAAAAACTCAGAATCCAAGGGGTGGGGGTAGTTCAGTCGCTCTTGGGCCCCATAAGCCTTGCAAAGAAGATCTTTTTAATGGGGCTTGGCTGACTCTAACTCAGCTGATTCACTTTTGAATAGGGGACTTTGACCCTGACTTGACTCGGTCCCGAGTCTGAGTCGACTAGCCGAGTATTATCAAGATTCAGATTTTCAAACTCTCTTAAAAAATTACCCATTTGTGAATTCACATACTCATAGTGGCCAGAATGTCATTGGAAAACAATACCAAAGAGGAATGAACCTCCATAGAACCAAGCTGTGACCATGAAAAGGTTTCATCCTCCACCTTGCTTGAAGAGCCTGGGAAACACCAAGAGAAGCCACATCTTTTTCATATGATTCCAAATGGAAGAAGATAACTTATAATGAATTAATAAATGTTTAATTGACTATGACTCTTTCTCACATATAACATGTGTCAAAAATAGATTTCGAAGTAAAACATTAAGAAAAGTGTTATTTGTATAACAAAAAAATATATAATAGCAAAAAACTTAATGATATAAAGTCCTGGTCTGAACCTTGGTATTTGTAGAAGCAACTGGATAGCAAGTCCTATCAGGATAAGTGAAAGCATTAAGAAAAGTGTTCAAGCTCCCCTTCAATAGCTCAACAAAGGGCTCCTTCAAAGGGTATTTCCTTGATCCACACAATACACTATGTTCTAGAATGTGAGGTATCCCAGTCGAATCATTCCTGCATTTGCCAGAATAGAAATAAAATGGTCATCTTAGGGCTTCATCAAATGGACACGATAACAAGATAAGTACTGAATTAGCCTACAGTTGAAATAACTTGATGAACCTAAAGTA